>CM041294.1:109457115-110657115 GCA_023052935.1 Piezodorus guildinii
GTTTATTCTATGAGCATACTGATATCGAAATTCATCAATTTTGGATATTTAATAAGGTCAGCGTTCTGCTGATGAGGAACTTCCCCTTTGTTTCTGTTTTTCCCCCCGACGAGGATGATGACGTAATCAAAGTGCCCTAAGCGTAAATGCATTTCCCGTAAAAACTTCATTTCCCTGAAAATCTCGCTATTTATCATTCATTCGTAACAAAACACCATGACTCTATGATGTAGAGATGGAATTAAATGGGATTAATAAAAAACTGAAGAGTAGTTCTTGATTTAAATTTCCAACAAAAAATTAACTTAAATAGTACATTGTACAACTTTTTTTAATACGTACATTATTTCAATGTTCTATTTATCGTCAATTGTTATAAGTAGACACTATGGATGATGAGGAATATATTTCCTTGTGCTTGATTTTATTATGGAAGAATATATTTAGAATGGAATAGAATAGAAAGATTATTTTATTCTAGAACATAGTCGCATGGGAATAACAAATATTACAAATAAAGAGAAAATATGTGGCCAGAATACATTAAATCTACTTAATTATTTACAATCTTAATTATCTAAAAAGATAAAGGAGGGAGAGAAAGAAAATAAAAATAAATAAATGATTCTACTCCAAGTATGGAAATGGGAGTGGTTACGTAGTGAGCTTTCCATCAAACAGGAAAAGAGGAAGAAACCTTTCTCTACTTCGCGGAAATGCAAAGTGCAGCGTGCAGCGGCAAATGTTTACCTGTTGTTTTTATCAGTTTAGTTTAAGTATTTATTATTATGCTTATAACTTTCGGGTCGTTAGTGAGAAATGATTTACAGTATTCGAAATATTAATGAGACTTAAAACTCTTAACGCCATAGTAAACATTTTCAGTGGTCATTCAATGCTTTAGTTGTAAAAGATATGTTATGTCTTGTTCCAGTGTGATTTTGGGATATAAATGTTGGAATAGGCATATAGCATAATTTTAACATTGCTAAAAAGGTGTGGCAAATATTTTAAGCCTCTTAAAGATATAAAAAATATTCTCAAAAATAAGGTCTCTCTCTCTCTCTCTCTTCACAAATATCCAATATTAGCCCTTAGGGTTAGTTTTGAATAACTCGGATGGAACTGTCCCTTATAATGTATCCAAGGATAAAGGTGGTATTGGTAGGCCTCAGTCGAGGGGATATGTCCAAATCTAAATTTATGAGAAAATTACAAATAATTTTTTAAAGGAAGTATTGAGAAGTTGATTTCCGAAAGGGACTGAAAGGCATTTTTTATGAAATTGATATTTTTACATATTTGTATTCTCATTATTTAGTTTCATTAAAATCTTCTATTTGATTTTATCTGATGAAATCTCAAGTCCTTTAAAAACATGATTTATAAATGCTATTATTTTCTATAACTACTAAATACTTGTTTGGTTTCGTTCCTAATGATACGAAAACATTTCATTCCATAAGGTTTATATGGTTTTATGAATATAGTAAACAAAAAAATAAAAAATTCTAGATTCTAGTGCGAACAGAATCAAATAAGTTGGTTTAATGAGAGTTATACCTCTCCACTTCTCTCTCAATCAGCTTTCTTAAACTCCTTCTCCGAACCGTACTAAAAATTATACGTTTTCTCAAGATGAAAGAATATGACTATAAAACTAAAAATTTGTCTTAAATGAGTCCATGAGGCTAAGTAATTTTTTTTTCTTTGCCACAATGCACTAGTCTTCAGCTCTTTTGTTCTTAACCATATTTTTCTTAGTTTTAGTACAAAAATCGTTAACATTTTTATCTGTATGTGCTCATTTGGACTTTACTTTATACATTTTTTTAGCTCGATGAAAATTGTGCATTGTAAAAATATCACTATATTTTTCATAATCATTAAATGTTATCTCATCATAATAGAGTTTTAACTTTTAGTGAAATATGAGATAATCTTCATAATTTCCGTTTCAGACAAATTTTGGAAACTTGTACCTAATTGATTAACAATATATGTTGTTCATGTCTATTTTTGCATCTTGTGGCTTTTAATTATACAGTATATAATAATTATTAAATATGGAAAAAAAATTGAGTTACAACTAATTTTTGTTTTATTTTAAACACATTAATTATAATTTATCAAATTTTTAAGACAAATATTTATGAATTGTTATTTTTGTCTATAAACATAATATACTATGTTCTTTTAAAATTTTTGTTAGCTGAAGATGGCATTTTATCCAAAATAGCGTACTTTGAAATTTTTTTTTATTAAGAGGTGAAGTGAATTGACAGCCTTCTTATATAAAATATTTAATCATTGATGTTATGATTATATATATTATTGATATCATTGTCATATTATTGAGAATTAGGAAAAACAAAAATTAAAAATATTAAACCAAAAAAATCTATGAATTTTTTAATGAATTAACAAAACAAGTGGTATAAAATAAAACCACATCTTTACTTATTTACGATATATATCATTCAGTCTAGAATCTGATCAACGATCCCATTCGTGAAATGCAATGAGAAATCCCAAAGCTTAACTCTCTTACCTCTTACCTCATTGATGTATTGGGTTGTAAAACAGGTTTGTAGTGGTTTTTACCTGTGATTTCAATAAAAACCTCAGATTCTTGTAAATATTTTTAATCATATATGTATGACCCGTTTCTGCAATATTCCGTATCGTAGAGTGAGGGTGTCTGTGATTTATGCTTGAATTTAGTCATCATCAACAGTTCAAAGATGACACAAGCTCTTTGCATCTTCCAAGTAAAAATTTCCGGTTCTGAACCGAGAAAACCACTTGCAGACTGTGTTTTCTCATAAGTCGTTATAACCATACACAGTCTGCGCAGCGGATTTTCCTTTTTAGAAATAAAAAATCATTAAATGACGAAAAAATTTTTCTTTTCCATTTTAAGCTAGCAAAATACCATTTAGCTAATCCTTGTTTAGAATATGTAAACATTATTTACCAAGTAAACATAATTTTATAAACCCAGAGAGGATTAAATTAAAATATTGAAAAACTCTACAAACTTATTTTAAAACCCAACAGAAGCTAAAAAAGCCACAGAAGAATGAGAGCACAATGTAAAAGCTAATCATTGCCAGGAAAGCAATTGTCACACATTACAAAAGATCTCAGAGGCCACTACTATTTCACATATCAAAAGAATTATTAGGACAGATTAAGGTTGAATGAAAAATAAATGTTGTGGCTTTGGACTGCGTTAAGTTATTTTAATTCATTTCCATTTAACTTTTTATAACTGTCATACGGTAAGCTTGTTTATTTTAGTATTATTATTTTATAGAGGGCTTAGAAGCCATTCTTATTTCAGCACTATCACTTGCGGAGGTGGGGTTTACCAAATACACATAGACCTTTTTGGTCATTTGGACACAGGAAACCCTAAAATTTGTATTTCCAATAAAAGTAGAATTTAAAAACTATCACAATCACAAATCTTTCCCTTATTATTTATTTTATATATATGTGATTGAAAGTAAAAGTGATATATTAAAAACAATATTAATTAAAATAGTTAATATTTTGGGTGGGTAAAACTTGATATCATGTATTTATTTTCACATTTATACTCATTACAATAGTATTAAATTTCTAAAGTTTGTCATATTACACATTTATAATGCAAAATAACTTAAATCTAGTACACTTTGGAAAAATATTATACCAATAAAATGTTTAGTGAAGAATATCCACAAAATAATCAAGGTTTCAAACCATAATATGGTCTAATGAGATATTAGAGCATCCCCAAAGTAATCATTTTTAATGAACCAGTTTTTCAGCATACAATGTCTTTATTAAGAAAGTTTCTTCCTTGGTTCATCTTTTGGCAGTGTCTGAATTTCTGTCTTAAACTAGCAACAAGTAGCAAACACTGAGTTCTCCGTAAATTTTCTGAGAATATAAGATTGAATGAACGAATGAATACATGACTTATTTTGCAATGAAATTATAAAAATAAAACAATAATATTAATTGTTTTAAAAAAAAGCATACATAGACAATGGCAGTATGTTGTCTGTCTTGAGAAGATCAAATTCACAAAACTATTTTTTTTTTCTAATCAATACATAGGAATATGTAAACTAGTAAGAAAGTGTGTCCTATTACCCTAAAGTATCACAAAATCAATTTTTTATTTTATTGAGTTTTTGTTCATATATAACAGATATACAATTCTTGTGGCAATATTAATCAAGATCCAATCATGATTTATCCATCCTTCAAAAATATATATAGTCCATTTAGTCAAATAACATACTAAAAAGAGTGTTTTATTGGAATAATTATAACCCCAGATTTTTTTTTTTTTTAGTAAGATTTGTTATGTTGCCATTGAGTGATGCCTGAAAAGTACTGAACTATATCTTCTTCCTTCATCATTTTTAGTTAAGCCTTTACTTCAATTGGATATCTAGGCAATTGGGAAAACGTTTGTAATTATTTTTCATGCTGGATCAAATGGCCATAAAACCAATCAATAGGACAAGTAGCTGATAACTTATTAAAGTATTTATATTAAAACATAAATAATTTCTGAATTTTTCTTGAAATACTTTTTGACCCAGGCTTTTTCCTCAACAAGAAGCTATGTTATGTCATTTTAACTTATACCTGTACAACATTTATCTCTATGTTATATGATTTACACTTTTAGAGACTGAATTTAGGAAGGTAGAGAAGAATTCAACTGAACATGAAATGAAAAATAGCAGAAATTAAATTACTAAAAGATAAAAAAAATTCCTAAAGGCAGAAATCTTTAAAGAAATTTAACCCAAAATTATCTTTTAGAATAATAACTCAAAAAATTACATACAATTAATAAGAATTTTCTGTACATCCCCTGAAGAATCTTCATTGTATAATTTTCTGTAAGTTAACTTCCTAATATATGTGGTAAATAAGATTTAATTTGAGTTTATTATCAAGCTTAGTGGCCTGGAAGCAAAAAGCCACGAATTTCAAGTTTTCCAGAAAATATAAATTGTCTACATTTTTATTGGGAGACACAGCGGATATAACAATTTCAAAAGTTTAAAAATGAATAAAACTACAGCTTTGCATCAGTATATAAATCAAAAGTATGTTTTCATCAACATTTGTTGACTGGTTAGGAACGTTTTTTCTTTATTTGAAAACAAAGCTAAATCATACTTATATTAAAAGAGATAAAAAGTCATTAGTGAGGTGACTTACTGTTTTTTACTTTTCAGATAAAAGCACCCAATTTTGTACAAATGTATCTCGAGGTATGTTAATAAATGCTAAAAATAAATATAATTCAGCATAGAACTGAGTTCAATTCCGTTCGTCCAATTAGCCATAGTAGCATAAAGTGACATTAAATAAATAAACAAACAACAACTGAGTTCAATTGAATAGATTGATTTTTTATTTTGGAACTCTTAGTGTTTCTATATCCATATGTTGATTAACAATATTACAGTTATTGTTGAAATAAATGATAAGCATGTATTTTATTTAATATTTAGGCTAGCTAAAGTTAGGTTTACATTTTAAAAGATATTAAAAGAGGCTCCAATACTGTTATTTAGCAGAATAATCTCAGGTTGATGCTATTATTCAGACCATGTTGATGCTATTATTCAGCAATCAATGATACTTTAAGTCATTTAACAAGCTCCACTAAAGGATAATATGAACTTCAAATCAAATATATGGCACTTCAAATGATGTAGGCAAAAGGCACTATTATCTGAAATAGCTTAAAAAATATCACTTTTAGGACTATCTATTTTACTATTTTTAAATACTACAAACTACTTTATCTATTTTAAATTACTACAATTACAATTGAACAACTAAGCAAGCTGTAATCCTAACTTGGGTTAGTCTACATATAACTTAAAATATATCCATATCATTTACTTCAGCAATAGCTGTAATGAAATGTTATTAACATATCACTATAAAAACACTAAGAGCTCATTCATTCAATAAAATCCAATTGTGCGCTGAATCTTATTTATTGTAGCATTAATTAACATACCCTGAAATACATTTGTACTAAATTTTGTGCTTTTAGCTGACAAGTAATCCCAAAAACCAGTGCTAAGCCATCACACTTATGGCAGCCATGTCTATTTATTTAATATTAGCCTGAATAAGATTTTTCAACAACAAACTGCCCCTGGCCAATACTAATAACTTATAAATTTTTGTTGTGAAAAAATACTTTTCATTTATATACTAATGAAAATCCTGAAAACAAGGATTTTTATTTGTTCCTAAAATTTTGAATCGTTACATTAGGTGCCTCTCACTATAAAAAGAGAACATTTTGTGATCTCTGTAAAAAATGGAAATTCGGGTCTTTTAATCTGCTTGACCTTCATTTTAGTAAATGTTGTTCTGCCACCTTTTTATAATGATGAAAAAAAAAAAAAAAATAGCTATTTACAGTGAGTGTCAAAAGTATTCGGAATTCATATTTCTTTTCATTTAATTAGTATATTTCACTACTATGAATTTATATAATTCTTTTTCACTCAGGAATCTTTCCCATAAAGGAAAATCACTAACCAGATAACCGAAAAGATTATCGTTTTTAAAAATATTCTATTAGTAATATAAAATTACAAGATCATTCGGTGTCAAAAGTATTCGGAAATCACCATATCCTGTTATTTAATGGTTTCAAAGGTTCATATTCTCGCTAATCTTTGACATAATTATATGTTCTAAACAATTCTTCTCCCTCTTGTAACTGATACCCAACCTTGGAAAGAATTTAAAAAAAAATAAGGCCCTAAAATAACAACACAAAGATCGAACAACGGCTTTGAATAATTTCTTAGAGAGAAATAGTTGAAATGTTAAAAAAAATTGATGAGAATATGTAGATGGCTGAGTGAAGTGTATAGGATATAATAATAAAATATAAAAACAAAACAGTGGAAGTCCAAAATATATTGAATGTTAAAACTGAAAGACTGATTTTTCATCAAATAAGAAAACAATACCTCAAATTAGCAAACTTTAGCTTATTTCTGAATATTTCAGAATTTCTGGATACACAACAAGTGTTTCAACTGTTCACCGTGTTCTGAAAAACTATGAAAAAAATAAAAACAAGGTACAAGAAGTAAGGAAAACGTTTTTCAGCAGGCAAGGCAATGAGAGAATAGGCTGAATGTTTGTAATATTTTTTAAGGAGAAGATTGATGAATTAAATTTTTTACAGATGACTCCCATACTAAAATACGTGGTTATTATGAAAAAATTACTGTTTGGATGAAAACAAATAAAGAATTTAGTACACCATAGTAAAACACCTTGAGCTATCTATGATAGGTCTGTTTTTCTTTGAAAAAGTTGAATAACCTTGGATTCATGGACAGAATTATTGATAGGTTTGTGAATTTTTTTAGTATGAAAAGCCAGAATTAAAAGTAAAAGAAAAATGACGAATAAATTAAATTTTTAACATACCGGCGACAAACAGCACTACAATAAACTGACTAACGCACTAAAAACCGAAATAAAACAATTCAAAATTCAAAACCTGCAGATCTTTACTGGAAACTTGAATACCTCTGACAGATCATTATGGACAACCACTGGAAATTTACTAAAATTCAAAACCTTTAATCATCCTCTTTTAACTGAATCCCAAACATGGACAAGATCCGACGAAGAAAAATCCCAGGTATTCGCAAAACATCTTTCCAAAATGTTTAATCCGCATCCTGATATCCAAAACCTAATCCATATCGAACATGTCGAAGCAGAACTAACCGTTCCTCTCCAAATGTCTCTTCTTCCTAAAGCATTCCACCCATCAGAAATTATCAGCATCATTCAAAAATTACCGTCCAAAAAAGCACCTGGTCATGACCTCATCACATCCTGTATCCTAAAACAGCTCCCTAAAAAAGCCATACTCCTTCTTACCCATGTATACAATGCCACACTCCGTTCCACCTACTTTCCCGTTACATGGAAACTGTCCATTATCAAAATGATACCAAAACCCAAAAAGCCTCTAGAAAACCCATCTTCCTACCGTCCTATTTCTCTTTTGCCCATTATGGACAAAATTCTAGAAAAACTCCTTCTAAAACGTTTATATCCAATCCTAGATCTCAACCACGTGATTCCTGACCACCAGTTTGGATTTCGGACATCCCATTCTACTATACAACAGTGTCGCCGTGTGGTGGATGTCATTTCTTCCACATTGGAGCACAGAATGTATTGCACTGGAGCCTTTCTTGACGTTGAACAGGCTTTTGATCGAGTTTGGAACCCAGGACTGCTATACAAACTCCGGAAATTCCTCTCTCCTACATACTTCCTAATTATTCATTCTTACCTCTCAGATAGAACTTTCAAAGTCAACCATAACCTTTCATACTCATCCATATTTTCTCAGTCCGCAGGTGTATCTCAGGGTAGCAACTTAGGCCCAATCCTTTATTCCGTTTATACAGCTGATATTCCTATTCATCTTAGCACTCTTCTCACTACTTACGCTGATGACACATGTGTGTTATCCGTAAGTAGTGACCCAACGGTTGCATCACAATTCCTACAGTCTCACATCCAATCCATTGAAGAATGGTGTTATAACTGGAGAATTAAAATAAATCCCATCAAATTACCTTTACCCTTCACCGCAAGCCTTTGAATACCTGTCCTACTGTATCCTTTGGCAACATTCCATTAATCCCAGTTGAACAGATCCGCTACCTTGGACTCCATCTAGACAAGCGCCTTACTTGGAATCCTCACACTAGACTGAAACGACAAGAAACTGCCTGCAGATACCGCTTACTACAACACTTACTAGACAAACGTTCAAAACTCTCTATTTACTGCAAAATACTCATTTACATCACGATTATCCGACCTATTTGGACCTATGGCATTGAGCTATGGAGGTCCACTAAACTATCAAACTCTTCCCGCATCCAATCCTTGCAATCCAAAATCCTACGAAAAATCCTCAATGCTCCTTGCTTCGTAACTAATAAACTCTATGAGTTTATTCATCCATAGAGAACTAAATACCCCACTGGTTGCAGACATGGCCCGCAATAGATACACCTCCTTTAATTCCAAACTACCTGCCCACTCAAACCCGCTTGTCCGTAACCTCTCATCTACATCTATTCCCGGTAATGCTCCAAGGCGCCTGAAAAGACGGTGGCCTCGAGATCTGCTCATGAAATAAACTTTGAAGTACAACCACTGGTTAGATTCTTTACATGTCTATTCATGCCTGTTATTGTCATTCAGCCATTTTACTTATTGTATTTGTATATACAGTTGTAAAAAACAATAAAATATATTATAAAAAAAAAAAAAAAAACATACCGGCAACCATGACTCTGAACATATATACGTTATCTATTTAGATTTATTTGCTGCAAAATTTCTCGAAATCCCTCTTCCATTATTTCTTTCACATTTAATTAACTATTTGTGGGTCTTACTAAAAAGGAAAATCAGTAAACACTATATTCAAAATGAAAATGGTCTCAAGAAGCAAGAAGTGCTTGAGTGGGATAATATTTTACTACAAACAATCAATAATCAGTAAGATCAATTCCTAAAAGGCTAAAATGTATAATTATACAAAAAGTTTTACCAACTGGATGTTTACTTATGATCACTGCATTAATATAATTAGGAAATCATGCAATTCCGAATACTTTTGACACCAGTGACATACGCTATTTTTAATTTTTTCGTAAACGAACGTTCAAAACGTTAAAAATAAAATGATTGTCATCATAATTTTTGGTTGTACCTATAGCATACCTTCCTTCTAACATTATAAAGTGGTTAACAACTCCATAAAACATAAACAAATAAGTTAAAAGCAAGTAAATTACGGAATGGTAGTGAATTCCGAATACTTTTGACACTCACTGTATTTAGTAGAATTCAGTAGGCACCTAGATTACTGGAGCTATATTGGTTACTAATGGGTGACCACATAAAATGAAATTTAATGAGGTAATCATTAGAAATAGAAATATAAAAGAAACTTTATTCTGTATCAAAGTACCCTAAGAATTACAAATATGAACAATAATAATAGTTAAAACTGGCCAAAAATATTAATAAAATTGAAAATATTAATAACTATAATAGCGGTAAGTAATTAAAAGAGGAAAAGGAAATTACAGCTTTATAGCCACATATTGTAGGAAAAAAAATAACAATCAAAATAAAAAATTAACTTTAGCACAATTGATTTTTAAAAGTGTGAACACTAGTCACTCCACTTTAATTGTTCCAAATTAGTTTAAATCTGCTGGTAAAGCAAAATGGTATTTAAAGAAAGGGGATTTGAATGAGGGTAGGGAAGAAGCATGCCAGATATTTGATGGTTGCTCACATTTTTTGGTTCTATGGGAAGGTGTATAGAGTTTAAAAGTCGAGATTTTGTGCTAGGAATGGATTGAGGATTAGATTGGATGACACTAGAGGTGTAGAAGAAATGGTGGAAGCTGATGATTCAATAGAGGAGTGATCTAACACAATATTGCTGTTGAATGGAGGGGAATAAAGTCATAATAGAGGTGGAATGCATGAGATCGTCTAGAGGTATCAAAGACAAATGTTAAAAAACAATTCATGATTCATTTCAATCTGTCCTCGAATGCTTTCAAGAGGCCACCATATACAACACAAGTTTATTTAAAGTGAGAGAAATTGAGTGAAGATACTAGGAGTTTGTAGAAGGATTATGGAAGAAGGTGGCGGGTTTGGTGGAATTTTTTCAAGGTATTTATTAATCTAATAGAAATTTGGCCAATATGCGGTTTCCAAGACAGGTTTTGATTGATGATACCTAGGTTTTTGATAAAGGTGCTAAAAAAAATAGGGGAATCATTAAACAAAATAGAAGGAAAGGTGATGATAGACCTGAGAAGGAAATGGTAACTCATAACAATAGTTTGAGGTTTCATAGGATTAAACATTAAGTTATTCAGGTTTAGCTCAGACCCTGATTCTATCTAGGTCTTCTTGAATACTGACAAGTGCAACCAATAACTCAGACAAAAACTAATGATAATAATTACTTAAATAAGTTATTCCATGGTCAACTAAAAATATTTTAAACTAAATGATTCCAAGACAATTAACATCTGAAACACATAATAAATTGTACTAATAGAAAAAATATTTCAAAGAAAACAATTTTTTTTCCATAACATTTGGGAAATACCTCACTAAACTTTTGAAATATTCTATAAACAAAAATGAAACGATTTGTTTGTTTTTTTCTTAAAAGGAAGAAACAGGTACTTTTTCAGGTATCCTTTATAATGACTTAATAAACATCTGTTTATAAATATTACAATAAAATGATTTAAGAAACTGAATTAATATTATATATTATTATGATCTATCTATTATATATTATTATATATAATATTATATATTATTATTTTAATATTATATTATGATCTCATGAATATACTTCAAGAAAATTCATCAAGAATAGCTGTGTGCATTTTTGGGTCTTTTTAATTTATTAACATGTTGGAGTTTTAATAATTACCACAAAGTTATCATTTATTTTAAAGCAGTCACTAAAAATTAAAATGTTATGTCAAATCTTTTTCGACACATGAGAGAATGGGTCTTAGTATAATTATCAATGAAGGACCAGTTTACATGATTTTGATGAGATAAATCTTTAGATTTGAGAAAAATCTAACCAATTTAAAGAAAACTGCATTTTAAAAACTGATTAATTGATGAAGCCAGAAATAAAATGTACACCTATTAATATTTTACTTTTTATGACTTGTTAATTTATTTTTATTTAGTTATATATTCCTCTTAGCTTTTCACTTTTTGTGTAGCTCTTTTTCATAGTGTTACTTTTGATACTAACTATAACTTACTTTTTTTTCCTATGTACATCTTTAATTGTTTCCTCGGCCATTTGTTTTAATGGACTGTATATTAAATTCAAATGGACTGTTTCAGATGATACTATTTCCAGAATTTTAAATGCCTACATTATTATCACTTTTTAACATTTTCAATTCCCAAAATTGACCGGAATGAAATCAAAGATCAATATTAATTATAAGTGAAATGGAATAAATAGTGTTGCAGTACAAAACAACCTACTATTTAAAAGTTGCAATTAGTGGGATAACACACTACCAGAAAGAGGCAGTGATTGAAATCACTCTAATGTTTTAGGTTTGCCTTAGCATAGCAGCCATAAAAAAAAATACATAGAAATTATTTCAATAATAGGTACTATTACCATGGGTGTGATTTATATTTATGTTACAACAAACAAACAATGTTAGATATAACTGTTATTCTTTGTATGATTTTTTTTTTTTTTTTTATTGTCTAGATCTATAATAATTGGAAAATAATGTACAATTCATTAGAAATTTATCAAAATATAGGGCATAAAAAAATATCTGAAAATTGTAAAATAATAATATTTAAAAAACAAGTGAAAAAGAAAAATTTATTCATTAAAATATCTTAATGTCATGATGATGAAAATTCATTTATTTTTTTCCTTTGAAATGATGGTGAAGACTTAATGATTTATAATAAACATCAAACCATAAACATTGGAAATTGGTTATTGAAGAGGTTATTCCAAACATTTTTATTCAATGTGTTTTTCTATGATAAATATAATCGTTTTTTAATTTTTATTTGGTATAGTGCTTCCCCTCCAATCTAAACCATGTATTGGAAATATAAATAAAAATCAATTAGCAAGTTGTATAACAAATAATGACTAAGTTGTAATAATGAGTTGACTAAGTACTAATAATGATCAAGTTGACAAAGCAGCAGCAGAGGCTCATTCTTTAGTAGAAATAACATCCTCCTATGTCCCACCATCAGAGTCATTTAAACCACTAGACAAAAATCTCGAATGAATGGCAGCAGACCTGGGATATATTAGAAAATAACAAACTTAAAGACATTAAACCCACTGTCAGATCCTGGACCACATCTTCCAGAACATGCAGGCGTGAGGAGGTAGTAATCACTCGCTTGAGGATAGGGCACTGCCGCCTTATGTGAGTCATATTTTGGAGGACTGTCCATGTGTATTTATTTATTCTATCACTATTTATTTATTTTAGCATTATTTATTTGTTCGAGTATTTTGTTTGTTTTTTCCTCTCTTAATTTTTTTCTTCTATCTTCATATTAGTAAATTGTTTTTCTTTTTGTTTTGTTTTTTGTAAATATGTGAGGGCGATAACAACCATCAGCAGTTTTTTGCCCTTAAAATTAAAAGGACAACAACAAATAATGACTTCATATATGCTTAAGCTGATACCAGATCACGCTATCACATGCTAGCTGCTTCTCTGTGATCAGTTATCCAGATTTAACTGCTAATCCTTTCTTTCACAGACAGTTCTTGATCCAAATCTGCTTCCATTCTGTGGTTCTGCTCCTGAATGTAAGAACCGCCCTTGCTTGTCTGCTCCCGCCATCCGTGGCTGTTTTTGTGACTACAGCTAACAGGAGAGCGAACAGCTAAAGGAGCTCACTTCTCAGGCACTTATCTCTGCCAATATATAACCTCTTTGTTCTTCATGTTTGCTTGTTAATTTTTCTGGGACCAAACGTCCGACTTCTAAAACACGTTTCAGGATGCACACACCTTTGAGGAGCAACAATACATTTTAAACAAACATCATTCATCATTTAAAAATCTGGTGCGGGCAATACACGACTTTCACTTACCTCCATTTTTAAAATCAATGAAAGAATTTTCAAATACAGTTAGAGATAAAAATACGTGAAACTATTAAAGAATTAATTAAATTGAATTTATATAGACATATGTGTTTTATTAAAAAATCTATTATATTATTATCTAAAATAATCAGCTAGTTTTATCTAACTTTTAAAAGCTTGTGTATGAGATAATATTTTTCTAAAATCGTTAGCTTTCCAACGGTATATTATCATACATGTATATTACTGCTCTTATGTTCAAAAACGAAAAATTGCATTAAAAAAATATTTTTTCGGTTTTCTCCTTTTAGTTAGGTATCGAATTTATTCAATTTATATATTTACCTATTTTTCATCAGCGATAAAAAGATAATACAGTTATTTTTATTGAATCTACAAAATTAAAATCCTTCTTCAATCCCCTTCTCCTGATCATCCTCATATCGAATACCTGTTTGTGGAAATCTCAACTATTTCATCTCCTCTCCTGTATGCTATAATTTATCGACCTCCTCATGTTCCATTTGATACCCTTTTTGGATCCTCCCTAGTCCAATTCGTCTCCAGGTACTCCAACATCATCATCTCCGGAGATTTCAATGTTAATATGATCTCTGAATCACACGATAAATCCTTCCTGGTAAACCTACTGTTTTCCCTAAATCTATATCTAGTTCCATACTTCCCCACCCATCACACGCAATTCTCCGACTCCTGGCTGGATCTTCACATAACCGATTCATCTGTAAAGGTCCTTTCATCCTCTCAGCACCCGGTCCCGTTTCTATCTTCACATGACCTCGTAGAGATTTCATACGATCTACCCATAAAATCCTTCACTCCTAAAGTAGTCACCTATCGTAGTTTGGACCTCCTTTCCTACGAATCCCTTCAAACCGATCTCGAAACACTCCATTGGGATGCCATATACTACTATGATTCAATCGATCCTATGGTATCAACTCTCACCTTAAACCTAAAAACCATACTTGACACCCATGCTCCTCTTAAAACCTGAACCTTACGCCGTCCCACTGCCCCTTGGCTGACTCCTGAACTGAAGGATCTGATGAAAAGAAGAGAAGCAGCTAGACGTGAATTCCGCCGCACTCGCTTTCAGATGACTACGCTAGTTTTAAACAACTTCGGAACAGAATACAGGACGCAGTGTGACGTGGTTATTTGGACTCAGGGGACCCTAAAATGTGTATTTCCGTTGAAAACTGGAATTCGAAAATTTTCACGATCGCAATACTTTCCCTTACTATATATAGACTAAATTCTTGCTTTGATGTGAAATTTTTATTCGGAATATGTGGGGAATGTTATTTTAAGCCTCCAGTTTATTATTATAACTTATCAAGCAATTTTCTAATTTAAAACAAAAATAATAATTAATAAACAATTTTTTCAAAGTGAGCAATTAAAAGGATTTGTATCCTTTTTTTTTTTTTTTCTCTTGCTTAGGATTTTCTTCAGGATTGGGCAAAACGAAGGAAACTGAGAATAAATGAGCTGATTAAGAAAGGAGGCTTCTTTTGAAAATTTCAGTCATTAGTTCTGCTATCAGGCGTTATTGCAATTTTAACAATGTTTTTCGTCAATTTAAAATAGTTGAACTTTCTAGAGCAAATTTAAAAAAAATTGGACGATAGTGGCGAATATTTAAAAGACAAATTTTACTGCTAATAACATTTTAATAAAAAAATCTGGTGAGCGCAACTCCCGACTTTCACTTACCTCCGTTGTAAAAATCAATTTAAGAATTTTTAAATGCAGTTAGAATTTTTTAAAGAATTAATTACATTGAGTTTCAATAAAAACATGTGTTATATTAAATAATCTATTGTACTATTATCAAGGGCAATCAGTTAGTTTACTCCCTTTTCATCAATCACCATTAACTTTTACAATTATGTGTATAGATATTATTTTTCTAAAATATTAAGCTTTCTAACGGTATATTATACATCTATATTACTCTTTTTACGTTGAATAACACAAATATTGGATGAAAAAATATTTAAGCTTTTTTCTCCTTTCGTTGGATTAATTTCGCCATTAAGTTAATTTAAATTAAGTTTACTTAATTAAAGTTTTTAATTTGACTTTTCTATTACAGAATCCTTACACCTCATTGCTTTCGTCAGTAAGAGTCCCACAAATCTTATTTCCATAATTCTACTAGGTTTTACAGCAATTTTGATAGCTTTACTAAAGATAGTTTATTTCCATCTTTAAATTGTTTCAGGTACTGGTTGTACGAATCATCCGTCTCATTGATAAAATCATTTAAATTGTTTTACATACCTAAAAACACTTTGTTTTTTCAAAAAACCTCATATGAAGATATCACAGTCATATCAAGGCTTTAGGTGGGTGCATAAGTTGAGTAAGGTGTCTGAAAATATATTTTCCTTATTAGATGGATTTTCTGAGATATAATTAAGTGAATATTTAAATTCGCATATTAATAATCTGTTCTATCTACACCTATAATAAATAATAAATAAATGTTACTACATCTATGTTAATTACTACATCTGTTGGCTCTTTTACCTCTGAAGCGCATGGATATTTCGATTTTACCTTAGTTTCCATTCGCCCACCATACGCCCTGATGATGACCCACAAGGGGGGATCGAAACGTTGGCAAGTAATAAATAGTTGAAACTATTTGTTGTTTCATTTACTGACCCCACAAGGACTAATTCCTTCCATTAATTACCTTAGTTTTGTTCTAATCACACGAGCCATCAGGACAAGTCAGTTCTTAGAGATATTTCCAAACGTTTGCAAGTTTAATAAACTATCGAAATTGACTCCACTCCATCCTTCTAATCTTATCGAAGCATCTCATAAAGTACAGTATGATATAAATCAAATCTGTCAATTGGCAAATAAAAACAAGCTGCAGGTAAAACTAAAGCAATACTCATCGGCTCCAAACCAACCTTGAACTCCCTTCCATACTATCCGTTGATCTTTCTCAATAAAGTCCCTATTCCGTTCCAGAAAACTGTTAAAAACCTTGTAGTTACCTTTAACCAAAACCTATCCTGGAATAACCATATATCCGAAATATCTCAAAAATCCATTTCCACACTCAAATAGCTCGATAGGTTCCGTGAATCCTTACCTTTGAAAACCCGTCATCTACTGTTTCATCTATTGTCTTCCCGAACTTTGGCTTCGGCTGCCTGGTCTACGAAGGACTAACAGATGAAATAAATAAAATTAAAACGATTTATGAACTGTTTCATAAGATTAATTTTCGGAGCCCGTAGACGTTACCATATTTCTGGCTATTATACCATCTTAAAATGGCTTTATCCATCTGTACGACGACAATATTTCCTTGGTTCTTACCTATTCCAAACATTAAAAAATAGAAAACCTTCCTACATAACTGAGCTCCTTACCCTCCGCTCTGATATCCATTCGTTAAATACTAGAACCCAATCAATCAATATGTATAACCCATCACATAAAACTGCATCCTTTCACAAATCGTTTCTAATTCGTTCCTTATCCTTTTGGAATTATCTGCCCATCTCTATTCGTAAAACCACCTACCTCTCTTTCTTCCTTAAAACATCAACTCTTCCATTACCTACCATCTCAATCTTCCGTTCTAATGTAAATATAGGTATATATAGTATAAATTTGCACAGATTTATAGAAATAATAAATATTGATCTTTTATATGTATAAATAATTTATCTTTTATATATTATATATATATATATATATATATATATTTTTTTTTTTTTTTTTTTTTTTTTTTCTTTAAGTAACTAGACCACAAGGATTAATTTTGGTTCATTGTTCGTTATTCTAAGGGGACTTGATCCCAAAATAATTTTTTTTTTTTTCATTTCAGTAATAACTAATTTGAAAGATGTAACTTTGAAGTTATTTTTCTCTAATATTTAAGGGAATGCATATTTTTAAAAATATTGTTAATTTAGTGGGTCATGGTGTTTTCTTCCGTTGTGAAATTCCTCATTCGTTACATATACAAGGATAACTAGCGTTGAGCTGGCGGATTAGGTGTGGAATTGGACGGAGAGCTGTATGAATTGATTCCACAGAGATTGGTAACGGCTACAAAAAGTGGGAGGATGTAGGTACAAGAGAAGGTATTGTCCTAAGGGGTACGACCACCAGGGCCTTAGGAAGTCCAAATCGTGTATCGGCCCTTGCATTGAGTAGCAACCGCCGCATTCGATATCTCTCGGGTGTGGAGAATCAGGCTCAGGGCAGATGTTGCGGCTCTTCAGGTAGGCTTTATGTAAATATAGGAACCTTGTTAAATATTAGATGTTATAAACCTAGGGGACACTCTTATATTAAATATTTTACATCTACTAAACTTGTTGGATATTTCTTGAAAGCCCATTGCACAGAACTATTGGGTTTGAACACATGAAATGACCGTTTTTAGAATCAGAAAGGGAATACAAAATTTAAACCAAATATAACATGTTTTTATTCAAAATATTTACCGCGATTTTGTATGCCCTTTTGCCAACGATTACCAAGTTTTTTATTCCAGATTTGAAAATCTTTAAGTCACTTGTTGGAAGGAATTCTGAAAATGCATTTTCAATATCTAAATCATTGGTAAACAATTTTCCTCGCAAAAAAATATGCAAACTCAGAAAAAAGTGGTAGGTGACATATCGGGGGTATAATGAGGATGTTGTAGGACTTCATAGTCGAACCGAGTTCGTAATAAAAAAAAAAAAAAAAAAAAAATGAGCACACCAACTTAACAGGTACATTCGTGTCACAGCTACGCTATCAACTAAATTATACTGATAGGGTACAAGCTCTGCAATTCCGCGTTGTGTGACCCTTAGAATTTCCCAGTGGCCTCATTTATTTTTGGACCAAATAAAAATACCAAATAAGGCGTTGTTAATCCTTCAAAGTAAGCGGCCAAATATCACATCCGTATCGAACCATCAGGAAAATAATAGTTTTATTAATAATACATTCTAATTATAACGTTTGAGTTCTTTAAGTTTGGAGCTGCGAGTTTTATTTCCTTGTGGTGTTTGTTCTTTCTAATTATCACATAAGACTATATTCTAACTTCTTTAAAATTTTATCTATAGTCGAAAGATTCCTCCAAAAACCTTATGGGCTGTCTAAGATAATTTCCTCAGCGTATATCTTGATTCAGTTATTTACAATCGCCGATCGAAGACGTTATACTAGGAGAAGAGAGTTTTCTCGATAGTAGCTACAATCCTTCCTCTTCCCTTTTTTTTTTTTTTTTTTGTGAATTGGAATTTTAGAAACGCCCGCTTCCCCACACGCATTGATCAATTCACTGGGGATATTATCATTTCTCATAATTTTCCTACCGCCATTTCGACTTCCTCCTTACGCGGTGCGTCTGTTCACGGATGCCTGTGCTCTGATTCAGTTAAAGGAGATTGATTATTATTTTCCGTATTTATAATACCGTCAAAATTTTGTTTAAATTTATTTAATATCTCTGTCGGACACCCTATTATGTTGTTTTTGCATCCCTAAAACCATCCAATAGGGTATACATCGCTTATGTGATTTGTTTGCCCCTGTGTACATTTATATCTGAGTGATTATTAAAGTGGTTATTACAGATGGTAAATATTTTGCTATGAGTCAACAAAAAAAGTTTTAATGCTCTATAAACATTAAGATTTGAAAAATTGTACATTTCCCAAGGCACAACCTAATATAAAAAACAAGATCAATTCCGATATTGTATAAAAGAAAAAATACGGAGATAATACATATTTTATAAGAGTCTAAAATGTGTATCTATTTCTGCATATATATTACAAAAAGATGTTTTTCTAGCTTATTAAAATGCAATATCGATGTCTGGCTGGAAGGAGAACAGTATTAAACAGTCAACCAAAGTAAACTTGTCTTAAAATAAAACAGACAGATTTTGCGTTTTTCGTTTTCGAGACTGCAAAATGCATTATATAATTCAATGCATCTAAACTAACTACAGTTCTGTACACTTTCAAATCAGAGTAGTGGGGAATACTATTAATTGACATTTCCCACTCTGAATAAATGTTAGCAAACACAATAGCAACTCTAAAAGTTTATATTACCAAGGGAGCCAAAATAAATAGTTTTTTTTTTTTTTTTGTAATTATCAATCAAAGAAAAAAATTTAAATTATTGAGGGAGCAAATAGGAGGGTGAAAAACTATTTAGTGTCGAATATATCAACCTGCAATTTGATAAATGAGCAAGACTCTCTCTCGAGGTTCATATTAACTTTAATTTTCACAATAATGTATGGAGGATGGTTTTTTATTTATTTATTTTTTTTTTTGTAATAGAGAGTAAAGTGAGTCCTGAAGATGGAAAAACTTCGAAACGTTGACTCTTAATAACGACTAGTGTAAAAACAAAACAATTTTAGTTATCATTAATTATTATAAAACACGTCTGCATTTTTAAAAATATAATCTAAACCAGCAAAATTAATTTCACGATTAGTGTTTTTGTTTTCACAATCAACCAGAAAAAAAAAAATAAATGGAACGATTAAATTAGACATGGATTCGTTCTGCGAACTCCATCTAATCCAGGGGACGGATTTTGAAACGGTTTTCGCTATCAGTTAATACATTCTTTCCTGAAGATTTATAAGTAAAATACATTACAATCTAGCTTTTCTTTAGGAGGGGAAATAAATTTTCTGTAACCAAGTCATCAAAAAATCATTCTTGAAGTATTAGTAGTAATGTAGACGTATAATATACCGTTGGAAGCGCAAACTTTTGGAAACGTTAACATGCCCCACAATAAATCTACAAGTTAATATAAAGTTGTTGTATGCCCATAAACTTTTGAGCATATGTTATTGGTAAAGAGAGAGGTTATGATAGTTCAATGTTGCCACCGTTGTACCGTTGTATAATCTTCAATTCAGTACGCAAGAGTTTATGAAACAATATTAGCCTAGAATTTCCCTGATGACTTTTTTTCTGGTGCGTTTAAAGCTTCTAGTTTTATTACTGTGTTGTAGTACTTCGGTACTGTTTGTCTGGACAAACATTTTTTATTGTACAGACGGAATGTACATCCATAAGCCCTTTTCAGACTAATCATTTTTATTATTTTTTTATTTATTGCTATTGTACAAATGACCCTCGGATTTTACCCCTAAAAATCTACATCACCAGTACAACAAACTATTTAATTCCACTCCTTATTTCCTCCCATTATTTTCTAAACACTGCAATATTATTATTGGGTTCTGTTGAAGGAGCTGTTGGGTTCCTAATGCATGACTTCACCATAAACCGCCGAAATAAGTACTTTCTGCATACATTTTTTAAAATTTAAACAAAGAACATAGAGATAGCGATTTTAACCGAACTATCATTCATCAAAGCTTTGCGATGCTTCCTTGTGGTAAATCAGTACCCTCATGCATTGTAAAAATCCTCTGAGTATCCCTGTAGGTATTGTCAGTTTCCTGACAATATTGTCAGTCCTCAGGGCCAACACGCCTCCTACAGGAATTTTAATTTTAATGTAGGAAACGTAAATAAAACAAGCGTTAAAGAGGGGACAGAGTAGCGCTGGATTAGGTGTGGAATCGGAAGGTGAGCTGTATGAATCGATTCCACAGACATTGGTAACAGGCCGTAGAAGTCAGGGGACGGAGGTACAAGAGAAGGTATTGTTCTCAGAGGGAGCGGTCGGGCCTTAGGGAGTCCAAATCGCGTATCGGCTTCTTATTGAGGTGGTACCGCCGCTTACGATATCTCTCGCCTGTGGAGAATCGCGGGTTAAGACCGTCACACCTGCCGTCCTCAGGTAGTCCTTCGGTAAATACAGGGTAAGTGTGAGTCTGCAAGACAGCTAGGGATTTTTGAGATATACCAAGACTAATCGGATGTGACCATTTGTTCCGAAATTTCTGAATCCACTGCAGTTTGTTGAGTCGCCCTTTTTAGTTCACTAGGAAAGTGTGTGATGCGTCATTAATAAAAAGGAGCTCAATTAATAAATAAAAAGTAATATTACTTATATTATATTATATATATATATATATATATATATATATATATATATATAAATATAATTGTAATATAAGTAACGTTATTCGATTACATATATATACGCATGCACGCACATTTATTTTATAAAGATCTTCATTTTCACTAAAAACAGAGATTCAAATTTTTTGTTAACATTTTTTACTTTCACTTAACTATATGGAATATATAGTAACGGAAAGTATTGCGATCGTGAAACATTTCTGGAGTCCAAATGACCGAGTCCTCAAAAAGGTCTGTGTGTGTGGTATCACTAGAGATAAAACGATAAGTCTAAATTTCATATTTAAGACAGCTATATGCCCGAGCTGTTACAGCAACGTTTTCATCAAAATCGGCATTCCAGAAGAGCCACTTCATACCATGCATTTTGCCCCTTTTTACGATTTTCTCAAAAAAGGCTCTAACGATTTTAATTAAACTAGCTATTTGGATGTAAAATTTAATGGGCTCTAATATCATGTAGGTGTCATTCTGATTGAAACAGTCTGACAGGGCTTAAATGCTGATATTTTAAATTTTCTTCTTCTAAACTACCTTTAATTTTGTACATTCCAAAGGATTAAGCATACCATCTTTATGTCATTGAGGAAGGACGGCTAAATATACATGTTGGACAAATTTGGTGACCAACTAAAGAATAAAATAGCAAAACTATTTTTAATGTAATTTTTTTTTTTTTTTTTTTTTTAAATAGGAACACTAATATAGACGTACAATATACCGTTAAAAAGAGAAAGATTTTAGAAAAAATATTATCTAATACACAGAGCTGCAAAAAGTAATATAAAGTGACGAATGGAGAATAAAATTATTGCTGATTAACAATTTAATATAGTTATATTATTAATATGTTATTATAGTTATAATCTAAATAATATGTTTCCAACGAAAATGAATACACTTTTATTCAAATCAACTTAAAATAATTTTCAAATTGAAGTATATTTAATAGTTTTTAAATTGATTTTAACAGTCGAGGTAAGTGAAAGTCGTGCCCGCACCAGATTTTTTTTTTCAATTTGTATTTTAAAGTAAATAATCAAATAAAAATTAATCACTGTAATAGAAATATTATATAATAAAAAGGTTTTAATAATTTATAGTTAACAACTTCGTTTTGTTTAAAATATTTAAAATTCTGATGCGGGCAACACACGACTTTCACCTCCCTCCGTTATTAAAATCAATTTAAAAACTATTAATATTTAAACTATAGTTAGAGTTGGAAAACGTATTTTTTCGATTGGAAACATATGTTCTAGATTAAATGATATAACAAAATAAATTGTTACGTAAAATAATCACTTAGGCTCATGCCCCATTTGTCAGTAACAATACTTGCGCAACTTTTGTATATTACATTTTTTTCAAATCTACAATACAAACATATTTTTGTTTTTTCTCCTTCAGTTGGCTATAAAATTCTATTTTCTTTTATATTTATTCGTTTTTTAGCAATGCTAACAACATTTAATACTTCATTTTTTCGAATCTACTAAAAAAGGTACTTTAGAGGAAGAAAATTTAAAATTTGGAGTCTGAAAGACTTTTCCAACCAGAAGGAAAAATATATGACATTAAAGACCATTAAAATTCGATATAGGGAGTTTAATCTAAAATCGTTCATGCCGTTTTTGAGAAAATCGTAAAAAGTTGCAAACTGCATACTATAAAATGACACTTCTGGTTCCCCGATTTTGATGAAAAAGTTGCTGTAACATCTCGGGCATATACGATTCTAAAATATGAAATTTCACTTTTATAAAACTTATTGTTTTGGAGCTAGACTTCCACAAACAGGCCGACCTTTTGGCAGAATCTGATCATTTCTACTCAAAAAATCCTAAAACGTATTATTTCAGTGAAAACTCGAATTTGAATATTTTCACCATCGCAATATATTATTCCCTAACTGTATATTACATACATATGTAAGTGAATGTAAAGAGAGGAATTCTAAAAATAAAAATAAACCTCGTTGCCCCATTAAGAGTTTTATATTAATTGTTTATTAGACATAAATAAAAAAAAATGTATTGTATGTAAAAAATTTATTTTATCATATTAATATTCTTCTAAACTTAATTATTGCCTGTGCTCCAGTGATTCTACAATAAAATATATTAATAATATTTAAAACTAGTCATGAATAAAATAAATAAATAATCATTAATAACCTTTTTTCAAAAATTATCACATTATGAAAATAAAAAATTATATGGGCAAAATATATTGCACTATTTTTATAGGATAATAGTCTGGATGCTTAATTTAAAAATTTTACATGTTAATCAATTTAGTTATTTTCTTACAGCTTGTTGAAAGATTTTAACTTAATATTGTGATAATTAATTAGTTAATATTGTATATAATTATTAGTTTATACACACACACACACATATATATATATATATATACAATTAATTAATTAGTTATTTTATTTTATTTGTACCCAACAGGTTAGGGAGAGGTATCAGGATTAAAGGTCGGTGAAGTAGCTCACGTTTCTTGGCCAGAAGGCGCTGACTTGAGAAGCTCCTCCTTGCTCATGATGCCCTTTTATTTATTCTTATCTCAAACGTCCGTCTCCCATACCATTAAAGTCTTTTTTTTTTATTTCCTTACTAACTTATTTATTTATTTAATTAATCTGGCTTTTGTCAGATACTGAATTTGTTTACAGTTTATTTGGTGAAATAAATCTTTCGATTTTAGGCTTCTAAACTGACGAAAAGACTACTTAAATTATATAACTACAATTACTCAAAAAAGTTTCCATACACCCATAAATTCTTAGTTTTGAAAGCTGAGAGGCTGATATCCTCCACACTTTTAACCTTCCATCCGGCCTAAAAATATTAAATTTGGATTCCTAAGAGAATAAGACCAGTTCCCAGAAATTTTTGGGTTTATTTACAAACTCTTAACAAATTACAGCCGCTTCTTCTGGTTTAACTTACTGAAGATGGGCTTTCTTTACTCGACCACTGACTGTATCCTTCCCTTCTTAGAATATTTTTGACTGTTTCTGGGTGGACTTGAATCCCATAGTACCTATTTATTCTGATGGCCATTGAGGTGTCGGTACTACCGACTCGGTAGTGTGAGGATTCGAATGGACTTCAGCAAGGATGGCTCTCTTTTGGCGATTCTCCAGTCTTCCAGATCTTACGTGGTCTATCCTTCGAAGATTTAAACTCTTAAAGACTTATTCAACAGTATGCAATTTTTCATATAAATGAGTCCTGCAAACCATGAGCTCTGAACAGGGTCTGAGTATTGTTTTTTCGGCATTCATATTGAGCCATCGCTTAGATGGTTTAGAGAAAAACATGATTTCTATAAAAAAAAATAAAAAAAAAATAATAAAAAAAATCAAACAATCTCACATAAAAACATCGAAAAGGGAAATTAACAGATACACGATTGTATAATAAATAACTAGCTTATATTTAGTTACATGTTGGTGTTTACAAATTAATTATTAGGAAGTTTAATTTCTGTATCTGCGTCAGGATCTTCACGAACCACCAGCCATTCGAAATAATTGTAACAGGCCTCACGCAATTTCTCATGTGGCAATTGTTTTATTAAAGTTTCTGTTCGATTATAGATATCTTTAATATGCTCAATGAATAACTTGGGCATGTCAATCTGGTCATACAGTTCTTGTACTCTCTTCAACTTTTCTTTATCAGCTGAGCCATAGCACTCCTGAAATTTGAATTCGTTTTGAATCAGTGAAATGAATAGATACTACATAAAAATTAATGATAGTGAAGGAATATTCACAGAAATGTATTTGAAAATACCTACTTACTTAATATACATCTGAATGATATATTTTTTTTTTTTTAAAGAAAGAAGGATTAATAAATAAGTTGATCTCTACTACAATATATATATGAAGCTTTAGTTACTTTATGTGTTCGTTCACTAACGGTAATGGTTATCAATGCACTTTAAAATTTATCTAAAGTTAATCACCATAAATGTCGCACGTTGAGAGGGTGTGAAAACCTCCATCGCCTTAGAACTAACCCAAGTTGTTCCAGCGTTAATCAGATCACATGATGGCTTGCCATTTTGTTCTGTGGAACTGTAATAATCATTGAAGTCGTCCTAAAACATTATAGTACAAATAATTATCCAAATTCCAAACCAAATTCTTATAGCTATAGATACATGTATTTGGGAACAATGTGCAATAGAGCACTAGTTACTATTATCCGGGTCTCGGGTTCAAACCCCGGCTGTGGTAGAGTAATTATTTATTCCGTTGTTTCCACCAGGAGTATGGAGGTCCTCCTGGAGAACAACCAGCCTAAAGGGTTTACCCAGGATAAAAAGGAAAATCTGATAGCTGAGCGTGATCTCGGCCTATATTACAGTAAAATTAGGTTTAAAAAATCTGAAACTTTCAGAAATTGTTACTGATGTAGTTTAGTTGACCTTTGAGAAATTAGATAAGGAAGATGGCGGTCATTAAGAGAAACACACATTAAAACTTGGTGACATTTTAATTATGTGCCGACGTTTCGGCCTATATTGTGGGCCTTTATTAGGGTTGACTGAGGCGTTCAGAAATTGTTCGGTACCTCCTCTTATGAAGTAGTAAAAAGTCCCAGTTTTCCGCGTTGGGTTTTGAAGGGGAAGGAGGAGGGGGGGAGAAGAATTAGAAACAATTTTAATTTTTCCATTTTTTTGTGAACATCTCAAAAAGTATTATCTTTATGGATAATATTATTCCATACAAAATTAAAGTACTTCTAAATATCTTCAAAATGATTACATAAATGTTTTTGGTAAAAATAATTGTTCCGGAGTTAATGAAGTGGTAATATATAGATGATTTCCTCATGAAGTAAAAATTACTTTCAACTCCATGAAATACGAGTGTTCATGGGCAACTGACAGGCTTAATTTGATTGTTTAACATTTTTTATCGTAGATATGATAAATCACAATTAATATACACTTAAATTCTCATTCAATTATGACTAAAAACATTGCTGCTATTAACCATGGGGGTAAGGTTGAAAATAAAAAAAATAATAAATTCCAATACAATAGATGAATTGTACTTTTATTTTTTTCTGTTAAAAATCATAAATCAATATTTTGTTATTTTATTTTGCCAATATATAATCAGCTTATAGCCCCTTTAATATCTCCGCAACTATTCATTTTAGCAAAAATATAATAATTTTCGAAGATATTTTAATGTGCTCTAATTTTGTATAGAATGATGTTTTCATTAAAGATAATACATTTTGAGTTATTCACAAAAAAAAAAAATAAAAAAAAATTAGTTCTACTTCTCCCCCTCCTCCCTATAAAACCCAATGTGGAAAACTGGAGCTTTTTACAAGTTAATAAGGGAAGTGTGATGAACAATTTCTGAAAATTCGTTTTTCAATGTTTGGCTTAAAACCTAATTTTACTGTACTACTGATCATCCCATAGCACGGCCGTTTGCCAAGAAACAGTACGAATCCCTTATGTTCTGAATGCAAGACAGGGTTGTAAAGCAGTTTTTTTTTAAAGATATATGACTTACGACTGTTTAATAGATAATTATAAAAATAAAAGAAGAATAAAACATAATGAAAAATTATTACTATTAAATGAAAATGAAAAAAATGTATGCTATAAAATATTCTCGTCAATACTAACTAGCCGAATAACGGAATACGCTGAGGAAATTATCGGAGATTACCAATGTGGTTTTAGGCGGAATCGCTAGGCTGTTGATCGAATATTTTCCTTACGTCAAATATTAGAGAAAAAGTTGGAATACAACGGTGTAGTCCATCAACTTTATATCGAATTTAAAAAGGCTTATGATTCCATAGACCAAAAGAAGCTATATAACATCATGATTGAACAGGGAATACCTAGAAAGTTAGTAAACCTAGTAGAGATGTGTTTGTTGGAAACATTCCATAAAGTTAGAATCGATCATAATTAATCCGAGAAATTTGAGGTACGATCGGGTTTAAAACAGGTTGACTCCCTTTCCCCTGTTTTATTTAATATAGCTTTATAATATGTCATAGAAAAGGTGACGTGCACCGGGAAAGGTTTAAATAAGGGTGATAAGATTCCGGTTTTGGGGTATGCCGATGATTTCGTACTGCTAGGTAAAGACACGGAAACCATACAACTAAATACAACTGTATTTATAAAAACCGGTAAGGAAATAGGACTCGAAATAAATACTGATAAGACGAAATATATGATTAATAGCAGAAACGGTGGCGATCTTGGTGATATTGATATATCAGGGCATACTATTGAGCAAGTAGAGAAATTCAAGTACTTAGGTTCAATGATAACAAGAAAAAAATTAAATCCAGGAAAAAATAAAGTCCCGGTTAAAGGCGGGAAATGCGTGTTGTTATTCAGTTGCTGAATTACTTAGCTCGCGGATTCTGTCTAAAAACTTAAATGTTAGAATTTATAAAACTATTATTCTTCCGAAGGTTCTTTACGGATGTGAAACGTGGCCGCTTACTTTGAAGGATGAACAACGGCTTAAGGTTTTCGAAAATAAGGTACTGCGTAAAATATTTTGTTCGAAGGGAGATGAGGCTACTGGGGACTTTAGAAGGTTGCACAACGCGGAATTGCGGAGCTTGTACCCTGTGAATATAATTGAGTTGATAGCATCGCGGAGGCTCAAATGGGCGAGTAAAGTTGTTGGGCTCGGTGAGGATCGGATTCCTAGATAGTTGGTATTCGCTGATAGTCGGCGTTCGAAAGGTTAGGCCAAAACGTCGGTGGGAGGATTGTGTTAAGGCTGATCTTGGGGGCTTGGGCTTGAACGGTGAACATTGGACGAGTCTGTGCAGGCGAAGTTTGGTGGTATCGGCATCGAATCTTCGGGTTCAGTAAGCCTGTTATTATTATTATTAATTAATGAAATACTTTTGTTCTTGGTCCTTTCTCAAAAAAAGTAAACTTTCTCAGTTATCTATATATAATCTACTGTTTTTTTTTCTTTCATTTTAGCCAATATAACTCCTAAACGGTAATAGAACCGTTGTCATATTTCTAACCCAAGCCACATCAACAGCATGGATTGTGTGTTGTACTTTTAAGGGTGAAAAAAACGTAACAAACAAAAAAAAAAAGAAACATTATTGACTCCCAGCCAACAGACATACCCAAGACAAAATTGATCTAATCCCTTCTTTCAGTATCTTCAGAATAAACAAAGTTGGGTCTTGATTTAAGCAAAAGCAACCTATTACAATAACGTTTGAAATGATAAAATTCATTAAAATGTTTTAAAATTCTCATTTCTAACAACATTCATTTCTATTCACCTATAATTTCTATCCATACACAACATATTGTATAAAACAGAACCATCCTTACAACGGGTTACAAATCTAATTAAATAAATTTGTGAAAATATATCTGTGGCGGTCGTGAATAAGTGGTTAAGTCAAAATCTTTCATTTTACAGGTGAGTGACTTGAAGTTTTACGTTTGTTTGTTTGTTTATTTATTTATTTAACGTCACTTTATGCTACTAAGGCTAATCGGACGATGCTACAGTGGGAGTCCTAAATTTTGCCTATCCAGGTTTTATAAGGACAGGGATCTTTAGCTAATACCTGACATCGCACAGGCTCGGGACCACCTTTTAACGTCCATTCCGAAGGGCGGCATAACTAAGGATTTTTTACTCTCATTAAAAAATCCTAGGACCACCTGCGGGTTTGAACCCGTGACCTATGGCATAGGAGGCTGTTACGCTAACCACCCAGTTACAAGTGATCCCTAAATTTTTACGTAATAACAAAATAGAGTTATTAATTACAGCTTTCTTTAAACATAAAATGTCTTCCACCAAGAAATTTCTTTTACCAATTTAACATGACGTAGGAGGTCTGATGGAGCGATACGTGAAGTTAACTCATTTTTGATATAATTCAAGTCATCCAGTTTTTCACGACCGCCACAGATATTAAATACTTATAAATAAATAAAACTTACCCATGTCTGTATAATTTGACCGGCATTACTGAATATCTCCACAGTTTTATCAATCAATTCCTGATCTAATATCCCAGCCTGAAAACACGGCATGAAAAGTACGGTTAAACCATCATTAAAAAGTATTACTACTTAAAAGGTTTTTAAAACTCATGAATATAACTATGAAATATAAAGTAATTACAAAACAAAACAAAAATAATAATAATAAATAATTATATCTTGAATTTGAGATCCGTTACATTCATAAATTACATAAATCTAGCTATTTCAAGAACATTTTTATAATTAGAAAGTTTGGGCTCGTATTCAAAGTTACTTACATGGATAGCTCCAAGCGCTGGACCTGCCGCAACAAACTGAGCGGCTTTGTAATAATTTATACATTTGTAATCATCCATTGATGGTGATTTGTTGGATTGTCCCAGGACATCTATTGTTTGTCCAATCATCAACTTTATGTAGGCCTGTTACCATTAATAAACAAATCAATTTATAGGATAAACTATCAAAATGTTTATAAATTTTGTTCAATAATTATAAATATTTCATTAGAAAATGAAAAAGAGTGAAGAACGATTGCAACAATATCTTGTGATAATATTTATTTATTTATAAGAGTTTTGACAATGATGAAATTTGCCATCTGCTTTTGCAATAAACAAATATCCTGAAAAATGAATAGAAATACAACTTTTAATAAACAAAGAGAAATAATATGAAGATTAAATAGATTTTAAAAACTAATGTCTATCAGTATAGTAGGTAGGTCTCTATGCCAGCTCCTCGATGGTCTTTTGGGCGGATTATAAGGGTTTGTGGCAGTGGATAGGTTCTGAGTCAGCAGGTTCGAATTTTAGGATTAGTCTGTCGTAAAAATATTTTAACGATCTCTGGCAGTTGCAATGACGAACGGAATGTTATGTTCAGTGTGTTTTGTCACATAAGATACATAAAAAAAGGGCATTTACAATTTTTATAAGTAACTAGCTCTAACTAACTTTGCTCGCGAATATTTCATTTTGTCTTTATTTAAATTTGCGTAAATGCGTTTATGGTAACTATAAAACGCATATGATGGAGCAGTTGTTTGGGGATGTGATAACGAAATACCTACCAATAAAAAACACTTCCTTTATTTTTACTTTCACTTACCCTATATATGAAATATATACTGAGGGAAAGTATTGCGATCGTGAAAATATTCGAATTCCGGAACTGAATTACACGTTTTAGGGTCTCCTGAGTCCAAATAACCAAGTCCCGTAAAAAGGTGTGTGTGTATGTATGCGTGTGCGTGTGCGTGCCTGTGTGTGTGTGTGTGTGTGTGGTAACTCCCGAGCGAAAACGAAAAGTCCTGTAAAACTGAAATTTCGTATTTAAGGCAACTATACGCCCGAGATGTTAAAAAATCGTTTTCATCGAAATCAGCTGACCGGAAGATGTACCTTATACTATGCATTTTTCACCTTTTTACGATTTCCTCAAAAAACGGTTTTACCGATTTTTATTAAAATCTATATATCGATGTAAAATTTAATGGGCTCTAATGTCATATACGTTTCATTCTGACTGAAATACAGATGAATAATCTTCTATTTATGATAAATAAAAGATTATTATTTCATGTCAGATATCAATTTTATTTACTCAATGTTACAATTACATACCAGTACCAAGTAGCCACATCCAAATTATTCAATAACATAGTTTTATCTTTTAAACATAACTGTTGTATATCATCATAACTCCCTTGTAACTCATAACTCATTGCAAGTCATTCAAATGAGTACTTATAATTTTTCTGAAAACGTATAGTGATATGTATTTTATTATAACTGGAAACTATAGAGTGAATTTTATAAATAAAACCGTATTGAAACAATCAACACACACTTATACTTTTAATTAATAACCACATATGTGAATATATGGGAAGGTTACTTATTGGGAACCAGTGTTGCCACAGTTAAACACCTTTTGTTTTACGTTTTAGAAAAATATATTTTTCAAACATTTAAAATACTAATAAAAACTATCCTATCAATTAAGTTGGACGAAATAACAGATACTTACGAAGTTTGATCAAAGTCGGTTCAGTAATTTCAGAGTTTATCGCGAACAAACATTGTGATATTTGACATTTTTGCTGTTCCCATAAGTCAAATTGGTTTCATTAATAGTTAATATTACAATTTATACAAAATTATGTCATTTCCTTTCATCTTGAAAAATTCATGTTAACTAGTGCTCTGCGAATAGCTATATCACTATCACATATAATTTCTGATGGTAAATCAACATCAGAAAAGTAATCATCTGGGATCACTTGTAGCTGGGTGGCTAGCGTAACAGCCTCCCATGCCAAAGGTCACGGGTTCAAATCCGCAGGTGGTCCTAGGTTTTTTTAATGGGAGTAAAAAATCCTCAGTTACGCCGTCCTTCGGAGGGGACGTTAAAAGGTGGTCCCGAGCCTGTGCGATGAGTACCTACTCGTTAAAGATCCCTATCCTAATAAAACCTGGATAGGCAAAATTTAGGACTCCCACTGTAGCATCGTCCGATTAGCAATAGTAGCATAAAGTGACGTTAAATAAATAAATAAAGTAATCATCTGGTGGTAGATGTCTTGTTTATTGCAATGATGTGGAGTACAGCTACAGCTACAATAATATTTACGGCGTTTATTGGTGCCATTCAAATTCCATTGGCTAGGCAAGAAAATTTTCAATGCCAAACACCAATCACCAAACGCTCTCTCCATGACGTTCCTTGTTTTGATGAGTGCATCATTATATTTTTCTTCTGTAGCATTTGTTGGGTTTAAAATTGGTGTGAGTAAATATGTTTTGCAGCTATAACCACTATCTCATAAAAGCCGAAAATTTCCAATAATTTAATTAATGATAATTTTGAATGTTTGTCAAGTAATCAAGAGATTAATGAACAGATTTATAAGATTCATTTACGGCCTCCCCAGATGATCACATATTTCTTACTGGTATTTTGATCAAGGGTGGCTTTATCCTGAATGCCCAAGAAAATATCTACTAGATATCTTCTTATTCTAATCCTTGCGAGCCAGAATACCTTCCTACATATTTAACCTCCTCACTCCTTTCTCATCCGTAAATACCCTAAATACAAGGTCTCAACCTAGCGATTTATATGTACCATCTCACTGAACTGTATCCTTTGAAAAGTCCGCCATCCGTGCTACAATCGTTTAGAACTCACTACCCCATCTTCCTTGACCACTTAAAAGCAACTTTTAAATTTTTCATTCATATTATTTATTTATTCTACCTATTTTAATTTTAAATATCTCATAGTTGTTCATCACCAAATAATGTCAGACAGACTGGACCTTTTATGTTAATTGCTTTCTAAATGTCCCAGAATAATAAAAACTATTTTTAAGTATCTCGAAAGAAGTTTATATTGTTGTTTCAGTTCTTTTCTTTTTCGCTTGAGGTGGCTTGCCCATGTCAATAGTTTGTCTAGATTGATGCCTAAACAACGAACTGTATCAGAAACTAGTATGAGAATATTATTAAAGAAGACCTGAAGGCAAGATTCAGGTTTTAGAGAGAATGTGTTCTTACTAACAGGTTCTTAGGATCATTCATATTTATTCTCAATTTTTTGGACCAGCGAGCTAAAATACTTTTACTAATATCATGTAATGGTTAATGGAGGACTCTAAGCTGCCCCAAAAACTTGTTAGACTGATAAGAATGACTTGAAGGATTGTAGAACACTTTTCAAGGCCAAGGTGGAAACGTCCTTACATTATGTCATCTAAAAAAAGGAAAAAAACAAACAAACGTTTAACGTATTACTCATTTTGTAAGACGACAATGAAAATGACCGTGGCCGTAGCATGGATTCATGATTTACGATTTTAACACAGGAAGGGCTATTATATTCATGAAACATTTGAGAAAGTTCTGATGAAGGAGGGAGAAGGCTCCAAATAAATTTAAGGAGAAGAAATTACTCATTCTTAAAAGGGGGTAATAGTTTTAAAAAAAATGAATCAATGCCAGTAACTCATTTCACACAATAACAAAACCAAAAAATATATAAAAATGCGAAATATAAAACGGTGAAGGAAAATTATTTAAAGTCAACGTAAAATCTGAAAATGGTAGTAAATGATAATTAGCCCAAACAAAGTAATTGATTTATGGATCTTTAATTAACAAATAAGCTCTAGAAAAAACTATTCGAGCTAAGCTATATTAAATTAATTTCATGGCGGTCTCATGGAATGAATCACGGCTTACCTACTTTGGTCTGTTACTTTGTTTTATTAAATAATCTATTATAATCTATCAGTTTGTTTTATCGGCTTTTCATCACCCTCCACTAACTTTTACAATAGTATGTATAAGATTATATTTTTTCTAAAATCTTTATCATTTCGACGGTATATTATACATGTAAATGAAGTGAAATGTAAGTGAAACCATTACTATTCGCTGATGACATGGCAATTATCTACAGATCCCACGACATTAGGGATATTCAAAATAAACTGCAGGAAACTCTCAATCGGATGAACAACTGGTCAATATCTAAAGGACTCCACTTCTCACCAGAAAAAACTAAATGTCTGCTCTTCAGCCGAAAGCGGAATACACCACCACTACCTGAATTGTACTTAGGGAACACTAAATTACCATTTACTACTTACCACAAATTCTTAGGCATGACATTTGACAGAAAACTGACCTGGGAACATCATATATCCATCATAAAAGCACAGGCTATGAAAAAATTAAACATACTGCGAGTTCTCAGCGGCACTACTTGGGGCTCAGACAGGAAAACTTTATTAATACTCTATAAAAGTTTGATAGGTTCAAAACTTGAACATGGGTCATTTATATATGCTTCGGCACACCCACGAATTCTCGCCAGGCTCGACACAGTACTTCATGCAGGAATTAGAATATCCACTGGGGCTTTTCGAACCAGCCCTATCCTTAGCTTATGTTCAGAAGCCGGAATTCCGCCTCTCATTTTTAGACGACAAAAACTTGCCATAAATTATATTTCCAAATTATACCCACAGACAAATCATCCCACACACAGATACATATTTAAACCTAAATTTACCAGAGCCTTTCGAAACAAAGTCAATGCGACTCTTCCGTTAGCAGAAAGAATTTCCTCCGCTTTCTCTTTACTTAGAGACCTTCCACTGTATAAAATAAACTCCCATGATAAAAACCCCACCATGAACTCACCAACCACCTAAAATATTCCTTCAACTTTCCAACCTCTCCAAAAGAAATGCTTCCTCTTCCGAATTCAAAAACCGACTAACGCAGATTATTCAAACCATTCCTGAACCCTTTTTAATTTACACCGACGGTTCTAAATCAGATACCTCTACAGCTTCCGCTTTCGTGACCCATAACTCGACACACAAATTCAAACTGCATAATCTGTGCAATATTTACACAGCCGAACTACACGCAATAGCCTCAGCTCTACAGTTCTGTATGAAAATAAATGAAGACCAAATCGTAATACTAACCGATTCCCTAAGCGCAATTAAAGGTTTGCAGAACTTATATCCAAATTATCCCATACTAGTTCGCACTCACTCTCATATAGCTGCGTTGCGAAACCTGGGCAAGTCGGTAAGCTTCGTGTGGGTGCCGAGCCACGTGGGAATTACCGGTAACGAGCTTGCGGACCGGGCAGCGAAGCAGGCGCTCACACTGCCAGGGAGAGGAACAGCCATCTTGACACCGTCTGAACTCAGTGAACCGCTCAGAAAGCAAGAAGATGACCGATGGCAGAAAATGTGGGACGATAGCCAGGTAAGCAAACTGAAGCATATTAAACAAACAGTGAAACCCTGGTCTACATTTAGCCGTAGCAGCCGGAGGGAGGAGGTCGCGTTGACCCGGCTAAGGATAGGACACTCGCGGCTGACGCACTCTTATCTTTTTGCTAGGCAGCCGGTGCCCCGATGCCAGCACTGTGATGGAACCCTTACCATTCGGCATATTCTTCAAGAATGCCCTTATTATTCATCACACCTGAATAAAATTGGACTAAGCCCGAATATTTCAGCGGTGCTGGGTGATAGAGAGAAAACCATTGAATTAGTTTTTGATTTTCTTAAGGAGCAGTCATTATTATCAAAATTATAAAGACCATTCCTAGTCAGTTAGCATTACTAGTATTAGCTTTTTAAACTATTGTTTACATAAAAATATTTTTATGTAAACAATAGTTACAATATGCATATAGTGTCTAGGCGTTGATGACCTTAGGGTTTTACGCCTTAAAACCTAAACAAACAAACAAACAATATACATGTAAATTACTGTTCGTAAGTTCAAAAAGAAAAAAAAAAATGCATTAAACGCATTTTGAAGTTATCTCCTTTAGCTGGATATCGAATTCGTTCAACTTACATATTTACCTGTTTTTTAGCAATGCTAACAAGATATGGTCAATTTAATAAAAACTACAAAATAAGGGTACTTTAGAGAAAGAAATTTTGAAATATCGGCATTTAAACCCTGTCAGACTATTTCAATCAGAATGAAACCCGCATAATATTGAAGTCCGTCCAATTTTATATCGATGTAGCGAGTTTAATCAAAATCGTTAGAGCCGTTTTTGAGAAAACCGTAAAAAGGTGTAAAATGCATGGTTTTAAGTTGCCCTTCTGGTAAGCTGATTGTGATAAATTTTCTGTAACTTTTCGGGCGTATAGTTGTCTTAAATATGGAAATTCAGTTTCATAGGACATTTCGTTTACGTCGTGGGAGTTGCCACACACACACAGACTTTTTTTTGGGACTTGGTCATTTGGACTCAGGAGACACTAAAACGTGTATTTCCGTTGAAAACTAGAATAAAAAAATGCCCTTAAAATAGGTATGTGAAAGTAAAAAACAGGCGACTATGTACATTAAAAGGAAAAACAGGAGAAAGGAATGTAGTTAAAATCTAGAAAAAAATTATGCCTCTCAAAACTAAATATAATTATTTCCTAAAAAAAAAATAAATAAATAAATAAATAATAGAAGAGGTATTTAAGTAAAAATTCTTACCATTGCAACAGTTTCCATAAGTAGTGAATAACCAGGATCATTTCTGAAATGGTTTTTGAAAATATAGAAAGGGAAGAGACCTATTTGAGCTCCGTCGTACATTGCAGCTGCTTCGCCTCCTTCGCAGATGATATGCCAACTCTTTTTACCTTTCCTGAACTCTGACCTATCACCGCAATCATCAAAAACTGCTGACATCGTAAATAACTGCAAAATTAAAAAAAATCTTAATTATTTATTTATTGAATATTATGGATTCATTTGTTATAAATAGTCTCAAGAAAATTCAATCCATTTTTCAATAAAATGTTGAAAAATACTTCTGATTTGCAGTGTGCTTTATTTTTCGTAGATTGTGGAAATAGTCTACTCTTATTTTGATTTATTATTTTCAATATTGAACCTATGTAATCAACTAAAACAATCAACATCCCTCTCCAATCAAAATTTGAGGTCTTAAGTTTCAAGTACGTAGAACTCGAATAAGGAATAAAAAAATTTGTATATCAATATATTCTAAAACACCGGAAGATCTCTCATAATATTAAAGGTAGATTAATATTCGGGCTGATTAATTTCTTCTATAAAAACTTAAATAAAACTTTGTAGAGTTCTGAAGATAGGAGAAGATCCCGAAACGTCAAATGTTGATTTAATAAAAGAATTAATTTTTTATGAAGGAATTAATCAGCCCGAATATCTACCTTTAAAAATTGTTTTTTTTCGAAATTTAGCTCACAAACACCAGGACATTCGACGATGATCTTGACACCTCTAAAATGATGTCAGTAGTCGATAAACGATTCGAGTCGCGGCTCCTTCTAGCCTTCTAGCCTCACAGCAAACGACTCGAGTCTTATCTCAACCTTTATGATTCGCTATGAAGGGCTTAATACATTTTCTTAAATTAAAAGTTTTCTAGAAAATTTTGCTGAATAATAATCATCAACATTTTCCGAAATTTCCCTTCAAATTTAATTTAAATTTTACGCTAATTTTCATTCGCTTTTCTGGCTGTATATTGAAACGAATTAATGGATTTTTACTGTATCCACAATTTGCCGAATATTTTGAGGTGGACTAACACGAAAATCACCATGTATATTTTCCAATATTTTCATTCGCTTTTCCGGCACTAATTTTTAAACTTTCAAAATGTATCGTCTACCACAAAACGGCGGGAAATATTGTTAAACAAAGAAAATCCAGACGGATAATAAATAATAAAAAAGATACAGACGGAAAAGTAAATGAAGGTTTTGAGGAAAAATGAAAAATAAATAAATTCTGAAAGTTTTTTTTCATTTTCGAACTATTGAAAAATAACCCTACAATAGTCGAAAAATTATCGACATAGTAAAAATCGAATAGTTTCGTCTATGAAATAGAGCCGGAAAAAATAATGGAAATTTTGTGGAAAATGCATACTGTGTCTAAATAATCGAAAGGGATTAAAATCCATTGATTCGTTCACGAGATAGAGCCGGAAAAGCGGATGCAAATTTTGGAAAAAACACATGTTGATTTTCGTGTTATCTACCTCAAATTAGTCGGAAAATAGTTGAAATGGTGAAAATCCATTGATTTGTTTACAATATACAGCCAAAAAAGTGAATGAAAATTAGCGTTAAATTAAATGCTAGTTTTAATTTAAGGAAATGAATTAAGACCATCACAGTACTTCATAAAGGTTGAGATAAGACAGATCTTTTGTTATGAGAGGCTAGACGCTCGAGCCTTTTTTTGACTTTTTTACAACACTATATGTCAAACCAATTAGTTTTAAAATTGCAGCCGATCAATATTTTAATGCAATAACTTAGTTATTTTTGAGGTTAGAAAATAAAATTCACAGATTTCTAATCAGAAACCTGCAATTAATTAGACAAAAATGAATGTAATGTTATCCTTTGAATAAGGAATACAATTATCATTAGTGCTATGATATATAGAATAAAATTCCCAACTAAACTAGAAAAGAATCAGTTAAGAAATAGCAGAAATATAGCGTTTTGAAATTAGCGGTGTGATTGGCCACTTTACTAATCTCTATACATTTAAGTTAATAGCCTGTAAACAGCTAATTTGTAATACCCTAATATTTTTTACATTTATTATTGAAAATAATAAAACTGTGAAATGACATCTCGTAGTAATTTTACTTTCAAACTAAAAATGGCATTCGCGGTTACTTTTTTTAAATTAATTCGATTTTTTACTTCATATTCAATTGATAAATAAAGCTTTTCCCTTGATTATATGTCATCCGACGCTATTATGAATTAGAATTCCGGGTAAAAATGGAAAATACCTATACATTTAAGTTAAATTTTTGTATCATCTTCGAATAACCATAAGTTAAACAAAACTAAAATAACAAATAAAAAAATACAAGAGGTATTTGGGATCATATTAATGGTTGCTAATCGTTGAATAAGTTTACGAAATAAACAGCTCAAAGAATATGATAAAAAAAGACATTGAATCCAAGCGCTTTGACCTACGAAGAAAAATAAGATGTGATTGAAAAACGAAAAATGATCGTTAGAGTGAATAGCCTCCGACGATAGAATATTAGTTTAAGTTTAGCCAAAGATTATGATTTTGTTGCTGAATCCATTATTATCAATATGGAAAGGTGGGAAGAAAACAAAAATAAGAATAATGCTTATGATCTTCTTGTTCATTTGATCATAACATTTGTAATTATCTCTAGATTATTGTGTTTTCTTAGTATTTTTTCATCTCTCTAATGTTTTATTGACAGACCGAGAATCAAGTCAGGAACTTCAAACCTAAGGAACTGCACATTTCTAATTTTTATTCATGTTTTACGTTTGCAATTGGATTCAAACATTACCAAATCCATTGTAGCTCTGATAAGGTACATCTTGGTAATGTTCTCTTCAGTTTGATGGCTCTCATCAGCTACAGTCCTGTAAATCAGTTCGGTCGAGAAGTTCCAAGCATCACTGAATGCTGGGTTAGTGTAAGCCAGTAACTGAAACAAAGTGGTTTGAATGATAAAACACAAGAAAACCGACCATAAGTATAATGTTTTTAAAGACATTTTCAATTTAAATACATGAAATGTTGTAAAATAATTCTATAGTTAAATGGAAACTATCCTTAATAGGGAGACTGATCCTTCAGCAAAAGTTGATTTTCTCCATCTTTCCTAATCCTGAGCAGCTGCAATCCATCCCGTGACTTCGTCTCTCCACCGCCGTTTCGTCTTCAGATACCCTTGATCCATAAATTTAATGCTACATCATTTTTTTAAGAACACTCTGTTCTGTCATTCTGGCAATGTTTCCAGCCCATCCTCCGATGTGGAAGACTTTCACAGTGTCCGACTGGGCGTACCGAGGGTTGAGGTTTACGTAATTCCTTAGCCTCCTATTTTCATCTACATTCATAAAAACTGCATAAAAAATGTTATTAGCGCCTAAGTTCAAAAATCTCAGACGTAATCAGACAAATTCGAGAAAATCAAACCTAGATTAGTGGGAAGGTAATTAGTTATTTATATTATGAAAAAACATTCTGTTCCCTTCTTTTAAATTGCAGAAGTGATAATTTATTGGGTTTTTTGTATTCATGAAATTAACTTTCAGCAGTACAAACCATGAGGAGAGCCAGATTGGTGGTAAAAGATACACAAGATTGATGGTGAGGTAGGTCATTTTTATTTATTGTAGATTTTATTTGGGTATGAGACAAAAATGGAATGTCTATAGTTCACTTTTACATTGTTTCTTATCTTGGTTATGACTGTTTCTCATTATATAATAATCTATTCTCTAAAACAGAAAAATAACCTAATTTTTAAAAATTTATATTCCGCCTTCAAGAGCTAAATTTTAGTTTTACCCAAGTAATTTCTGTATTTTTCCAGAAACAATTTTTATTACAATCTATAATAAAAGATAGTAATATTACAATCTATCCTAATTAGGACATTTTTAATAGTGATCAAGCACAACACCCATACTACATTCACACAATATATATAAAACAATAAATTTATAAAATAATAATACAACATACATATAAACAATAAAGAGTCAATATGAATATATACAAAAGTCACTCATACCTATATACAATCCACAAGCAAACAGCATGTGAGTGGAGAACCTAGCCAATGCTAGAACTCCAATATACATGTTACAAGAGGTCTAGAGGCCACTGCCGTTTCAATCTTCTAGGGGGATGGGCTGGATAGAGATTGAGCAAAGCAGATTGGGGTAATGGATAAGGTTCTGATGGAATTAGGAGAATTTTGATAGTATGAGGTCTAAAATAAATGGAATATTTAGGTCGTAGTGTAAGGTAGGAAACCAAAACATTACGAGTTCGAGCCTCGGTACTAGGGGGACTTTTATCTCGGCATTTATACCCTACCCTCACCCCCTGGTCCGAGAAACCCCCGTATAGCCTTCAAAGGCGAGGTAGGGTTGAACAAAAAAAAAAAAAAAAAAAGGTATGGTAATTTATATTTTTTAAATATCCTCTAATATAAATGGCATATGTTTAAAAATCCCACTCTTGTATGTATTTAAGATTTACAAAGCTTATGGATAATATTACTATCGATATTAATAAACAATTTTAAAACTTGCCCTCTTGAGGTTCCTGTTTTAAAACCGATACCATCACTTTGATTCTTAACAAATTTAAAATATAAACATCTAGTATGATTTCTTTTTTTACTCTATCGAGTCATTAGCATCTAGGGATTATTATATTGTGTTATAATGATGTTTTTCTTTCTTCTAACAGTGTTATGTCATTATTTTCGTGGTGAATTTCAGTAAACTTTACACGTATAGATTCGAGTAGAGAGCATTCTTGCAGCATATTAAGATTTATTGTTTCTTCATTTGACGTAATTTTATGCTACTGCGGCTAATAGGACGATGGTACAATGGGAATCGTAAATTTTGCATATCCAAGTTTTATTAGGACAGGAATGTTTAAAGAGTACCTGACTTCGCTCAGCCTCGTGACCATCTTTATGAGCCTTCTCTGAAGAACGGCATAACTAAGAATTATTTACTCCCGTTAAAAAATTCTATGGCAACCTGCCAGCTTTAAGCCCGCGACTACACTTCACAGATGACCAATATTATGATTTATTATGACTAATTAATATTGTCATCGATAATATAATATAACATAATATGTCATCGAGTATCGCGGCGTGGAATATAAACCATACCGCGCGGCCAAGGACCTCCAAGGCCAGTCACGCCAACCGAAAAAAAACAAAACTAATATTAAAAATTATATTAAAGCGTGTACTTTTTCGATTCTCTCCGGGTATCCTGGTACATCTGATGCAATATTTTTGCATTCCGGTATCACAATGCGACTGAGGACTTCATAATATTGGTCAGTTCTAGTGTCCAGCCAATGTCTCTTTACCAGTTCCTTTCTGTAAAAATAAAAATATAGGTGCTATTAATGTTAATGATAAAGTGATATTTCGACAGAATATTTAAATATTACAGTATATGTATCAGAGTTATCATTGAGAGAATAGAATTAGAGCATCCCTCTCCCTTTCCTTAGAAATGACCAACGATAAAAAAAAATGTCTTATTTAAAGTATTACAAAATATATTAAATATCTATCAGTATAAATACATGCAGGCCATGTCAAGAGGAAATCCGGAGACAACTGGGCAAGGAGAGCTGCTGAGTTGATCCCGCGGGAATACGCAAGCGTATGATCGGCGAACTGACCAAAACCAACGATACCCTATATATGATATCCACAAGGAACAGGGAATCATGGAAAACAAAGTGCCAGCAACTCCAGTTTTATGGTTCGGCTAGTCCTTTGGATCCCATTTGAGAGGTCTATATGTAAATACATTAAATGTGAAAATTCATTTTCTACTTTCTATCATACTAAAGGGAGATTTATTTTTTGTATTTTCATTTAAATGAAGACTTTTATTGTTATTTGTAGTATTCGTATTAATATAATACGTCACTGTAATATAACAAGCCTGTTTGGCTTAATTAAATGCTTTAAGAACGTTAAATTTTCTCACCCCTCCCTTCTAAAACAAAATCAAAAGGCAACGCCTCCCAAAGTAATACGTATATTATATTATAACAACGAAAATTCAGTCATCGGTATATTTCTGGCATAAAAGTAATACAATAAAACAAAACAAACGCCTAATTCACAGACTGAAAATCCAAAATATATTGGCTACTATTGATACTACTGATATTTCTTTTGGAGGATTTATCGTAGAACAATATACAATTTAGTAAGAAAGAGCTTCATTGACAAAAACGTGTATTTCGTCGGGGGTCTGTAACTTTGATTGCCTAACATTTCTTAAATCCTCAGTTTAATACGCTCTAGCTCTGTTGGTGTTGCTTGGATCGAAAATTTTGAATATTTTCGTATATCTTTTGTGGCTAGGACCTATTGTTTAGGAACTATATATATATATATATATATATATATATATATATATATATATATATATATATATATATATATATTGTTTTTAAATGAAAAAGTTACGCTAGAATAAAAAAAATGAAGACAGTCTCCAAATCAGGAGGAGACATATAGAAATTCTGAAATATTAGAAAGGGAAAGTATTGCGATCGTGAACATTTTCAAATTCTAGTTTACAACGGAAATCACATTTTGGAGCCCCCTGACTCGAAATAACCAAGTCGCTCAAAAAGTTCTGTGTGTAGTAAGTCTAAAAGCGAAAACGAAAAAACCTACAAAGCTGAAATTTCATATTCAATATACGCCCGGGAAGTTATTTTTTAGATTCTAATTTAATTTTGTAGATTCCATACAAATAACCATATTATCTAATTAGCATTGCTAAAAAATGGCTAAATATACAAGATGAACAAATTTCATAACCAACTAAAGGAGAAAAGAGCAAAAATATTTTTAATACAATTTTAGTGTTTTTGAAAATAAGAACAGTAATATAGATGTATAATATACCGTAGGAAAGATCAAGATTTTAGAAAAATACTATCTGATACACAAGCTTGTAAACGTTAATAGAGAGTCATGAAAAGCCGATAAAACCAACTTTAGTTATACGTAATTAATTAATGTATGCTAGTGCAATGATATTAGTTGGTCTGTTTTGAAACTATAATTATAATTCAAAATAAATTACACGGCGCAGTGTGGTTTCAGTGGTAATAGCACGGCTGCTACACAGCAGCTTCACGGCAGATAAGCCTTTTTACGGCATCCGTGCATGTGTGAAAGCGCCAACTATGTTCCTATCTCAACGACCGTATAAACGGTCGCTACACGGCTATAAAGAGGATTATAAACCGGACAACGGCAGACGTGTATGTGTGAAAGCTCCAACTATGTCCCTACCTCAACGACCGTTTGGCCGGCTGATAAGCCTAGGATTATAAACCGTTTGGACGGCAGCCGTGTATGTGTGAAAGGCCCTAACCCAGCAATGAGAAAGGCGTTTAATCTGTTAGGGCGTTTTGATTAACTGTAATTAATGTTTTGTTTTGTTGACTGAGTTGTTTTAATCGTAGGTTTATAAGTAATGTTGATCCCTATTTGTCTTCACTCAACAATTTATTCTTTTTTTCCTACGTTTGAAAAGTCCTATGCCATTTTCCGGAAATCCGTTTATCTGCGCAGTTTCATATATATATATATATATATATATATATATATATATATATATATATATATATATATATATATATATAGATTAATGAAAAAAAAAAAAAAAGAAGAAATATTTATAAACCTACCGAAAGCAGTACGAAATTATCTGCACTTCCATGGAACCTCTATAACTTACACGGTCCACTACACTCCCATCATTGTAAATTAATGATATCTGAAATCTATTTGTTTTCAATGGATCCTTATTTAGTTGTTAAAACTTTTATTTTTTAATGTTTTATTTATTTATTTTTTGAAAAAAAAGTACGTAATTGTAATAAGAAAATGTAATTTTGGATATAAGAATGGATACGAAATTGAAAAATGGACAAAAAAAATTCATTCGTTTAATAAAATTGTGGAAAGAGCTCACCTCTTTGAAAACTGGCCGAAGACGGCACCACTGAGCCTAGGAAGAGACTTGGCAGCTAAAGACACCATGATTGCAATGAGCGACTCTACGCCGCCGGCTTGTTTTATCTATTCTTTCCTACGACGGCAAGGTCGGAAAAGGATCCCTAGTTGGCTATCTAATTTATGCCACAAGTAAGTCAGACCTCATTGTTCCAAAGATATAGAATTAGCTTGTCATTAAAGATATTTGACTAATACGTCCTTAAATAATGTCTTAATGAGCTGCGATCCATATTTTAGTTTTATCGTTTGTTCAAATGTATTTTCCATGATATAGGAAGTTGAACTAAAAATATGCTTTACATTACTTCTGGTCTTCTGTGTGGATTTTAAAATCCCACGAAAGGGTTAGAGTCCTACAACATCAATCATCATTTAATCATTTCAAGCATTTGTTGGGAGAGGTCCACTGAACAACCCATAAGAAGTTCAATAGATTTCAGTTACTGCAGAGGGTGGAGGGGAGTTTCAAAGATGCCTAATTACCGTTTCCGTAACTAATGGTCTTTATAATAGATTTTATTGGTGAAAAAGTAAGCAGTATTTTGGTTTTTCAAAGGATTTTGGATGCGCGAGGTGTTTGATGCTTTAGTGAAATTCCGGAGTTCAATCAATCAATCTCAATATTAGACCAGTAAAATAAGGCTAAACTTCAAGATTTGTGGATATTGATTCGGACAAAGCTGGAAATCGTTTCATTATCTCTTAATGGTCCTAAATAAAAGTAATCTGAGTTTGCACCATCACAGGTGGTGAGCTGATCCTTTTGGAACCGAAAAACCTCGTTTTGTTCGCACTTTTTTCAATTTTTCACCTAAAACTCGTAAACAGTGCTTCCTAAAGAAAATATTGAATGTCTCAAAATGAAAGAACGTTAAATTTACTTTCTAAAAGTCATCTTAGTTATTGAATTTGATTTAGTAATATTGCCGCAATCGTTCGTCAGAAATAGGCAAATTTTTCTCAATTTGTTGAAAAGCCCAATTAGGTCACTAAGAGACGACTATAACTTGGAAACAACTATCCAAATCGAAAAAAAAGTTGTAGATCATCAAATTTCAAGTCTAATAGCCTCTTTAAATTTCAGATTCGGTTGGTACGAGCCTTTAAAAAATATGTTTGTATCGTTTTTCCACTACACGCGTCCAAAGGCTTGTGAGAAATATTTGCTGGATACGGCCGATTTAAAACATTCTGAAGTGTCTGGTGCCGTAATTTTACTGGAAATAACGATATTTGCAACATAAATCATATCATGCCTAGCCAAATAGCAGCTTGTCGCTATATGGGTTAGTTATACAACTTTTAATATCAAGTCTAAGAACTTAATTGAATATTGAAGTTAGGCTTAAAAATACTTTTTTAGTACATTTCAACATATTATTTATTTTGATTTATAATATTCCTTTAATTAAGCACGACATAGTTTCAAAAAATAGGCGTAAGTGTAGGTTGGATAAATAGAAATAGGTTTTTGCACCATATTATATTTGATAGGTATCTACAATTAAACTGCTGTAAAATTTAATATAAGTACATAAATAAAAAGGCATATTGGAGAAGTGATTTAGTTTATATCCATCAGTCTAAAAGCATTTTCTTCTCTTGGGGGTGTGATTGAAGGGACGAAACAGATATTTCCTGAGACGGTCCGGGTTCTTTAGAGAATGAAGGGTCTCGTATGGGATGAAATATAGCGGTTAGCGGTGACATTTTATAAATCTGCCTATCTAACTTGTCTGCATCATGCATAGTATTATCGTCAGTCAACCCCACCTTAGGTGCACAACACAATATTATGTAAGTGTACCACGGGATGCATTTAATTTTCGGCTCCAAAAAGTTAATGGTATGATGGTGCAAACTCTGATTACTTTTAGCGATTTCCAGCTTTGTCCAAATTAATTCTCACAAATATCCTTATTTTACTGGGCTATATGTCAAATAGGTCTGATAAAGTTTTTAAATTATTATATGAGGTTCTGTAGTAGATAAGATGTTTGGAGCATTTGTCAAGTAAGTGTTGCAGTAGTCGATATCTATAAGCTGTTTCTTGTTTTATTCCAAAATGATGGTCAGGAATCACGTGATATAAATGAGTACAGAAATTTAGGATAAATTTTTATAGATATTATATTATTGAGTTGTTTCACATGAAATTCCGTTTTTATAGTTTCTGAAATACATATAGGATTTTGCAGGTCTTTGTTGTTTTCTTCCAAATGTTTACATATTTAAAGTAAACAGTTACTAATCCTCTACTTTGTATTATAAACATTAGCTTCCCAATCAATTACCCACTTTTTAGTATACCTCCAAATATGAACATGGAAACACGCGATTTTCGAGTAATATTTTTTTACGAGTTTAAACTCGGCCATTCAGCAGCTGAGGCCGCTAGAAATATTTGCAAGGCGTTTGGGGAAGGGAGTGTTAATGAACGGACCATTCGCCATTGGTTTGTCAAGTTTTCAGTTGGGGATACCGTCTTGGAAAACTTGCCCCGAGGAAGACCTCCGTTCGTAATAGACAACGATGTCCTCAAACATACAGCAGAAGGAAACCCCTACCAAACTGTTAAAGGACTCTCAGTACAACTAAATGCAAGTGTATCTACCGTTTCCAGACATTTAAAGTGTATTGGGAACGTAAAAATGCTCGATACACTGAGCGGCAGCAAGACCCCATGTTTCAAAACATACTGTGCAAAAATTGAAAGAACTGGGCTACGAAGTTCTTCTGCACCCACCATATTCTCCCGACTTGTCTCCAACAGATTACCAACTGTTCAGGAATTTAGACAACTTCGTCTAAGGAAAACTTTTTGAAATAATGATCAAGTGAAAAGTACGTTTTCAGATTTTGTTTCACTTCAAAGCTCAGAGTTTTTCAGTTCGGGGATAAAAAAGTTGGTGTCACGTTGGGAAAAATGTGTAGAAAAAGAAGGTAAATACTTCGAATAAAATTATCTTGTTTTCATATCGTATTTTTAATAAAAATCCTTTACCTTGAAAACGGACATTTCATGTGACACAACCCAATATTATACTCATATCGCCGGAAGAACTAGAGTTAGACACTAGGGCTGATATACATCAAATTAACGTTTCGGAATTTCACTCCCATTATCAGTAATCTACAAGAAAAATCACCAATCCCACATTTCCACAAAAAACTAAACCAAAAAAAAACTAGTGAAGCGGATTATAAAAAAAAAAAAATGTTATTATTATTTTTTTAAATTATTATAAGCTAGGTGTCGATTTTAACTAAATCTAAAATATTGTACACTAATTTGAAATTAATAAGAGGTATTTCTAAAATAATAAACAATGTTACACAGTTATAAGTTAAGATAATAAATATTCTAAAATTACCTGGTTTGACATTACGCCCATGACTAAATTTCAAGATAGAGAAAAATGTATAGAGTTTTAGAATCAGTAAAGCGCGAGAAAAAAATATCTATATATTCAAGTAATAAATAATAATAGATGTTCTTCCACCAAAAATCGGTTATTAATGAAGATGGAGAAAAATCGAAAATACTTTTAAGATCAAGACAAAGCGATGGACAAAGAGAAGAAGAAAAAAAAATCTTATATGCTCAAGCCACAAGCTATAAGAGATGTGACACCTTAATAACTCGGTTACTATTGATCAAAGAGAAAAAATTTAAATTGTTCTAGAATCAGGAATTTTTATTTGAATATTTGAAAGAAAAGAAAAGAATAGGTAATAGTAACGTAGTCTAGTATAATTGCTTTTGGTTTAATATTTTCAATAATGAACCTTTGACATCGACCAAATAAAATTACCTCCCTTCAAAATTTACGTGTTTACGTTTCAAGAAACGCAGAACCCGAATAATTAATAAAAAAACTCTGTTTGCCCTAATTAATAAATAAATACAATTTTTGAAATTGGTTAAGAACTAGCAGATATATAGCGTTTTGCAATTAGCAGTGGTGATCTGCCATTTTCGTTTGAATTAACAACAGCTTTATAAATTATTATTCCCTAATATTGTTATTTGGAAATAATAAACCATTGTGTAATAATTTGCTGCATTTTTTAATTATGGTTTTTAAAAACATTTATTTTTTGTATATGTGGGTGATTAGAATCGTAATTCAGTAACGAATTACTAGTCATCTCTTTTTTATTCCATCTTGTTTTAATTTGTTTATTTTATAGAATAATATCCATATCTAAAAATCGTAGTTTCTTGTTACTTAGCTTTTCAATAGTGAATTTCATTCTTTAATGGTAATTATTGTAGATTTCAAGGAGGTTATTTCGTTGATTTTTATCTATTATGAGTATCATGTCATATATGTACTATGGAAGAAATATATCAGTCCTAGTATTTACCTCTAATTTTTATCTTTTTTTTCTCATAAAGTTCGAGAGTAAAATAGGATTACGTGTTTCAAGTAGATTCCTGAGTTTTGTGAACATTTTGTTTCAGACATTTCCCAAGGACCAGGAAAATATATGTAGATACTAAGTGAGGCGTTGCATATATAAGTAAAGAAAATGATTGCTTTTCTGATTGTTTGATGAAACTGTTTAAGGGTACCATATTCTGTCAATGTCTATTCTAATTTGAGAATGGCTCGAGTGTAAAACACATTCCAACGTGTTGAAAATAACATCCACCGCGCGATGACATCGGAATATATTAGAATGAAAGTTTAGAATTTCAACATGATGGTCAGGAATTACGTGCTATAAATCAAGAATTTGGTTCAAGAGTTTTAGGATACCTTTTTTTTTTTTTTTTTTTTTTTAATTTTTACCATAAAGTTTGAGAGTGAAATCGCATGACAGAATCAGGGATTGTTAAGTGGCTTCTTGGGTTTTGGTATGATATTGATTTTAAGATAAGGTCAGGAAAATGGACTGTACGGAGTAAGGCTTTGTATATATAGTTGAGGAAAAGGATGTCTTTTCGCAGGATCTATTTTAGGATGTGAGTGGTGATAAGATCTCAAACTGGTGCTTTTTTAGGAAATAGTTGAAAAATAATTTCTGATGAACTCTTTAGGAGGAATGAACATTTGAATTGATTCAGTTAGTTTTTTTACATGATTTATCAAGACTAGGTTAAGAATATCGGACCATTAAATAATCATTGGGCGGGATCATAATCTTTTTCTATTAAAACTATTTTTTTCTATTTCCAACATTGTAGGTTTTTCAAAGACCTGTTTCGCAAAAATCAAAATTGTGATTAAGCTGAATACTGTGTTGTGCCAATGCTGTGGTGTTTATATTTTTACTATTTTTGCAATTATTGTAGAATTGTTTGACTCTTGTGTGATCTTAATGTGATCTAGAGGTTTCTCCTTTGTATATCTTATCACAATCTATACAATTTATTTTATAAATAACATTCAGTTTTTCATTTGGTAAAATGGGAATGTTTGATAAGTGATTATTTAGTTTATTATGGTTATATAGTCCTAATTTTGTTTGTGGTAAATCCAATTCAACAAGTGTTCTCTTAATTTCTTTGAATAGATGAGGTACGAATTGCATTTTTTGAAATCGGTATATATTTCAATTTCTTCCAGTTATCATCTCTCTCTCTCTCTCTCTCTCTCTCTCTCTCTCTCTATATATATATATATATATATATATATATATATATATATATATATATATATATATATATATTATATATATATATATATCGCATCATTATTATTAGGTATTATTGTTTTTTTAATTATTTTCATTCTGGTGAAAATCTGTGATAGTGTTTTATTTAGGTTTTAATATTTTATTGTTTATATTGTTATCAATTTTTAGTATTGATCAATTTGGGGAGCGGCGTGGTTTAGTGGATAGAGCGCTAGTCTACTGTGCTCCGGATCCTGGGTTCGAATAGCGATTGTGACGGAATATTATTTATTCTGTTATTTCAGCCGAGGGTGTGAAATGGGGCATGGAGACCCTCCTGGGGCAGACCCAGCCTCTATAAAGTGGGTACCCAAAAATGGGGAAAAACCTGGCGGCTGAGCATGATCTCGGCCAAATCACCTCATTGCACTTCCGTTGGCCTAGAAACAGTACGAACCTCTATATGTACTAAGCCCAAGACTCTTCATGGGTTGTAGTGGCACAGTTTTTTTTATTTTATTTTTTTTATTGATCAATTTATTGCTATTAATGTTAAAGTTTTTTGTCACGGGTTCATTTTTAATTTCAATGTGCCAGATTTTATTTATTATATTTTTCAGGTAATAATTTTCTTATAATATTTTATATACTATAGTTTTTATATCATTTAGATAATCATTATCTGTTAGAGCAATTCCTTTTTTTATTAGGTTTATAACATTAATTTTTTTGTATTTTTGGATCTTTTTTTGTCCATTTTGTTTTAATGTTATTAATATAAAGGATTAGTTCTATATCTGAGTTTGTGATGTTTGGATTTTCTTTTAGTAAATTTAAATGTAAATTTATTATGGTGAATTAAAAATGTTTAATATTTCCTTTGCTGGTTTTTATCTATGGTTAGAAAATTGGTTTAATAAATTATTCTAGATTAATATAAATAAGATCACTATAGCATTTCCAAGTCAATTGTAACCTTGTCCAAGTCAAATGTAACTTTTTTAAAGTCAAATGTAACCTTTTCCAAGTCAAATGTAGCCCTTTCCATTTCAAATGTAACCCTTTCCAAAGCAAATGTAACCATTTCCATTTCAAATGTCACCTTTTCCATTTCAAATGTTACCTTTTCCAAGTCAAATGTCACCTTTTTCTTCACTTCTAGCCTTAAATATTCCGTTTTATTTATTGAAAAATAATTAGTTTAATTAAATTATGACTTTTTTAAATAATTTTGGCATATCATATCATTTTTTTTTTTTTGTTTTTTTTTTAGATATTTGATATGATTGGATATGATTACGTTTTTCGAGCTGTATTTTTTATCGCTCATGGGTATTTCAACTCGCATTTACTTTTAATGTATTTTATTGATATAGGGATGAATTATTGTGCTTTCGGATGGTTATGATTACGTTTTTCGAGCTGTATCTTTTTTCGCTCATGCGTATTTCAACTCGCATTTACTTTTAATGTTTTTTATTGATATAGGGATGAATTATTGTGCATTCGGGTGGTTATGATAACGTTTTTCGAGCTGTATTTTTTATCGCTCATGGGCTTTTCTACTCGCATTTAGTTTTTATGTTTTTTATTGATATAAGGATTAATTATTGCGCTTTCGGGTGGTTATGATTAAGTTTTTGATTTATATTGGGATTGATTATTTTGTTTTTAGTTCTCATTATAACTTTGCTGGAATATACATCATTTAGCTTTATTTATTTATTTATTTATTTTTTTAATTATTATTTTTTTATAAAAGGATTAATTATAGTTCCTTTTTAGCGTCCTGAGTAAGTTTTTTCAACTAAATATTTTATAATGGACTTACAAATGTTTGATAATTTAATTGAGGAATCGTTTATTCTATTTTCGGGTGTTCTTATAACATTATTTGAACCTTATATGTTATCGCATTTACTCATTTTAAGTTACTGTTTCTATTTCATAAATATGTGATAGATGGATCGTTTATAGTGTTTTGGGGAATACTAATAGAGTTTATGACATTTTATGTATAGCTAGTGCACATTTTACCTTAAATAAAAAGTGATCTAGAACAATGCGCAATCGCGATGTAACATCCAGTTAAAAACTTAATCAGAACGTGCAAAAACACAATAAATAATTTTTACTTCAAATTATAACATAATATCTACAGTATGTAGAAATTCCCAAGCGCATAAAAGAATAAAGTTCAAAACACGTAATCAGAATCCCCTAAATCAAAAACAAAGAAATACCACTCAATCGAAATATAAAATGATAGCACTAAGTAAGCAGTCCAAATGATGTTTTTTCATAACCACCCAAAAACACAAGTATAGATCCCTATAACAATAAAAAGATTAGAAGTAAATGCAAGTTGAAATGCGAACAAGCGACAATAAATACAGCTTAAAAAAAGTAATTACAAGACCCGCAAATACAATTAATAACCTATATATCAATAAAAAACATTAAAAGTAAATGCGAGTTGAAATACGCATGAGCGATAAAAGATAGAGCTCAAAAAACGTAACCATAACCACCCGAATGCACAATAATTCATCCCTATATCAATAAAAAACATTAAAAGTAAATGCGAGTTGAAATACGCATGAGCGATAAAAAATACATCTCGAAAAACGTAATTATAATACCCGAAAACACATTAATTATTCCCAAAAACTATCCCTCCTCCCCAAAAAAAAAAAAAATAATAAAATGATATGATATGCCAAAATTATTAAAAAAGTCATAATTTAATTAAACTAATTATTTTTCAATAAATAAAACGGAATATTTAAGGCTAGAAGTGAAGAAAAAGGTCACATTTGACTGGGAAAAGGTAACATTTCAAATGGAAAAGGTGACATTTGAAATGGAAATGGTTACATTTGCTTTGGAAAGGGTTACATTTGAAATGGAAAGGGCTACTACATTTGACTTGGAAAAGGTTACATTTGACTTGGAAAGGGTTACATTTGACTTGGAAAAGGTTACATTTGACTTGGAAAAAGGTGACATTTGACTTGGACAAGGTTACAATTGACTTGGAAATGCTATAAATAAGTTTGCATTGAACTTATTCGCGAGTAAAGCTTTCCACCAAAACAAAACTTGAGTTGTTTGTTTATTTATGCTACGTCACTTTATGCTACTATGGCCAATCGGACAGTGGGAGTCCTAAATATTGCCTACCCAGGTTTTATTAGGATAGGGATCTTTAACGAGTACCTAACATCGCACAGGCTCGGAACCACCTTTTAACGTCCCATACGAAGGACGGCATAACTAAGGATTATAACTCCCATTAAAAAATCCTAGGGCAACCCGTGGGTTTGAACCCGCGACCTTTGGCATAGAAAGCTGTTGTTATGCTAACCACTACGCTATGGGTGGCCCCTACAAATAATTGTTATAATGTTCTAATAACAAATTGTTCCCACGTGGCTTCAAAGCATTGCAAAACGCCAATACAAATTCCAAACGTATATGGTATAACACTAAACATGAATGCGGTCAGATGTGGTTTAATTTATTTATGTATGCCAATATTGATCAGATTAAGATGATTTTGCTTTCATGTGGTCATAAAGTTAATTATTTTTCAAACAACTACCTATAATTTTCCAGAGAATAAATTGTTTGAGTTATTAACACTCAATTCTTTTAAAGATTTTAGTAACTTTTTTCACCTGGTACTATTTATTTATTTTTTGTAACATAAAGGCTTTTCAACCATAGAGGTTAATATTCACCTGTTACTAACGCCTTCTCTCATAATTAACTATTTTTGTTTTGGTTAACTGAGTACTGAATCAATGGATTAATGGAACCCGGCTGTGAAAGGAAAATTACTTATTATTTTTTACTACAGTCGTAAAATCAGCAAAACTCAAACAAACCGAAAACGGAACCTCAGTCATGGGATGCCTCACTGTTTTACTATAACATCGTGTGTACAGCGATACTTTTTTCCATAATTAAAGGCATTTCTAAAAATAGGACTCCCACTGTAGCATCGTCCTATTAGACACATAAAGTGACGTTGAATAAATAAACCAACCTAATTAATAATGGTATCCAGACTGTTTCAGAGCCTAACAGCCGTGCAAGGAGGCGATTAGTAGATATCTCGCCTAGAAGCCTATTTTTTCCATAATTTTTTTGGTACCCATTGGATAAGCCGGAAACATGTTAATTGAAGCTATACAGTAGAAATCAACCTGAGTTAGTAATGAGTAACACCTTTGCCAATTATAATAAGTCATTTATAATCATAATGGAGTGTGAGGCATTTAGGAAGACTAGGAGAAACTGCAAGATCAGAAACAGGCTGAACGTCGCTCTTGGTGATAGTGAGGGCAGTGTTAAAAGTTTATTCAATTTTATAAAACAATGTGGAATGTATAACCATATATAGTTCATTAACAATGTTAAAGAAAAAAAGAAAATGTTATATTGACCATAATGTATTTAATATGCTAATGATCCTTAGTGGGTAGATGCATTTAAACAATAAACAATTAGACATTTCGAATTTTTATTATAATTATACTATAATAAGTTTCTCGTAGATCCTATAAGTATATAACAAAAGTAATAATAATAATAATAATAATAACTTAATTGGGATCAATACATATAGTTGGTCCTATCTGTCTCTATCTCAGATTACATATAACCCAAAGCGTAATAATAATGTTTGGCAGCTGAAATAACCATTGTATTTTGTAGCTTGGAGGTTTTTAAGTTTTAATCAACGGGGATCCTATCCTAATTAAACCTGGGTATACAAAATTTAGGGCTCCCACTGTAGCGTCCTCTGATTAGTCACAGCAGCATAAAGTTATGTTCAATGGATAGACCAACCAAACACACACATGGATCCATAATGTTTCAGGACCCAGCGGGCGGCGATTAGCAGATATCTTCCAGAAGCCAATTTTTTCCGATAATTTTTGGGTACCCCTGGATAAGTTCAAGCTTTGTTCCGAGGTTCGACCTGTAGAATATAATAATGAGCCCTATTTAATATACCATCCCAGTGCCTTAGCCCTTGCATGTTATCTTCAAACGTTTTCAATATTAATGCTACTTTTTCCAACCTGTGGATATAGCCTTCAGCGTATCAGTGGTTCAGTTTTCAAGAGCATCCATCTATAAATTTGAAAAAAATATGATTTTTAAATCATTCAAAGAACAAAAGAAACTTTAAACCCCAAATCGTTCTATCATACAACGAATACAGTTTTTGTTTTCATATTTTTCAAGAAATATAAGACAATAGTAACTTATTAGACTAAAGTTAGAGTTATGGTTGATGGGGAAAGTGATATTAAAACATCTTAACCTTTTTTTATTTTATTTTTTAATCTGTTTTTAATGAACATTATAAAACTAATCTATAGACATGGTTAATCTAATATCACAATAAATATCTTGTTCTAATATCAAGGCCTATTGAAAAAATGGAACAAAACTACACTTCATCATCATTGTTTGCGGTTTGGCAAATTCAATGTAATAAATAAAAGAATATAATTGTAAACTTTCTAAAAACTATGAAAATCGTTGATAGTGACTATGTTGAATGGGGTTATAAAAATGATTTGTTTATTTATTTAACGTCCCTCTATGCTGCTGTGGCTAATCGGACGATGCTACAGTGGGAGTCCTAAATTTTGCCTATCCAGGTTTTATTAGGATAGGGATCTTTAAGGAGTACTTGACATCGCACAGTCTCAGGACCGCCTTTTAACGTCCCATCCGAAGGAGGGCATAACTAAAGATTTTTTACTCCCATTAAAAAATTGAAATCCAGGTGCATAGCAATGTGTTACTCTGTGTATGATAAATAAAAGATTATTATTTTATGTTAAATATTAATTTTTTTTTCTCCATGTTACGATAACATACCAGTACCAAGTAGCCACATCCAAATTATTCAATAACATTGTTTTATCTTCTAAAAAATAACCATTGCATATCATGATCACTCCTTTGCAACTTTGATGCTTATTTTCTTCAATTATGGACTTCAATTTGAATTATTTTTTAAACTAATAATAATTTAACACGTGTCTACAGGAGCCTACATACAAAACATGGATACGATGCTCAATATGCTTAAATATATTTCTTATAAAATGGAATAGTATTTTTGCTCATCAATCAATTAAGATTATTTTGTTTCCAAGTGGTTAGAAATTTGATTGTCATTCAGATGGGTAATTAAAATTGTTTTTGAGTTATTCGAAAACCAATTTCATTTTACATTTTGGATTTTATTTTTTCAAGCACTTAGAGGACAAATTTTCTCAAATCCAGCTTTATTTTACATCTAGGCGGTAAGACGAACCTTCAGGAAATATTTCAACTTCACAACCATAGCCATTTTTGAGAAACTGTGATGATAAGAAAATCGAGTGAAATGGCACCTTTTTTTTATAAATATAGATTATTTAATGTGATATTCATGTTACACGTCAACTTAATGAAAAATAATTTTAATTTAATAAAAAATGTGTGATATAATTTTTAGTAGTTGATAGTGGACAAACAATGTAAATAAATAAAGGAATGAAATGAGAAGGTTCATATCATCTTCCTGGTTTATAACAATCATAAATGTCAATAACGAAAATAAAGGATTTGTTTCTATGTCATAAATTTAAACAGTATAAAATCAAGAAATTGATTACTTTTGGCTAAATTTGGTTGGGTATTGTGATTGTAAATAATTTATTCAAACAATATGCTCGTGGATTAAAAAAAATATATGATATAAAAAATAAATTAATGATGTAATCTTTCTAAAAATATAGCAAAGAGGAGAATGTAAGTACTGCAAAAATATATTTCATAATTTGTTATTTCTTACTTCTACTAAATTATTATATACTAAAAAACTACATGGGCAGTTTAGTAAATGTTAACATTCTTAGAACATTATTCAGCAGTATATAACATAATATAATGTATCAAATAGAAACAATTTGACTGTCCGAATTGGTAGACCTTGTCTTGATGTTTTAGATAATAACCGTTTCAAAAAATAATTTTATATTATTTTATATTTATTATTTTATAATGATAATGGCTTTAGAGAAAAAAAAAAAATTAAAACTTTGAAGCAAAACTTATGTAATCTCAGATGAAAACATTAAAAAATTATAACATTGCGATTCATGCCATAAAATATTTGACTGAATATTAATGTTTAACAATTAGAATTCCACATCTATGTTAGGATCATCACGGACTACCATCCATTCTAAATAACTGGAACAGGCCTCACGCAACTTCTCATTTGGTAGTCTTTTTATTAAAGTTTGACCGTGCTTGTAGACTTCTGCTATGTGCTCTATATATAACTTGGGCATGTCAATCTCTTCATACAGTTCTTGTACTCTCTTCTGCTTTTCTTCATCAGCTGAGCCATAGCACTCCTGAAATTTAAATTAGTTTTCTAATTACACAATTTATATAAAAACTAAATACAAAAATTACTTGGGCTGGAAATAAAAGGGAAAGATGGAAACATAAGATAATTGCTTAGTAATTAAATCAATATCATTAGTTTTTACCTTGAATTTACATTACAATTTATTATATTTTTTATAATATCGAATTAGGAAATATTAAAAATGACAATAGTAGAAATTACATACATGCATATATACATTAAATGAATTTAATGGAGAAGAATTTAGTTGGGGTGGTTATCAAACAGATCAAACTTACATAAGGAAACATTTTACTGAGAGCCTACATTTTTGCCAACATTTTAGGCCGACTACTCAAAAGAATAATCGAGACAGTATTCTAAAAAGGAACTAAGGACTCTAAAAATAATTAAAGATATCATTACTTAGCTTTTATAAGGAAGTTACAGAGTATGTAATAGTTTTTTATATAATGTGCTAAAAGTTTTTATCTATTTTAAAGATGGACAAAGATGTCACACTGAAGCAAGAAAAAAAAGTAAACAATTCTCAGTATGTCAAGCATACTATTGATCTTTACACTACTAATATACTTCAGAATTTCTCTAAAATATTAGAAACAGTTAATCACCACAAATTCTGCCCGTTGAGAGGGTGTGAAAACCTCCATTGCCTTGGCACTAACCCAAGTTGTTCCAGCATTAATCAGATCATATGCTGGCTTGCCAGTTTGCTCTGCGGTGCTGTAATAATCATTGAAGTCATCCTAAAAAATTGCAATCACAAATAATCATCTTTACACCAAATGAACCTAAAAATGCCCACATATGAGTTAAGCTTATAAGCTTAATATATATATATCAATCCTATTGAAATTGTCCAATTTTCATTAATTTTTCAACATTTTTGATTTTCATGTTATTTTTATCAGTTATCTTCTATCATTTTCTGAATATGAAACCGTGGTTTAGGTATTTTTCAGGCAAATGCTTTCACTGTTGCAGTCTTTTCAAGTGAGCTTCGCCGTTGAAAACATGTGTTGGAAAATTTTGTAAATATCAAATCAACACAAAAACTAGCAATGAGATATGTATATTCTTTATATTTTTTGCCCTCACAACTTATGAAATTAATACAGATTACACATCTAAATGATTAGTATAAGTGTCATAAATTTGGTGACTGCGACTCATATTTTCTTTTTAAAATATCAACTCTGGTAATTTTGAATATTTCAGAATGAAACAAAAACCAGAATGATTATGAGAGAACTTTCTACATTTTTGGTCATGAAGATTCACATCGACTGAAACTTTTATTGCACTATAACAAGAAAGGGATATCAAAATTGGGACAGAATAAACTATGATGAAATGCATGAAGCTTATACCACTATGTGATAAATAAGTAATGTAGGATTAATAAATTGTTTGAGTTATTAACACTCAATTCTTTTAAAGATTTTAGTAACTTTTTTCACCTGGTACTATTTATTTATTTATTTATTTGTAACATAAAGGCTTTTCAACCATAGAGGTTAATATTCACCTGTTACTAACGCCTTCTTTCATAATTAACTATTTTTGTTTTGGTTAACTGAGTACTGAATCAATGGATTAATGGAACCCGGCTGTGAAAGGAAAATTACTTATTATTTTTTACTACAGTCGTAAAATCAGCAAAACTCAAACAAACCGAAAACGGAACCTCAGTCATGGGATGCCTCACTGTTTTACTATAACATCGTGTGTACAGCGATACTTTTTTCCATAATTAAAGGCATTTCTAAAAACAAAAACCAGAATGATTATGAGAGAACTTTCTACATTTTTGGTCATGAAGATTCACATCGACTGAAACTTTTATTGCACTATAACAAGAAAGGGATATCAAAATTGGGACAGAATAAACTATGATGAAATGCATGAAGCTTATACCACTATGTGATAAATAAGTAATGTAGGATAAAATTTAGTGGCTGAAATTCAGTTTGTTTTCAAAATATAATACACCAAACATTACCTCTCTTGCCCTCATCTTATCAACCTACTTTTGAGCCAGACAAAATTAATAACTTCAGAAGTATTTGAGTAATGGCCACTAATTTTATCTTTTTTTACGAATTTTTTAAACCACTTTCTTCACTATTTTGGTAATAAGTTGTGAAGACAAAAAATATAATACACATTCTTATATTGCTAGTTTTTGTTTTGATTTGATAACTACAAAATTTCCAGAATTAGACAAATTTTTTTTTGTTACAAAGCTGAATTAAATTGGCTGCAACACTAAAAGAATTAACCAGAAAAATATTAAAATTTTATATTTTGGAAAAGATACAGAATAACTGGTAAAAAAATCATAAAAATTAAAAATGTTGAACAGCAAGGTCTGGACAATTTTAAATGGATTGAGCCAATGTATATAAAATTTTTATATATAATAAACAATTATGAAGCAGTGAATATTGAATGAAATATTTTTGTAATATCTTTTTCCATGATCAAAAAGTAATAAAATTGATTTAATTTTAATCCCTCCCTTCTTTATTCTTGGAGTAAACAAATATAAACTTCTAAATTAATAGAAATACCAGCTTTAATTTTCCAAGTAAAGACTGAATCGACAAAATTAATTAATATTCTTCACATTTTGATTAATATTAATTTCTACACATCTTACTGCATAAAAATATACTATATAAATATAAATTATTTTTATTTAAGGGAACTATCATAATTTATAAGTTTTATTGTATAATATAGTAATAAACAACTTACCCATGTCTGTATAATTTGAGCACCAATACAAAATATCTCCAAAGTTTTGTCAAGCAATTCCTGGGATAATATACCAGCCTAAAAACAGCAAGGTACTTATGTTTTAAAAATTGAATTATATATCTACCTAATATAAAGTTATTATAAATAAGTAGTAATATGATAGAAATATTATTTTTGTGTATAATAATATGATATATTATACTTTCAATAACTCAAAAAACTGTAAGAAGCCAAGAATATAGCTATTTGAAAAATAGAAATTTGAAGTTTCATATTTATTGTTTCTGAACCAGGCTTGCCATATAAATATACACTCAAATCATTCTGTGATTTTTGATCATTTGGAATCAAGTCAAGGAGAAATTAGAATTTTGAAAATGAGATTTCAACATACATTACAAACATAAATTCCATTGATCAGGTGTTAAAATACTTGAAAGATATACTAAAATTGATCCATCATTAAATGAAAGTTTGGGCTTGAAAGCTACTTACATGGATAGCTCCGAGCAATGAACTAGTCCCTAAAAATTGTGCGGCTTTGTAAGAATTTATAAGTTTATAGTCTTTCATTGAAGGCGACTTGTTGAACTGTCCCAGGAGGTCTATTGTTTGTCCAATATTCATCTTCATGAAGGCCTGTTACCATTTATAAATAAACAATTAGTAAGATAAATTATTAAATGATTATACATTTTTCCAACTAGATTCTTTAATAATAATAAATACTACAATTAAAATCAATGTACCATTAAACAATTGAAGAAGTATTATAATAATATTTTTTCTCCTTCTTCTTCATCCATCCTCTCTACTACTACTGCAGTATAAGGGGATCCCTTGCAGAGCTTGGTCCTGACAACTTTTTCTTGTACCAGTTCCCTAGCTGATCTCCAATCAACATCTCTTTTCCTGCAGGCCTTCATAATTCTACTCTTGGTCTCCTTCCTTGGATTACCAACTCATAGTAGCTCTTGCACTCCTTTGCAATCCTCTGAAATTCTTGAGATAAGGTGGAAAAATCTTCAACTGCTTTCCTTCAATCAGATTTTGACCGATCTTAGATTGAGGTTAGTTTGTACTGCTGCATTTCTATTCTTCGTCTGGTCCTTTTATTTCCTTAAAAAGAGCATCTCCAAAGACAGAATAGGATTTCATGCTTAGTAGTGAGGGCCCAGCATTCGCTGGCGTATGTCATCCTCGATAGGAACGTGGTCTTATATATTAGTATTTAGTGAGCTTGAAAATCTCTCTTTTACCTATTCCTCCTCTCATAAGACGTTCGAATCACCTTCCTGCTGACTTAATGATTTCCTTTATGTCCTCGCCCACCGAGCCCTGTTGATTTAGGCGCGCGCAGAAGTATTTGAAATGGTCTCTTCTTCCCATCTTCATTATTTTAGTTTTTCCGACATTTATTTCAAGTGGATCGGCTCGAAGGCTTATTGGAGGACACAAAAATAGAACTGGAGGTTTCTCTAGTTATTAGCAGTTACGAAAATGGCATAGACACATGCCAGGCGTCAAACTTCTTCTACCTAGTGAATAAGATGTCATTCTTGACTTCCTAAAAGCTATTCCACAGGAGAACAATATGAATAAAACGGACTAAAACTGCAACCTTGCCTTAAGCTTTGTGAGATCTTAAATCCTTTGGAGTCATTGTTACAGTTTCTAATTAATCCTATCTGGTTTCTAGTAAGTTCAAAGATGGCCATTTCTAGTCCTTTTTGAACTCACGATATCTTGTTTTCTAACCCGATCGAATGCTTTGAACAAAACATGTAAGAACACTTCTTTACTTTTCTATCACTTTTTCAGAGATATACGAAAAAGTGGATATCAGATCCCTGGTTCTTCTGTTTAGCCTGAAACCGTACTGTTGTTCTCCGAGGACTGGCTAAATTTTCATCCTTTGGCTTCTCTCAAGAATAATGGCATAGACCTTACTTGGAACAATTAAAAGCGAGATTCCTAGATGGTTTTTTAATCTCTTTGTTTACTATCCTTAGATACAGAAAGATTAATAAGACACTTCCCAATTCTTTGATATCTTCTTTGCTTACCATACTAGATTAAGCAGGTAATAGGATACATCTGCGTATATTCTTTAGCGTTATAAAAAAGATTTCTAGTTGCCTTTGTAGTTGGCTTCCAGTTTCCTTTATCAATCATCCCAAACTATTATCTTTCATGGTCTAATCCTTCTAATGAATCATTGGCTTTGGAGATAGTGCTTTCAAAGAACATTCTTCTGCTAAGTATCAGTCTTTATTTTATCGTTCCGCCATACAATAAGTATAAATGAGTGATCTATTTAAAAGTGTTTTTAAAAAAGTCTTGATAATGTGGAAAGAACGCCGAAACGTTGAAAAACGATGTAACAAATTGTGAAAGAAAATAAATAAATAGTAAAAGGAAGTTAAGGTGTGGATATTTGAGTGTGAAATATTAAGTAAAACTTTCTGAAAAATTAAAAACGAAAAGAAAAAAAAATATATGGTTTACTATACTTTACTGGTGAATATTTACCATAGCAATGGTTTCCATGAATAGCGTATAACCAGGATCATTTCTAAAATATTTTTTGATAATGTGGAAAGGGAAGACACCAATTTGAATTCCGTCAAATATAGCAGCTGGTACGCCTCCTTCGCAGATAGTATGCCAACTCTTTTTACCTCTCCTATAATCTGCCTTGTCAGCGATATCATCCAAAACTATAATCATTGTACATATCTGCAACATAGTATAAATATTTGGTTAAAATTTCTTATTTATTAATATATTGAATATTATAAATTCGTTTTCATGAGCGATATGGTCAGTTATCATTAATTGACATGTTAAAAATTCAATTTATTTAGATAGAATGTTACAAATACTTCTACAAAAATACTCTTTAGTTTTTAATGGATCTTGGAAAAATTATTTCTTTTTTTTCTTATCCTGGAAGAGAGAGAAATTTAGAACAAATAGCCTTAACTCAGTAAAGAAATAGATTTTGGTTTATTATTTTAAATAATGAGCCTTCGTAATCGACCAAAAGAATTACCTCCCTCCCCTCAAAGTGCTTACGTTTCAAGATGCGTAAAATCCGAATAGCGAATAAAACAAAAAACGTTTTCTCGCCGTCCGTCGTATGGCGGTACGCCGTCCGCGGCATTTCCCCGAAACTTCTGGACCATTTTTTTTTTTTATTCGCCACAAAAATACTAGCCCTTCCAATGATGACCCTAGCACCTAGACGTAGATATCTGCTGGTTATTTTTAAAAGTGATTTAATTCAATAACTCGGTTATTTTTGATGATGTAGAAAAAATTTGTTAAGTGTTTTTTAACAAAAAAAAAAAAAAAAAACGCCAATAATTATAAAAAAGCAAAGAAAAAAATTAAAATTTCACCCATAATTCAGTTATTTTTGAAGATGGGGAAAAATATGTACAGAGGTTTAGAATCAGTAAAACGGGATAAAAAAATAAATTGAAATTTCATACTATTACTCAGTTATTTTTGACAATAGAGAAAAGTATGTAAAGAGTTTTAGAATCACTAAAGCTCGATTTGCAAAAAAAAAAAAAAAAGAATGAAGGAAAAATGATAAAATTGAAATCTCGCCCATATATACGCTTGTAACTTCTTGATTTTCGCATATAGGAAAATATTTATTAGAGTTGCTTAACCAAAATACCGCGAATAGTAATTTAAAAAAAAAAACAGTTGATCTGTAAATACAAGTAACAAATTATAGTTACAGTTATTATTGAAGGTAGGGAAAAATCGAAAAGATTCTCGAGATCACTCATTCGTGGCGTATTTTAATAACTCCTCTAGATAGTTTAGGCGCATCCGTCTTCCTATAGATTACTCCACCTTCAGCCATCTTAGTAACAGTACCCAATCCATGATATGTCAAGCTAACTCCAATATTTTCCGCAGTCCTTATCTTGTGCTTCCGACTCTTAAGCCAAATGAGCAACTCTTCGCAAATATTCCTTGGAAAAAAAACACACATATCTAAGCCATTCCAATTTCCACCGATGATCTTAATACCCACTTTGACTCCTGTTCTTCTCATTCTCACATCGAACGCCGATGTCGACAACCATGCACCTTTTCGATCCGGATTCATTATTTTTTTCCCATTTCATTCCCAGAGGACCTCCTTAATTCTATTCGTAAATACCGTAGCAATGGTCATGGATCTCTCAGTTAAACTGATTAATGGCTCGTTTCCTTCATTCTTTCCAATCTCATATCATATTTATAATCTTGCTTTAGACAGTGCCATCTTTCCAACTTCGTGGAAAACTGCTCTCGTTCGTCCACCGAAGAAAACCTCAAATCCCAATGATTTTCGCCCGATTTCTCTTCTATCAAACCTATCCAAACCCTTAAAGCGTCTAGTCCAATCTCAGCTATCCCTCTTCCTCGAGAAAAATGAACTTTTGAACCCCTTTTATTCTGGTTTCTGACCCGGCTATTTTATTTACTCTGTTCTCTCCCGAATTACTCAAAACCTCCACAAGTCCATAGACCAACATAAAATAACTAATCTCGTTTTGCTTGAATAATCCAAAGCCTTTGATTCCGATAATATCCTCCTATCTAAACTCCATAGATTCCCAGTGTCCATAGGCGCTCTGCAATGGTTTCAATATTTCGTTGTCGGCCGTTCCCAGTATGTTATAGTTCCCAATAAACACCGCTCTGACACAAATTACCTCTGACAAAAGGTGGTTCCCAAGGTTCCTCGTTATCTCCGACCCTTTTTTCCACATTCATAAAATTTCTTCCACCTATATGCAATGTTGTGAAGGACAGCTACAAGCCAAACTAAATTCCAAATTATCTTGACTCAGATCTCTCATGTAATGCGCTTCAATTGAAAATCCAACTGTCATGCACAGAGCCAGACCAGCATGAAACTATGTCAAGGATTTTTAATTTCGTATCACAAACTACTTAAATGTTTTAAACGGAAATTACCCTTTCCGATTCCGAAATAGTTCTACATTATCTCCACCTGAAAACGGGATTTTAATATGGGTGGAGTCAATTACTCCAGAAAAAGATCTTATCTTGTAGAAATTTGTCACTGTTTTGTTTTCATCAGATTCTTGAAACTTAATAAAATTCCTCAAACTTTCTGGCTATCAACTCCGTTATGCGTGGAATGATTCTACAAACTGTAGATTTATCAATGCTGTCACCAAGAACCTAGTGGTAACTACTAGCATAATATTGTTATTCGCATGTTACAGTTTGTATGATATGATGCAAACCCATCACTATTAAAACTAACTACATTGAGAATTGTTTATATAATAAATCTTGTTTTGAAATCCGCAACATCGTAAATTTCAAAGAAATTCCTCCTTACTTTATAAAGTTTGTTCCAATGAAGTATATTGATCAGTTCTAATATATCTTTATCTGATATTAATATTCATCTGAAAATATTGTATTCATTTTTCCTCGATGTATTTGATTAAATATTAGGAAAATATTTTGAAAAAAATAAAATGGAACTGACACATACGATGTTTCAAAGTAAAAGTAACAATAAAAAGCCCCTGGAGGGCTGGACGATTCAAACATCTAGGTATTACTATAGATAAGAACGTCTCAATAGATAGGGACATATCTAACAAGGTTATTAACGGAAAAAGGATTATTGGGATACTAAATGGAGTGTTATGGAATAAGAAAGTATCACTCCAAACGAAAAAGAAGATAATCCACTCCTTTCTGGTTGGCACTCGATGTATGGATGTGAATCCTGGAGAGTGAAGAAAGCCCAGCAAAAAAATTTATTATCTCTGCAGATGGATTTTGGGAGAAGAAGTTGTGCCGTTTCTCGGTTAGAAAAAATCCCTAATAATCAAATAAGGGAAAGGAGTGGGGACCGAGCTCACCATTCTCGAAGAAATTAGTAGAAGAAGGCTGATGTGGTATGGGCACGTCATAAGAATAGACGTAGCTCGTTGGCCTCTTCAATTGGTTGAATATTGCCCACGCAAGAGGAGAAAACGGGGAAGACCTCGGAAAAGATGGATAGAAGATGTAATGGAGGATATGGCAGTCAGAGGACAGACTGAGGATGACTGGAATGATCGAGATTGTTGGAGATACGGAGTACTGAGGACCGGGATGTGACATCATTGCAGAACCCCGGAGGAAAAAAAATTCCAGTAACCGAACTTAACCATGGTTAATGAAGTTTTACATTTTTATTTTTATTTATACCAAATCCACTGAAGCTCTGATAATGTACATCTTGGTAATGTTCTCTTCAGTTTGATGTTCTGCATCAGCTACTGTCCTGTAAACCAGTTCGGCCGGGAAGTTCCAAGATTCATGGATTCCTGGGTTGGTGTAATGCAGTAACTGAAACAAATTAGTACGAATGAATACAACATAAATCATTATCATGGAGTTAAGTTGACCGTTGAAAATATTTAATAAGGAAGATGGCAGACCATCTTTTATGATGGTTTTCACCCCCGAGGGTGCGGTCATAAAATAAAAAGAAAACACTAATAAGGAACACTTATTGTATGGTATTTGTGTGCCCACGTTTTGGTCTATATCTTAGGCCGTCATAAAGGCTTAGAGAAACAAGAAAACAACTAATACAATTAAAAATAATGATATTTTTTTTTTTAATTTAATTTATTTATTTATTTTATTTTTAAATTCTATCATTTTGTTTTATTTATCACTTACTTAGCCAGCTTCTTATCGTAATTAGTAATCACCTACACATCTTCCTCCTTCCGGTCATACTTAAATCTTTTCGCTATTTGTTACCAATGCCTTTGTTATTAATTCTATATTTTTTCAATCTTAGTCCGCCGATTTAAACAAGAAATAAAATCCGACATAACCTCACTCTCCCTACAAGAATTTAGAATAATATTTTAGATTATTTTCCACTGCTAATTATGAAGAACTAACCATCAGGCTTTAGTTCATAATATCCACTCATCATCAAAAGTTATACACTGACTGATTGTACTTAAAATAATAATTAAAAAGATTTCTATAACTAATTATGTTTTATTTTATATTGGATCTATTTATCTCTGGTTACTTACATTAAAAAAACTATCTTGTAAAATATATGTATATAATATATATTTAATATATATATATATATATATATATATATATTTTATATATATATAATATAACACAAACAATATCAGAGTATAAACAATTATTTATTTACTTATTTGGGTTAAAAAGTTTAAAGTGTTATATGGAGAGCATTTCTGTGTTATTGAGACCCATTTCAATCGCATGGGTCAAGTTCGAAGTTTGATGATATTTTAATGGTTTCATATTGTAATCTTAAAATTCTTCTGTTATATATTTTAGGTAATAAATGTTTGATAGAATTCAAATTAGAACTTTAGTGATGAGTGTCAATTATCTTCGGACAATTATATAGCAACCGCACCAGTCTGAGAATAGCTATCTGAAACTATGCTGCAAGCTGCTGACAGTACAAATCTTGAGAAAAATTAGAACATTCAAAGCCTCACAGATTGGTGATCGAGCTATAGGCAACGTTGATGAAGAATTTATTTTCGTTTCTACTTTATCAGTTATAGCTCAAATTTTTTTTTATATTAATACAAAATTTCGTTGTCTTGCAGAATTTTTGCACAAGCTGTTAATATAGTAAATTCAGAAAGAGGGAATACTCATTCTTCTTATTATGATATAGTAATACTCACAATACATTAATAAAGACGTTAAATTAAAAATATATACTTTATCAATTCTCTCCATATATCCTGGCAGATCTGGTGTAAAATTTTTACATTCTGGTATCACAATGCGATTCACAACTTCATAATATTGGTCTATTCTAGTGTCCAGCCAATGTCTTTTGAGCAGTTCCTTTCTATAAAAATAAAAATATAGATGATTTGGCATGTTAATATTAAAGTTGATAAATCGAAAGATACTATAATACTATATTATTTATGGACAATAATATACATATTATAATAGTATAAATATTATATCTATAAGGAGTGATTCTAATTAGAAAGGAAGGGGAAATTCCTTCAAAAATGATCACCTATGAAAAACAAATAATAATGACGTAACAGGTTCACGGCAGCGAGGGACATGGGTTGTTCGCACTAGTCTGTCTTATCAGGCGGCGCTGACCATCGGAATTTTTTTCTATATCCATGTTATCTATTATTTATAAGGGCCGAAATAAAACATTTTAACTGCCTTTTGAGTTATACTTACTGGTAGAAATCGGAGATTAGGGTAAAAAAAAACCTTCGAATAACACAAATTTCTGAACAGGTAATAATCAATGAATTAGGCACAAATTCGAGTGCTGCCCCACAGGACAGACATTGGAAAACGTCTTAAAAATCTTAAAAATGGCATTATGTCGGAAGAAATTAGAGGCAAGCTGTATTTTTGTCAGTTAGATCTCAATAAATGGAACATTCTTTCAAAAGCTCCAGGTAGAATATGGCTACCTTGATATATTGTGTTATCTCTTCTATTAATGGTATTAATGAGTTAGTGTGTTGCATTAATGAGTAAAAACCGCTACTTGTTTATAACCGCCTATAGATACCCATTTATTGGCACAACGAAATACGGCTAAAAATGATGCCCCATGCTTCTGGGCGTCCAGCAAGCCATTCGGTTTTTACTCTCTTATAAATTAAATACGTTTAAACAATGTCGTATTGACGTATTACATTTCTAAATGTGAAATAATTTAACGTTTTTATTTGCTACTAAGTTTTGGTTTTGGTGGGAGGATTTCTTTAAATATTTTTTATAATTGTCCTAATTTTAAATAAATACGAGTAAAGGCAAGGAAAGGAAAGAGGAACTTTCCGATCGAATCCAGATGATGTCATTTACCGAAGGGTGGCCTCACTCAGCATAAGCGGAAAGGCAATTGCCGACCGAATCCTACTGCAACTGTAGGGGAGAGGATTCGAAAGAAGGATTTATTTCTCCCCCCCCCCCCCCGTAATGTGCCCGAGAAAAAGACTTAGACGGTAGACTTCGGCCGTACTCGTGTGTGATCGGTATATAACCTATATTTCAGTTCCGTGCTTCCTACTAATTGTAGTCGTTTCCTGTTATTACTGTTATTTTCAACCAATCTAGAGATAGAAGAAGAACTTATTTTAACAGTTGAAAAATATAAGAAGCTGTATGACAAAATCTTCTTCTGGACTGTTGCTACTCATTGTTTTTTTATTAAAACATTAAAACAAATAAAATAAAAAGGTTAATACCCGATTCGTCGTTCACAATGAACAACAATCAAACGAACGCATTAACGTTTCCTCCTTGAGTTGGACCGGATTGCCCTTAGGGAGGTAGGTGTGGTTAAGCTATTTCCTTTCCACTCCGCTAAGTGTGGCCACACCTTTAGGATCCCAAAGATAAATTCATTCTTGTAATACATAGTGCGGCATCTCTTGAGAAAAAACATATTCTAAGAAAACGTGTTATGAGTAGATGCTTCAAATATTTAAAAAAATGAAAATACAAATCCTACCAGCAAGATGGCGGAAGAGAGAAGAACATACCTTAATGTATAAGTTCTTCAAACCTATTTGCAATGAATTTCTTTTTTATAAAGAGCTTGCTGCTCTAAATCTGTTTGTGGATGTAAAATTACAGGTTTTCTTTAAACAATTATATCAGACTATTGAATCGAATTCGTATTCGCACTCTACCCTAATCATGAATGATTATTGGGTACAATCGGTGGAAATAAAAAAAAAAAAAAATACATAACTTGATTTTAGTCAATAAATGTTTAAGTATTTGCAAATATTCTAATGAATTACGATTAATTGTTAATCAATTTTTAATTTAAAATTTCTTGAAAAAGATCTATGTCCACGAACCTCCTAACAGTCTTAGTAAGCCAATAACTATTTCTAGAATTGTTTACTGTTTACTTACCCACGAATCGATGGTTTTGTAGTTAGTGGATAATAAAGTAGTCTTCAATATATATAAAGGTCAAAATCAAGATCTACCTTGAACCAACATTTTTATATGTTTTTGTAAAACATTACTATGCTAATAAGAATTATAGCACCATTATTAACAATCTTTTATTGGTATTAAATAAAAGGAACTGAAATAATCATAAATTAACAAGAGACAGCAAGAAATTTCGCAACATCCGATCAAGCTTTAAGGCAAACTTGGAGTCGAGGGCGAATTAATACTTAGTTGCCTGCAGTGATGGACAAATACTCAAAAAAATTGAGTACTGATTACTGTAATCAAACAATGCTCGCTGCTGATTACAAAATCTACTCAGCTTTCCTCCTGATTACTTTCTATTTTCCTCTGTAATCAAAATATTCGTACTTTTGAGTACTTGATTACTTTTATATATGAGGTGGCAAGGATAGAGTATATTACCTGCATCTATTAAGTACTGAATTCATCGATAATGAGGTCTATTAATAATTTCTTTAAACCATCTTTTCTTTCATATTATCGATCACTTTAAATTTTTCTTTAAAAAACTGATAAGGGTAAATAATTATTATTAAAATAACAGACTTATAGATTATTGTAAGCCCTTCGGATGAAATCGATATAGGGGCCGATTATTATGTTGTTTTTTTCGTTTGGAATAAACCCTTACCATTTTATTTAAACTTTTTCGTATTTATTCGATACTAGGCTTGGTAGTTGCGTTCCCAAGGGCTCATTACCGATTATACTATTAATTTTTATCGCGATCGCTCAGGAATAGGTTTATTTTAATTTTTTCGTATTTATTCGATACTAGACTCGGTAGCTGCGTTCCCAAGGGTTCGTTACCGATTATACTATTAATTTTTATCACGAACGCTGAGGAATAGGTTTATTTTAACTTTTTCGTATTTATTCAATACTAGCTAGGTAGCTGCGTTCCCAAGGGTTAGTATCACGATTATACTATTAATTTTTACCACGGCCGCTCAGGAATAGGTTTATTTTAACTTTTTCGTATTTATACGATACTAGGCTCAGTAGCTGCGTTCCCAAGGGTTCGTTACCGATACTATTCATTTTTATCGCGATCGCTCAGAAATAGGTTTATTTTAACTTTTTCGTATTTATTCGATACTAGGCTCGGTAGCAGCGTTTCTAAGGGTTCGTTAGCGATTACACTATTAATTTTTATCGCGATCGCTCAGGAATAGGTTTATTTTAAGTTTTTCGTATTTATTTGATACTAGGCTCGGTAGCAGCGTTCCTAAGGGTTCGTTAGCGATTACACTATTAATTTTTCATATTGTATGCTTCTTTAAAGCACAAAAAATGGTTTAAAGAAATTATTAATAGATCTCAATATCGATGAAACCAGTACTTAATAGATGTAGGTAATATTCTCTATTCTGGCCACCTAATATATATAAAGTAATCAAGTACTCAAAAGTACGAACATTTTGATTACAGAGGAAAATAGAAAGTAACCAGGAGAAAAGCTGAGTAGATTTTGTAATCAGCAGCGAGCATTGTTTGATCAGTACAGTAATCAGTACTCATTTTTTTTAAGTATTTGCCATCACTGGTTGCATGTACATTCTCAACCCCAAAAATATATTGTTAGGGACATAATATGAAATGCTAGGAGCTGCCCTACAACTTTTATTTTGACATTTTTTTGTATAATACTTCAAATAAAAATTCCATTTCAATAAAACCATATCAAATATGAATTTCAATTCGAACATTTTGCATTTTTTTGGAAATTGAGGCGAAAGTATTAATATAACGCAAACATATTTAAAGCTTATTGATAATAAATAAAACGACTCATCACTCATTAATGTTGAATGAATAACAGTGAATTTATGAGCAATAACTTAAAGACTTCCGAAACGGATGTTCAAGGAGGGCTAGCGGGTGGAGTGGCGATGTTTCGCGAAAATACTCCTCTAATAAGTTCCAAACAACTGACAAAATATCAGCTTGTCTCTGATTTCATCCGACACAAACCTTCATTGCCTGGGCTATTATATTGAATAACTATTAGTATAAATACTCGTGCATCAATTTAATATAATAAGCCTGAATCGTTTAATTAAAGTTATTCAAGTCAAGTATGTTAAACATTTACCTCCTCTACCTCTAAAAGGAAATTTCTCCTTGATCCGCCAATAATATCTATATTATAAAAACAAAATGTACTTCAGACATAAAAGTTAAGAAACCCAGTGACCAAATGCTACGACTGCAAATCCTAAAGATATTGGAGTGTGGAAAGAGTAGTTTTATAACCCATTGGAAGAATGTGCAAAAATGTGATGTCCCAAGAATGTCTCGTGATAATTTATTAAGCATTCATATTTATCTCTACCTAATATTACAACGAGTGAGGTAGTTAGTATAATGAAGGTCTTTTACAAGGGAATTCCATTGAAATAATATGTAAATGTTGTTTTTTTACATTAATTTTATGGCGGCAGGGATGAAACACAATAGGTCAATTCCCACACAACTATTGACCTGCCTGCGCATACAATGTACACTGTCGACCAATCTTAAGTGCAAGTTTTGGACTGGCCTGGTGAAAACTAATTCACCTGAAGAGTTTATTTTTAATTTTCTAGAAAATTTTCCTCTTAGAACAATAAATTGAATAGTTTTCTCCAAAATATGTTTTTTTGGGTCCAGCTGCACTCTGAACAATTTTTCTGATTGGATGTTTCAAAAAAGAAAGAAAGAAATATTGTTAATTCGTCGAACATAAGGAGTTACTATATGTATTTGTCCAATCACTATGACCCAGGCAATGAAGGTTTTGTGTCAAAAGGAATTAGGATATTTGCTGATTTTGGTCAGTAGTCAGGACTTTATAAGGAGTATTTCTTAAATATAAAATTTCAGTTTCATAGGACTTACCGTTTCCGCCCGGGAGTTACCACACCGCACACGCACACACCACACACACACACACACACACACACACAACACCTTTTTGCGGGACTTGGTTATTTGGACTCAGGGGATCCTAAAATGTCTATTTCCGTTGAAAACTGGAATTCTAAAATTTTCACGATCGCAATACTTTCCCTTACTATATATAGTAAGCGAAAGTAATACGTGAATCTATTAAAGAATTAATTAAATTGAATATCTATAGAAACATGTGTTTTATTAAAAAATCTATTATATTATTATCTAAAACAATTACTTAGTTTTATCTTCTTTTCATCACTCTCTATTAACTTTTAAAAGCTTGTGTATGAGATAATATTTTTTCTAAAACCTTTAGCTTTCCAACGGTGTATCATACGTGTATATTACTGTTTTTATGTTCAAAAACGAAAATTTACATTAAAAAAAATATTTTTTCTGTTTTCTCCTTTAGTTGGGTATCGAATTCATTCAATTTATATATTTACCTGTTTTTCATCAGTGGTAACAAGATAATATAGTTATTTTTGTAGAATCAAAAAAATTAAAGGTACTTTAGAGAAAGAAAATTTAAAATATTGGCATTTAAGAACTGTTAGACCATTTTAATCCAAATGAACCCTAAATGATATTAGAGCCCATTAAATTTTGCATCGATATGGCGAGTTTAATCAAAATCGTTGGAACCGTTTTTGCGAAAATCGAAAAAAAAGTGCAAAATGCACAGTATATAGTGGCTCTTCTAGTAAGCTAATTTTGATGAAAAGGGTTTTGTAACATCTCGGGCATATATTTGTCTTACATATGAAATTTCAATTTCATAGGACTTACCGTTTCCGCCCGAGAGTTACCCACACACACACACACACAAAGAAAGACCTTTTTGCGGGACTTGGTTTTTTGGACTCAGGGGACCCTAAAATGTGTATTTCCGTTGAAAACTTTCACGATCGCAATACTTTCTCTTACTATGTATAGTAATTAAAAGTAAAACTTCTATAATTGATTTTAACAAGGGAGGTAAGTGAAAATCTGTGTTGCACGCTCCAGATTTTTAAAATTAATTTTCGATATATATTTTTTTTTTTACCACTTTCCTCACTTTTTAGGTTATGAGTTGTAATATTGCAAAATATATAAAGGATATCTTTATGTCATGGTTAGTTTTCATTTTGACTCAATATCTGCAAAATTACCAGAATTGGAGAGATGTTCCCAAAACATGTTTTCAGCGGCGAATCTGACTTAAAACACTAAAAATATTGGCATGAAAATATTATCCAAGTTTTTTACTTTAACTTACTATATATACTAAGGGAAAGTATTGCGATCGTGAAAATTTTTGAATTCCAGTTTTCAACGGAAATAGACATTTTAGGGTCCCCTGAGTCCAAATAACCAAGCCCCGCAAAAAGGTCTGTGTGTGTGTTTGTGGTAACTCCCGATCGGAAACGGTAAGTCCTATGAAACTGAAATTTCATATTTAAGACAATTATACGCCCGAGACGTTACAAAACCTTTTTCATAAAAAGGAGCTTACCAGAAGAGTCACTTTATACCGTACATTTTGCAATTTTTTTTCGATTTTCTCAAAAACGGTTTCGAAGATTTTGATTAAACTGATCGCTATATCGATGTAAAATTTAATGAGCTCTAATATCATTTAGGTTTCATTTGGATTAAAATGGTCTGACAGGGCTTAAATGCCGATATTTTAAATTTTCTTCCCTTAAAGTGCCTTTAATTTTGTAGATTCTGTAAAAATAACTATATTATCTTGTTACCATGATGAAAAACAGGTAAATATATAAATTGAATGAATTCGATGCCCAACTAAAGAAGAAAACAGAAAAAATATCTTTTTAATGCAATTTTTTGTTTTTGAACATAAGGGCAGTAATATACATGTATGATATACCGTTGGAAAGCTAAATAAGATAATTCTTATACTTAAGCTTTTAAAAGTTAATAGAGAGTGATGAAAAGAAGATAAAACTAACTGATTATTTTGGATAATAATATAATAGATTTTTAATAAAACACATGTTTCTATAGAAATTCCATTTAATTATTTTTTTTATCGTTTCACGTATATTTATCTCTTACTGTATTTGAAAATTCATTCATTGATTTTAAAAGTGGAGGTAAGTGAAAGTCGTGTGTTGACCGCACCAGATTTTTAATTTTGTTATTGCCTTGGAAGAACTTAGATCAACGAAATCCGTAGTCATGCTAGTTAAAAGGAAAAACACTTTAAAGACATTTGCAAATTATTATATATTCAGTATAGGATACATTTTACTACAAACGATTGGGAGATTCAGAAAAATAGGAGGAAATATTTCCAAAAATTATATATATTCATTGATCCAACTTGATTTTAATAGAAACATTGGCCGCAATTTGTAGCAATAATAATAAAATACAATACATAAAGCAATATACCGGTCCATAACGTCATAATAACATTAAAAGTCAATGTTAACTTATTTAGTATGGTTATAAACTTTTTGATTTATTGATAATTATTTATTGAATGCTTCCATGAAAATATTAATTAGTTTCTTTAAAATTTTAAATAAACTATTTTTAACATATATTATGTAAAGATCTAAGACCAAATTGATGATAAAAGGATTTTTTGTTGAGTAGAACGTTTGATAAAAAGAGTAAGGAACCAAAATGAAAGGTTCATCTAAAAAATTAGAGCAACTTTTAGGTATAATTTTAAGGCGTTCGTCAGGAATGATTGTACCAATGTTTAGAAACTGATTGACTCCATTATTATAAATTAACGATAAAGGAACCTGATTTATTGTCGATAAATACTATACTAGTTTCGTTCCTTACAACTGTGATGATTTTCCTATTTTAGAAAATATTAGACTATGTATTTTTAATTAACATCAGTGGTTGCTTGGCTTTGAAAATATAATAACAACCAACAGTGAGAAGAGCTCACCTGTTTGTAAACTGGTTAAAGACGACACCTCTCAGCTTAGGTAGGGACTTGCCTGCTAAAGACACCATGATTCTAATGAGCGATTCTACGCCGCCGACTTGTATTTGTATGAATTAATTCCTATGACGACAAGGTCAAGAGAATCCTGAGAGTAGGGATAATTAGTAATTTTGAGAATTTATATCAAAAGTAAGTCAGAACTTATCGTTAGTTAACATATACTCGTAAATGGTATAAACCAGAGTTGGGCGTTAATCGTTATTGGAATAAATTTTTATCTGTGACCAAATCATCCGTTATTCGATAAAACAGAATAACCGATGACAGATAAATTATTTATTCGTTATTGGAATAAAATTTTATCTGAGCACAAATCATCTGTTATTCGAAACTTTCGAATAAAAAATAAATCATCTATAATTTATTCGAAACTTTCGAATTACGAATAAATTCATCTGTCGTCCTCAAACAGTGTTGGGCATTATTCGAATAATTTTTTATCTAAATAACGAATAACGAATAAAAATGTATTTGTTATTTATCAACTGTTGGTTATATTCGAATGATTTATTCGTTATCTATTATCTAAATAAATTTTCTCTCCAATGGAAAAATCTGATGATAGTGGTAAATGCATTTCCTTGAGGTAACTACTTTTCTTACTAAAAAAAGTTGTCTAATCTTTCTCCGAAGTTTCCCCCGATTTTCCATTCGCTTTTCAGAGCGTACCTCTTTAACAGATCAATGGATTTCCACCATTTCGACAATTTTCCGACTATTTGGAGGCTGTTACACATGAAAATTATAATACAATTTTTTTCCCGAATTTCCATTCGCTTTTCGGGCGTATCTCTTTAACAGATCAATGGATTTCCACCATTTCGACAATTTTCCGACTCATTTGGGGCAGGTACACATGAAAATTAGGATACGATTTTCTCCCGAAATTCAATTCGCTTTTTCGGACGTATCTCTTGACCAGATCAATCGATTACCAGCATTACGACAGTTTTCCGACTATTTTAGGGCAGTTACACAAGAAAATGAGCATACAATTTTCCCCCGAATTTCCATTCGCTTTTCCTGGAGTATCTCGTGAACTGATCAATCGCTTTCCACCATTTCGACAGTTTTCCGACTATTTTGGGGCAGTTACACACGAAAATAAGTGCGCAATTTCCCTCTGAATTTACATTTACTTTTCATGTGTGCCTGCCCCAATAGTCAGAAAATTGTCGAAATGGTGGAAATCTATTGATCTGTTAAATAGATACGACCGGAAAAGTGAATTAAAAAATTTTTGGAATGAATGGAAACATTTTAAAGCTGGGGAATCCTGGACGGGGCTTGTCTCCCCACCCTTGAACGGCCAAGCAGAGTCCCAAGGATCCCAGGCGCCTCCCTCTCAGCCATATCACTGGTGAGAGCCAGCAGAAGGTGAGTGAGGGCTCCATGGCCACGAACACACCGCACATGAGAGTAGAATCTGAGCTGTGTCAGAACTCCAGTATAAGTATTTACAAAACGTCTCGAGGCCTATGCCGTATCAACCTTGGGTGAGTGGAGATGGATAGGGATTTTGCTAGAGGATTAGGATAATAAATGATGTTCTCGGATGAATGAATGATGGAATTCGGAAAATTTTGATGGAATCAGGTCTAAAATTAAAGAAAAATTAAGGTCGCGGAGCAAGGTATAGTTGGTGACATAATAAGAAGCATTTACTATTGTTCGGAGAACTTTGGATTGAAAGGATTGAATGCATTTGATGTTAGAACGTTTATATGTTAAGGTCAGGTTCAGGTCGCCCAAGTACGACATAGCCACGAGATGATCGGTTTATTCTAATATATACTCTTCGAAATCACTTTTCTACTAATTCTGAGACTGCACAAAGGCTCCGGGTGGTTCGTGATGTTTCAAATAGTGTCGAAACTGTCAAAAGAAGACTTGCTGAAATGAGCAACACACACCGGGCCCCCAAATTTTACAGACGAAGATGAATTAGCCCTCCAGAAAAGCTCCACGAGCTAAGAACTTCTTTAGTGGAAGCAAGGTAGGAAATCCCGCAAGATGTAGCAAACCTTATTAGACGTATGCCTATAAGGCTTCAGGCAGTAATTCAAGCAAGAGAAAGCAATATCCGTTATTGAAAGTTGAATTCATCAGAGAAAAACAATTTTTTTTTGTATTATAAATTTTCTCTTTTTTCCAAATAAAGCTTTATTTTTTGTTTATTAATCTTAATTTTACCACTAAATCATCCCAAAATAATTCCATTTTATAAGAATGTTGATGTAATGCACATTAATTTTACAGGAAAAAAATAAAATGATTTTTCAAAGTGCACCACTTTTTTTGTGGAACAGTGTAATTGGATCACAAAGCAAATGTCCCACTTGAAAAGATAAAAAACAAAATAAATATCACAATTTATGATAAAAAATAATAAATGTTTAATGCAAAGTAATTTGAATATATATATATATATATATATATATATATATATATATATATATATATATATATATTATTTTTTTTTTTTTTTTTTTTTTTTTTTTTTTCCATTTTTCCTTATTGTTCCATCCTTTACAAATATGCAGCCTTCAATTAAAAGAGATTTATATAAATAAGTTCCTTTAAAACTGATATAACTAACATATATTTCAGAATATGTCCTTCATTCATTTATTCATCAGTAATAAATTATAATCTTGTTATTATGTTATATTATATTAATGTTACTGATTAAACGTTTAAGTGAAATAAATAGTTAATCAAAACAAAACCAAGCAATAGGACAAAGTAGAATAAATTAAATACAAACATTAGAATATAAAAGACAAACATTAGAATAAATATTCTAATAAAGTCCGTCACAAGTTTACATTTTTTAATATTTTATTTATTTATTCAGAAGTTATTTAATTTTACTTTTAAAAAGGTTCATCCATATTTTTTTGCATAAATTTAATTCCGAAACAACTCCTTAAAGAAGGTATAGTACATATGGGATATGTAGGCAGTTTGGCTAGGAGATGATATTATATCCATGATGATGCTACAACATTGTTATATATTGGCAGTGATGATTTGCGATCGCATGGAATAGGAAAGTATTATAAATGTGTTCTATATGATTTGGCCTCAGATTAAATACTATATTAACATAATACACATTACTAGGTTAACATTATATAGTAAAATAATAACTACAGCATGTATTGAACGTTTTTTATTTTATTTAGTATAGATTGAGCTTAGTAACAATGATTACTCTATGAGTCTGGTCAAAATATGTTGCTACAGCTAAACCCAGCTTGTCTGGACACCAATGGAAGCTTGAAATGGGTTGTGTAGAGAGGGTAACATTCTGAAGGAGTGACAAACTACCCACAACACCTACTGACTTCCCTTCAGCATCTCCACTCCATCTCTTTTCAGGGTACTTACTAGAGTGGAAAAAAAAAAAAAAAAAAAAAATCATGATAATAAAATTTTTAAAAACACACAGAAATGATGAGAAGGTACTGGGAGGAGAGAAAGGCGAAAATGAAGAAGCAAAAAAAAAAAAAATAATAATGATATTCTCGTGATCTTAAATGCCGTTTCATGACAAAAAAAATAATTAAAAAACAGTAATAATAAAAAGTATGAAATATTACTTACAAATGATCAACAAAATAACTATTGATACTGAACAACTATGCAAAAGTTTTATTTATAAGGAATGTCATCATTTTCAAAGAAGTGACTAAATAAATTCTTTAGAAATCTAAAGTTGGGTCCTTTTAAAATCAACTGTAATTTTAAAATCTGAAAAAAAATCAATCATGCTTCTGGAAAGTAACCTCAGGAAATAAAAATTCTTTCTTTATTTCCACCAGATTTTTTTATTTTATTTTATTTTTTACCAAACAGGGACTTGTTCCTATAGTAAAATGGACTGAAGAGTACAGGCTTTCAATTTAGAATATATAGTGAACATATTATCAATTTATTTTAGATAACCTATACAAGCCATTTGCAAGATAATTTGTTAAAAAAATATTTATTTTCAAACATTAATAAAAATAATACAGTGGCACAACAGTCCGATGTGAACCTTGGCCTCCTCATTTTCAAACATTAAAATCTCAAAATGTACTCTATTTTGAAAAAAATTGATTCTAGAAGTAAATTAGAGGTTGAAAAATTTTAAACAAAATAAAAGGCTTCTAAAACTCTTGAGACAAAAAAAACTGACAATTATTTTTTAGAATCCTCTAGTTTTATCAGTAAAATGAACCTTTATATGGCTTGAATTTGATTGAATCTAGAGTTGGGAATTTATTTAAATAAAATATTTATTAAAACCTTGAGTTTTAATAATTTTATTTAAATGAAATGAAAAAATGGAATCAAAATCCCCGAAAACTTCAGAAACTATATCAATGAAAACATTAGCATGCACAAGAAAATGAAAAGTGCATGCACAATCCAAAACCTGTTTTTAATTCGAAACTACATAAAAATGTTTTTTTAAATTATGTTTATTTCTATCATATAATGTCCATTAGATATTGTTAAGCCAGTAAAGGTATTAATACTTAGTTAATGGAAAATTGAATAATAAATATGAGGATATAATGAATAAACAGAATAACAAGATAAATAAAAACAAACAAACTGGCTAAAATTTCTTATTATTAATTAGTAATAAATTCTAAAAAATTAAATTCATTATTATAACATTTATCAATACTGATGTTATATTATTACTGACCTATATTAAAACATTCTAATACTGAACTAAAGCATTAAAAATTGAAAAGATAATAATAATCATAAGAAAATTACTTACTATAGCCACAAGCAAAGAGACCCATTTCCACCACATGTCATAAATAAATCTCTATTCTGTGGTAAGTGGCGAACAGCCTAAATTGTGGATTTGTGAGCCTGTCAACATTTGCATTACACCATATAATAGTAGTAGGATGGTAACATAATGAACTATACAAGGATTAAACGTTATTTTTTTAAAAAATACAGAAAATAGAAAAAACCTTTAAGAATTTTATCACCTTCTCTTTTAAGGAAGTAAACCCCCTTGAGGCATATTGTGTCTTCAAATCCCAGACATAGAACTTAGCCTCAAGAGTAGTAGCCACCAGTTTATTCATTTCTATTTCTTTCCTGTCAAATTCTATACAGCATACCTTTAAATTAAAGCAAAACTAATCAGTGAAATAAATAATAATGAAACATAAATATGTCATTTAACAATTTAAATTTACTTATCACATAATACTTATACTTCAAAACATTCTCACAGGTTATTCATCATATGACAATGGTAAGTAATCAGAAACATACCATGAAACTACAGTTTTTTTTTTTCATATTTATAAGTATAAAATATTCTATGAATTGGATCTATATAAAATATATATTTAGATTTGATGTATTATTAAATGTGATGAATATTTTACCCCAAAAAAATTCATAGAAGCCAAAACCTCAAGTGTCTGAAAGGAAGACCAAGGAGGATAACATGGATGGACATGCAGCTCATCCATGTTATTCTTGGTGCATTGGAGGAGATGAACTACAAGCAAGGGCAGAAAAGAGGTTGGAAAACTGTTATTTTTTTTTTTTAAACATTTAATGATGGGTCTTCACTGGTCCTGAGGTGATTACTGTATAATACTTTATGCCTGACAGAGTATGTTTTACTATTCTGTGGTATCTGTTTACCATGCGAACTCAGGAAACAGAGCATTCTTAAAATTATAGCTTTTTTCAGTCAAATTCATAATTTTTTCAGTTAAATTCATAATTTTTTCAATCAAATTCATAATTTTTTCAGTCAAATTCATAATTTTTTCAGTCAAATTCATAATTTTTTCAGTCAAATTCATAATTTTTTTCAGTCAAATTCATAATTTTTTCAATCAAATTCATAATTTTTTCAGTCAATTTCATAATTTCTTGTACCCATTCTATACAGTTAATATAATGAGGTTTTGCTACCAAGAACTTAACATTTTTATCAAATCTTGTTGTTGTTTATCCATTTAACATCACTTTATGTTACTGTGTTTAATCCGACGGTGCAGCGGGAGTCCCAAGTTTTGCCTACCCAGGTTTACTTAAGATAGGGAGGGCTCTTTTACGAGTTCCACTTATTAAATCTTTTAAGAGTCATCTGTGGTATACAAATATAGGACGATCTGCTGGTTTTAGACTTGCGACATTAAGCATAGAAGGCTATTATGCTAGCCACTACACCACAGGGGACCCTAAATGCATTCAACAAGGTGTTTGACTCTGAAGGGTTTGAACACTTTACCTTGGACATATTAATGTTTAACTCCTTGCTAAATGCATTCAGGGTCACCTGGGGAGTAGTGGTTAGCATAACAGCCTCTTTTAAAGGACGAAATAACCAAGGATTTTTACTCCCTAAAAGCAAATATAGGGCCATCTGCTGGTTTTGAACTTTCGACCTTAAGCATAGAGAGCTGTTATGCTAGCCACTACTCCACAGGTCACCCTCTATGCAATCAAAAATGTGTTAAGGATTAATATGTCTAAGGTCATGGGTTCGAACCTGGCAGATGAAACACCTTTTTTGAATGCATCGAGGGTCACCTGTGGAGTAGTGGTTAGCATAACATCCTTCTATCCCCTAGATCGCGAGTTCATACCTGGCAGATGGCCCTATGTTTGTTTTTAGGGAGTAAAAATCCTTGGTTATTTCATCCTTTAAAAGAGGCTGTTATGCTAGCCACTACTCCACAGGTGACCCTCGATGCATTCAGCAAGGAGTTAAAGATTAATATGTACAAGGTAACGTGTTCAAACCCGGCAGATTCAAACACGTTGTTTACGCATTTAGGATCACCTGGGTGTAATGGCTAGCATAACAGCCTTCTATGCTTAAGGTCACAAGTCTAAAACCAGCAGATCGTCCTATATTTGTGCACCACAGATGACTCTTAAAAGATTTAATAAGTGGAACTCGTAAAAGATCCCTCACTATCTTAAGTAAACCTGGGTAGGCAAAACTTGGGACTCCCGCTGCACCGTCGGATTAAACACAGTAACATAAAGTGACGTTAAATGGATAAACAACAACAAGATTTAATAAAAATGTTAAGTTCTTGTTAGCAATACCTCATTATATTAACTGTATAGAATGGGTACAAGAAATTATGAAATTGACTGAAAAAATTATGAATTTGATTGAAAAAATTATGAATTTGACTGAAAAAATTATGAATTTGACTGAAAAAATTATGAATTTGACTGAAAAAATTATGAATTTGACTGAAAAAATTATGAATTTGATTGAAAAAATTATGAGTTTGACTAAAAAAATTATGAATTTGACTAAAAAAAGCTAGTATCACTAGGCAGGGGTTTGAACTAGCCCCTATGGGGAGGATATTATTAATATTAGGTATGTTAGAATAATCAAATGACATTTTTAACAGCATTGTTTAAAAAATAAAAGATTTTATTCATCCACATTTAATTGACTGATGAAAAATTATTATTCTAAATCCTGGTTAGGATTCTAATGAAAGAAACAAGCCTTCGCCATTGTTTGATAGACCATTTGGCCAAGTAAATGGCATTTTTTCTTAGTTTAGTTATAGTTATGAAGCTTTTGACAATTTTTTTGTGTCACAATATTTTAAAAGTTGTTATGATTCTTAAAACTTGATAGTGATTTAGAAAAACTTAAAATCATTTAATATATGGATATTTAAAAATTATGAATATAAAATAAATGAAGGAACTTAAAGAAAAAAAAAATGTTAAGAAATAAATAAAGGTTTTTACTCCATTCTTTATGTTAGTTTCCCATCTTATTGACATATTTTTCAAATCAAACATTTTAATATCACCATTGTCATAGCCAGCACAAACCACCCTTTCTTCATTATTGTATGAGTTACCTAATAAATAAAATACCATTACTAATCATGATCATACATAAATCAATTTCAATATAGACCATAATCAAGTCTAACCAAAGCTTACAGCCCAACAGTCCCGTTTCTGCTTGACATCAGTTTGTTTCATAACAACTACAGGTCTTTCTTTTTGTCTTGGATCCCACACTTTCACAAAGCCTGAAGGCAAGCATTTAAACATGAGATTTATTAAAAAATTAATTTAATAAACAGTTTATTATAAGTTTTAATGAACTGAATTTTAATCAGTAAGTCTAGGCTGAAAAAAATCTGTTAGTTTTATAATAGAATTAGTTGTTTTTCTTAATTAATTAATTAAAATAAAGAATTAGAAGTTCATCATGAACCAAATAAAATATAAAGTTTGTTTGCTCATTTATTTAACATCGCTATTGCTATTGTATGGATAATATGGACACTAAAACCTGCACCCAACCAAATAATATTCAATTCCTTTGATTATTAAGCACAAAATATGTTTTGTTTTGTGCAAACATATTGCAAGACCTCATGAAACCCTTAATCAGTCGACAGCAACTAAGAACTCAATAAATAAAAAAAACCTGTTTGTTATATATTTTGAATCAAGAGTTAAATAAAACTGGATATTACCATCTCTACCACCAGTTACAATCTCTGGAGCTCCACAACCAATGTTTTGTCCGCCAAAATCATTCATACTGTTCACAATTTCTTTATGTGCATCGACTGAATATAAGGCTACATTCATATGCTCAATATCCCTGACAAAAGGATATCAGATTAATTGAAATAATACTGATTTTTAAAAATCATAAAGAAATAATACGAAAACGACATCCTGATATGAAAGAACACATTAATATATTATAAAACACTGAATATGACAATCCATTTATTATTCCACAACTATCTATAAAGTCCTATTTTAAAATTAATTTAATTTATAGAGTTATAAATTATTTCATTTCACTGAAGTATTTAAATTTGAAGCAATTTGGGTTTTGTTGAATATTCTTACAGATAAAATTAAACTTTCATGTAGAAAAAAAAAACACTGAACAAGAATATTTACAAAAGGGTTTTTGTATGGTGTATCTAGAATTGTGAAAATAGGAGCGAACAAAACTAATTACAATTAATCGTACAGCAAATCGCATAGAAAAAAGAAATATTGGATTCGAACCCGGCAGATGGCTCTATAATTTTTAAAGGATTACCAATCCTTGGTAATGCCGCCCTTCGGTAGAAACGTAAAATGGTCCCCATCTGTGCCTTGTCAGATGCTCCCTAGAGATCTCTGTCATGATTAAAGCAGAATTGGTTAAAACAAAAAAAAAACAAAAAAAAAAAAAAAAAATAATAATAAAAATATATATATATATATATAATTTAATAAGGTTTCGTGATGGAATGCCCTCAGTATAATTCAGACAGAACATGGCCGCTTCTCCAAAGTTATAAAGAAACAATAAACCTCAAAAACCAAGAAAATTTGTTAACTTTCATGAAAAATAAAACAAATTATTCTCAATCCTGTAAATAATATGCGTTAAAGATGCCTCTAACCCTTTTTGTTCATGGCACCTAAAACTATTATAAAATAAATAAACTAAAAGACTTAAATAAGGAAAATATGGTGCTGAGGTAAAATTTTCACCTTTCTCTGATTCTAAGCTATGTTTTTGTTGAGATAAATTATAAGAAAATCTAATTGGATTTCCGTACAAATGTATCGATGCTAATGATTCTTTTAAAAACCAATATTGGTGAAGTTCATTTTGTTTTCATTTCTCTCATACCTTATGAACAGACATAACATACATTGTAAATTAATTTATTGACTTACTTGAAATTTTCATACATCTTAATATCAGAGGCTACATACAGAATATTTTATTTGCTGCAAACTGGAAACATTGGTATACATTAAAAAATGAATTAACAGTTACTGTTTTGTTTTTTTCACTTTACTATATTCCTAAGCAACTTCCCTTTCCTTATATCTATGTTCAATGATACTTTCTTAAAGATTTCAAGAAATATTTCTATTTCACGTATGTTTAGCTATTATATTTATGACTATTTTTTTTCCAACAGATAGTTTTATGAAAAAACCAAAAAGGAGTATTCAAATTCAAAAACAAGCATTATATTCTTAGCATGCTATTCTTTGTATATTATTACAAATAACATAGTTTATCTCGATATAATACAATTTTTCAAACAGTAAGTGTCCTATCACCTAGGACAACAGATACATGAGTAAGAAACAAGTTCTGTTTGGTTCTGAATGATCCAACACCCTCAAGCTTAATATCAACAATTCACCCCTTGGAGAAGAACCAGGAGTCAGTGGACAGGTAAGAAATGTTGGGTCCCCTGTTCACAAGTTTGGCTGTCAGTAAAACCAGCCCCCAGACAAAATACCTCAATCAGGCGTGAAGTGGAAAAGTAAAAGAGAGAGATTTATGTTTGTTTATGCTTAAAGGCGTAAAACTGCGAAGTCATCAACGCCTAAAAATTCACTTAAAGGGAAAGAGCAGTTCTATTTTAACTTAAATAAAATAATAATAAGAAAAGTACTAATAATAATGACGACTAATATGAATGAAAATCGAATAATGTTATAAGATACAAAATTTAATTTGACAAAGGAAATAAGGAATAAAATCACACATAAATTTCATAGTTGAGATAGGAGATGGTGTGCTTTTAAAAAATTGATAACCATTGCTATTGAAGCTTCATTGTCTTTTAAAATACTGCTCAAGTTTGGAGTCATACCCATTCTGGTGACAATGTCTTTATAATGAGCGCACTCCTCAAAAATGTGCTTAATCGAAAGGATGGAGCTGCAGAAGGTGCATGTTGGCGGAGGCTTTTTTGTTATAAGGTATGAATGAGTGAGCGCAGTGTGGCCAACGAGCCAAGGCTACCTCCTCCCTACGGCTACGCTGGCAGGATGTGGACCACGGCTTTACTGTTCTCTTGATCTGCTTAAGTTTGCTAGGGGGGCTTTCGTCTCACATAACCTGCCAATTATCCCATACTTCCATTTTCAGGGGTCGGCTTAGTTCCGATGGAGTGAGGACGGCAATACCTCGACCTGGGAGCGTTAGTGCTTCCTTCGCTGCCCGATCCGCGAGCTCGTTGCCGACAATGCCAATGTGGCTCGGGATCCATATGAAGCTGACGGACTTCCCCTGGTCTACGAGTGTCGAAAGATAAGACTGAATTTGTATAATGATTGGATGTTCTGGATACAAAACTTTTAAGGCTTGTAGGGAGCTTTGAGAATCTGATAATATCACTATAGATTTATGGGATAAAGGTATACAGAATTGTAGTGCTGATGCTATTTCGTAAAGTTCGGAGGTATAAATGGAACATAACCTATGTAATTTAAATTTGTAAGTTGCATTACTGGTTACAAAAGATGAGGCTGTTGAATTTTCAGACTTGGAACCATCGGTGTAGATTAGGAAATGGTTAGGAATGTTTTCAATAATTCGGGATAACTGTACCTTATACTCAGAGGGAGTGGTGTTATTTTTTTGAATATTGGAAAGATTTAGAATAATTTTAGGTGATGGTAGAGTCCAAGGTGGTGTTTGAATTTCGGGTTTTACAAGCGGAATAGTTTTGAGTGATGAGATAACGTTAGAGAATCTTTCTGCCAGAGGTAGGATTGAATTCGGTTTTAGGTGGAAAACTGTCGAAAATTTAGAATGAAAAATATATTTGTGAGAGGGATGTTCGGTTTGTGGAAGTAATTTAGAAATGTAATTTATCGCATATTTTTGTCTTCTGAATGATAGCGGAGGTAAGCCTGCTTCCGAACATAGACTGAGGACGGGACTGGTTCTGTATGCGCTGGTTGCCATTCGAATTCCAGTGTGATGAACTGTGTCCAGCTTAGCTAGGGTTCGGCGACGGGCAGAGTCAAAAATAAAAGAACCGTTTTCCAATTTAGCACGAACCAAAACCCCGTATAGTTTTAACATTGTGTACCTATCTCAATCCCAAGATGTGCCACTAAGAAAGCGAAGAATATTTAATTTTTTGTTAGCAGCTGTCTTTAATGCCGAAATATGTGGTTCCCAATTCAATATTTGATCAAATATGAGGCCTAAAAGTAAGTCAGGTAAAGGTGGAGTATTTCACTTTCGGCTAAAGTGAAGAAAAACAGTTTTCTCAATTTTTAGACCTATAGTAGTAGACCAGTTATTAATCCTATTAATAGCATCCTGTAGTTTTAGTTGTATCGTGTTTATATTCTCTGGTCGGTAGACTATTGCTAGATCGTCAGCAAATAAAAGAGGATTGACGCCTCTTGGTAAGTTGAGCCCCAGATCGTTGATTGCGAGTGAGAATAGAGTTGGACTAAGGACGCAGCCCTGTGGGACACCATTGGTCTGTCCATAATCGTGGGATAGTTCACTGCCAACTCGAACCCTGAAACGTCTATTTTTAAGAAATTGTTTTATGAAAGTAAACATTCGTCCTCTGATTCCCAACATTGTTCTTTTTTGAAGGATGGCCATATGGTTTATATTATCAAATGCCTTCATCATGTCGAAGAATACTGCCACTGCTTGTTGTCCGTTAACAAAAGCGTACTGGACTTCGGCTTCTAATACAATTAAGTGGTATATTGTCGAATGTCCTTTGCGAAATCCTGACTGAAAGGGTTGGATTAGGCTATTCTTTTCTATCAACCACATTAATCTTTTGTTGAACATTCACTCGATGATTTTACAAAGGCAGCTTGTTAGGAAAATAGGACGATAGCTGTTTGGTAACCGTTTGTCTTTTCCTGTTTTCAATATGGGAATAACTGAATCTTACCAGGCATTTGGTAATTCTCCAACGGACCATATGTGATTGTAGTAATCGAGGAGCCAACGTAATGCATTGTTAGGAAGACGTTTGATCATGCTATAGTGAATATTGTCGGGGCCGGGTGAGGATCCTTTAACGGAATTCAAGATGCTTTCGAGTTCCCACATGGTAAAAGGGTGGTTATAGTCTAAAGTTGATTCTTTGTTGGCATATTGAAAGTCCACCACCGCAGGTTCAGTGTTCGAACTTTGTCGCACCGAATTATAGATTTCAGAGAAAAAAGTGGCGAATTCATTCGAGACGGTTTGTGGATCATCGGACAGTTCCCCATTAACTAATATTGTATACCGAAGAAATGAGGATTTTTTCGTGATTTTTCTAATCTTATTCCAAACATCGGCAGAGGTCGTTAATGAGCTCAGGGATCCTAAAAAGTTTCTCTATGATTCTGCCTTGCATTGGTTAAACGTTTTCCTGCATATGGCGCGGTGTTTCTTATATTCTATCAAATTTTCCATCGTCATACACCTTTGAAATCTTTTGTATGCTTTCCGACGGTCTTTTAGGGCTTGCTTACAGGTATCATTGAACCATGGGACCTTTGGTCTTTTTGGAACTCCTCTGGTCATTGGTATGGCTGAATTAGCTGCTTCTATGATTGTGTTCGTGATAGCTGCACACCCTTCTTTAATGGTCAGTTCACTTGGAGAGGTTGGTGGAGGGGTGACTAGGGAAGAATAGTCATACCAGTCAGCTCTCTCCAGTATCCACCTTGGTTTTAGGTAGTGTGAGGTGTTTGAGTTTGTAAATTTAATAAGTATTGGATAATGGTCACTACTATAGAGGTCCGGAAGGATTGTCCAGTCTATTGCACTAAAAAGGCAAGAACTACAAAGAGAAATATCTATAGCTGAATATGTCCCGTAGCTTGGGCTAAGAAATGTGGGTTCGCCGGAGTTTAAAAGGAGTAAATTAGAAAGGTATATGAAATTTTCTATTAACCTACCCCGTAACTTAGTATCTCGTGAACCCCATAAGGGATTGTGGCCATTAAGTTCCCCAACAAACAAAACAGGGTGCGGTAATTGGTTGTATATATCTAACAAGTGTTGGGCATCTATTGAGCGGTCTTGTGGGAGGTAGATATTTGTTTATTTATTTAACGTCACTTTATGCTACTATGGCTAATCGGACGATGCTACAGTGGGAGTCCTAAATTTTGCCTATCCAGGTTTTATTAGGATAGGAATCTTTAACGAGTACCTGACATCGCACAGGCTCGGGACCACCTTTTAACGTCCCCTCCGAAGGACGGCGTAACTAAGGATTTTTTACTCCCATTAAAAAATCCTAGGACCACCTGCGGGTTTGAACCCGTGACCTTTAGCATGGGAGGCTGTTACGCTAGCCACCCAGCTACAAGTGATCCCTCGGGAGGTAGATGTTACACAGAGAAAAAAAGTGAAACCTAAATGGATAATGATTGCTACCACCTGAAGGGAAGAGTCTATTGTGATTGGCTCAGAATACACCGATTTGTGGACAGCTATTAGAACTCCGCGGCTATTATGTTTAGGGTTTATACCATCCTTTCGATAGATTTCAAAAATTGGTTTTTTTTTTTTTTTTTAATTGTAAAGTTTTCATTGATAGATAAATGTGTCTCTTGAAGAGCTATACAGACCGGGTTTACGACCTTTATTATAATTTTTAAATCATTAAAATGTGTTTTTAAGCCATTACAATTCCACTGAATTATGCTCATTTTAGTAATAATAGAAAAAAGAAAATAAATTATAAAAGGGACTTGACATATAAATTTTATAGTTAGTAAAATAAATAAAAAATTAAATAATGTACTCTTAAATATCTGATTTATTGATAAATCTAATAAAATGAAGATAAAAGGAAATTGGTTTGGATAATTAACTATCTTATTAAACAGCGAAGTACCATGAAATTTGATTCTGATGAATGCTATATACAAAAAGTAAATTACATTGAGGTTAGTGGTTCCACATTTAACAATTAAGACAAAAAAACATATGATATTTATTCAAAGCGTTACTTCATGGGGACAACAAAAAATTATACAATTTGAAGTCGTAAGGTAACTTAATTTTTTTGTTAATGAAGGATTATCGTGAATTAAAATATAAAAATATGATTGAAAATTCAATAATGATAAGATTAGCTGAGTCATTGTCATTGCTAGAGTAAATCAGTTTTTACCTAAATTCTTTTTCTTTTGCCTTCCTTTTTTTTATTTGTTGCTGATAACCATCAGTATCCGTTTGTCCGGCTTCTTCGTCGATCAACATAGAGCGGTCCGGAACCGATGGCTCGCCCGCCTCCAGAGCCCGATCAGGTGGCTGTTCAGGTGGAGTAGGGAGAGGTGTAGGGGTGGTGGGCCGCGAGGTCCTGAAAGGTGGTGGAGAGGTGGTGTTGGAAAGGAGAGAGGGATCAGAAGCGGGTGGGAGTGAAGAAGTGGAAGGAAGGGAGGAGGTAGAAGGGATTGAAGGGGTGGAAGAAGGAGGAGAGGAAGTAGATGGGAATAAAGGAGGAAGAAGGGTGGGTTGGGAGGTTGTTGGAGGCATCGGCTCCGTTCCGACCGGAGTTGAGCGAGTCTTAACGATCGGTATTGGCGCTTTGGGTGAGGGTGTTGTAGTAGAGGGAGGGGTAGCAAAAGTGAAATTAACCTGTATTCCTATATCTCTTTTTTCAGTGCATTTTGTGGCTTGTGCGTAAGATTTTATGAAAATATTTGGGTTTCTTTCCCTCAAAATATTTTTAGCTTCCATAAATGAGACTTTGTTCTCAGTTTGTATCATTTTTATTTCTTTTTGGAATATAAAAACAGGACAGCTTTTGTCAAGAGCGTTATGGTTACCTTGGCAATTGATGCATTTAGGTGGTTTTTCCACAGCTTCTGTTATCGGTATGACACTCTTCACCGCAGTTAGCACACCGTGCGTCTTTTTTACAATGTTTTGTTGGATGTGAGAAACCCAAACACTTAAAAAAAACGATATAGGCTGGATGTGAACGGCTCTATTTTCAGAGTTCAAAAACCGATTTTAATTGATGCGGGGAGCTGAGGGGTTTTAAACGATAAAATATAGCTGTGGGTAAATTTTTCAACGCCATTTTTCTTTATTTTTATTCTTTGTACATCAGTAACGATGTAATTTAACTCTTCTTTGATTTCATCTATCGTGGCGTATTGTAGGTCAAAACACCTGATCACGCCTTTTGAATAATTGAGTGAGCGATGAGGACTAACCTCTACCTCGAATTGGCCTCCAAAATTCTTTATTGCCGGTAATTCTTCGGATTGTTTCCATTAACAAGTTCCCATCCCTCAATTTTATAATATTTTTAACATTGACCACGCTGTTGGTAATAAATTTATTAATAAAAAATGGAGATATATTTTTAAAATCATTATCATCCTTTCTACTCAAAACAATATAACTAGGGATTATCTCACTAGGTGTAACATGAGATGCGTTAATAGTGTCAAAAAACGACTTCATTCTGCCTCTTTTCCTACGTTTTGAATGTGGACTGGGTGGATCAGTTCCATTCATGTTGAGGTTAGGCAGTCAACGTAGTTGGTATATATATGATATTAAGCTATAAAATAGTAAACAAACAAAGTAAGGATTGGAAATATAGACAAAGAATATGTTTAATAAATTAATTTGTTAAACCTATTGAAATTAATGAAAACATCAGAACATTTTTTTTGGCTTATCTGCTCGATGACTGGTCAGCAGCGGTTCCTCAATCTTCTTATTATTTCCTTAATAAAATCACAGAAAACTGCAGAGCAAAATTTAGCCTATACGCACTCTTAGTCACCATATGATTATGTGGGATTTATGAAAAGTGTATGCCTTTCCTAAAAAAAAGTTCCGCGCGTGAATTCACTGAGTGAGGCCTTTGGTTTGAATCTCTAATATTATTTTGTATTATACATATATAAAGAACAGCTGATGCGCTCGATGATAACAGTCATACGTTACTTCGTCTCTCAGATTTTTGCTCTTTTCAGTAGGAATTCGCTTGAGTTCAGTCTGGAAAACATCACTAGACTTCAAGAAAACCACAGCAGTGAATATTGGAGAAATATCGGTAAGCAAAGTTATAATTTACTTTGTAGAATCGCGAAAAGTGAAAGGAGGGTCACTGATCAGCTGATCGCCGCTAAGCTCGGCTAGATTTTCTTTAAGTTATCTTTCTTTTATTATCTTTCCTTCTCATTCTCATCTCATTATTTATTTATTATTGGTCCTTTTTTTTTTTTTTTTTTTTTTTTTTTTTTTTTTTTTTTTTTTTAATCAATGAGATATTTCCATCAAGTTATGTCCTCAAAAGCTACAAGTAAAAGATCTAGATCTGCAGGTTCAAACTCGTCTCCTACAAAACAGAGACCTCGCCGTGAAAATAATAAAAAAATGATTCCACCAGCGACCGCTTCAGCTACCTCTTTAGGATCTGAACCACAGCCTAGCACATCATCACAAGGATTAACTGATGAATCGCCGTTTTTTTACACCGAATCCATTTCAGATCCTCCAAAATGAAAAAGAAACCATGGAATCTTCTCCTATACCCAGGGAACCACTACCTCCACCAATATTTGTTAAAAATATTAAAAATTTTCAACTGATGTGTGTGCATTTAAACAAAGTAACTGATCCTAATAGTTATCTTGTATAAGTAGAACCAGTGATACTAAAATATCCCCGACTACCGCCGAAAGCTACAGAAAAATAGTGAAATATCTGACTGAGACCAAAGCTGATTTTCATACCTATCAGTTGCGCCAGGAGAGAGCTTTAAGGGTTGAATTAGAAACCTACACCCTTCGACACCAGTTACAGCTATCAAAGAAGAACTGACGGAGATAGGCTATAAAGTGCGGCAAGTGACCAATGTCCTAAAAGATAAAATTCCACTGCCTCTATTCTTCGTGGACTTGGAACCATCAGCAGGAGTTGAAAAAATTTACGACCTCAATAGGTTGTACTATACTAGTGTAAGAGTTGAGAAACCTTACACTAAGAAAGAAATAGTTCAGTGCCATAATTGTCAGGCATATGGTCATACGAGAACTTACTGTCACCACACACCACGCTGTGTGAAATGCGGTGAGCAACATAAATCAGAAGAATGTACACGATTAAGATCAACACCCGCTGTATGTGCTCTGTGCCTAGAGGACCACCCGGCTAACTACAAGGGATGTCAAATCTACAAGAACCTCAAAAGCAGATACCAAAAACCTCAGAATCTGGATGAAACAGCTGAACCGATCAGAAGCAGAAGACAACCTTCAAAAACAATTGATTCCAATGTAACATTTGCCCATCTACTTGGAGGTGGGAACCAGAACAAAGAGGCCCTGCCGGAACAACGCATACCTCAAAATCCTGAACCCCTTCCACAACCACCTATTCCTCAAAATTTACCCAACCCTCAAAAACCTCATCCGCATCAAATTTCTCATATTCCTCCTCCATCAAATGTCACAGACCTTACAAGTTTGATGACATCCTTCATCACTGAAATCAAATCTCTTGTTATGCCGCTAATATCACTACTTACTAATCTCGTATCAAATTTAATCCCTTCCTTAAAAAATCCTTAAATGACTACACCTAACTCCTTGTCCATTCTCCTTTGGAATGCGAATGGTGTTAGAAATCACACTGACGAACTTACAGCTTTATTGCAAGACAAAAACGTTGATGTAGCACTTATTACTGAAACTAGACTAACCACTAAACAGTTCTTTAAAATACCTCAATACGTAACATACCGTACAGACCACCCAGACGGAAAAGCCCATGCCGGTACTGCTGTCATTGTGCACCAGTCCCTCTCCCACCATATACTCCCAGTTCCCTCCTATGATTTCCTACAATGCACCGCCATAGTAATCAAGACTTTTTCTTTTCCGATCACCCTCGCATCAGCGTACTGCCCTCCTAAACATTCCATCTCCAACATTCTATTCGAATCCTTCCTCAATGCCTTAGGAAACCACTTCATTCTGGGTGCAGACATGAATGCTAAGAACCAACAATGGGGTTGCAGATCCACGAATTGTCGTGGGCGGAATTTACAGTCTGCACTCAGCTCTAGACGTTTCAACCTCCTGCCTCCTGACTCCCCTACCTACTGGCCAACTGATCCTAACCGTAATCCTGACATCCTTGACTTCTTCATTCACAGCGGATTAGGCTCCCTAAACATGTCGGTGGCTCGCCTTGATGAACTGTCCTCTGACCATTGCTCCTTAAAGTATCCCTAATTCCTATTCCTAAACCCACCCCACCGTCATTTATCAGAGGACCAGTAAACTGGGACCTTTTTCGCCAAATCCTGACCAGTGATATTGACCTCAGAGTGAAACTCAAAACTCCAGATGACCTTGACGATGCCGTAAACTCCTTCACCATCGCTATTCAACAAGCTGTTTGGACTGCCTCCTCTCCCAAGCACTCCCAGATAAGTCATAACCAAAATCATTTACCACAACACCTCATAGACCTCATCCGCACCAAACGCCGATCCAGATCCTTATGGCAACGCACCCGTCACCCCACAGATCGCCGCTCCTATAACTTTTATTGTAGACAATTAAAGAGGGAGTTGGCGACCTTCCGTTCCCAATCCTTTAGTTCCTTCCTTTCTTCTCTTTCGGCTTGTGACAATTCCCTGTGGAATGTCACCAAGAAAATTCTAAAATCCCACCATATTTCCCATCCCCTCCGTCGTAGTAATGGTTCCTGGGCTGCGTCTGATGAAGACAAAGCCGAGGAACTTGCCAAATACGTTTCCCAAGTCTTCACACCTCATCCAGAATCCAATCCAAACCACACTTCAGTAGTGGAACAGTTCCTTCAGTCTCCAATCCCGCTTTCATTACCTCCTAAAGCAGTTAATCCCTCTGAGGTCAAGTATCTTCTCCGAAAACTTGCACTCCGTAAATCTCCTGGATACGATCTCCTCACTCCTCAGATTCTCAGACAGCTTCCATCTAAAGCCGTTATATTTCTTACATATATTTACAACTCCATTCTACGCACTACTCATTTTCCTCTCTTATGGAAACATTCCACAATAATTCTCTTCCTAAAACCAGGTAAACCTCCTAACACTACGACATCATATAGACCTATCAGCCTACTCCCAATCCTTTCAAAAATCTTTGAAAAAATCCTCCTCAAACGAATATTACCGTTATTAGAATCCCACACTATTCCTTCCCATCAGTTTGGATTCCGTTCCCAACATTCAACCGTTCAGCAAGGGCTCCGAGTCGTTGACCATATTTCCTCTGCCCTTGAGAACAAGGAGTACTGCTCGGGTGCATTTCTGGACATAACGCAAGCATTTGACCGGGTGTGGCACCCGGGATTGCTCTTTAAGCTCAAAAACCATTTACCCCTATCCTTATACCTAGTCCTCCGATCCTATCTATCAAACCGCTCCTTCCGAGTTCGTTGTGGTGCAGAATATTCCAATTATTATCCAGTCGAATCCGGTGTTCCTCAGGGTAGTGTCCTTGGTCCTATCCTCTACAATATATACACGGCTGATATTCCTCTTTGCTCTAATACCTTCCTAGCAACGTACGCTGATGACACAGCTATTCTATCCTCTCACTTAGATCCCGAAATTGCATCTACAGGCCTCCAAACACACCTTTCTCAAATTGAAGACTGGTGTAACAACTGGAGAATCAAAGTAAATCAATCCAAATGCAGACATGTCACCTTTACCCTTCGAAGACAATCCTGCCCTCCAGTTCTCTTTAACTCCGTTCCGCTTCCTTTCTCCGACACAGTCCGGTATCTTGGCTTCCTTCTGGACAAAAGACTAACTTGGAACCCGCATACTAGACTTAAACGACAAGAACTTAATCGACGATTTGGACAATTATACAGACTACTGAACAGAAATTCTAAATTATCTATCGAGAACAAACTGCTAATATACAAAACAGTTCTGAAACCTATCTGGACCTACGGACTTGAACTGTGGGGGACAGCTAAATTTTCTAACATCAAACGCATTCAATCCTTCCAATCAAAAGTCCTCCGAACAATAGTTAATGCTCCTTATTATGTATCCAACCATACCTTACACCGCGACCTAAATATTCCATTTATTTTAGACCTTATACCATTAAAATTCTCTAAATTCCATCAGAATCTTATCCATCACCCTAATCCCCTAGCTCAATCCTTATCCAGCTCCACACATCCTTACCATCCTCCTAGAAGGTTGAAACGGCAGTGGCCTCGAGACCTCTTGTAAAATGTATATTGGAGTTCTAGCATTGGCTAGATTCTCCACTCACGTGCTGTATGCTTGTGAATTGTATATAGGTATGAGTGACTTTTGTATATATTTTTATTGATTTTGTTTTGTATTTATTTATATTGTATTATTATTATATAAATTTATTGTTTTGTATATATCGTGTGAATGCAGTATGAATGTTGTACTTTATCCCTATTAAAAATGTCCTAAATTGGACAGATTGTAATATTGTTCAATAAAGAATTGTTTCTACAAATTATACATATACATACACACACACATTAAAATATATATATATATATATATATATATATATATATATATATATATATATATATATACTGAGGGGAGTTCATTATTAAATAATTTTCATATTAAACAATTAAATATTAAGAAGCCTTTATCGGTAAAACATCAAAAAGCATTTCCCAAACCCCCTTGGATTGTCACCCGCGGTACGCCTGGTATCTACACAACAGCTACAAGGATGGACAAAGGCTCTACGTACTTTCCATATCACTCCGGCCCGAGGTTACGACGATGGGGAGAAGATTCGAAAGAGTCAGTCATGTTTTATCCTCAATCAATAGTTAATCATATTATATACCTGTGTAGCCAATTACCTTATACCTGTTAGTTACACTATAAATTTATATTCAAGAAAAATGCATAAATCCGTAGGGCAGAAAAACAGATTTTATTTTTCTTGGATTTCTAATATCTTGGAAATGTAAAACCTCAAATTTTTAGGGAAGTTATTATCTGCACTTCCATGGAACCTCTATAACTTACATGGTCCACTATACTACCATCATTGTAAATTAATGATATCTGAAATCTATTTGTTTTCGATGGACCCTTATTTAGTTGTTACAACTTTTATTTTTTAATGTTTTATTTATTTACTTTTTGGAAAAAAATACGTAATTGTAATAAGAAAATGTAATTTTGGATATAAGAATGGATACAAAATTGAAAAATGGACATAAAAAATTTATTCGTTTAATAAAATTGTGGAAAGAGCTCACCTCTTTGAAAACTGGCCGAAGACGGCACCACTGAGCCTAGGAAGAGACTTGGCAGCTAAAGACACCATGATTGCAATGAGCGACTCTACGCCGCCGGCTTGTTTTATCTATTCTTTCCTACGACGACAAGGTCGGAAAAGGATCCCTAGTTGGCTATCTAATTTAAGCCACAAGTAAGTCAGACCTCATTGTTCCAAAGATATAGAATTAGCTTGTCATTAAAGATATTTGACTAATACGTCCTTAAATAATGTCTTAATGAGCTGCGATCCATATTTTAGTTTTATCGTTTGTTCAAATGTATTTTCCATGATATAGGAAGTTGAACTAAAAATATGCTTTACATTACTTCTGGTCTTCTGTGTGGATTTTAAAATCCCACGAAAGGGTTAGAGTCCTACAAATCAATAACTTTAATCATTTCAAGCATTTGTTGGGAGAGGTCCACTGAACAACCCATAAGACGTTCAATAGATTTCAGTTACTGCAGAGGGTGGAGGGGAGTTTCAAAGATGCCTAATTACCGTTTCCGTAACTAATGGTCTTTATAATAGATTTTATTGGTGAAAAAGTAAGCAGTATTTTGGTTTTTCAAAGGATTTTGGATGCGCGAGGTGTTTGATGGTTTAGTGAAATTCCGGAGCTCAATCAATCAATCTCAATATTAGACCAGTAAAATAAGGCTAAACTTCAAGGTTTGTGGATATTGATTCGGACAAAGCTGGAAATCGTTTCGATACCTCTTAATGGTCCTAAATAAAAGTAATCTGAGTTTGCACCATCGGTTCCAAAAGGATAAACTCACCACCTGTGATGGTGCAAACTCTGATAACTTTTAGCGATTTCCAGCTTTGTCCGAATTAAATATACTTATTTTACTGGGCTATATGTCAAAGAGGTCTGATAACGTTTTTAAATTATTAGATGAGGTTCTGTAGTAGATAGGATGTTTGGAGCATTTGTCAAGTAAGTGTTGCAGTAGTCGATATAATGAGCTGTTTCTTGTTTTTTACCAAAATGATGGTCAGGAATCACGTGATACAAATGTAGGATTGAGTACAGCCATTTAGGATACATTTTTATCGATATTATATTATTATATTCCTATCGCAGAAAGAACTAGCACAACATTAGAGTAAGACACTAGGGCTAATATACATCAAATTAAATTTAAAATTAAATTCGGGGCTGGCTAAGAGATCTCCTTAAGTAAACTCTTTTAAATTTCAAGTTAGGAGTAGATGCCAATGGGTATCGACCTCCCTCATGCCTGACATGCCCTTTATATCAATTGTTATCAAATCCGCTCATTGTCACGGGCTGAGCGACAGGTGTGGATGTAAAAATAAATGATAAAAAAAAAAATAAAAAAAAAAAAAAATTCGGTATCTCACTCCCGTCATCAGGAATGTGTAAGTAAAAATCAGAAATTCCACATTTCCACAAAATGAACAAAAAATAACTAGTGGAGTGAATCATCAAAAAAAAAAAAAAAATGTTATTATTATTTTTTTAAATTATTATAAGCTAGGTCTCGATTTTACCTAAATCTAAAATATTGCACACACGTTTAAAATTAATAGGAGGTATTTCTAAAATAATTAACAATGTTCCACAGTTATAAGTTATGATAATAAATATTCTAAAATTACCTGGTGTTACATTTCTTAATTATATCTGTTTTTCCAAACTTTGTCACTCATATACAATAAAAAATAAAAAAAAATAAAAAAAATAGGATTAGACCAATTTAAAATTATGTGTATGGTTCTATTGTTATTAATTAGTGTGACGATTCTTAAATATATTTTATTATTTTTGTTGTATTATATTTTTAATTTTTTAATTAAATCTGAAAAATGGAAACTAAAGTGTCTTGAGCCTGTTTTGAAATTAAATGTATTATCTATATTTTTATTTATGTATATTGCCTCCATGGTTTTTCTACTTTGGTTATTCTTAACCATTTCTAAAAGTTGTAGTCTTTTAAAGTCAAACTTATGATTTAATTGTATGCTATGTTGTGACAGTGCTGTAGTATTAACAGGTTTCCTATTATTGCAGTTACTATTGTGTTGTTTTGTTCTAGACATGATTTTTTTTTTTTTTTTTTTTTTTTGTTTTTTTTAATGTTTCACCTATATATAGCATTTATCACAGTCGAAACAATTTATTCTGGAAATGACACCTTATTTGTCTTCATTCATGATAGGGTCTTTTTTGTTAGTAAGAAATTTTTGCAGTTTATTTTGATTATAAAGTCCTAATTGGATATTAGCAAGTAATATGTTATTAGTGTTTATTTTTTATTTCATTTGTGAGTTGGGGTATGAATTGCATATCTATATTTTTACTCTTATTTATTTTGACCTCTTGATTGATTGAGCTATTATCATAAGTTATTGTTTCATCTTTAGAACTTTTGTAAAAATCTGTAATGTTTTTTTCTTGTTTTGTTTTTTTCATTTCTTTATTATTATCTGAAATTGTTTTTATTGTCTTTGTATCTTTTATTTTGTATTATCTTTAAGGGGTTTATATTTCATCTCAGAAAACCAAATGTTATTTATTATTTTTCTTCAACAGAAATTTTATGGAAGTAATTAATACATGCTACGCCAAAAAGCTCTCAACACAGCCCTTTATCTTCAAAGAAATGAAGTCTCTACAGATCAAAGACCAGGACCTTCAACAAAGAATGAAATACGACCGCTGGGAACTCCGGCAGCTAATGAAGAGATTGGACTTATGAACCCCACAACCACAACTTCCAGTATCACTCGGAAATATAAACCAAGACAACAGGTGCCACTACCTTCCTTATCTTAGCCTCGTGCCTCCCAACCTGACTCTCAGACCTCTCATTCTAATCCTAAGACCTCAAATCCCCCGCGAGATCTACAACTCCCAGCCTAGAATCCCCGTAAATAAAGTGAACTCCAAATACGTATTAAGGGTTAAGCTGCCATCAGAAACCTATTCCAAACAACATGTACCTTCTCCATCTGTCACGCCCAATAACCCTCGCCATAGTCAAGCAAATGTTGATCTTCAACAGCGATGGAGGAATCAACCCCAGCCTAATCATCCAATCCAAGACTCCTACGTTTCCTACCCTATCCATAACCTATCCGATTTAACTGCAATCCTTTCATCTTTTATTCGTGATATCCAAGAAACAATCAGACCCCTAATCTCACTACTTACTAGTCTCCGAACAGCAATCCCGTTCAATACCCCAAGATGAGCAAAAACTCTCTAGCCATACTATTATGGAATGCAAACGGTCTACAAAACCACAAAGACGAATTGGGCATATTCCTACACAATTTCATCGACATTGCTCTTGTGACTGAGACCCATTTCATTACACAGACTCGCTTTTACATACGTGACTACATCACATACAGAACAGATCACCCAGACAACACATCTCACGCTGGTTCATGTATCCTCATTCACAAATCCTTATCCCACTCTCAAATTCCTTCTACTCCAACTGACACCATTCAGTCAACCTCCATAACCTTATCCTCCCGCCCTTTTAATGTAACATTCTCAGCTGTATATTGCCCTCCTGGCAATACCCTTTCCTTCAGTCACCTCGATTCATTATTCCGATCCTTTGGTCCGCGCTTCATTGCTGGAGGAGATTACAACGCCAAAGACCAACGGTGGGGATGCCGAACGTCCAATACTCGTGGCAGGATCCTTTCCAGGGTCACAACCTCCAATAGTTATTCCATTTTGTCACTCCAGAACCCTACGTACTGGCCTACATCCCATAAAAAATGTCCCGACATCCTTGATATTTTCATTACTTCCCAAATCTCCTCCACCCAATCTACAATCAGATCCTTAGATGGCCTCTCCTCGGATCATAGTCCGGTTCTGCTCCTAATGCATTCTAATCCTATTCATAAGCCCTCTATCCCTTCTCTGATTAAAGGACATGTCGACTGGGACAATTTTCGATATGACTTAGAGAACAATCTGGACCTGAAAATTTCTTTGAAAACTAAACAAGACATAGACTTCGCTATTGACAAATTTACCAAATCAATAGAAAATGCCATAGATACAAACACATCACACTATACAAATAAGAAACCTCATGAAACCAACTTACCATATTACATTCGGCTCTTACTAACTGAAAAACGCCGAGCTAGAGCTAAGTGGCATAGAACAAGATACCCTTCGGATAAAACCCTTTACAATAAACTGACTAACAAACTCAAGACAGAAATAAGAAAACTCAAAATTCAAAACATTCAGAACTTCACAGAAAACTTAACCACGTCAGACAAATCATTATGGATAATAACTGCGAAACTACTGAAATACAAAACCTTTAATCATACACTCCTTACCGAATCAAAATCCTGGACAAGATTCGATGAAGAAAAATCACACTGTCCATTATCAAAATGATTCCTAAGCCCAAAAAGCCACATGAAAATCCTTCCTCTTACCGTCCTATTTCTCTTTAGCCCATTCTGGGCAAAATTCTCGATAAACTTCTACTCAAACGTTTATACCCAATCCTCGAATCCAACCACGTGATTCCTGACCACCAGTTTGGATTTCGGACATCCCATTCTACAGCTATCATACAAACTCCGTCAATTCCTCTCTCTAGCGTACTTCCTTTTAATTCGTTCCACCTCACTGATAGAGCCTTTAAAGTTAACCATAACCTTTCTTACTCATCCTTATTTACTCAATCCGCCGGTGTACCTCAAGGTAGTATCCTGGGTCCCATCCTTTATACGGTATATACAGCTGATATCCCCATCCATCCTAGCACTGTCCTCACTACGTATGCTGATGACACTTGTGTGTTATCAGTAAACAATGACCCAACTCTCGCATCACAAAACCTTCAGTCACACATCGACTCCATTGAAGAATGGTGTCAGAAATGGAGAATTAAAATAAATCCTAACAAATCCCATCAAATCACGTTTACCCTTCGTCATGACCTCAAATAAACTCAACACACACCGTGGTTTGAGGTTACAATAAGATGTTGTATGACTATATGCTTGACACCTCTTACATTGGACTATTTCATTTCTGTACCGAGGTTCTTCCACTTTTATACGAGTGTGATATAAATATTGTAATGAGAATATTTGATCGCAGTTATCATTTTTTTTTAGATCAACGAAGAACATTGGAAGGGGTATTTTGGATCTAGGGTGAATAATGTTGTGAACTTTGATAACGCTATAACCTTCCTCCTCTAATTCTTCTTTTATCATATCACAGCTCAGTGTAGGGAGTAGATTTTTTATAACTTCGTGGAACGGTCTATCTTCTTGAAGCTGATAGGTGTGGTACTGAGCGTTTTTCGATTTAAGATATTTGATAATATTACGATATGCGTCCGAGTCAGTTGGCATTATTACTGTTCCATTGAGGTTAGATTTTAGTGTAAAGTTTTTCTTCCCAGCTTCTTTTATAAGATCTTCACAAAATTGTGCAAAATTATAGACCGATTTTACATGAATTGGTGATGGTTTAGAAGTAATTGGTACTGATTCAGTGGGATGAGCTTCCTCTTCTACATTTAAAACATTGAACGGGTTTATGGATTCAAAACTTTTTGGCCTGTTTAACACAGGGGAAACAGTTCTCGGGGAGAATGATTTTCTTCTAGAGACCTTAGTCCATTCTCGAAGTGTACTTGGACATTCGGTGGAGTCTGACATGATTGTAGTCGTTGGTAACATAGGTTTGTTTTCGCTTTTAACTTCCTTAGCTTGTATTGATGTTTTATTTTTGACTGACTTAGGGGCTAGTTGTACTTTGGGTTTTAAATTTGTTTTAGAAACTGACTTTGGAGTTAGTTTTACATTTGGCTTTAGATTTGTTTTTGAAATAACCATAATTACGTTGCAGTAATTAACTAAGTTACTAACCTAAGATTCATGTTAGGTTAACGCTATCAAAATAGCGTCGATTGTTGATAGAAAAGTGGAATAATCAAAGTTATTTGTAATTACCTTAAAGTAGGTAACTATGTATTCCTTTTTCTTTAAGAGCTTCAAAGGTAAGGTAAACTAGCACAATTAACTGAGAACAATTTTTTTTATAAGGTTGAAAGCACTAACACACACAGCTGTAATAAGAGTAACAAAAAAAAAAAATTCCCTACAAAATTTGAGGGCTAACGTTTCAAAAACCCGAATAACAAAAAAAATGCCTTTATCCGCCGTCCGCGGCATTTCTCCGAAACTACTGGACCATTTTTTTTTTAAATTCGCCACAAAAATAATAGGGCATGTAACGATGATACTAACACTATCATCTGGTTATTTTTAAAGTGATTTAATTCAATAACTCAGTAATTTTTTAAGGCAGAGAAAAAAATTATTAGTGTTTTTTCACCAATTAAATAATTATACAAATGAGAAAAAAGAAAAGAAAAACTTGAAAGTTTATCCATAAATACGCCCATGACTCAGTCATTTTTTAAGATAGAGACAAATGTATAGAGTTTTAGAATCAGTAAAGCGCGATAAAAAAGAAAAAAAAAATATCTGTATATTCAAGTAAAAAATAATAATAGATGTAATTCCACCAAAAATTGGTTATTATTGAAGATGGAGAAAAATCGAAAATACTTTTGAGACCAAGAAAAAGAGAAGTCGAAGAAAAAAAATCGTATATGCTCAAGCCACAAACTATAAGAGAAGTGACTCCTTGATACCTCGGTTATCATTGATGAAAGAGAAAAAATGAATTTTTATCAGAATGAAAATCGAAATAAAATAAAATAATAGTAAATAGTAACGTAGTCTAGAATAAATGATTTTGGTTGATTATTTTCAATAATGAACCTTTGACATCCATCAAAAAAAAAAATTACCTCTCTTTAAAATTTAGCGCTATTTCATAGAGAAATAAATTTTATACAAAATGAAAAAAAAAAAAAAAACCATTGAAATTGGTTAAGAACTAGCAGATATACAGCGTTTTGAAATTAGCAGTGGTGATCTGCCACTATCCTTTGAATTAATTATTGCTTTTCTTATGATTTAATTGTCTATCTACAGCTTTACAAATAGTTATTCCCTAATATTTTTATTTTGAAATAATAAAGCATTGTGTAATAATTTGCAGCATTTTTTAATTATGCTTTTTAGAAACATTTATTTTTTATGGGGAGCGTCCCACGGGCGGCGGATGTGGGGATGGTCGGTGGAATTTCCTCGGAAGCTCCTCCCGGCTAAGTCCGATGGACTCGCTGACCAACAATGAGAGCGGTCCTCCAGTCCTTGCTGGAGGGTGTGACGTAGGTTCGAACGCCATACTCACATATTTTAGTTCACAAAATACCACAAACAGTCATGGATTCCACTGAGGTAAAACGCCCATTATCCGGAGGTGAACTAGTCCATTCGGGTCTTCGGATGGGGACTGCTTCAGGGAATCATGGCGCAAGATGAAAATAAGAGTTCTAACAATAGGGGCGTGAAACGTTAGAAGTTTAAACACTGCAGGTGGGTTAAAGTCGGTCGCGAATGAAGTTAAGGGGTACTATTTAGATATCGTCGCATTACAAGAGGTTCGCTGGCCAGGGGAGGGTTCGTTAGCAGAAGAGTATACTATTTTTTACGGGGGGAGCGTAATTATTGTTAAGGTACCTGGTTTCTGAGTAGGAATAGATTTCTTTCTGCATTACGGGGCGACAGTTCTTTAGTGAAAGAATATCGGATGCTATATTTCAAGGTCGTTGGTTTAAAATAAAATCGCGTTTATAAACATTCACTCTCCCACCGAAGACAGTGATGATGAAGTAAAATGCGAATTTTATGATAAACTAGAGTCGGTTTACGATAAGTTATCGCGAAATTACATTAAGATAATACTAGGAGACGAAAGCAAAGGTTGGAAAGGAAGAACTATATCGTTCTACAATCGGTAAAGAAAGTTTGCACGAATATATTAATGATAATGGGACCCGACTAATAAACTTTGCCATTTCGAGAAACCTAATAATCAAAAGTACTACGTTTAAACATAAGGATATGAATAAGTATGCGTGGACATCGCCGGATGGACAAACGCGGAATTAAATCTATCATGTTTTAGTACAAAACAGATGGCAAAGCAGCATAATTAACGTGATATCGTATCGTGGTGCAGAATGCGGTTCTGATCATGAATTAGTAATCGCGAAACTTCGACAAAAACTAAATACAAAAAAGAGAACACCGAACTATTGGGTTGTTTCACATGGAATGTCCGTTTTTATAGTTTCTGAAATACATAAGGGATTTTGCAGGTCTTTGTTGTTTTCTTCCGAATGTTTACATGTTTAAAGTAAACAGTTACTAATCCTTTACCTTTGTATTATAAACATTAGCTTCCCAATCAATTACCCACTTTTTAGTATTAAACTCGGCCATTCAGCAGCTGAGGCCGCTAGAAATATTTGCAAGACGTTTGGGGAAGGGAGTGTTAATGAACGGACCATTCGCCGTTGGTTTGCTAAGTTTTCAGCTGGGGATACCGACCAGGAAAACTTGCCCCGAGGAATACCTCCGTCCGTAATAGACAACGATGTCCTCAAACATACAGTAGAAGGAAACCCCTACCAAACAGTTAAAGGACTCTCAGCACAACTAAATGCAAGTGCATCTACCGTTTCCAGACATTTAAAGTGTATTGGGAAAGTAAAAAATCTCGATACATGGGTACCTCATGATCTCACTGAGCGGTAGCAAGACCCCATGTTTCAAAACATACCGTGCAAAAATTGAAAGAACTGGGCTACGAAGTTCTTCAGCACCCACCATATTCTCCCGACTTGTCTCCAACAGATTACCACCTGTTCAGGAATTTAGACAACTTCGTCATAGGAAACCTTTTTGAAAATGATGATCAAGTGAAAAGTGCGTTTTCAAATTTTGTTTCACTTCAAAGCTCAGAGTTTTTCAGTTCGGGGATAAAAAAAGTTGGTGTCACGTTGGGAAAAATGTGTAGAAAAAGAAGGTAAATACTTCGAATAAAATTATGTTGTTTTCATATCGTATTTTTAATAAAAATCCTTCACCTTGAAAACGGACATTTCATGTGACACGACCCAATATATTCATTCCGAGAATTTTGATTTAGTTAAATTGAATAATCCCGGTATTAGAAAACAAATCGCGATAGAAGTAAAAAATAGGTTCGAAGCTTTGGGATCTTTATATGAGGGACACGAAGATATAAACAAATTATGGGAAGGGATCAGGGATAATATTAAAGAGGTCGGTAACTTGTTTCTTGGGAAAATCGAAAATAAAAAGAACAAATCCTGGATTCGAAGGGGATTGTCAAAATATGTGTGAAAAAAGAAAAACAGCTAAACTGAATTCCTTAAATAATAAAAGCGATAATAACGTGACTTACTTTCGGGTAGTAAAAAAAGAGACTTGAAAATACTTAAAAAATAAGAAAAGAGAGTATCTTAAAAGCAAAATAATAGAATTAGAAAAACACAGAAGCGAAAATAACATGAGAGAGATTTACAAAGGTATAAACAAATCACGTAAAAGATTTGAACCCCTATTGAATGCGGTTTTAAAGATGCAAAAAACAATATAATTGCGGATCCGACTGAGATTTTAAATAAATTTAAACAACACTTTTACGGCATTCTAAATACGGAAAATAATAATCAATCTCCTCTCTCTGAATATCAGAGCGCTGAACCATGGATAGACGCACCGAGTAAAGAGGAAGTCGAAATGGTGATAGAAAATTTTTTTTTTTTTTTTTTTTTAACTTTAAATCTTTATTCACACCTGTAAATAATACAATGAACAATCAGTGAATGTGCGGTCAATTTTAAGAAACATGGCGTGATAGGCATGAGGGAGAGCAGCACCCAGCGGTACCTACTCCTGGCATGAAATTAGTGTATATTACTAAAGGAGAAGGTCTCTCATCCAACTCCTCTTCAGCCTTCTGTAGGCATTTCCTGGCATGAGTGTTGTGGCCATGTCATTGATTAGTGTGTTAGGGTGACCTTGTAGTTTGTCGTGGAAACGTTTGTAGTGTGTCCGTATGTGCTCATTGACGGTTGGCATCTTAAGGTCAGTATGTAAAGTTATGTTGCTAACGTACCACGGTGCTTTTGTAATTGTTCTAAAAGTTTTAGCCTGAAAGATTTGAAGTTTGTTAATGTGAGTCTTTTTAGCTGTCCCATATAGCTGTGATGCGTAAGTCCAAATAGGTTTCAGTAGGTAAGTATAGGTGTTTAATTTCTGTCGAAGTTTTAGTTTCGAGTGTTTTGAAAAGAGTGAGTAAAGAAGTCTCAGTCTTTGGTTAAGGGTTTTCTTTTTTTGGTTAATATGCGGGCCCCAAGTCATTCTTCTGTCAAACGTCAAACCAAGATAATGTACAGTGTCCGTCTGTGGAATTTGTGTGTTGTCTAAGAAAACGGGAGGACTCGTGTCATGTCGAAGAGTAAAGGTGATATGGTGTGATTTGTCATTATTCAATCGGATTTTCCAGAGTTTGAACCAGTCATGTAATTTTATTAGATGTTGTTGTAGGATCTCTGAGGCGTGGGTTGCAATTTTATGTTTTGTTAAGATCGCCGTGTCGTCGGCATAAGTCGCTGTTAGAATATTGGGGCTGTAAGGTATGTCATGAGTGTAAAGAATGTAGAGTAACGGAGCGAGCACTGCACCTTGGGGTACTCCTGCTGCGATAGATCTCATGGCAGATAGCTCTGATCCCTGTCGAACGGAGAAAAATCTGTGAGAAAGGAAAGAATGAATAATGAGGTAGTAAGTAGGCGGAAGGATAGTCTTGAGTTTGAAGAGAAGCCCCTGGTGCCAAACTCTGTCGAAGGCTTGAGCAACGTCGAGAAATACGCCAGTAGTGTATAACTTCTGCTCTAGTGCGGTGGATATGTAGTCCGTCACTCTGTGTAGTTGGTGCAATGTCGAGTGATGTCTTCTAAATCCAAATTGATGATCTGGTACGATGTCGTTGTTAGTTAGTACATCAAGAAGTCTTTTATGTAGTAGATGTTCGAAAATTTTGGAGCATAGCGGAAGTAAGCTTATTGGTCGGTATGATGAGGGAGTATTTTTGTCCTTGTTGGTCTTGTGAATCATTGTAATATGTGAGTATTTCCATTGAAGCGGGAATTTGGTTGTCCTCAGTATCGCGTTATAGATTGAAGTCAGAAACACTAGAGCTTTCCTGGGCATTTGCTGGAGTACCTCAGCGTTAATTAAGTCGTGTCCAGGGGCTTTCTTTTTAGGCAACTTTCTGATTTGTTCAGCGACTTGAGCAGGTGTAAAGGAAGGAGGAGGTAATGTCAGTTGTAAAGGTTCATCCAGAGTTTTAAGTACAATTTTATCATGTTCGATGTTGTTGAATTCTGTGTGTGGTGTAAAGATAGAAGATAGATATTCGGCGAACAGTTCGGATTTTTCTCCGTCAGCCATGGCCCAGGAGCCATCTTCTTTTCGGAGGGGTGCAGGCACTTCCCGATGCTTAGTAAGGTTTTTAGTACGCCTCCACAAGCTGCCATCATCAGTCGAAAGGTTACTAATGTAGTTATCATAAGTTGTTCTTTTAAATTTTGCAATTTGTCGTTTGAGTTCGTTGTTGAGTCGGTTGTAAATTTGTTTGTCTGATGGAAGTCGGTCTGTCTGCCATATTTTCCGGGCTCTTCTTTTTGCTCTGATCAAATCCCTTATGTACTGTGGATAAATTGGTAGCTTTTCATGTTTTCTTCGTCTAGGAATTGATGAGGACCATGCAGCGTCTTGTAGCTTCTGTGTGAAGCATTCTACAGCATCCTCAAGCTCTTCTTCATTTTTAATAGCCAAAGGAATGGAGAGAGCAGTATTTAGACAGTTTCTGAACGCATCCCAATCCATTATGCCATTTGTGAGAGATGTGTGTTTCTTAGTTACAAGTGGTTCTTCAAATAGTTCTAAATGCAAAAGAGAATGATAAGAGCAAAGATCTGTGCTCGTACTTATTGTGTGAGGTGTAGTGCGGAGTCCTTTAGTTATGAAAAAATCAAGTAAATCTGGTGTCTTACGTCTAGATGTTGGCCAGTAAGTAGGTGAGTGTGGTGATATCGTGTCTAATGAAAGTTCGTGAAGGACATACCTGAGATTTCTTCCTCTTGGGGTTGATAATCTAGATCCCCAAGTCGGGTCTTTAGCATTATAATCGCCACCTGCGACAAAGCATCTGCCGAGACGTTTGAAGAAGTTACTAAACATCGTGGAAGTCAGGACATATCTCGGAGGGCAATAAACAGCAGCAAGAGTAATGTTGTGATGTTCAGAGAATAGTGAAATGGCTGTAGCTTGTATGTCAGGTGATATGGGTAATTGCAAAGGATGGTGTTTTAGTGTTGATCTGATGAGAATAGCAGTGCCTCCGTGTGAAGTATTGTCTGGATGGTCAGTTCTATAGATTTTGTAATCATGAATGTAAAATTTGGATTTTGGTGTAAAATGTGTTTCAGTGATTAGTGCTATGTCAATTCGTTTCTCGTGTAAATATATGTCTAGTTCTGTCCTATGTTGATTAAGTCCGTTTGCGTTCCATAGTATGATAGACATGGAGCCTACAGTCATCTGATTAATGGGCATATAATTGTCTAAGGGCAAGGGTAGTTTGAGAGAGTTGTTGAAGAAGACCGAAGAGGGGCTGAATGAGATTGTTTAAGTTATTGATAATATTGTATAACTGGCCAGAGGAGTTATCTACCGGCGGGACCGGTAGGGTAGTGCCCCCACTCATACCTGTATATCTGTGTCGTTGGTGTGGCGCTTGAGCTGGTAGCTGTTGGTGTGGGGCTTGCGATGGTTGTTGCGGCTGTCTCTGGTGCTGTTGGTACTGGGCTTGAGCTGGTTGTTGTGGCGGTCTCTGATCTTGATGGTCTGGTGCTAGAGCTGGTTGATTCAACTGCCTCTGATGCTCCCGGTCAGTTCTTGGATGAGGTGGCTGAGGTTGATTTAGTTGTGGAAGAGGTGGAAACTCATTGAGGGCAGGCGGTGCATGTCTTACTGTTGGAGGTCGCTGAGGAGCGTACTGCTTCGAGCGATGTTTTCGAAGTTCTTTCAAAGTTTGGCAGCCCCTATAGTTGGCGGGATGAGCGTCATTACAGTTGGCGCAGGTTGCAGCTGTTTCTCTTGGTTTTGTGCAAGCACTGCTTTCGTGGCCCAGTCCACATCTTACACATTTTGGTGGGTAGTTGCAGTACGTTTTTGTGTGTCCGTACTGCTGGCATCGAATACATTGAGGAATCATTTTTCTTTTGCGGGGTTCCTCTATTTTTATATGGGTATAGTACAAAAATTCAATGTCAAAGATTTTGTCATTGAATGTTGCTCTTGAGACGTCCACGAAAAACATGGGAAGGGGTGTTTTAAATCGTGAAATGACGTTGACAATACTTGTTGCCTCATATCCATATTTGGCCAGTTCTTCTTTTATGGTGGTTAGTGGTGTGCCGTAGTGTAGGTTTTTGATAACAACTCGTGGACTTTTTTCCTCTGGTAGTTGATATGTGTGGAAGTACGCACCTCCCTTTCTTAAACTAGTCACTAACTTTCGGTAAACATCTGAGTTTTCAGGGTATACGGTTACTCCCCTGACAGATGTCTTGAGCCTGAAACTGTTTGCCCCTCCCTCATTATGAAGGAATGTTATGAGTGCAGGGTAATCTTTAACGTCAGATAAATGTATGGGTGGCGGTTTGGTGTTGGTAGGTTGATTAGTTGATGGCTCAGGTTCATCTATTGAGGGTGATAACGGTTCGAACCTGTTCTGAGTATTTGTAGGTGGACTAACCTTCATAATTTTCCTGGGGTCTCTTTCTGCAGTTAATTGTCTTTTTCTTCCTGACACAAGCTCCCAGGAGATATTTTCGTGCTCGATAGCATTATTGGAAATGTCTAAGCCACTGGTTGGAGCACTTGAAGTTGAGGCTTCCGTCATTTTTTCAGTGGGAGAACCCACTTCACTAAATAAATTTTACTTCTCTTCTTGTTTGCTTGTTCAGCACACAGTTAGGAAGCAAGTTTGTTTGTAAACACTAAATTTTTTCACTTAAAACATAACAAAAATCGGAAAAAACTAGAGAGCAAACTTATCACAGTTATAACCTTCCGCGTCCCATAGAAAAATTAAATCGTTATAAAGCTCCAGGAAATGATAATATCACGAGTGAATTACTCAAGGCGTGTAGAGAAGCGGGCGTTACCAAATTACATGTTTTAGTTAAAAAGATCTGGGAAAATGAAAAAATGCCCGAAGAATGGAAAGAATCAATACTTATTCCGATTCACACAAAAGGACCGAGGACGGATTGTAACAACTATCGTGGGATCTCTCTTCTCCCAGCATGCTATAAAATATTCTCGTCAATACTAACTAGCCGAATCACGGAATACGCTGAGGAAATTATCGGAGACTACCAATGTGGTTTTAGGCGGAATCGCTCGACTATTGATCAAATATTTTCCTTACGTCAAATATTAGAGAAAAAAAATTGGAATACAACAGTGTAGTCCATCAACTTTATATCGATTTTAAAAAGGCTTATGATTACGTAGACCGTCAGAAGCTATATAACATCATGATTGAACAGGGAATACCTAGAATGTTAATAAATCTAGTAGGTATGTGTTAGTCGGAAACATTCCATAAAGTTAGAATCGGTAATAATTACTCCGAGAGATTTGAGATGCGATCAGGTTTGAAACAGGGTGACTCCCTTTCACCTGTTTTATTTAATTTAGCTTAAAAAAGGGGATGTGTCCCGAGAAAGGCTTAAATATAGGTGACAAGATTCCGGTTTTGGGGTATGCCGGTGATTTGGTACTGTTAGGTGAAGACACGGAAACCATACAACTAAATACAAGTGTGTTAATACAAACCGATAAAGAAATAGGACTCGAATTAAATACCGATAAGACGAAATATATGATTAGTAGCAGAAACGGTGACGATCTTGGTGATATTGATAAATCAGGGCATACTTTTGAACAAGTAGAGAAATTCAAGTATTTAGGTTCAATGATAACAAGAAAAAATGAAATCCAGGAAGATATAAAGTCCTGGTTAAAGTTGGGAAATGCGTGTTATTATTCAGTTGCTAGCTCTTACTTAGCTCGCGGCTTCTGTCTAAAAACTTAAAGGTTAGAATTTATAAAACTATAATTCTTCCGACGGTTCATTACTTACTTGGAGGTGGCCGCTTACTTTGAAGGATGAACAACGGCTTAAGGTTTTCGAAAATAAGGTACTGCGTAAAATATTTGGTCCGAAGAGAGATGAGGCAACTGGGGAGTTTAGAAGGTTGCACAACGCGGAATTGCGGAACTTGTATCCTGTGAATATAATTGAGTTGATAGCATCGCGGAGACTCAAATGGGCGAGTAAAGTTGTTGGGCTCGGTGAGGAACGGATTCCGAGAAAGTTCGCTGATCCGACTGGTAGGCGTCCGAAAGGTAGGCCGAAGCGTGGATGGGAGGATTGCGTTAAGGCTGATCTCAGGGGCTTGGGCTTGAACGGTGAACATTGGACTAGTCTGTGTAGGCGGAATATGGTGGTATCGGCATCGAAAGTTCAGGTTCGGTTAGCTTATTATTATTATTATTATATGTGGGTAATTAGAATAGTAATGCAGTAACACATTACCAGTCATCTCTTTTTTAGTCCATCTTGTTTTAATATTTTATTTTTAAGAATTATATCCATATCTAAAAATCGTAGTTTCTTGTTACTAGGCTTTTCAATAGTAAATTTCATTCTTTTGTGGTAATTATTGTAGATTTAAAGGAGGTTATTTCGTTGTTTTTGATCTATTATGAGTATCATGTCATCGTTGTACTATTGAAGAAATATATCATCCCTAGTAGTTACCTCTAATTTTATCGATTTTTTCTCATAAAGTTTGAGAGTAAAATAGGATTACGGGTTTCTAGTAGATTTCTGAGTTTTGTGAACATTTCGTTTGTAGACAGACATTCCTCAAGGACTAGGAAAATATATGTAGATACTAAGTGGGGCGTTGCATATATAAGTAAAGAAAATGATTACTTTTCTGATTGCTTGATGGAACTGTTTAAGGGTACCATATTCTGTCAATGTCTATTCTAATTTGAGAATGGCTCGAGTGCAAAACACATTCCAACGTGTTGAAAATAACATCCACCGCGCGATGACATCGGAATATATCAGAATGAAAATTTAGAGTTTCAAACTGATAGTTAGGAATCACGTGAAATAAATCAAGGATTGGGTTCAGGCGTTTTAGGATAGGTTTTTTTTTATTATTATTTTTTTATTTTATTTTTTTTTATTTTTACTATACAGTTTGAGAGTGAAATCGCATGACAGAATCAGGGGTTGTCAAGTGTCTTCTTGGGTTTTGTTATGATATTGATTTTAAGATAAGGTCAGGAAAATGGACGGTACGGTGTAAGGCTTTGTATATATAGTTGAGGAAAAGGATGTCTTTTCGAAGGATCTGTTTTAGGATGTGAGTGGTGATAAGATCTTAAACTGGTGCTTTTTTAGGAAATAGTTGAAAAATAATTTCTGATGAACTCTTTAGGAGGAATGAACATTTGAATTGATTCAGTTAGTTTTTCTACATGCTTTATCAAGACTAGGTTAAGGATATCGGGATCATTAAATAATCATTGGGCGCGAGCATTCTCTTTTTCTATTAAAACTATTTTTTTCTATTTCCAACATTGTAGGTTTTTCAAAAACCTGTTTCGCAAAAATCAAAATTGTGATTAAGCTGAATACTGTGTTGTGCCAATGCTGTGGTGTTTATATTTTTACTATTTTTGCAATCATTTCAGAATTGCTGTGATCTTTTTCGAGGTTTCTCCTATGTATATCTTATCACAATTTATTTTATAAATAACATTCAGTTTTTCATTTGTTAAAATGGGAATGTTTGATAAGTGATTATTTAGTTTATTATGGTTATATAGTCCTAGTTTTGTTTGAGGTAAATCCAATTCAACAAGTGTCCTCTTAATTTCTTTGGATAGATGAGGTATGAATTGCATTTTTTGAAATTGGTATATATTTCTATTTCTTCCAGTTATCATCTCTCTCTCTCTCTCTCTCTCTCTCTCTCTATATATATATATATATATATATATATATATATATATATATATATATATAATATATATATATATATATAATATATATATATATATATATATATATATATATATATATATATATATATATATATATATATATATATATATATATATCGCATCATTATTATTACCTATTATTGTTTTTTTATTATTTTCATTCTGGTATAATTTTTTGCTTAGGTTTTACTATTTTATTGTATATATTGTTATCAATTTTTAGTTTATTTTTAGTATTGATCAATTTGAGGAGCGGCGTGGATAGAGCGCTAGTCTACAGTGCTCCGAATCCTGGGTTCGAATACCGATTGTGACGGAATATTATTTATTCTGTTATTCCAGCCGAGGATCGATCTTGGGGCATGGAGACCCTCCTGGGGCAAACCCAGCCTCTATAAAGTGGGTGCCCAAAAATGGGAAAAATACCTGGCGGCTGAGCGTAAACTCGGCCGAATCAACTCGTTGCACTACCGTTGGCCTAGAAACAGTACGAACCTCTTTACTCGTATGTACTGCGCCCAAGACTCTTCCATGGGTTGTAGTGGCACAGTTTTTTTTTTTTTTTATTGATCAATTTATTACTATTTATGTTAAAGTTTTTTGTCACGGGTTCATTTTTAATTTCATTGCACCAGATTTTATTTATTATTTTTTTCAGGTAAAAATTGTCTAATAATATTTTATATACTATAGTTTTTATATCATTTAGATACTCATTGTCTGTTAGGGCAATTCCTTTTTTTATTAGGTTTTTTATAACATTAATTTTTTGTATTTTTGGTTCGTTGGAGCAATAATTTAATAATGTGTTACTTGTTATTTCTTTTTTTGTCCATTTTGTTTTAATGTTATTAATATAAAGGATTAGTTCTATATCTAGAAATCTGAGTTTGTTATGTTTGGATTTTCCTTTAGTAAATAATATCCGTTTATGGTGATTATTAAAAATGTTAATTATTTCATTTGTTGGTTTTTATCTATGATCAGAAAATTGGTTTAGTAAATAATTAATCTAGATTAATGTAAATAAGATCATTTAGGTAGATACCACTTAAGTTTAAAGGCAAGACTCCTTCTATGGGTAATCCATATACCTGTTTATAGATATTTGCGTTAAATTTAAAATAATTATATTTTATTTACATACTTTTCACTCTACTAATTAAATCCATTATGGTATTTATATGTATTAATCGGCAGAGTAATACATATCAAATAATAAAATAATCATTTCAAAATAACCTAACCGTCTAGAGGGTTGATTTGTTAAATACGTCACGAATTTGATGACGTCCCACGCTAACCCATGTTAACTAACTCGGATTAAAAATTGCTTGGAGCAACAGGACAGAAACTTTAATCATGATTAGCTTTTAACCCGGGTTAGTCAACAGCAAAATTTAACTTTAACACGACCGAGGTTTTGGTGCAACCGAGCCTAAATGTTAGGAACATCGTTGCATGGATTAGTATTTTTTTGGCGAATTTCAAAAACATTGGTCAATTAGTTTCGGAGAAATACGACTCTCAAATTTTGAGCGGCGGTAATTTTTTTTTTTTTTGTGTTGATTACAAAGGTTCATTATTGAAAATAATAAACCAAAAGACAATTAATAAACAAACAAAAAAACATGTCTATAATAATAATATAAAATAGAAAACAAATACATGTAATATATCTGTATTTGAACTCTACCACAAAAAGTCAGACCACAGTAATTTTACTGTCAATGAAATGAGCTGTCAGATTTAATCCTCCTTGAATTATATTTGTAATGTTTAATGTTTAATGTTTAATGCTTTAAATATCCTTAAGCTTATTTACTATATAAGTTTGCATTAAACCTATTCGCTAGTGAAGCTTTCCACCAAAACAAAACTTGAGTAATTTTTGTTTTAGAAATAATTGTTATAATGTTCCAATAACAAATTGTTCCCACGTGGCTTCAAAGCATTGCAAAACGCCAATACAAATTCCAAACGTATACGGTATAACACTAAACATGAATGCGGTCAGATGTGGTTTAATTTATTTATGTATGCCAATATTGATCAGATTAAGATGATTTTGCTTTCATGTGGTCATAAAGTTAATTGTCTTTCAAACAACTACCTATAATTTTCCAGAGAATAAATTGTTTGAGTTATTAACACTCAATTCTTTTAAAGATTTTAGTAACTTTTTTCACCTGTTACTAACGCCTTCTCTCATAATTAATTGTTTTTGTTTTGGTTAACTGAGTACTGAATCAATGGATTAATGGAACCCGGCTGTGAAAGGAAAATTACTTATTATTTTTTATACAGTCGTAAAATCAGCAAAACTCAAACAAACCGAAAACGGAACCTCAGTCATGGGATGACTCACTGTTTTACTATAACATCGTGTCTACTGCGATTCTTTTTTCCATAATTAAAGGCATTTCTAAAAATAGGACTCCCACTGTAGCATCGTCCTATTAGACACATAAAGTGACGTTGAATAAATAAACCAACCTAATTAATAATGGTATCCAGACTGTTTCAGAGCCTAACAGCCGTGCAAGGAGGCGATTAGTAGATATCTCGCCTAGAAGCCTATTTTTTCCATAATTTTTTTGGTACCCATTGGATAAGCCGGAAACATGTTAATTGAAGCTATACAGTAGAAATCAACCTGAGTTAGTAATGAGTAACACCTTTGCCAATTATAATAAGTCATTTATAATCATAATGGAGTGTGAGGCATTTAGGAAGACTAGGAGAAACTGCAAGATCAGAAACAGGCTGAAGTCGCTCTTGGTGATAGTGAGGGCAGTGTTAAAAGTTTATTCAATTTTATAAAACAATGTGGAATGTATAACCATATATAGTTCATTAACAATGTTAAAGAAAAAAAAGCAAATGTTATATTGACCATAATGTATTTAATTTGCTAATGATCCTTAGTGGGTAGATGCATTTAAACAATAAACAATTAGACATTTCGAATTTTTATTATAATTATATTATAATAAAAACTATTATAATTAGTTTCTCGTAGAACCTATAAGTATATAACAAAAGTAATAATAACTTAATCTGAATCAATACATATAGTTAGTCCTATCTGTCTCTATCTCAGATTAAATATAACCCAAAACCTCGTTGAAGATGCAATGATTTAGCGTAATAATAATGTTGGCAGCTGAAATAACCATTGTATTTTGTAGCTTGGAGGTTTTTAAGTTTTAATAAACGGGGATCCTATCCTTATTAAACCTGGGTATGCAAAATTTAGGGCTCCCACTGTAGCGTCCTCTGATTAGTCACAGCAGCATAAAGTTATGTTCAATGGATAGACCAACCAAACCAACTCATGGATCCATAATGTTTCAGGACCCAGCGGGTCGGCGATTAGCAGATATCCCCCAGAAGCCAATTTTTTCCGATAATTTTTGGGTACCCCTGGATAAGTTCAAGCTTTGTTCCGATGTTCCGACCTGTAGAATATAATAATGAGCCCTATTTAATATACCATCCCAGTGCCTTAGCCCTTGCATGTCTTCTTCAAACGTTTTCAATATTAATGCCACTTTTTCCAACCTGTGGATATAGCCTTCAGCGTATCAATGGTTCAGTTTTCAAGAGCATCCATCTATAAATTTGAAAAAAATATGATTTTTAAATCATTCAAAGAACAAAAGAAACTTAAAACCCCAAATCGTTCTATCATACATCGAATACAGTTTTTTTAAATATTTTTCAAGAAATAGTAACTTATTAGACTAAAGTTAGAGTTATGGTTGATGAGGAAAGTGATTTTAAAACATCTTAACCTATTTTTATTTTATTTTTTAATCTGTTTTTAATGAACATTATAAAACTAATCTATAGACATGGTTAATCTAATATCACAATAAATATCTTGTTCTAATATCAAGATCTATTGAAAAAATGGAACAAAACTACAATTTATCATCATTGTTTGCGGTTTGGCAAATTCAATGTAATAAATAAAAGAATATAATTATAAACTTTCTAAAAACTATGAAAATCGTTGATAGTGACTATGTTGAATAGGGTTATAAAAATTATTTGTTTATTTATTTAACATCCCTCTATGCTGCTGTGGCTAATCGGACGATACTACAGTGAGAGTCCTAAATTTTGCCTATCCAGGTTTTATTAGGATAAGGATCTTTAAGGAGTACTTGACATCGCACAGGCTCAGGACCACCTTTTAACGTCCCATTTGAAGGACGGCATAACTAAGGATTTTTTACTCCCGTTAAAAAATGAAATCCAGGTGCATAGCAACGTATTACTCTGTGTATGATAAATAAAAGATTGTTATTTTATGTCAAATATCAATTTTATTTTCTCTATGTTACGATAACATACCAGTACCAAGTAGCCAAATTCAAATTATTAAATAACATTTGTTCGATAAATATTAGGCCGTTTAACAAAAGAATTCTTGGATATATTTTTTTAAAACCATTTATTTAATTTCCAATCATCGCTACGTTTCAGTCTCTAGGGCCATTCTAATTCTAAAGAAATAGAGGCTGAAACGTAGAGATGATTGGAAATTAAATAAATTTTTTTTAAAAAATATATCCAAGAATTCTTTTGTTAAACAGCCTAATATTTATTTAACAAATATTCAAACAAAAGAACAATTACGACCATGATGAGAAAAAAATTAAATAACATTGTTTTATCTTCTAAAAAATAACCATTGCATATCATCATAACACCTTTGCAATTTTTTTTTTGTTATTAATGATTTTATTTGCACCTATAAAATGTTTACAATAAGCAAATGGGATTTTATAAACAAGGAGATATGGCATGGTTAGGCATGAGGGAGACAGCTTATTTTCTTCAATTATGGACGAAGCCAACCTCCAGAATAAACCGTGTTTTTTTTGGGATCCAGAAATAAGCTCTATGTTTTGTTATTTAAACGAAAGATTAATACTTCAATTTGAATTATTTTTAAATAATTTAACTAATAATAATTTAACACGTGTCTACGGGAACCTACATATAAAACATGGATAGGATGCTCAATATGCTTAAATATATTTCTTAAAAATATAATAGTATTTTTGCTCATCAATCAATTAAGACGATTTTGTTTCCAAGTGGTTAGAAATATGATTGTCATTCAGATGAGTACTAACAATTTTTCAAGATATGTATTGTTTTTTAGTTTGAAACCAATTTTGTTTTACGTTTTGGAATTTTTTTTTTTTTTATATACTTAGAGGATGAATTTTCTCAAATCCAGCCTTATTGCACATCTAGGCGGTAAGACGAACCTCCAGGAAACATTTCAACTTCACAACCATACTCATTTTTGAGAAACTGTGATGACAAGAAAATCGAGTGAAATGGCACCTTTTTTTTTTATAAATATAGATTATTTAATGTGATATTCATGTTACACATCAACTTAATGAAAAAGAATTTTGTTTTAATAAAAAATGTGTGATATAATTTTTAGTAGTTGATAGTAGACAAACAATGTAAATAAATAAAGGAATGAAATGAGAAGGTTTATATCATCTTCCTGGTTTATAACAATCATAAATGTCAATAACAAAAATAAAGGATTTGTTTCTATGTCATAAATTTAAACAGTATAAATTCAAGAAATTGATTACTTTTGGCTAAATTTGGTTGGGTATTGTGATTGTAAATAATTTATTCAAACAATATGCTCGTGGATTAAAAAAAATATATGATATAAAAAATAAATTAATGATGTAATCTTTCTAAAAATATAGCAAAGAGGAGAATGTAAGTACTGCAAAAATATATTTCATAATTTGTTAGTTTCTTACTTCTACTAAATTATTAGATACTAAAAAACTCTACATGGGCAGTTTAGTAAATGTTAACATTCTTTGAATAAATATTCATGGTGCAGTATATAACATATAACATAGTGTATCAAATAAAAACAATTTGACCGTTCGAATTGGTAGACCTTGTCTTGATGTTTTAGATAATAACCGTTTCAAAAAATAATTTTATATTTAATGATAATGGCTTTAGACAAAAAAAAAAAAAAAAATTAAAACTTTGAAACAAAATTATGTAATCTCAGGTGAAAACATTGAAAAATTATAACATTGTGATTCATGCCATAAATATATTTGATTGAATATTAATGTTTAACAATTAGGATCTTAAAGTTCCAAATCTATGCTAGGATCATCACGGACTACCATCCATTCTAAATAACTGGAACAGGCCTCACGCAACTTCTCATGTGGTAGTCTTTTTATTAAAGTTTGACAGTACTTGTAGACTTCTGTTATGTGCTCAATGTATAACTTGGACATGTCAATCTCGTCATACAGTTCTTGGACTCTCTTCTGCTTTTCTTCATCATCTGAGCCATAGCACTTCTGAAATTAAAATTAGTTTTGTAATTACACAATTTATATAAAAACTAAATACAAAAATTACTTGGGCTGTAAATAAAAGGGGAAGAATGGAAACATAAGATAATTGCTTAATAATTAAATCAATATCATTAGTTTTTTACCTTGAATTTACATTAAAATGTATTATTTTTTTTATAATATCGAATCAGCAAATATTAAAAATGACAATAGTAGAAATTATATACATTGTCTATAAAAGGGGTATATATATACATATATACGTCTACCTTTAGACGTCGACCTGCTCCTTGGATGTGTCAAGAGATAAAAGAACTACAAAAGAGGCGTGAGGCAGCCCGTAGACGTTTTAGACGTACTAGACTGACAGAGGACTACCAATCGTTCAGGGCACTCCGCAATCTGACACAGACAGCAATTAGACAAGCAAAATCAAACTACTTCCGTGAAGCCCTTTCCTCAGCATCTGATTCCAAATCAAAATGGCAAATCCTCCGCAAACTCTCGCTTTGTGAATCCTCTTCCTCTCAGGTATTTCAGGTCTCACCTGACGAATTAAATACTTATTTCTCATCGATTTCCTCAAACGATTCTCCACAACCAACCCCCGACTTTCCTTTAGTCCCTTCATGAACTCCAGCAACTTTTATTTTTCCGATATCTCTCCATCTGACCTAATTTCCTCAGTCATGAAATCACACACTAACTCCGTAGGTTTTGACGGTATACCCGTCAAATTGATAAAACTATGCCTTCCTGAAATTTTACCAATCCTACTCTTCATATATAACTTTTCCCTCCAAAATTCTGTATTCCCTACCTCCTGGAAAAAAGCTATTGTACTTCCTATTAATAAAACCTTTAATCCTACTTCCCCCAAAGACTATTGCCCTATATCTATTCTCTCAAACCTTTCTAAACCACTTGAAAGAATAGTCCAATCACAACTGTCCAATTTCCTCGAAAAGTCCAAACTGCTCGATCCACTCCAATCTGGTTTCCGACCCGGCTTTTCCACACAATCAGCCCTTCTAAAAATCACGAGCGACATACATACCGCTATGGACGAAAAAAAGCTAACAGTACTAATACTTCTGGACTTTTCAAAAGCTTTTGATTCTCTTGATCATTCTATCCTTTTTTCCAAACTAAAATCTTTATCATTTTCCAATAGTACTATTCGATGGTTTCAATCTTTCCTTTGTAACAGGACCCAAGCAGTTACCATTCCCAATCATCCTCTATCTTCTTTCCTTACCCTCCCGGCAGGTGTGGCCCAGGGCTCAAGTATCTCCCCCCTCCTTTTCAACTCCTTTATCAATGATCTTCCAAATTCAATCCATCACTGCTCCTATCATTTATATGCCGACGACTTTCAGATCTACCTATCCTTCTCTCCTTCTGAGTTATTCGTAGCATTTGCCAATATTCAGGAAGACCTAGATAGAATCTGTGCCTGGGCAACCCTGAATAAACTTAGGCTTAATGCTGAGAAAACGCAGGCCATTGTTATAGGTTCCAATTCCCTCCTCAGATCCAATACTTCCTTTCCGAATCTAATCCTAAATGGTCATCCAATCACCTTTAGCTCCTCTGTCAAAAACCTTGGTATTACAATTGATCAAACCCTTTCTTGGAAACCCCATATTGCTAATATTTCCCGACGAACGATAAGCACTCTAAAGTTTTTTCATCGTTCCCGCCATCTTCTCCCTCTTCCCACCCATAAGCTTCTCGTCTCCTCATTAATATTCCCCCACTTCGATTATTGCTGTGTGGTATATGGTGGCCTCCCAAAGGTGCTCGAAGACAGACTCAAGCGTATCATGAACATGTTCATAAGATTTATCTTCGGCACCTCGAAGAGGTCTTCAGTGACCCACTTATACAGCGAGTTGAAGTGGCTTCTACCTGTTACACGGAGGAAGTATTTTCTCGGATCATACCTTTACCAAATCATAAACTCCCAGCACCCTCCATACATTCACAGCATCCTTAAATTTAAATCCTCAGTCCACTCTCTCGAAACTAGATCCCGCCATTCCGACCTTTACTTTCCCACCCATAGAACTAAATCTTTTGATCACTCCTTTTATATCAGTTCTGCAACCCTCTGGAATTCCCTACCTACTCATATTCGCCATGCATCTTCCTTTCTCTCATTCAAATCTCACCTATTCCAACATCTTTTGGCATCCCAAATAGATGCACAACAAATCTGCAACTGACTTATTTCTATTTTAACACAAGTTATAATTATCTATTTTATCCTAAAGCTAGTGTGGAATAATTAGTTTGTTTTGTTTTTTATAATTCCCTCAACCCTATCAGTAGCCTTTAGGAGATTTATCTTCTTTCTTTCTTTCTTTCTTTTTCTAATCTTGTGTGTTTATTATCCATACTTTTTGTACATGAATGTATATAAGTCTAGGTAGTGTTTAATTTTTCCTTTTTGCTCATTTGTAAATAAAAATTAATTTTATTGTTTTCTTGACCAGACATATATGAATATCTACTGTTCAATTCTGTTATTCTTAAGGGACATAGTCCCAGAATAAAGTTTTTTTTATTATTATTATTATTATATATATATATATATACACCTGTGCTAAAAGTTTTTATCAATTTTAAAGATGGACAAAGATGTCACACTGAAGCAAGAAAAAAAAGTAAACAATTCTCAGTATGTCAAGCATACTATTGATCTTTACTTTACTAATATACTTCAGAATTTCTCTAAAATATTAAAAACAGTTAATCACCACAAATTCTGCCTGTTGAGAGGGTGTGAAAACCTCCATTGCCTTGGCACTAACCCAAGTTGTTCCAGCATTAGTCCGATCACATGATGGTTTGCCAATTTGCTCTGCGGAGCAGTAATAATCATTGAAGTCGTCCTAAAAAATTGCAATCACAAATTATCATCATCACTCCAAATGAACCTAAAAATGTCCACATATGAGTTAAGCTTATAAGCTTAATATATTGTAATATATCCATTTTTTATAATTAAAGTATTTATTTATTTATTATTTGATAATTGTTTTTGGCAGGCTAACTATAGGATACAAGTAAAATTTAAATTTAAAAAACAGCTCCTATTTGGTTATTTGTTTACAAACATAGCATATATTTTGGATGGTAAGAAAAAAGATCCCTGGCAGGTAGGATAGGGTAAAAAATGTACCTGAAGATAAAAAGGGGCAGGTAAGAGTTTTAGTTGAAGTGGGGACCTGAGAGAGGATGGAGCTGCTGTCTGAATATAGAGAATAATTATAGTTAGCCTGGTTACATATTGTTTGTATTATGTTTGTAAGTTATTATTATGATTATAAAGTTATATAAAAGATTGTTTGCCTGATTGTCAAGAACCCATACCATACCCTGAGACTAAATGAATAATAATGAAGTAAATAAGTGTATAAATTAATATTTTCTTAAAAGAATATTAAAAAAAAAAAAAAAGAAGTATATTATATAATTTGTCTCCCAACTAGGTGTGGCTTAATTTATTAAATATTAAGACCACGACAATCAGTGCACAATTTGTATTTAATAAGTTTTTAAGTGTTATTTGTGAGCAAACAATATGGAGGACCAAGGAAATAATAGTTATTCAGATAGGACAGAAAAGATTCAGATATTTAAACAATTCATGATGATGATGGAAAAATTAGAACAAAAAACGGATAAATTTGCAACAGAAATATTAGAAACCTTTACAAGTGTTACAACAGAAATGAAAATTGATCCCCAGAAAAGAACCTCCACTGAAGATGAAGAAAATAATCATAAAGAGCCTACAGACCAAGAGAGTGAAGTTTTTACAACAGAAACAGTAACTCCTATTTGTACAGAAGAAGCTCTATCAAACACTTCACATTCCAATGGTATTAAAGAGATCCAGGACAAGACTGTTATATCTAGTTCTATTGATGTGAAAGAAAATGTTAACTTCAAAGAAGATGAAATTTGTGATGTGAAACCCCTTGGCAAATGCTTAACTTTTAGAACTTTAGTAAGTGCCTTAAGTCCCCAAAATAAATCCCAGGTATTATTTTACAGCAATATCAAAGAAGATCAGATTCATGAAGTGAAACCCAGTGACAGCAAATACTTAACATTCAGAACTTTTATAAGCTCCTTCTTCCAGTGGCGCGACAGGCCGTGTAGGCCCTGGGCCTTGCTGTGTAAACTCCTGCGAGTTTACACTCACGTTTCACGATGCAATTTTTTTTAGTGTAGGGTCATCACTCCCTACAACTAATTTTGTGAGTGGCCACCCTTTGGCTGACGGGTCTCACATACCCGGAGGAGAGGTTGTGAGTGAATCCACATTTTTTTAAATTCTTATAAAAGCCCCGCCGGAACTTGGATTCAAACTCAGAACCTGTAGCATGAGAGTTTATAAGCTCCTTAAGTACCCAAAATAGACCTCAGGTGGTATTTTACAGATTAAGTGTTTTAAATAATCCAAAAATAGGTTCCTCCATCTTCAATAATTGTTAGTTACCAATTGTAAATTTATTTAATCAAAACAGAGATGTGCCAATCGAGCAAATTTTAAAATATGAATTTTATAATGGTTACATGGTCTTAGACCATGTTAGGAAAGATCAGACACCATGTTATTTTTGGACACGGCAGTCTTTATCCTTTTCCAGGAGATAAAAAGGGATGATAAGCGTTCCCTCCGTTAGATGAGCTTTCAATGGACAGTCTGAACCACACTCAGATTGAACCATACTCGAAAAAATCATGTCATTATTAGAATTTTAGGTTATACAATTTTTAATAGCTGATCTAATTATTTTTTAAATTCATTATTCATGAATTTCATTACTCAGTCTTAAATAATGCAGAACCATATGTCATTGGGGTCTAGAAAAACATAAATGTTTAAATTGTTATTCTGTTATTTCGTAAATCTTTTCTTTCTAAATTATTTTATTATATGAACATTGATCAGTTAGTAAAAATTAGATATTTAATGGAAATAAATCTATCATATTAATATTTCACTGTTTTCACCTGAATTTATTTATATAGTTTATTTTGCAGGTCTGATTAGTTTTAATATTTTCGTAATTGCATATAGACTTAGTGTATTTCTTTTGTGTATATCGTCCTTGTATATTTAGTTTGTACATATGTAGTTTTCAAGGTAAAAAAAAAAAAAATATATATATATATATATATATATATATATATATATATATATATATATATATGGTGTTGAAAATATTTAAAAATTGTAACTAAATGGGTTTATTGAGTATGTTTTAAAAAATGATAAATTGAAAAAAAAAATGTTCTTACCTGAGAAAGGATGGAGCTACTGTCTGAATATGGAGAATAATTATAGTTAGCCTGGTTACATATTGTTTGTAAGTTATTATTATAATTAAAAAGTTAAATAATAAAAATGTGTCTGATTGTGAAGAACCCATACCATACCCTGAGAGTAAAATGAGTTTTAATTAAGTAAATATTGTGTTAATTGATTTTTTCTTGAAGAATATTTTAAAAAAAAATAAGCATATTATAATATATATCAATCCTTTTGAAATTGTTCAATTTTCATTATTTATTCAACATTTTTGATTTTCATGATATTTTTATCGGTTATCTTCTATCTTTTCCTGAATATGAAACCGTGGTTGAGGTATTTTTCAGGCAAATGCTTTCACTGTTGCAGCCTTTTCAAGTGAGCTTCGCCACTGAAAACATGTGTTGGAAAATTTTGCAAATATCTAATCAACATAAAAACTAGCAATGAGATATGTATATTCTTTATATTTTTGCCCACACAACTTATGAAATTAATACAGATTACACATCTACATGATTAGTATAAGTGTCATAAATTTGATGACTGCGACTCTGAGTTGTAAAATTCTCTTCACTGTTAAAATGATTTTTTCTTTTTAAAATATTAACTCTGGTAATTTTGAATATTTCAGAATGAACCAAAAACTAGAATGATTATGAGAGAACTTTGTACATTTTTGGTCATGAAGATTCACATCAACTGAAACTTTTATGCACTATAACAAGAAAGGCTAGAGAGGAATCTAAAGCTTAATTTTATTTTCATAAATAGTCTTATAATTGCGCAACTTCATGTAGAAATTTCGATCGTGTGAGCATAGCCTTTTTTAATACAAATTTAAAAAAAAAAAAAAAAGGTTATCGTCAAGTTTGGTAAAATTAAAAGTGGGATATCAAAATTGGGACAGAATAAACTATGATGAAATGTATGCAGATTATACCACTAAGTGATAGATAAGTAATGTAGGATACAATTTAGTGGCTGAAATTCAATTTGTTTTCAAAATATAATACACTAAACATTACTGTCTTGCAAGAGTTGCCCTCATCTTATCAACCTACTTTAAGCCAGGCAAAATTAATAACACCAGAAGTATTTGAGCAATGGCCACTAATTTTATCCTTTTTTATGAATTTTTTAAACCACTTTCTTCACTATTTTGGTAATAAGTTGTGAATAAGAATGTGAAATACACATTCTTATATTGCTAGTTTTTGTTTTGATTTGATAACTACAAAATTTCCAGAATTAGACATTCCAGAATTTTTTTTGTTACAAAGCTGAATTAAAACGGCTGTAACACTAAAAGAATTAACCAGAAAAATATTAAAATTTTATATTCTGGAAAAGATACAGAATAACTGGTAAAAAATCATAAAAATTTAAAATGTTGAATGGCAATTTCTGGATAATTTTAAATGGATTGAGCCATATGTATATAAAATTTTTATGTATAATAAAAAATTATGAAGCAGTGAATATTAAATGAAATGTTTTTGTAAACTTTTTTCCATGATCAAAAATTAATAAAATTGATTTAATTTTAATCCCTCCTTTCTATATTCTTGGAGTAAACAAATATAAACTTCTAAATTAATAGAAATAAGTAAAGACTGAATCGACAAAATTAATTAATATTATTCACATTTTGATTAATATTAATTTCTACGCATCTTACTGCATAAAAATATACTATATAAATATAAATTACATTTATAAAAGGGAACTATCATAATTTATAAGTGTTGTCGTATAATATAGTAATAAACAACTTACCCATGTCTGTGAAATTTGAGCACCAATAGAAAATATCTCCAAAGTTTTGTCAAGCAATTCCTGGGATAATATACCAGCCTAAAAACAGCAAGGTACTTATGTTTTAAAAATTGAATTATATATCTACCTAATATAAAGTTATTATAAACAAGTAGTAATATGATAGAAATATTATTTTTGTGTATAATAATATGATATATTATACTTTCAATAACACAAAAAACTGTAAGAAGCCAAGAATATAGCTATTTGAAAAATAGAAATTTGAAGTTCCATATTTATTGTTTCTGAACCAGGCTTGCCATATAAATATACAATCAAATCATTCTGTGATTCTTGATCATTTGGAATCAAGTCTTTAGGAGAAATTAGAATTTTGAAAATGAGATTTCAACATACATTACAAACATAAATTCCATTGATCAGGTGTTAAAATACTTGAAAGATATACTAAAATTGATCCACCATTAAATGAGAGTTTGGGTTTGAAAGCTACTTACATGGATAGCTCCGAGGACTGAACCAGTCCCAAAAAATTGTGCGGCTTTGTAAGAATTAATAAGTTCATAGTCTTTCATTAAAGGCGATTTGTTGTACTGTCCCAGGAGGTCTATTGTTTGTCCAATATTCATCTTCATGAGGACCTGTTACCATTTATAAATAAACAATTAGTAAGATAAACTATTAAATGATTATACATTTTTCCAACTAGATTCTTTAATAATAATAAATACTACAATTAAAATAAATGTACCATTAAACAATTGAAGAAGTATTATAATAATATTTTTTCTCCTTCTTCTTCATCCATCCTCTCTATTACTACTGCAGTATAAGGGGATCCCTTGCAGAGCTTGGTCCTGACAACTTTTTCTTGTACCAGTTCCCTAGCTGATCTCCAATCAACATCTCTTTTCCTGCAGGCCTTCATAATTCTACTCTTGGTCTCCTTCCTTGGATTACCAACTCATAGTAGCTCTTGCACTCCTTTGCAATCCTCTGAAATTCTTGAGATAAGAAACACCTTCCTGCTGACTTCATGATTTCCTTTATGTCCTCGCCCACCGAGCCCTGTTGATTTAGGCGCGCGCCGAAGTATTTGAAATGCTTCACCTGCTCGATCTTTTCTCTTAGTCTAATGACCCGTCCAATTCAGTTCTCTCTTCTTCCCACCTTCATTATTTTAGTTTTTCCAACATTTATTTCAAGTGGATCGGCTCGAAGGCTTCTTGGAGGACACGAAAATTGAACTGGAGGTTTCTCTCGTCATTGGCAGTTACGAAAATGGCATAGACACATGCCAGGCGTCAAATTTCTTCTACCTAGAGAATAAGATGTCATTCTTGACTTCCTAAAAGCTATTCCATAGAAGAACAATATGAATAAAACGGACTAAAACTGCAACCTTGCCTTAAGCTTTGTGAGATCTTAAATCCTTTGGAGTCATTGTTACAGTTTCTAGTTAATCCTCTCTGGTTTCTTTTTTAGAAAATATTGCTTTAAGAAGTAATGCAATCTGCCACTATCTTGGGCAATAAGTATTAGAGATAAAAGAAGTCATTCATTCCATACGTACAAAGTAAAACAAACAAAAAAATAAAATACCTCAATAACAAATGAAAAAAATAAATAAATAAATAAAATAAAATAAATGAAATAAAAGAAAATAATTATAATCTTGGCCACATTTATACCTATATACAATTGGGGTAATACGGATTTTAGTTTGAAAAGCAAGCCATCGTGCCAGACCCGGTCGAATGCCTGAGCAATGTCCAGAAAGGCACCAGTGCAGTACTGCTTGTTTTCAAGTGCAGAGGATAAATGGTCAACCACTCTTAGACCTTGCTGTACAGTGAAGTGCCCAGAGCAGAATCCGAACTGGTGGGAAGGAATTTCAATTAACTGTAGGATACGCTTCAGTAGGATTTTTTCAAAAATTTTTGAAAGGATAGGAAGGAGGCTGATTGGTCTGTAGGATGAGGCGTTGTTGGGAGGTTTACCAGGTTTAAGAAAGAGGATAATAATGGAGTGTTTCCACAACAGAGGAAAGTGGGCTATGCGGAGGATACAATTATACAGGTAAGTAAGGAATATAATTGCTTTTTGAGGTAGTTGTCGAATGATCTTGGAGCTGAGGAGGTCATGGCCAGGAGATTTACGAGGTTTTAGTTTATTTATAAGGAATTTGACCTCAGAGGGGTTAACAACTTTAGGAGGTAGAGAGAGAGGTATTGGTGAAGAGAGGAATTCTTCTACGCTATCAGTATGAGTGGAATTGTGGTTGGGATGGGGAGTGAATATGTTAGAGAGGTACTGGGAAAATTCTTCTGCTCTAGTCTCCTCTGACGAAGTCCAGGAACCATCAGCTCGTCGGAGAGGATGTGTGATGGTATGATGTTTAAGTACCTTTTTGGTTATTCTCCAGAGAGAATTGCCGGTTACGGATAGTGAGGAGAGGTAGGAATTGTAGGAGTTGGATCTAAAGGAATCTAATTTCTGTTTAACTAATTTGGTATAATAGTTGTAGGATTTCCGATCGTCTGGGTGCCTGGTTCTTTGAAAGAGGATTCTGGAGCATCGCTTAGTGTGGATTAGATCTAGGAGGTCTTGGGGTATAGGATTCTCCTTGTAGTGAAGAGGGGAAGGGGTAGGTGAAGATGCACTCCAGGCTGCTTGTTGGACCAGGGTGGGGAAGGAACTGCGGGAGTTTGTCTTGTTTTTGTGCATTCCTCCGTCTTATGCTGTCCTCCACATCTGACGCAGCGGGATAGATGGTGGCAGTACCGCTTCGTATGTCCATAAGCTTGGCAGTTATGACACTGAACGATGTCTTTCTTGATGTATGGTTTTTCTACTACAACTCTATTGTAGTAGAGGCGGTTTACTGAATATATGTTTTCAACCCCGGGGGATCTCTCTAAATCAACAAAAAAAAGAGGTAAGGGTATTTTGTTTTTTTGGCCAGGCTGTTCTCTATTCTCTTTTGTTACATTTACTATTTGTCGGATTTCAAATCCCATGGAGGTGAGTTAATCTTTTATTGCATCTGTAGGCGTCGAAGGGTGCAGATGTCTTATCACTACCCTAAGTGCTTTATCTTGTTGGAGCTGATATGTGTGAGTCAGCTTTCGTGTCACACAGATATTTTACAATTTTTCTGTATGCCTCTGGTGGGTCTGGCAGTAATTTTGTATATATTTGTATCATTTGTACGGCTGATACAAATGTATGTTCCAGAACCCGCAACATTATTTAATTGTTGACACAGTAATTGAAATTTTTTTATGTTTTTGATAAATATTGGAGGCGGTTTAGTCTCCCTGGGAGCTGATGCTGCCTCCATGTTGTCTTCAGGGGTGTTAGATAGCGCCTGATACGGGTTGGGGGTGAAGAAAGGAGATTCTTCTGTCGTGACCTGAGAAGAGGTGCCAGGTCGGAGCTCCATATTTTCGACTGAGCTGCCGGGTGTTAGTGTTGACACTCTTACGATTCGATTTTCTCTACTTATTTTTTGGAGGAGAATTAGTAGGAGTTGTCCCTAAGCTCCTACTTCGTTTATTGCTAGTCGGTTTACTCGACATCACCATATGAAAATATCTCATTTCATATTGGCTACGAGCGATGAACTAATATAGTGTAGAAAGGCGGAGAAGAAAAATAAAATAAATTAAAAAAAAAATTATAATAAATAAAACTGTCCAGGAGAAGTAATTAATTACGTATGCGCGGAGAAAACTGACAGACGTGAAATGTTCTCCCTCTTGGGCCACTGGAGGCACACTGCCCGTGGGAGTGGAGAGAGCAACCCAATATGTCCAGGTAACCGTCCGCCTAATACTCTCACACACTATTATTATGCTGTTTAATACAACTTAATAATCAAGTGATTACTCACAAATTGTAGGTTCAAATGAGAATACAGATGAAGTAATTTGATTACACCAAGTTCATTACTTGAAAGATAACTATATCACTGAGAAATAATGAAGTTTTAGAGAGCCGAGATAACATGTGGTTAATGAAACTCCTCTGGTTTCTAGTAAGTTCAAAGATGGCCATTTCTAGTCCTTTTTGAACTCACGATATCTTGTTTTTTAACCCGATCGAATGCTTTGAACAAAACATGTAAGAACACTTCTTTACTTTTCTATCACTTTTTCAGAGATATACGAAAAAGTGGATATCAGATCCCGGGTTCTTCTGTTTAGCCTGAAACCGTACTGTTGTTCTCCGAGGACTGGCTAAATTTTCATCCTTTGGCTTCCCTCAAGAATAATGGCATAGACCTTACTTGGAACAATTAAAAGCGAGATTCCTAGATGGCTTTTTAATCTCTTTGTTTACTATCCTTAGATACAGAAAGATTAATAGACACTTCCCAATTCTTTGATATCTTCTTTGCTTACCATACTAGATTAAGCAGGTAATAGGATACATCTGCGTATATTCTTTAGCGTTATGTAAAAAGGTTTCTAGTTGTCTTCGTAGTTGGCTTCCAGTTTCCTTTGTCAATTGTCCCAAACTTTTGTCTTTTATGGTATAATCCTTCTAATGAATCATTGGCTTTGGAGATACTGCTTTCAAAGAACATTCTTCTGCTAAGTATCAGTCTTTATTTTATCGTTCCACCATACAATAAGTATAAATGTAAAATAATGAGTGATCTATTTAAAAGTGTTTTTAAAAAAGTCTTGATAATGTGGAAAGAACCCCGAAACGTTGTAAAACGATGTAACAAATATAGTAAAAGGAAGTTAAGGTGTGGATATTTGAGTGTGAAATATTAAGTAAAACTTCCTGAAAAATTAAAAACGAAAAGAAAAAAAATATATGGTTTACTATACTTTACTGGTGAATATTTACCTTAGCAATGGTTTCCATGAGTAGCGTATAACCAGGATCATTTCTAAAATGTTTTTTGATAAGGTGGAAAGAGAAGACACCAACTTGAATTCCGTCGAACATAGCAGCTAATTCGCCTCCTTCGCAGAAAGTATGCCAACTCCTTTTACCGTTCCTAACCTCTGACTTGTCAACGATATCATCCAAAAGTACAAACATTGTACATAACTGCAACATAGTAAAAATATTTGTTTAAAATTTCTTATTTATTAATCTATACTAATATTATAAAGCTGGAGAGTTTGTTTGTTTGTTTGTTTGAACGCGCTAATCTCAGAAACTACTGGTTCAAATTGAAAAATTCTTTTTGTGCTGGATAGCCCATTTATCGAGGAAGGCTATAGGCTATATAACATCACGCTGCAAATCAGTGGAAAATCTGGGAAAAACAGGGAAAATTTACCTCGAATCCCAACGATTCCAAATGATTTACCTTTTAATTTTAAAATAATTCAATTTCCCGTTACTTTATCTTTTGCCATAACAATTTATGAATCACATGGGCACACATTTAAACACGTAGGAATCGATTTACGTCAAGATCGGGTGGCGGAGAAAATCATGTTCTCTGCCACAAGAAAATAAAACCAAAAATATCATTTAAGCAGAAATACTTTAAAATAATGGGTCGTCCGAAAAGTTGGTAGAGGTTTTTAAAATAAAATTTACCTTCTGTTTTTTCTACTAAAAATGAATCACGAGGCTAATGTTTATTTATATACTTTTAATCCTCATGGAATTAACTATGTTTGCACACTGAATTCGTCTTTATTAAGGATCAATAGTGTAGTTTATTGCAAGCCAACATGAGTGACGATTCAGTTCATTTTCAGCATAATGAAATGAAATGAAAAAACTTCTTTATTATCCTGGGACTAAAGTCCCTTAAGAATAAAATAAAATACATAATTGATGACCGGAACAGTGTGGTCATGATTTAGAATAACAAAATACTAAACTAAAAAATAATTAAGGTAGTAATATATGTACATATTTACAAGTCAGACTTTCGGAATAAGAAAAACAAAAAAAAACAAAACAGTAATAGCTGGTTCATCAATGATAATTTGAGTAATACAAACACATAAAAAAAAAATAATAATAATAATAATAATTGGTATTTATAGCATCTGCAGTTTGAAGTTATTGTCTGTTTGACTGGGTAAGGAGAAGGTGGTTGAAAAGTAGCGATTTGAAGGAGGAAGCAGTACTTGCATGACGGATCTCAGGAGGAATAGAATTCCAAAGAGTGGTTGCTTTGGCTAGAAAGGACTTGTCAAAGGCAGCAGTACGGTGAGGAGGAGGGTAGAGGTCAGAAAGACGGGATCTAGTAGAACGGGACTGAATTGATGATTTAAATTGAAGGGATTGGAAGATGTAGCTGGGACGATGAGTTCTGATAACCTGGTAGAGGAAGGAGGCTAGGAAATACTGGCATCTGTAACGAGGATGAAGCCACCTTAACTCGGTGTAATACTGGGTTATATGCGTGTCTCTGGTGATTCCGAATACAAACCGTATTGCACAGTTCATAATACGCTTAAGTTTTGCTTCGAGCTCACCTGAAAGTCCGCTGTACACCTCGCATCCGTAGTCAAAGTGGGGAAAGACAAGGGAAGAAACAAGGAGTTTACGAATATTGAATGGTAGGAGGTGATGGAGGCGACGGAATTGCTTTAGGGTTGTTATGGTTCGGCGGGATATTTGGGAGATGTGCGGTTTCCAAGAGAGAGTTTGATCAAGAGTAATACCTAAGTTCTTGACAGATGAATGGAAAGAGATAGGAGTATTGTTTAGGAAAAGGTTGGGGGAACTGGGAAAGGATTTAAGGAGAGCAGGTGATTCTATCAGGATGGCTTTTGTTTTTTCAGCGCTTAGCAGCAGTTTGTTGCTGTTTGACCAAGCACTTATATTATTTATGTCCTCCTGAAGTTTAGAGATAGCATCAGGAAATTCATTTAGGGTAAAGGAAATATAAATCTGAATATCGTCGGCATACAGGTGGTATTGGGAGTGCTTGATGGAGAGCGGAAGATCATTTATGAATATGGAGAAAAGGGTAGGAGATAACGAGGAACCTTGGGGTACACCTTTTGTTAGTGGCAGTGAGTCGGAGCGGGGTTTATTGGGAACTACAACATACTGGGAACGGCCGGTAAGGAATGATTGAAACCATTGAAGAGCGCCTGTGGATACTGGGAGTCTATGGAGTTTGGTTAAGAGGATATTATGGTCCACAGAATCGAAGGCTTTGGAAAAATCAAGCAAAACAAGGATAGTTATTTTGTGCTGATCTATGGCCTTGTGGAGATCTTGGGAAATGTGGGAGAGAGCAGAGTGAGTTGAATAGCCAGGCCGAAAACCAGACTGGAGGGGGTTCAAAAGGTTATTTTGCTCGAGGTAGAGGGATAACTGAGATTGGACCAGACGCTCTAAAGGTTTAGAAAGGTTTGAAAGGAGAGAAATTGGGCGAAAGTCATTAGGAGACACCGGATTTGAGTTTTTCATCAGTGGACGGACCAGAGCGGTTTTCCAGGAAGTTGGGAAGGTTGCACTGTCTAGAGAAAAGTTATAGATATGATATAATATTGGAAGGATGGAAGGAAGTGAGGCTTTGATTAGTTTTACTGGGATATTGTCAGGTCCGTAGTCATTGGTTTGGGATTTACGAATAGAATTAAAGAGGTCCTCAGGGGTGATATGGGAAAAAAAGAATGAATCCGGATTGAAATGGTGCATAGGAGCAGGCATCGGCGTCTGACATGATATGCTGTTCTTTTTTAAAAAAGGAAACAACGTAGCCCAAACTGCAAGAAAGATTCGTTCCGTGTATGGCAGCGATTCAATTGCTGATTGCACGGTTCAGAAGTGGTTTTCGCGGTTTAGAGGGTCTTCAATTTGGAAGACCAACCCCGGCCTGGCCGGAATTCAACTCTTGACGTCGAGGATATTATGATGGTCATTATAAACAATCCACGAATTACTGTTCGTGAGATAGCTGCGGAGTTAAGAGCCTGCAAATCGACCGTTTTTGATCATCTAAAGAAGGCCGGGTACGTCTGTCGTTACGACGTTTGGATTCCCCATGAGCTTAGTGAAAGGAATCTTATTGAAAGGATTTCATGTTGTGATTTGCTGCTGAAAAAGAAAAAATGTGGTGGAGGATCCATTTTTGAAACGAGTTGTTACTGGAGACGAAAACTGTATTCTGTACATCAACACCAGCCGAAAAAAAGTTGGGGGTTGCCTGGAACGACGCCGCTTGCAACATCAAAGGCCGGCAAGTAAGGTGATACTCAGTTTTTGGAGGGATTGGAAGAGACTCATACATTTTGAGCTGCTTCACAAAACCAAACTATAAATACGGACTTTTACTATAAATACGGATCCAGTTAGATCGATTAAAGGCAGCAATTAAAGAGAAACAGCCAGAGTTGGTGAGTCGGAAAGGAGTGCTATTCCACTAAGACAACGCTAGGCTCCATGTGTCTTTAACGACTCGGCAAAAGTTATTAAGCTTCAGATGGGAGGTTTTACCCGCCGTACTTTTCTGACATTGCTCCTTCGGATTTCCATATTTTCCGTTCCCTCGATAATTTTCAACAAGGTAAATCCTACTCTTCAGAAGATGACGTCAGAACGAACCTTTTATTGTTCTTCAGGAGGAAGGACAGTGATTTTTGTAAAAAAGGGATAATGGACCTTTCAAGTCGTTGGGAAAGGTAATCGCTAACGGTAGTAACTATTTTGTAGATTAAATAAACAAATTTTAAGCTGTCTAATTTTAATTGTTGTCCAAATTCTTCTACGAACTTTCCGGACAACCCAATATATTCTTTTAAAAACGTCTTAATAGCGATCATAATAACTGAAATTGACGCAGACGAAGTCGCGCGCAACAGCTAGTATATTGAATATTTTAAATTCGTTTTCATGAGTGATATGGTTAGTTATCATTAATTGACATGTTAAAAATTCAATTTATTTAGATAGAATATTGCAAATACTTCTACAAAAATAATCTTTAGCTTTTAGTGGATCTTGGAAAAATTATTCCTTTTTTTTTCTTATCCCGGAAGAGAGAGAAATTTAGAAAAAATAGCCTTAACTCAGTAAAGAAATCGATTTTGGTTTATTATTTTCAATAATGAACCTTTGTAATCGACCAAAAAAAAAAAATCCGGATTCATTCTTTTTTCCCATATCATTCCCAGAGGACCTCCTTAATTCTATTCGTAAATACCGTAGCAATGGCCATGGATCTCCCAGTTAAACTGATTAATGCCTCGTTTCCTTCATTCTTTCCAATCTCATATCATATTTATAATCTTGCTTTAGACAGCGCCATCTTCCCAACTTCGTGGAAAACTGCTCTGGTTCGTCCACCGAAGAAAACCTCAAATCCCAATAATTTTCACCCGATTTCTCTTCTATCAAACCTATCCAAACCCTTAAAGCGTCTAGTCCAATCTCAGCTATCCCTCTTCCTCGAGAAAAATGACCTTTCGAACCCCTTTTAGTCTGGTTTCCGACCCGGCTATTTTATTCACTCTGTTCTCACCCGAATTTCTCAAAACCTCCACAAGACCAACATAAAATAACTAATCTCGTTTTGCTTGAATAATCCAAAGCCTTTGATTCCGATAATATCCTCCTATCTAAACTCCATAGATTCCCAGTGTCCATAGGCACTCTGCAATGGTTCAATCTTTCGTTGTCGGCCGTTCCCAGTATGTTATAGTTCCCAATAAACACCGCTCTGACACACTGCCTCTGACAAAAGGTGGTTCCCAAGGTTCCTCGTTATCTCCTACCCTTTTTTCCACATTCATATATTTTCTTCCACTCTCTAATAAGCACTCCCAATACCACCTATATGCCGACGATGTTCAAATCTATACTTCCTTTACCCCAAATGACTTCCCTGATGCTATCTTCAAACTGCAGGAGGACATAAATAATATAAGTGTCTGGGCATACCGCGATGAAGTTTCGTTAAGTGCCGAAAAAAAGAAAGCCATCCTAATATCATCCCCCGCTCTCCTTAAATCCATTCCTAACCCTCCCAACCTTCTAAACAATACTCCTTTTCATCTGTCAAAAACTATTTGTTTGTTTTGTTTGGTTTTAGGGCGTACAACAGCTAGGTCATCAACGCCCGATGGTTTATCCTTGAGAGGTGTTTATTCTTAGTTCAAGAGGAACTATAATGATAAAAAAAAAATAAAATAATAATAAAATAAAAACTAAAATAAATGAATAAAGTAAATTAAAAAAATAATAATAATAAGAAGAAATGATAAATAAAGGTAGAAAAATAAATTAAACAATAAAAAAAAATAAAAGGAAAAGGAATTAAATATATACATAATAAGGAGGGTACGTTCTCGATAAATGTGTTGGATAGTCAGAGACTGTTTAACAGGTTCACTTTTGTTAGAAATTTAATTACTGCTTTTATTGAGGGCTCATCATCCTGCAGAGCCATTGATATGTTGGGCGGTATACCCAGCTGGTATGATACTTTGTGATAACAAGAGCATTCTTCAAATATGTGTCTGATGGATAAACTTTTTTTGGACTGTGAGCATTTAGGAGGGATGTCTCTAGTAATTAAGTAGCAATAGGTAAATCGGCTATGTCCGATTCTGAGGCGGGTAATAGGAACTTCTTCTCGACGAGAACTACGGCTTGAGGTTTTCCAGGGGTTTACGGTTTTTTTAATAAGTTTAAGCTTACTCGGTGGGCTTTCATCCCACTTGGATTGCCACCTTATTTTTACTGTTTCTGTAAGGTGACGGGCCAGTTCTGGTGCGGATGTATAGAGTCGGATGTATAGAGTGCATATTGTTTAAACCCTGAAGTGCGCTTAGTGAGTCGGAAACAATCGTTATATAGTACATCATGACGTTCGACATGCAAAAATAGAGAGCGGAGGCAATAGCATTCAGTTCGGAGTTATAAACATTGCAGAGGTGGTGTAGTTTTCTCTTATGTTTCGAGTTCGGGGTAACGAAGGCACAAGCTGTTGAGCTATCTGACTTCGAGCCATCTGTATATATTCTATAATAGTTTAGTAGAGTTCGAAGTAGGTTCTGGAATTGTTCTTGATATTGCAAGGGCGTTGTGCTTTGTTTATGGAGTTTGGATAGCTGGAGGACAGTTTCGGAGGGTGGTAGGTCCAAGGAGGCGTGTTTATTTCTGTATTTTTGACTGCTATAGTTTTTAGTTCACTGACGATTGAACTGAATCTTTCTGCGATGGGCAGTGTTGCATTTTCTTTTTCTTGGAATTTTCTTGAAAATTTAGGTTTGAAGATAGGTTGGGTGTGAGGGTTGGAGGTATAAGCGAGATAAATAATTCACTGCCAGTTTTTTACGCCTGAATATCAGTGGTGGTACACCGGATTCAGCACATAAGCTCAATATGGGACTTGTTCTGAAGGCACCTGTAGCAATGCGAATAGCGGTATTATGAAGCGTATCGAGCTTAGACAGACTTCGGAAGCGTGCTGATCCAATAACGAAACATCCGTATTCCAGTTTTGTGCGGATCAAATTCTTATAAATTTTAACATAGTAGATCTGTCTGATCCCCAAGAGGTGCCACAAAGGACTTTTAAAATTTTCAATTTAGCCGCGCATTTCTCTTTAAGGGCGTTAATGTGAAGGTCCCAGGATAATCGCTTGTCGAAGATTAGTCCTAAGAATCTGCCATGATCGACATACGGTAGTGGGGTTTCGCGAAGAGTAAGTTCTTGCGAAGGTGGTGTTCTTCTTTTTCTGCTGTAATGCAAGTTTTTTCGGAAGAGAACTCTAGGCCTAATTGTTGTGACCACATATAAAGTCGATTGAGTGCGTCTTGCAGTTTTGCTTTTATCAAATCGACGTTTTGTGAGCGACACATGATAGCTAAGTCGTCCACGTAGAGCATTGTTTTTACTCATCTAGGCATGTTTCTTCCCAAATCATTTATAGCTAGGGCAAACAGTGTTGTACTAAGGACACATCCTTGAGGTACTCCATGTTTTTGTTCGAATTCCCGAAATGTTATGTATCCGATTCGAACCTTGGAAATTCGTTGTGTTAGATATCGTTTCGTGAACGTTAAAAGGTTACCTGTGATTTCCAGCTTTGTCAATTTTTTTACAATAATATATTTGTTTGTGCGGTCAAACGCTTTAAGCATATCAAAGAAGATTGCCACTGCTTGCTGTTTTGCGATAAATGTGTATTGCAGTTCCGCTTCAAGTAGAGCTAGATAGATGGTCGATGGTAGATCTGCCTTTGCGAAACCCACATTTGAAGTTTTGGAGAACATCATTCTTTTCCAGCAGCCATTTAAGACGTTTGTTAACCATTCGCTCCATTATTTTACACAGGCAACTAGTCAGGAATATGGGGCGGTAGTTAGATGCTTGGCGCTTGTCTTTACCTGTTTTAAGAATAGGTACTATTTCGTTTCGGACTGTCGCCAGACGCTTGGAAATTCGCCTTTTGTCCATACATGGTTATAGAAACACAGCAGCCAGTCCAGACCGTCCCCTGTAAGGTGTTGGATCATTGCATAGTGTGTACCATCCGGGCCTGGTGAAGATCTTTTGAGGTTACGAAGGGTAGTTTCAAGTTCCCAAATAGAGAATGGACGATTATAAATCTTTTCGGAAATTTCGGAGTGACAATATGATGTCTCATCTTCGGAATTAGTTTCTTCTGTATAATTAGGATTAACGGAGATTGGGCTAAAAAGTCTCGAGTAGAATTCTGCGAAAGTTTTGGCGACTATTTCTGGATCGTACGTTAATTTTCCCCCATGGAGGAGGGTGTAGTTACTAAATGAGCAGCTGCTATTAATTTTTTGAATTTTTTTTATACGATATGAGTTGGAGTGGATGAATTTGTCGATTCAACGAACTGCTTCCAAGATTCCGACTTACTCGTGTTTATAATACGTCTACATAGGGATCGTTGTTTCTTGTATTCGATGAGATTCGGCTGGGTGCTTTGTTTTTGAAAGTTACGGTAGGCCCTTCTGCGATTTTGGATGGCTTTCTTGCACTGTTCATTGAACCAGGGAATAGATGGTATTTTAGGAATTGGTTTGGTTTTGGGAATGTCAGACTTTGCTGCCTGTAGAACTGAGTTAATAAATAGGTGGCAGCCAGCTTCGACACTAACTGCAGACGGATGGATTGCAGGTGGTTTAATGATTGATTTAAATAATGTCCAATCGGCTTTTTCGATGATCCATCTAGATCGCTAAGGTCTGTTTTCCTTCACGTGGTTAAATTTTATACGAATTGGAAAATGGTCGCTACCAAATAAATCGGGTAACAAAGTCCAGTATATGAGATTGTATTGTGTTGTACTGCAGATGGACAGGTCTAATGCGGAGTAAGTACCGTAGGAGGAACTTAGAAAAGTAGGTTCACCTGTATTTAGAAGTAGAGCATCGGACAGGTCTATAAAGTTTTCTATGATTCTTCCTCTTGTATTTAGGGCTGTAGAGCCCCACATGGGACTATGACCGTTCAACTCCCTGACAAAAAGAATTGGTTGGGGTAATTGACGATATTCATTTAAGAGGTTTTCAGTTTTTATTAAGGGATCTTGCGGTAGGTATAGATTACAGAGGGAAAACGTGACACCGAGGTGTAGAGATACAGCTACAACTTGAAGGGACGAGTCGAGGTCTATTTGACGAGAGTATACAAAACCGTCAATAAACGGCGATGAGGACCCCTTTACTTGCGTGATCATCGTTCGGGCTATCGGTCCTGTAGATGTCAAAGTCTTTTAAACTGAAAATGTCCGTCGTTTTGAGGTGGCTTTCTTGAATACAGATACATGATGGGTTTTCATCTCTGATTTATATCTTTAGGTCATTAAAATGAGTTTTTATACCATTGCAGTTCCATTGGAAAAGAGTCATTTAGTATTGGGATGATAATTTGAATATATAAAAAGAATAATTTGAAATCCATGTTTTGTTCCGTAGAAAAAAATAAAAGGTAAACAAAAAATAATAGTAAAAAAATATAGTAATAATAATAATAAAATAAATAATTGGTGATAAATAAAAAATAAATAGTAATAATAAAAAAAACCAAAAAAAAAAAAAAAAAAAAAAAACCTGTACCACTACAACCCATGAAGGGTCTTGGGCTCAGTACATATAGAGATTCGTACTGTTTCTAGGCCAACGGCAGTGCAATGAGGTGATTAGGCCTTAATCGCGCTCAGCCGCCAGGTTTTTCCCCAATTAATTTGGGTACCCACTTTATAGAGGCTGGGTCTGCCCCAGGAGGGTCTCCATACCCTAGGGTCGCCCCCCGACTGAATTAACAGAATAAATAATATTCCGCCACAGCCGGGATTCGAACCCAGGACCCGGAGCACAACAGAGTAGCGCTCTATCCACTAGACCACGCCTCTCCCATAACTCTCTCGAACAAAACCAAAACAAACAAAAAATAATAAGAAGAAAATAGTAATACGAATAATAAAATAAATAAATGAAAAAAAAACAATAATAAAAAATAATAAATAAAATAAGATAAAGAAATAATAACTCGTCGGTTCGTTTCATGATAAGAAATGAAGGGGATATATATTGGGTGTTTCGGGGAGAAGTACTTTCTCAGGATGTTTTTTTATTCTCCCCCGAGGCTTTTTTCTTTTAGCCAAAGGGCTGTTAGGATCGTCTGGGTCGTCCATTGTACGGAAACCCAATAAGAGTACAAAAAAAGCAATAAAAAGATAGCAAGATAAAAAATAAAAAATAAGAGGGATAAAAAAAAAAAAATACTACTTATAAGTAAAATAAAAGTTTCTTGTTCTAATTATAATGTTATGAGAGAAATAAAAGTATAAGAAGTTGGAAAAAAAGAATAAATATGAGTAGAATCTTAAATGCTAGATTTAGCTGATAGCTGCAGATCCTTCTCCTCTGGAGTCACAACAAACACTGACTGTCAAGAACTTAGGAGTTACTCTTAGTCAAATCCATGGTTTGTTCCGTAGAAAAAAATAAAAGGTAAACAAAAAAATAATAGTAATAAAATATAGTAATAATAATAATAAAATAAATAATTGGTGATAAATAAAAAATAAATAGTAATAATAAAAAAAAACAAAAAAAAAAAAAAAAAAAAAAAAAAAAAACCTGTACCACTACAACCCATGAAGGGTCTTGGGCTCAGTACATATAGCGATTCGTACTGTTTCTAGGCCAACGGCAGTGCAATGAGGTGATTAGGCCTTAATCGCGCTCAGCTGCCAGGTTTTTCCCCAATTAATTTGGGTACCTACTTTATAGAGGCTGGGTCTGCCTCAGGAGGGTCTCCATACCCTAGGGTCGCCCCCCGACTGAATTAACAGAATAAATAATATTCCGCCACAGCCGGGATTCGAACCCAGGACCCGGAGCACAACAGACTAGCGCTCTATCCACTAGACCAGCCCTCTCCCATAACTCTCTCGAACAAAACCAAAACAAACAAAAAATAAGAAGAAGAAAATAGTAATAAGAATAATAAAATAAATAAATGAAAAAAAACAATAATAAAAAATAATAAATAAAATAAGATAAAGAAATAAAATAAAATAAGATAAATAAATAATAAAAAAATTAAATTAAATAAATAAATAATGAAAAATAGATAAATAAACATAAATAAAAAAATAAATAAATTTAAAAAATAAATAAAATTAAAAAAAATGGAGGGGCGTTGTAGAGATAAGCTCCTCGTCCTACGAGGGCTAAGCTGGTTCTGGGACGTAGTCGGTGGTGGGGGGAGGAGTGAGGACGGAGAGCGTCTTATCTTATCGCCTACAGGATAACTGGCATCAATAGTTGTTGCTATGTTTTTGTTAGAAGTATAAGATTCGGTATTAGTAATGTTATCTCTTGTATTTTTGGTGTTAGGAATATGTTTAGGCTCAATAAGCAGAAAGGGGAGATCAGCTTGAATGCCGATTTCTTTTGTCATAATTTTTTTTTTTTTTTCACTTAATATTTTATTTACACCTGTAAAAAAAATTACAATCAGCAAATGTGCTAAAATCTAAGTAATAATCTAAGTACATAGATATAAACACACACACATACAGTATTCACATATGTGGATACACACATATATACTCAGAGATATATAAGACACATATACATACACACAAACAGAATTGGATAGGAATGATATGATAATGATGGCGTGGTCAGGCATGAGGGAGACAGCACCCAGTGGTGCATCCTCCTGACATTAAGCAGAACTATATTATTAGGTCAGGAGGTCCCTCATCCAACTCCTTTTCAGCCTACACCGAGTTATGGATGGTATGTCGGTTGTAGCCATGTTTTGCACAAGTTTGTTTATGTGTCCATTTAGTTTGTCGTGAAATCGTTTGTAAGTCGATCGAATGTGGTTTGTCATAATTTTAGTTACGTTTTCTTTTATTACAGCCGCGAAGGATTTAACGAAAGTTGTCGGTCGGATTTCTAAGTTTATATATTTTTCTGGCTTCAGTTAGAGGTATTTTGTTATTGATTTGAATGGATTTCTTTTTGAATTTTAAATATCGGGCATGAACAGTCTAGTGCATGGTGCGGGCCATTAAAATTGACACAATGAGGAGGGTTTTCGCAACGAGAATTTTCTCCATGCTTATTTTTTCCACATTGTATGCAAACAGATTCTTTTCTACATTAGGCCGTAGGGTGGTAAAATCCTAAACAGTTAAAACCAGAGGGGAAGGAGGGAACCATTACGCAGTTTTTTAATATTTTTAACCTCCCCAACGAGACCGGTAATAAATTTGTTTATAAAAAACGGCGAGACTTTTCTAAAGTCGTCCTCATCGGTTCGTTTCATGATAAGAAATGAAGGGGATATATATTGGGTGTTTCGGGGAGAAGTACTTTCTCAGGATGTTTTTTTATTCTCCCCCCGAGGCTTTTTTCTTTTAGCCAAAGGGCTGTTAGGATCGTCTGGGTCGTCCATTGTACGGAAACCCAATAAGAGTACAAAAAAAACAATAAAAAGATAGCAAGATAAAAAATAAAAAATAAGAGGGATAAAAAAAAAAAAAATACTACTTATAAGTAAAATAAAAGTTTCTTGTTCTAATTATAATGTTATGAGAGAAATAAAAGTATAAGAAGTTGGAAAAAAAGAATAAATATGAGTAGAATCTTAAATGCTAGATTTAGCTGATAGCTGCAGATCCTTCTCCTCTGGAGTCACAACAAACACTGACTGTCAAGAACTTAGGAGTTACTCTTAGTCAAATCCATGGTTTGTTCCGTAGAAAAAAATAAAAGGTAAACAAAAAAATAATAGTAATAAAATATAGTAATAATAATAATAAAATAAATAATTGGTGATAAATAAAAAATAAATAGTAATAATAAAAAAAAACAAAAAAACAAAAAAAAAAAAAAAAAAAAAAAACCTGTACCACTACAACCCATGAAGGGTCTTGGGCTCAGTACATATAGCGATTCGTACTGTTTCTAGGCCAACGGCAGTGCAATGAGGTGATTAGGCCTTAATCGCGCTCAGCTGCCAGGTTTTTCCCCAATTAATTTGGGTACCTACTTTATAGAGGCTGGGTCTGCCTCAGGAGGGTCTCCATACCCTAGGGTCGCCCCCCGACTGAATTAACAGAATAAATAATATTCCGCCACAGCCGGGATTCGAACCCAGGACCCGGAGCACAACAGACTAGCGCTCTATCCACTAGACCAGCCCTCTCCCATAACTCTCTCGAACAAAACCAAAACAAACAAAAAATAAGAAGAAGAAAATAGTAATAAGAATAATAAAATAAATAAATGAAAAAAAACAATAATAAAAAATAATAAATAAAATAAGATAAAGAAATAAAATAAAATAAGATAAATAAATAATAAAAAAATTAAATTAAATAAATAAATAATGAAAAATAGATAAATAAACATAAATAAAAAAATAAATAAATTTAAAAAATAAATAAAATTAAAAAAAATGGAGGGGCGTTGTAGAGATAAGCTCCTCGTCCTACGAGGGCTAAGCTGGTTCTGGGACGTAGTCGGTGGTGGGGGGAGGAGTGAGGACGGAGAGCGTCTTATCTTATCGCCTACAGGATAACTGGCATCAATAGTTGTTGCTATGTTTTTGTTAGAAGTATAAGATTCGGTATTAGTAATGTTATCTCTTGTATTTTTGGTGTTAGGAATATGTTTAGGCTCAATAAGCAGAAAGGGGAGATCAGCTTGAATGCCGATTTCTTTTGTCATAATTTTTTTTTTTTTTTTCTCTTAATATTTTATTTACACCTGTAAAAAAAATTACAATCAGCAAATGTGCTAAAATCTAAGTAATAATCTAAGTACATAGATATAAACACACACACATACAGTATTCACATATGTGGATACACACATATATACTCAGAGATATATAAGACACATATACATACACACAAACAGAATTGGATAGGAATGATATGATAATGATGGCGTGGTCAGGCATGAGGGAGACAGCACCCAGTGGTGCATCCTCCTGACATTAAGCAGAACTATATTATTAGGTCAGGAGGTCCCTCATCCAACTCCTTTTCAGCCTACACCGAGTTATGGATGGTATGTCGGTTGTAGCCATGTTTTGCACAAGTTTGTTTATGTGTCCATTTAGTTTGTCGTGAAATCGTTTGTAAGTCGATCGAATGTGGTTTGTCATAATTTTAGTTACGTTTTCTTTTATTACAGCCGCGAAGGATTTAACGAAAGTTGTCGGTCGGATTTCTAAGTTTATATATTTTTCTGGCTTCAGTTAGAGGTATTTTGTTATTGATTTGAATGGATTTCTTTTTGAATTTTAAATATCGGGCATGAACAGTCTAGTGCATGGTGCGGGCCATTAAAATTGACACAATGAGGAGGGTTTTCGCAACGAGAATTTTCTCCATGCTTATTTTTTCCACATTGTATGCAAACAGATTCTTTTCTACATTAGGCCGTAGGGTGGTAAAATCCTAAACAGTTAAAACCAGAGGGGAAGGAGGGAACCATTACGCAGTTTTTTAATATTTTTAACCTCCCCAACGAGACCGGTAATAAATTTGTTTATAAAAAACGGCGAGACTTTTCTAAAGTCGTCCTCATCGGTTCGTTTCATGATAAGAAATGAAGGGGATATATATTGGGTGTTTCGGGGAGAAGTACTTTCTCAGGATGTTTTTTTATTCTCCCCCCGAGGCTTTTTTCTTTTAGCCAAAGGGCTGTTAGGATCGTCTGGGTCGTCCATTGTACGGAAACCCAATAAGAGTACAAAAAAAACAATAAAAAGATAGCAAGATAAAAAATAAAAAATAAGAGGGATAAAAAAAAAAAAAAATACTACTTATAAGTAAAATAAAAGTTTCTTGTTCTAATTATAATGTTATGAGAGAAATAAAAGTATAAGAAGTTGGAAAAAAAGAATAAATATGAGTAGAATCTTAAATGCTAGATTTAGCTGATAGCTGCAGATCCTTCTCCTCTGGAGTCACAACAAACACTGACTGTCAAGAACTTAGGAGTTACTCTTAGTCAAACTCTCTCCTGGAAACCGCACATCTCGCAAATTTCCCGCCGAACCATAGTGACCCTAAAGCAATTCCGTGCATCCATAGTCTCCTACCATTCAATACTCGTAAACTCCTTGTTTCCTCACTTTGACTACAGTTCTTTGGTGTACAGCGGACTTTCAGAGAACTCGAAGCCAAATTCAAGCGTATTATGAACTGTGCAATACGATTTGTATTCGGGATCACCAGGGACACTAATATAACACTGTATTAAATCTAGTTAAGGTGGCTTTTCAGGTAGCTCTAGAATTTTTTTTATGGGAGTGAAAAATCCTAAGCTATGCCGTCCTTCGGAGGGGACGTTAAAAGGTTGTCCCGAGCCTGTGCATTGTCAGGCACACGTAAAAGATCCCTATTCTAATTAAACCTAGATAGGCAAAATTTAGGACTTCCACTGTAGCATCATCCGATTGGTCATAGTAGCATAAACGGACCTTAACTAAAAAAACAAACAAACAAAGGTGGCAACATTACAGATGCCAATATTTCTTGGCTTCCTTTCTCTATCAGATTATCAGAATTCAGCGTCCCAGCTATAACTTCCAAACCATTCAATTTAAATCTTCAATTCAGTTCCGTTCTACCTGATCCTGTCTCTCTGAATTTTACCCTCTTCCTCACCGTGCTGCTGCGTTTGAAAACTTCTTTCTGTCCAAAGCTGCCTCACTCTGGAACTATATCCCTCCTGAAATCCGTCATGCAAGAACTGCTTCCTCCTTTAAATCGCTCCTTTTCAACCACCTTTTCTTACCCAGTCAAACAGACGATAACCTCAAACCGCAGATGCTTGAAATACCTATTTTGGTTTGTTTTATACTATTTAAATTATCTATAATGAAATATCTAATTTAGTTTATTTATTTTGTTCTAAAAGTTTGATTTATAAATACGTACATAGTTTTTAATTTAATATTTTAGTATAGCTTTTTCGTCTAAATCTATGAACACACTGTTCCGGTCGACAAAACTATACTTTTTTTTTGTTCTTAAGAGAATTTAGTCTTAGGTTAATAAAACCTTTTTAATTTCATTTCATGACCCGAACATCAAATGTCTCCTTGATTTAACCCCATCCAAATTCTCAATCTTCCATCAGAAGCTTATTCGTCTTCCTACTCCTTGGCACAATCCCTGTCTAGTCTCAATCATCCCTACAACCCTCCTCGTAGGTTGAAGCAGCAGTGGCCAGAGATATATTGTGAATATGCCATTGGAGTATTTGCGATGGCCAGCTTCTCCACTCATTTCCTGAGCTTATGTCGCTTAAGCGCCCTCATTCGACTGAGAGGCCGCCAGGCATTATTCCTTGACATCCACTCGTGGATATCGGGGTTTGAGTTGAAGATCCCAAGGGCAGTGTGTAAATATTGTAAACAGGTATGAATGTGGCCAAGGTCGTTATTATTATTTTATTTTATTATTTCATTTTTAATTTTGTTACTTATTTATCTGGCTTATTCTTCTTGTATTTATTTATTTTACTTTGCACATTTGGGATGAATAAATTATTCTAGCTGTAATACTTATCTCCCCAGCAGGTGGCAGATTGTATTATTTCTGAATAAACAAGTTTAAAAAAAAAAAAAAATTGCAATGTTGTGAAGGACAGCTACAAGCCAAACTAAATTCCAAATTATCTTGACTCAGATCTCACATGTAATGCGCTTCAATTGAAAATCCAACTGTCATGCACAGAGCCAGACCAGCGTGAAACTATCTCAAGGATTTTTAATTTCGTATCGCAAACTACTTAAATGTTTTAAACGGAAACTACCCTTTCCGATTCCGAAATAGTTCTACATTATCTCAACCTGGAGACTGGATTTTAATATGAGTGGAGTCAATTATTCCAGAAAAAGATCTTATCGTGTAGAAATCTGTCACTGTTTTGTTTTCATCAGATTCCTGAAATTTAATAAAATTCCTCGACTTTCTGGCTATTAACTCCGTTATGCGTGGAATGATTCTACAAACTGTAGATTTATCAATGCTGTCACCAAGAACCTGGTGGTAACTACTAGCATAATATTGTTATTCGCATGTTACAGTTTGTATGATATGATGCAAACCCATCACTATTAAAACTAACTACATTGAGAATTGTTTATATAATAAATCTTGTTTTGAAATCCGCAACATCGTAAAATTCAAAGAAATTCCTCCTTACTTTATAAAGTTTGTTCCAATGAAGTATATTGATTAGTTCTAATATATCTTTATCTGATATTAATATTCATCTGAAAATATTGTATTCATTTTTCCTCGATGTATTTGATTAAATATTAGGAAAATATTTTGAAAAAAATAAAATGGAACTGAAACATACAATGTTTCAAAGTAAAAGTAACTTTGACATGGGTTAAACATTTAATCGAGGTCAGAAGATAAATTAGCTGATTATTGGATTACTTAAGGCTAACCATGGTCGGTGCAACGAAATTTCTGTTAACCCGTGAATCATCCAGATTGATAAATTTATAGTTAACCACGGTCGATGAAATTGGGCCCAAATGTTTAATTAATTAATCGAGAATAAACATCCTAATCTAGTAACCGATTAGAATTACAATTACAGAGGTAACAAATTACAAATTACTGAGGGATAACGGTAACAAGCAGTGTGGGTAGGCTATATGGTCGAATCTTGAATGAAAGGCTGGAGAAAGAGTTCTTTGATCAGATGACAGAGGAACAGGCAGGATTCAGACGAGGTAGATCATGTTGCGATCCAACTTTTGCAGAAAAGAGCAGATTCATCACATTCATTGATCTCCAGAAAGCTTATGACAGTGTTCCTCTGAGGGAACTTTGGGAGTAGTTAGATTTGGCAAAGATGAGTAAAGGTCTGATAACAGCTATAAAAAGTTTGTATATTGGAGCCAAATCGAGAGTAAAGATTGGGACGGTATTCTCAGAGCCTTTTCCAATCTCAAAGGGCTTGAAACAAGGATGTCGCCTATCACCAACACTTTTTAACATCTATATGGAACAGATCTTAAAATCATGGAAAAAAAGTTGCCGGGGTATGAGAGTAGAGGTCGGTGAAGACGTTCTATTCACCTTACAATTCGCGGACGACCAGGTTATCATAGCATCGGATGAATTTGACATGGAATATATGATGAGGAAGCTCGTAGAAGTATATGCACACTGGGATCTAGAAATAAATAAGGAAAAAAACGAATATATGCCTGTTCTCTCATCTCATCCCTGCGATTCCACAAAGTGATGCCTTCAAAGATCTAGGCATTACTATAGATAAGAACGTCTCAATAGATAGGGACATATCTAACAAGGTTATTAACGGAAAAAGGGTTATTGGGATACTAAATGGAGTGTTATGGAATAAGAATCACTCCAAATGAAAAAGAAGATAATCCACTCCTTTCTGGTTGGCACTACGATGTATGGATATGAATCCTGGAGAGTGAAGAAATCCCAACAAAAAAAATTATTATCCCTGTAGATGGATTTTTGTAGAAGAAGTTGTGCCGTGTCTCGGTTAGAAAAAATCACTAATAATCAAATAAGGGAAAAGATTGGGGGCCGAGGAAAAAAAATCCAGTAACCGAACTTAACCATGGTTAATGAAGTTTTACATTTTTATTTTTATTTATACCAAATCCACTGAAGCTCTGATAATGTACATCTTGGTAATGTTCTCTTCAGTTTGATGATTTGCATCAGCTACTGTCCTGTAAACCAGTTCGGCCGGGAAGTTCCAAGAATCATGGATTCCTGGGTTGGTGTAATTCAGTAACTGAAACAAATTAGTACGAGTGATTACAACATAAATCATTATCATGGAGTTAAGTTGGCCGTTGAAAATATTTAATGAGGAAGATGGCAGACAATCTTTTATGATGGTTTTCACCCCCGAGGGTGCGGTCAAAAAAGAAAAAGAAAACACTAATAAGGAACACTTATTGTATGATATTTGTGTGCCCACGTTTTGGTCTATATCTTAGGCCGTCATAAAGGCTTAGAGAAACAAGAAAACAACCAATACAATTAAAAATAGTGATTTTTTTTTTAATTTAACTTATTTATTTATTTTATTTTTAAATTCTATTATTTTTGTTTTATTTATCACTTACTTAGTCAGCTTCTTATCGTAATTAGTAATTACCTACACATCTTCCTCCTTCCGGTCATACTTAAATCTTTTCGCTATTTGTTACCAATGCCTTTGTTATTAATTCTATATTTTTTCAATCTTAGTCCGCCGATTTAAACAAGAAATAAAATCCGACATAACCTCACTCTCCCTACAAGAATTTATAATAATATTTTAGATTATTTTCCACTGCTAATTATGAAGAACTAACCATCAGGCTTTAGTTCATAATATCCACTCATCATGAAAAGTTATACACTGACTGATCGTACTTAAAATAATAATTAAAAATATTTCTATAACTAATTATGTTTTATTTTATATTGGATCTATTTATCTCTGGTTACTTACATTAAAAAAACTATCTGAACAATGTATAAATAATATTTAATATATATATATAATATATATATATATATATATATATAATATATAACACAAACAATATCAGAGTATAAACAATTATTTATTTACTTATTTGGGTTAAAAAGTTTAAAGTGTTATATGGAGAGCATTTCTGTGTTATTGAGTACCATTCAATCGCATGGGTCAAGTTCGAAGTTTGATGATATTTTAATGGTTTCATATTGTTATAGCTCATATTTTTATTATATTAATACAAAATTTATCTCTTGTCTTTTTGAGGTTTCTGTTTTGTAATTATTATTGGCATATTTAAAATATAAACATTTATTTTTTTTTTTTTACCCCATGAGGTCATTGGTATCTAGGGATTATTGTATTATGCTGTAATAATTAATTTTCTACAGACATCCGAACAGTTGTTACATAATTTTCATTGTCTTGCAGAATTTTGCACAAGCTCTCAATATTGTAAATTCAGAAAGAGAGAATACTCATTCTTCTTATTATGATATAGTAATACTCACAATACATTAATAAAGACGTTAAATTAAAAATATATACCTTATCGATTCTCTCCATATATCCTGGTAGATCTGGTGTAACATTTTTACACTCTGGTATCACAATGCGATTCACAACTTCATAATATTGGTCTATTCTAGTGTCCAGCCAATGTCTTTTGACCAGTTCCTTTCTATAAAAATAAAAATATAGATGGTATGGCATTTTAATATTTAAGTTGATAAATCGAAAGATACTATAATACTATATCATTTATGGACAATAATATACATATTATAATAGTATAAATATTATATCTATAAGGAGTGATTCTAATTAGAAAGTAAGGGGGAAATTCCTTCAAAAATGATCACCTATGAAAAACAAATAATAATGACGTAACAGGTTCACGCCAGCGAGGGGCATGGGTTGTTCGCACTAGTCTCTCTTATCAGGCGGCGCTGACCATCGGAATTTTTTTTCTATATCCATGTTATCTATTATTTATAAGGGCCAAAGTAAAACATTTTAACTGCCTTTTGAGTTATACTTACTGGTAGATATCGGAGATTAGGGTAAAAAAAAAACCTTCGAATAACACAAATTTCTGAACAGGTAATAATCAATGAATTAGGCACAAATTCGAGTACTGCCCCACAGGACAGACATTGGAAAACGTCTTAAAAATCTTAAAAATGGCCTTATGTAGGAAGAAATTAGAGACAAGCTGTATTTTTGTCAGTTAGATCTCATTAAATGGAACATTCTCCCAAAAGCTCCATGTAGAATATGGCTACCTTGATATATTGTGTTATCTCTTCTATTAATGTTATTAATGAGTTAATGTGTTGCAATAATGAGTAATGCGTAGGAGTAAAAACCGCTACTTGTTTTTAACCGCCTATAGATACCCATTTACTGGCTCAACGAAATACCGCTAAAAATGATGCCCCATGCTTCTGGGCGTCCAGCAAGCCACTTTGTTTTTACTCTTTTAGTATAAATTAAATACGTTTAAACAATGTCGTATTGACATATTACATTTCTAAATGTGAAATAATTTAACGTTTTTATTTGCTACTAAGTTTTGGTGTTGGTGGAAGAATTCCTTTAAATATTTTTTTTTATTATTATCCTATTTTTAAATAAAATTTTTAACAGAAGTCCTTAACATAATTTGCAAGTGATCAAACTACTAATATTGATACAAAAGTTGATCGTTAAGAAATTCAGAAGGAAGATACCCGGACAAGAAAATAAAAGACTCAAAAACGCATGAGATCGGCGAAAAATGTTTACGAAATCTTGACGGAAGCAAAGAAGGGAAAGAAAGAAGTTTTATTAAAGAATGTAATAATGAACAACACATCTCACAAAATGTATGTATTAAGATAACAACTCGAAAATAAGAAAAGATACTCCATCCAATTTAATTTCGAGATCATTGGCATTCTTTAAGGCCTATCGATAAAAAATAGACTTTTGCCAGAGTAATGTTGATGAGTTTGATGTTCAGACAATTCTTTAATAGGAAAACAGTCTATCTTTTAAGAACTCTATGTTTTAAGAATATCTTGAACATCTAACCATAACCAAAGGCCCGGTCACTTAGAGGTAGGAGTATGCTTAATCGAATGACGATTATCAGATCATTCGATTATTTCAATCATTGGAATTAATCGATTATCGGATTAATCGGTTTGGAAAAACAAATGATCATTCGAACTGAATTGTCTACGAACGATAATCGAGGAATTATGAGGGGTCGGGATAATCGAAAGACTTTTTTTTTTGTGCTCATCACATAAATTATACGCATATTTGCATCTAGGCTCAGCCAGATAGGCAATCGTAGAGAGGGGAATTGTGCCATATTGTCTATCAGAATGCATATTAATCATTCGATTAGGGAATCATTCGATTATTTAATCATCGAAGTCCGATCATTGGATTATGACGATGATTCGATTATGCTTACCCCTACTTAGAGGAGTAGAAAGGCAAGGAAAGGAAAGACGAACTTTCCGATCGAATCCAGATGATGTCATTTACTGAAGGGTGGCCTCACTCAGCGTAAGTGGAAAGGCAATTGCCAATCGAATCCGACTGCAACTGTAGGGGAGAGGATTCGAAAGGAGGATTTCTTTTACCCGCCTAGTGTGCCCGAGAAAAAGACTTAGACGGTAGACTTCGGCCGTACTCGTGTGTGATCGGTATATAACCTATATTTCAGTTCGTAATTCCTACTAATTGTAGTCGTTTCCTGTTATTACTGTTATTTTTAACCAATCTCCAGATAGAAGAAGAACTTATTTTAACAGTTGAAAAATATAAGGAGCTGTATGATTCTGGATCCTGGAGCGGTATGACAAAATCTTCTTCTGAACTGTTGCTACTCATTGTTTTTTATTAAAACATTAAAACAAATAAAATAAAAAGGTTAATACCCGATTCGTCGTTCACAATGAACAACAATCAAACGAACGCATTAACGTTTCCTCCTTGAGTTGGACCGGATTGCCCTTAGGGAGGTAGGTGTGGTTAAGCTATTTCCTTTCCACTCCGCTAAGTGTGGCCACACCTTTAGGATCCCAAAGATAAATTCATTCTTGTAATACATAGTGCGGCATCTCTTGAGAAAAAACATATTCTAAGAAAACTTGTTATGAGTAGATGCTTCAAATATTTAAAAAAATGAAAATACAAATCCTACCAGCAAGATGGCGGAAGAGAGAAGAACATACCTTAATGTATAAGTTCTTCAAACCTATTTGCAATGCATTTCTTTTTCATAAAGAGCTTGCTGCTCTAAATCTGTTTCTGGATGTAAAATTAAAGGTTTTCTTTAAACAACTATATCAGACTATTGAATCGAATTCGTATTCGCATTCTACCCTAATCATGAATGATTATTGGGTACGATCGGTGGAAAAAAAAAAAATACATAACTTGATTTTAGTCCATAAATGTTTAAGTATTTGCAAATATTCTAATGAATTGCGATTAATTGTAAATAAATTTTTAATTTAAAATTTCTTGAAAAAGATCCATGCCCACGATCCTCCTGACAGTCTTAGTAAGAAAATAACTATTTCTAGAATTTCTTACTGTTTACTTACGCAGGACTCGATGGTTTTATAGTCAGTGGATAATAAAGTAGTCTTCGATATATATAAGATCAAAATCAAGATCTGCCTTGAACCAACATTTTAAAATACTTTTTTATATGTTTTTGTAAAACATTAATATGCTAATAAGAATTATAGCTTCATTTTTAACAATATTTTATTGGTATTAAATGAAAGGAACTGAAATAATCATAAATTAACAAGAGACAGCAAGAAATTTCGCAACATCCGATCAAGCTATAAGGCTAACTTGGAGTCGAGGGCGAATTAATACTTAGTTGCCTGCAGTGACAGGCAAATACTAAAAAAAAATGAGTACTGATTACTGTAATCAAATAGTATATAGTAGTAAAAATAGACTGGTCCACTTTTTATAGATTCAGACTGCTTTGAGCAATCTATTACAATTAAAGTTGATTTATCTTTAAAGTTTTGTAAATAGGACAAAGGTTGCATTTGTCCACCATAATAAGAATTTTGAAATAAAGCATACATATGATAAAGCAAAGCGAACCGATTTGACGACATATCTATGTTTAAATCATCATTCAGATAATCTTTACAATTTAGAAACAATTTAACATTGGAAATATTTCAATGATCAAAGTGGCTTGCATCTTTTTGAGAATTTTTCAGTCTTCCAGTTTGAAAAGTTAATATAACATAACGCGGTTTTTCTAGCTGACTGGATGTTTTGACTAGCCAGATTTGTCTCTGACTTGCTGGCAGTAAAGAATAAAAGTTCCCAGGTTCTAAAGGCTAGTGAAAATATTTTTTCTGATTTGAGATGACGCATCAAAGTAGCTTCTGATGTTCGTTTACGGTAACATAAGGTAGTTTCCAGCATAGCCCATCCAGTTCTATTTTACACTTTTCTACCGCATCAGTCCCAGCTGCTGATTGAGTAGTGATGTAGCAATTTTCATCATGTCTGCTTCTTATGAATATCAGTTCTTGCTTTACATTCATTACGATTTTCTGATAATCCTCACAGAACCCAAGAAGGGATGACAAAGGAACACATAGGTTGAAACACCCCTCTGCCGATGTAATGTTTAATGTATCACTTTGGGGATAGCACCATCCCCAATTATCCAAAAATTGGGAACCTCCCTTGACCGGATCTAGATTTTTCAAAGTCGAAGTAATTCCAGGATTTTTCACACGGTCTATTTCGACTCCACTCAATTCGTACCTTATTTCATCAAACAAAAACGCAAACATGTTGTTTGTCAATTTAGACGCAATGGGAACTGCTGAAACATTCTGCTCTAGAAATCTCCCTTCTACATACAGCAGGCTTTGACTAGGTAGTGTGTATAAATCTTGATGTTGCAGACTGATGCGTATTTCGCCCCCTGGCTGAAGATTTGTTTACGAATAAGGATGATGAGAATGAAATTCAATCCCTTCAATTGAATTATCAAAAGTACCAGCTTCTTCCAAATTCAATATTTCCATGTTGATGACAAAACGTAATATCCTGCGGTTTGAGAAATCTAATATTGCTCGCAGTTAACGATGTGCACTCAACAACGGCTTTCACTGAAATGATACTTTTTCTCTCTGTAGACGCGCTTTAATACACTTTCTTAAAGTCCAACCCCATCGCTGTCTGATTACTGAATGGAAATTTCTTTGTTATAACTCCCTTTATATAAGATCAAGCAGGAAGAGTAAACAAAGCTGACCACAGTTGTTTGAACCTACTTTCTGGAATTGTTTTCTATTTGATGGAATTCGGCAATCTTTCATACAGCGGACGAAATCACTTGGCGGTTTTTCTCCACTTCTGTCAAAGAACTGAACGTATTTTCCTCTTTTCTTGTAACTGACCCAATGCGTTCCTCTACCACTACTAGTGTCTAGATTAAAAATACCACGTTCAGATTTCCACGGCTTTGTTGGAAATTCATCTACCATAAAAACTCCTCTAAAACGGCACACTTTATGACGTTTTGCTAATCTGAGTAAGTCGAAATTGCTTAGTCTTTGGCGAGGAAAAGTTTTTAAGATCTCTTTGGCTTTAGTTTTCAACTGATGTACATTTCCCCCGATCCTCTTTGGCGTGGAAATGACTCGCATCTTTTTCTTTCTCGCCTAAAGTTCTTGAGGCAATGTACCAGGAACTTGATCGGATGTTAGAAGAAGGCTTAGTTGAGCCTTGCCAATCTCCATGGTCATCTCCGGTAGTCATGGTTCGCAAGGAATCGGGTTACCGTTTCTGTATCGATTTTTCGCAAGGTAAACGAAGTTACTTGTAAAGATTCATATCCCATGCCAAATATGACTTCTCTTTTAGACGGACTTAGACAAGCGAGATATCTGTCCAAATTTGACCTTAAGCAGGCATTTCTGCAAGTACCACTAGCTGACGAATCTAGTAAAGAGATTACACCGTTTACAGTTCCGGGCAGAGGGTTATTTAGGTTTAAAGTTATGCCTTTTGGGCTAACCAATTCACCTGCTACCTTTCAGAGGTTAGCCGATGCAATATTTGGGCCCGAACTATACCCGTACGTTGTAGTTTTCCTAGACGATATTTTGGTTTGCACGCCAACTTTTATATTGCATTTAGACATGCTTAAGGAATTATTTCGTCGACTTAAAGCTTCAGGGTTGCGTATCAACCCCGATAAATGCAAATTTGGTTGTAAAGAAGTTAGATACTTAGGGTATTTAGTTAATAGCGAAGGCCTGAGCGTTGATCCAGACAAAGTAAGTTCCATTATTTCGATCCCTCCTCCCACCAATGTTTGGCAACTTAGAAGGTTCCTTGGAATGGCAGGATGGTATCGCCGTTTTATAAAAGATTTTTCAGCGGTTGTCTCTCCCCTTACATCCTTGCTCAAACGCAAAGCTAAATGGATATAGTCAGGAGAGCAGGAAGCCTCTTTCAATGCTCTCAAGTCAGCACTGACTGAAGCACCAATATTAGCAAGGCCCGATTTCGAGTAGCCTTTTCAACTACAGACCGATGCCAGTGATACAGGACTTGGAGCTGTCTTAACACAGATACAAGATGGCAGAAGAAAGGGTTATCGCTTTTTGCTCACGTACCCAATCCAGCTGAAAGAAATTATACCGTCACCGAAAAGGAATGCCTGGCAGTCCTGTTTGGTATCGAAAAGAATCGGCATTACTTGGAGGAATATTCCTTTACCGTTATAACGGACCATGTCAGTCTTAAGTGGCTTCTAAATTTGAAGAACCCTTCGGGTCGTTTGGCTAGATGGGCTCTTCGGTTACAACCGTATAATTACAAACTGGAATACCGTAAGGGCAAACTGAATACAGTGGCCGATGCATTATCTAGAATTGCTGCAATAACTGTTTTATCTACTGGTATCGATCATGGCTCCTCTTCCAATGATATTTCGTCTTCGGGAACCCCTATATCGTCTGATGAATGGTACGATCAGAAATTTTACAGAGTCCGAAAGTCCCCAGAATTTCACCCTGACTGGTTGATAAAGGACGGGCAGTTACTGTATCATCGGAAGAACTCTTTGAAAGGAGAGTTGGAGGACCCCAGTGAGGAGTGGAAAGTGGTTGTTCCTAGACACCTGCGGAGATCTATAATATATGATAATCATGATCTTCCTCAGTCTGGCCACTTAGGGATTGATAAGACGTTCGCGCGGGTTAGCAGACTATATTATTGGCCGGGTCTTTATGCGGATATAAGCCAATATGTGAGACAGTGTGAGTTGTGTCAAAAAGTAAAACCCAGAAATACACCACCTCGTGGATTGATGTACCCTCGCTATAACAAGCAGCCGTGGGAAATCGTTTCTGTCGACATTATGGGTCCCTATCCTAGAAGCACTAAAGGCAACGTTTATCTCCTAGTTTTCGTCGATTTATTTAGCCGATTGGTGGAATTGTGTCCCATTAGGAAAGCTACCTCTTCGGTTATAGTGTCGAAATTAAAGTCGCGAATATTATATACGTATGGTGCACCTAGGAAATTAATTTCCGACAATGCAAAGAACTTTGTGAGTAATCTTGTTGATGAAGTAGCTAAGGAGTTCGGAATCAAGAGGGAGACTACTCCTCTTTATCACTCACAGGCAAATCCCACAGAACGGTCTAACCGTAATATAAAGCAACTTATCGTCACGTACCTTGGGAAAAAACACCAACGCTGGGACGAGAAGTTAGGAGAGATCCAATTTGCATTGAATTCCGCAGTTCAGGACTCGACCAAGTTCAGCCCTGCTTTCTTAAATTTCGGTAGAGAGCTAAAGCCTTTACACCAAGTTCTCGAGGGAGATATTCTAGCAGCTCACGAAGAAGAACAGACTCGTTGGGCTGCAAAAGTGGCCAAATTGCCTGATGTTCATCATGTCGCTGAAAGCAAGCATAAATCAGAGTAGTCGTTATAATTTGAGACGCCGAAAAGATCGTTTCCATCCGGGAGATCAGGTTTTAAAAATGACTTTTCAGTTATCTTCAGCAGCAGATAAACTCGCAGCTAAACTTAAACCCAAGTATGAAGGCCCTTATACAGTTGTCTCAGTTATGGGTGGCGGATCGTGTAAGTTAAGGGATCAGAATGGAAAGTTCGTAGGTTTATGGCATCCATCGAAGCTTAAGTTATTTCAAACCACCTGACGGACTTACCCGCTTGAGGGGAGTGTGTAACAAGTTTTTAATTTTCCCGCTCGGTTTTCGTCCGCCCGGTGTCTTAAACTTGATCCTATATAAGGAAACGTACAGTGTCGCTGCCTAGGATAAGTACCGATGAGATAGGGGGATTCCGCGATTTTAAGCCATTCCCGTAGGAAGTCTCGTCCGGAATACATGTATGGAAGTACCGAGTTAGCAGGGAAGCAACCAGGAGCAGTTTAAGGCTATTTCTATTTATTTTTTTCGTCATATTATTTTATACCCAGCGGTAAGCATCCTCTGTTAATTTTACTTTGAAGATTATTCGATATTATTTCCTTTTTTTTTTTAATTTTAAAACTGATTATTATTTATTTATTTTAGTTGGTGTTATGGTAGAATTTTTACCATATATATATGCCGTATGCTTGTATGCCGCTGACAAAGGAAATAAAGTATAACATCATAAATAATTTTATTTTCTATGAAGGACCTGGACCTTAAACCATTAAACCATGTCACAATATATAAAATCTTCTAATAGTTGCCTAGTTCTCTATTAATAAAAACTAAAAAAAAGAAAAAAAAACCTCTTAATATTAATAAAATATATATTAATTTAAAAAGAAATAAAAATAAAACTTCAAATAGTTCTATTAAATAAAAAGTCTTCTTTTAATAGTTGAAACAAAACATGTTTTGAACAAAAAAAAAAAAAGTTGTGCCTAATTTAAAAAAAAAAAAATGATATCTCTTTATAATATACAATATTTACAAGTGAAAATTATCAATGTTTGCCAATATTGCAACAGGGATTTTGATTGTTGCCGCTACACCTCATCTACTCATCCGGTATGGCATAATGACCATGGGCCAAGGTACGAATTCCGTCGACTTGATGCCGCTTATCGTCGTGAGGCAAAAGTGATGTTTTAGTCTGTTTGACGGGAAAGAGTTCGTGGTGCTTTGAAATTATTGAGCGAAAAGTAGTTTTGAACTCTTTTCCTTCGAACAGAAATGTGATGTAGTCGTTGAATGTCAGTTTCTTCTCTACAGCGATCTTTTTTATCCCTTTCGCCTTTTTCTTTTCTTTATCGGCGTGAATTCGTATCGAGTACATCTTAGCACGCAGTCCGACAAACTCAGAGGCGGGACTCCGTTAACTTCGTCTTTAAATTTACCCAACACCTTTTTGTTGTGTGTACTGTATGCGGGGTGGTCGTGGGGTAGTTTGATGTTTCCATTTCGTCTATAAAATTTTGTATGTCTTTGTAAAAGTCATCAGTCTGTATAAGATATAATAAACTGTCTGTGTCTGTATACATGAGTGTTAGTCTGTTCGGTCCGTAATGTGGTAATATCGTGTTGTAATGGAAATCGTACATTAGTACTTTGGATAGATCAAGGATGGCCATCCCTACGTAAATAGGTTTGTTCATCTTAATCTGTTCAAAGTCCGAATGTACTGCTACCAATGACTCTGTGTATACTGTCCTGTCCTTGAATGTAGGTTTTGATATGAGTTTGTTTAGTCGTCTTTGACTAACTACAAGCTCAAACTCATGCTGTTTTCGAACATCTTCCATGAACTTGCCGAAAACGGCATTGTTCATGAGTTTGTAGAAGTCTTTGTCGAAATCGTTAGTCGCCTATTGTCGATGTCTGGTGTTGAGGTCAATGTAACTACTAAGCCAATGTGATTGCCGGAATCTAAGTGCTCGATGTACTCGAACTAACCTTAGTCCTAAGCCCATGGCCTGCTGTAGAATAACGAAATGCAAAACGTATTTCTCCCTGTTGCTCAGAGTAGCTAAAAGTTTTATAAAATTTGATCCTGAGGGTATCTTATTTTCTGGCAACAGAAGGAAATCGTTGTGCAAATCTGCAAGCTTTCCGGATGCTCTAAGTTGGCTTCAACTATGTAACCGAAAGGCCCGTCTTCCGGTAAGTTGAGCCAATCTAGAGTTTCCGGATTCTGAACCCATTCGAAACCGCCAGACGGGAGGTATTAGCGTCCAGATAGGCGATATAAAGGTGTATTTATTCGATACTAGGCTCGGTAGCTTCGTTCCCAAGCGTTCGTATCACAATTATACTATTAATTTTTATCGCGATCGCTCAGGAATAGATTTATTTTATCTTTTTCGTATTTATTCGATACTAGGCTCGGTAGCTGCGTTCCCAAACGTTCGTTACCGATTATACTATTAATTTTTATCGCTATCGCTCAGGGATAGGTTTATTTTAACTTTTTCGTATTTATTCGATACTAGGCTTGTTATCTGCGTTCCCAAGGGTTCGTTACCGATTATACTATTAATTTTTATTGCGATCGCTCAAGAATAGGTTTATTTTAACATTTCCGTATTTTAACTTTTTCGTATTTATTCGATAATAGACTCGGTAGCTTCGTTCCCAAGGGTTCGTTACCGATTATACTATTAATTTTTATTGCGATCGCTCAAGAATAGGTTTATTTTAACATTTCCGTATTTTAACTTTTTCGTATTTATTCGATAATAGACTCGGTAGCTGCGTTCCCAAGGGTTCGTTACCGATTATACTATTAATTTTTATTGCGATCGCTCAAGAATGGGTTTATTTTAACATTTCCGTATTTTAACTTTTTCGTATTTATTCGATAATAGACTCGGTAGCTTCGTTCCCAAGGGTTCGTATCATAATTATACAACTAATTTCTATCGCAATCGCTCAGGAATAGGTTTATTTTAACTTTTTCGTATTTATTCGATACCAGGCTCGTTATCTGCGTTCCCAAGGGTTCGTTACCGATTATACTATTAATTTTTATCGCAATCGCTCAAGAATAGATTTATTTTAACATTTCCGTATTTTAACTTTTTCGTATTTATTCGATAATAGACTCGGTAGCTTCGTTCCCAAGGGTTCGTATCATGATTATACAACTAATTTTTATCGCAATCGCTCAGGAATAGGTTTATTTTAACTTTTTCGTATTTATTAGACACTAGGCTCGGTAGCTGCGTTCCCCAGGGTTCGTTACCGATTATACAATTAATTTTTATCGCTTTCGCTCAGGAATTGGTTTATTTTTACTTTTTTGAATTTATTCGATCTTAGGCTCGGTAGCTTCGTTCGATACTTTTATTTTAATTTTTTTTTTATTATTTATTGAGAGATATTACAATTTGTTACATAATGAACAGTAGTAATAGTGATGTAGTACACATTCATACAATATATACAGAAAATAATGATAAAGTCAAATTACATGAAATCGGTATAAATATTTAAATATATACAAGAAAATAACAATTAATAAAAACAAAAAAAAACAACAACAAACAAATCAAAACAGCAACCTGTAGTAGAGATAAATACAAGTTGGAAAATAAATAAAAAGCATACAAGCAACCCAACTATATATTACAATATTCGATACTAGGCTCGGTAGCTGCGTTCCCAAGGGTTCGTTACCGATTATACTATTAATTTTTATCGCTATCGTTCAGGGATAGGTTTATTTTTAACTTTTTTCGTATTTATTCGATAATAGACTCGGCAGCTTCGTTCCCAAGGGTTCGTATCATGATTATACTATTAATTTTATTCGCGATCGCTCAGGAGTAGGTTTATTTGACTTTTTCGTATTTATTCGATACTAGGCTCGGTAGCGTCTTTCCCAAGGGTTAGTATAACATTTATATTATTAATATTTATCGCGATCGCTCAGGAATATGTTAATTTTTTTTTCTTAATTTTACGATACTAGGATTGGTAGCTGCGTTCCCAAGGGTTATTTACCGATTATTCTATTAATTTATATTGCGATCACTCAGAAATAGGTTTATTTTATTTTTTTCATATTTATTAGATAGTAGGCTCGGTAGCTGCGTTTCACAATGGTTCGTTACTGATTATACCATGAATTTTTATTGCGATCGCTCAGCAATAGGTTAATTTTAATTCTTTCGTATTTATTTGATCCTAGGCTGGTAGCTGCGTTCACAAGGGTTATTTACCGATTATTACTATTAATTTTAATCGCGATCGCTCAGGAATAGGTTTATTTTAACTTTTTTGTATTTATTAGATACTAGCTCGGTAGCTGCTTTCACAATGGTTCGTTGCTGATTATACTATTAATTTTTATTGCGATCGCTCAGAAATTGGTTAATTTTAATTTTTTCGTATTTATTCGATCCTATCCTCGGTATCTGCGTTCCCAAGGGTTCGTTACCGATTATACTATTAATTTTAATCACGTTCGCGCAGGAATAGGTTTATTTTAAATTTTTCATATTTATTAGATAGTAGGCTCGTTATCTGCGTTCCCAAGGGTTCGTTACCGATTATACTATTAATTTTTATCGCAATCGCTCAAGAATAGATTTATTTTAACATTTCCGTATTTTAACTTTTTCGTATTTATTCGATAATAGACTCGGTAGCTTCGTTCCCAAGGGTTCGTATCATGATTATACAACTAATTTTTATCGCAATCGCTCAGGAATAGGTTTATTTTAACTTTTTCGTATTTATTAGACACTAGGCTCGGTAGCTGCGTTCCCCAGGGTTCGTTACCGATTATACAATTAATTTTTATCGCTTTCGCTCAGGAATTGGTTTATTTTTACTTTTTTGAATTTATTCGATCTTAGGCTCGGTAGCTTCGTTCGATACTTTTATTTTAATTTTTTTTATTATTTATTGAGAGATATTACAATTGTTTACATAATGAACAGTAGTAATAGTGATGTAGTACACATTCATACAATATATACAGAAAATAATGATAAAGTCAAATTACATGAAATCGGTATAAATATTTAAATATATACAAGAAAATAACAATTAATAAAAACAAAAAAAACAACAACAAACAAATCAAAACAGCAACCTGTAGTAGAGATAAATACAAGTTGGAAAATAAATAAAAAGCATACAAGCAACCCAACTATATACAATATATACAATATTCGATACTAGGCTCGGTAGCTGCGTTCCCAAGGGTTCGTTACCGATTTACTATTAATTTTTATCGCTATCGTTCAGGGATAGGTTTATTTTAACTTTTTGTATTTATTCGATTATCGATAATAGACTCGGCAGCTTCGTTCCCAAGGGTTCGTATCATGATTATACTATTAATTTTATTCGCGATCGCTCAGGAGTAGGTTTATTTGACTTTTTCGTATTTATTCGATACTAGGCTCGGTAGCGTCTTTCCCAAGGGTTAGTATAACATTTATATTATTAATATTTATCGCGATCGCTCAGGAATATGTTAATTTTTTTTTCTTAATTTTACGATACTAGGATTGGTAGCTGCGTTCCCAAGGGTTATTTACCGATTATTCTATTAATTTATATTGCGATCACTCAGAAATAGGTTTATTTTATTTTTTTCATATTTATTAGATAGTAGGCTCGGTAGCTGCGTTCACAATGGTTCGTTACTGATTATACCATGAATTTTTATTGCGATCGCTCAGCAATAGGTTAATTTTAATTCTTTCGTATTTATTTGATCCTAGGCTGGGTAGCTGCGTTCACAAGGGTTATTTACCGATTATACTATTAATTTTAATCGCGATCGCTCAGGAATAGGTTTATTTTAACTTTTTTGTATTTATTAGATACTAGGCTCGGTAGCTGCTTTCACAATGGTTCGTTGCTGATTATACTATTAATTTTTATTGCGATCGCTCAGAAATTGGTTAATTTTAATTTTTTCGTATTTATTCGATCCTATCCTCGGTATCTGCGTTCCCAAGGGTTCGTTACCGATTATACTATTAATTTTAATCACGTTCGCGCAGGAATAGGTTTATTTTAAATTTTTCATATTTATTAGATAGTAGGCTCGGTAGCTGCGTTCACAATGGTTCGTTACTGATTATACCATGAATTTTTATTGCGATCGCTCAGCAATAGGTTAATTTTATTTTTTTTCTTATATATTCGATCCTAGGCTCGGTAGCTGGGTTCCCAAGGGTTATTTAACTCTTATACTATTAATTTTTATCGCGATAGGAATAGGTTAATATAAATTTGTTCGTATTTATTCGATACTCGGCTCAGTAGCTGCGTTCCTAAGGGTTATTCACCGATTATACTATTAACTTTTATCGCGATAGGAATAGGTTAATTTTAATTGTTTCGTATTTATTCGATACTAGGCTCGGTAGCTGCGTTCCCAAGGGTTATTCACCGATTATACTATTAATTTTTATCGCGATAGGAATAGGTTAATTTAAATTTATTCGATACTAGGGTCGGTACCTGCCTTCCCAAGGGTTATTCACCGATTATACTATTAATTTTTATCGCGATAGAAATAGGTTAATTTAAATTTATTCGTATTTATTCGATACTAGGCTCGGTACCTGCGTTCACAAGAGTTATTTACCGCCGTATAGGCGTTAAGCCGTCTGTCGAGTTGCCCCTTGTTCTTTTTTTTTTTTTTCAGTTTTGATAATAATTTATATATATTTTTTTTTAGTAACGTTATGATTTATTTTTATTGATTGTAAAGATTTAATAATTAAAATGCTGTACCAAAAATTTCTGTATTTTATCTTTTATATCTTTATATCTTCTCACAAAATTCCGCGACTTTAATTCCTCTTTCATCTATTTTACAGTCTTTTGAATTTCTGATTTCAGTTGTTAAGTTTGTTCCCTCTAAAATTCCATTAGGACATATTTTCAATTTTCCAGTGTGAGCATTCCAGTCACCGATAAGAACAACATCATAATTTCTAGTCAATTCAATTAATTCTATTACTTCATCAAATTCACTATTCCAATTACTGAAATTTAAATAGATCGGAACCAGATATATTATTGTTTCATTAATTTTTAACTTAATATAAATTTTGTTTTGAATAATGCAGTATTCAACTTGATTTATATTGAATTTTGTTTTATTAAATCCATATAGATAGATATGGATTTAATAAATACTATTGCATTTATTCGATACTAGGCTCGGTAGCTGCGTTCCCAAGGGTTCGTTACCGATTATACTATTAATTTTTATCGCGATAGGTATAGGTTTATTTGAACTTCTTTGTATTTATTCGACACTAGGCTCGGTAGCTGCGTTCCTAAGGGTTTGTATCACGATTATACTATTAATTTTTATTACTATCGCTCAGGGATAGGTTTATTTTTACTTTTTCTTATTTATTCGATACTAGACTCGGTAGCTTCGTTCACAAGTGTTCGTATCACAATTATACCATATATTTTTTTCGCGATTGCTCAGGAATAGGTTTATTTTAACTTTTTCGCATTTATTCGATACTAGGCTCGGTAGCTGCGTTCCCAAGGGTTCGTTACCGATTATACTATTAATTTGTATCGCGATCGCTCAGAAATAGGTTTATTTGAACTTCTTTGTATTTATTCGACACTAGGCTCGGTAGCTGCGTTCCTAAGGGTTTGTATCACGATTATACTATTAATTTTTATTACTATCGCTCAGGGATAGGTTTATTTTTACTTTTTCTTATTTATTCGATACTAGACTCGGTAGCTTCGTTCACAAGGGTTCGTATTACAATTATACCATATATTGTTTTCGCGATTGCTCAGGAATAGGTTTATTTTAACATTTTCGTATTTATTTGATTCTAGGCTCGGTAGCTGCGTTCCCAAGGGTTCGTATTACGATTATACTATTAACTTTTATTGCGACCGCTTAGGAGTAGGTTATTTATTCGATATCGTGTTTATTCGATACTAGGCTCGGGAGCTGCGTTCACAAGAGTTATTTACCGATTAGACTATTAATTTTTATCGCGATCGCTCAGGAATAGTTTTATTTTAGCTTTTTCGTATTTATTCGATACTAGGCTTGGTAGCTTCGTTCCCAAGGGTTCGTGTCACAATTATACCATATTTTTTTTATCGAGATCGCTCAGGAATAGGTTTATTTTAACTTTTTCGTATTTATTCGATACTAGGCTCGGTAGCTGCGTTCCCAAGGGTTCGTATTACGTATATACTATTAATTTTAATTGCGCCCGCTTAAGTAGAGGTTTATACTCAGAGGAACTATATTTACTTTTTTAAGGTTTAGGTTCTTGGTGTTATTGATGTTATTCGGTTGCTATATAGTAGATCTTGTTTGAAAACATTTTATCAATTAGAATTGCGCATATAAAAATCGCGATTTTAACTGATTATTATCTATCTCCAACATAGTAACCAAAAAGATAACTCTACCGATCGATAAAAATTACAAAAAGCTTAAATTAAACATATACTAGACCAACTGACTAAAAAAAAAAATAACACATTCACCAACTAAACCCTCCAAAACACATATACAGAAATTAGCCTACAAAAAAAAAAAAAAAAAAAATTAAAATTAATGTTTTTGCGAACGAACATAAAATCAATAAGACGTTTATTAGCCAAACTACTGAAAAATAAAATACAGAAATTAGTATAGAAAAAATAAAAACCAATCTATTCTGGAAGGAACAATAAAATTAAAAGTATAAGAACCGTTGGTAACGCAGCTATTTTTAATAGTAACGAACGAACTCGAAGAAGTTAAAATAAACCTATTTGCGAGCTAGCACGATAAAAATTATTAGTATGGTCGGTAACGAGCCCCTGGTAACGCAGCTACCGAGCCTGACATCGAATAAATACGAAAAAGTTAAAACAAACCTATTCTTGAGCGAGCGCGATAAAAATTAATAGTATAATCGGTAACGAACTCTTGGTAACCCAGCTACTGAGCCTAATATCCAGTAAATACGAATAAGTTTAAGTAAAATGGTAAGGTTTTATTCCAAGCGTAAAAAAACATAATAATAGGCCCCTATATCGATTTCATCCGAAGAGTTTACAATGATCTACAAGCCCGTTATCTTAATAATAATTATTTACCCTTTTAAAATTTAAAATAATCGATAATATGAAAGAAAAGATGGTTTAAAGAAATTATTAATAGATCTCAATATCGATGAAACCAGTACTTAATAGATGTAGGTAATATTCTCTATTCTGGCCACCTAATATATAAAAAGTAATCAAGTACTCAAAATAATTAAGTACTCAAAAGTACGAAAATTTTCATTACAGAGGAAAATAGAAAGTAACCAGGAGGAAAACTGAGTAGATTTTGTAATCAGCAGCGAGCATTGTTTGATTATAGTAATCAGTACCCAATTTTTTTTTAGTATTTGCCCATCACTGGTTGCCTTTAGATTCTCAACCCCAAAAATATAATGTTAGGGACATAATATGAAATGGTAGGAACTGCTTTACAACTTTTATTTTTCTGGTATTACTTCAAATAAAAATTCCATTTCAATAAAACCATATAAAATATGAATTTCAATTAGAAAATTTTGCATTTTTTTGGAAATTGTATTGCGAAAGTATTAATATAAAGCAAAAATATTTAAAGCTTATTGATAATAAATAAAACGACTCATCACTCATTAATATTGAATGAATAACAGTGAATTTATGAGCAATAACTTAAAGATTCCCGAAAGGGATGTTCAAGGAGGACTAGCGGGTGGAGTGGCGAATTTCCGTGAAAATATTCCTCTAATAAGTTCCAAACAACTGACAAAATATCAGCTTGTCTCTGATTTCATCCGACACAAATCTTTATTGCCTGGGCTATTATATTGAATAACTATTAGTATAAATACTCGTGCATCAATTAAACATAATAAGCCTGGATGGTTTAATTAAAGTTATCAAGTCAAGTATGTTAAACATTTACCTCCTCTACCTCTAAAAGGAAATTTCTCCTTGATCCGCCAATAATATGTATATTATAAAAACAAAATGTACTTCAGACATAAAAGTTATAAGTAAATGTGCTAAAAACAGACAATTGGCTTGAAAAAGACATGAGAAGAATCTACCCAGCGGTAGCACTTCAATGATTATTTGTTCAGCAGGTCTCGAGGCCACCGTCTTTTCAGACGCCTCGGAGGATTATCGGGAATATATGTCGATGAGAGGATGCGGACAAGCGGGTTTGTATGGGTGGGTAATTTGGAATGAAAGGAGGTGTATCTTTTTGAGCGATTTCAGTAACTAATGGGATATTCAGGTCTCTATGGATGAGTTTGTTGGTAACAAAGTAAGGAGCGTCTAGGATTTGACGAAGGATTTTGGATTGCAAGGATTGGATGCGGGAGGAATTCGATGGTTTAGTGGAGCCACATAGCTCTATGCCATAAGTCCAGATAGGTCTAATAATGGTTGTGTAAATGAGTTTTTTGAAGTAAAGAGGGAGTTTTGGTCGTTTGTCAAGTAAGTGTTTTAATAGTCGATATCTACGAGCAGTTTCCTGTCGTTTAAGTCTTGAATGAGGATTCCATGTAAGACGTTTGTCAAGATGAAGTCCAAGGTATCGTATTTGTTCTACAGTGTTGAGTGGGGTATGATTAAAGGAAACAACTGGACAGGAAGTCATGGGTTTACGTCGTAGAGTGAAGGTGATTTGGTGGGATTTATTAGGATTTATTTTGATTCTCCAATTGTGACACCATTCGGCAATGGTGGATAAATGGTTCTGTAGGACTTGGGAAGCAACAATAGGATCATTATTTACGGATAGCACACATGTGTCATCTGCGTAAGTAGAGAGGAAAGTGCTTGGATGGATAGGGATATCAGCTGTATACACCGTGTAGAGGATTGGGCCTAGGATACTACCTTGAGGTACACCGGCTGACTGGTTGAATACTGAGGAGTAGGAGAGGTTATGATTAACTTTAAAGGTTCTACCTGTAAGGTAGGAGCGGATTATTAGGAAATATGTCGGAGAGAGGAATTTGCGGAGTTTGTAGAGCAGTCCTGGATGCCAAACTCGATTAAAAGCCTGTTCCACGTCCAGAAAGGCTCCAGTGCAGTACATTCCGCGCTCCAATGTAGAGGATACCACATCCACCACACTGCTGAATAGTAGAGTGGGATGATCGAAATCCAAACTGGTGGTCAGGAATGACATGGTTTGAATCTAGGATCGGGTATAACCTTTTTAGGAGAAGTTTTTCAAGAATTTTGCCCATAATGGGCAAAAGGGATATAGGGCGGTAAGAGGATGGGTATTCAAGTGGCTTTTTGGGCTTAGGGATCATTTTCATAATGGACTGTTTCCAAATGTCAGGAAAATAGGTAGAACGGAGAGTGGCGTTGTAGATATAAGTAAGGAAAAGGATGGCCTTTCGAGGGAGCTGTTTCAGGATGTTGGTTGTAATAAGATCGTGACCTGGAGATTTCTTAAGAGGTAATTTACTAAGGATATTGATGATTTCTGATGGATGAAAGGCTTTAGGAGGTGGATACATTTGGAGTGGAACGTTTAGTTCTGCTTCTACATGTTCATTATGGATAGGGTTAATGATATCGGGATGAGGATTGAAAGTTTTGGATAGGTGTTCGCCAAAGATTTGGGATTTTTCATCATCGGTTCTTGTCCAGGTCTGTGATTCAGTGAGGAGTGGATGATTAAAGGTTTTGTATTTCAGTAGTTTTGCAGTTTTTGTCCATAAAGATTTGTCTGACGTGGTTAAGTTTTCTGTAAAGTTCTGGAAGTTTTTAATTTTGAGTTTTCTTATTTCTGTCTTGAGTTTGTTAGTCAGTTTACTGTAATGGGTTTTGTCCGAAGGGTATCTGGTTCTATGCCACTTCGCTCTAGCTCTGCGTTTTTCAGCTAATAAGAGTCGAATATGACTTGGCAATTTTGTTTCATGAGATTTCCTATTTGTAAAGTGAGATGTGTTGTTGTCTATGGCTGTTTCTATTGATTTTGTTTGTTCGTCAATGGCGGAGTCTATGTCCTGTTTGGTTTTTAACGGAATTTTTAAGTCGAGTCTGTTCTCTAAATCATAACGAAATTTTTCCCAGTCAATGTGTCCTTTAATCAAGGAGGGAGGAGATGGTTTAAGAATAGGATTTGAAGCCATGAGAAGCAGTACCGGACTATGATCTGAGGAGAGGTCATCTAAGGATTTTATTGTAGACTGGGAGGAGGGGATTTGGGAAGTAAGGAAGATGTCAAGAATATCTGGACGTTTTTTAAGAGATGTGGGCCAGTATGTGGGATTATGAGGTGACAAGATGGAATAGCTATTGGAGGTTGTGACGCGGGAAAGAATCCTGCCACGAGTGTTGGACGTTCGACATCCCCATCGTTGGTCTTTGGCGTTGTAGTCTCCCCCAGCAATGAAGCGCGGACCTAAGGATTTGAATAAGGATTCAAGGTGGTTATAGTTGAGGGAATTACCTGGAGGGCAATATACAACTGAGATTGTCATATTGAATGGGTGGGAAGCTAAGGAAATGGAGGTTGACTGAATGGCGTCAGATGGAGTGGAGGGAATCAATGAGTGAGGTAAGGTTTTGTGAATGAGGATATATGAGCCAGCGTGTGAAGTGTTGTCTGGGTGATCTGCTCTGTATGTAATGTAGTCACGTATGTAAAAATAAGAATGAGTGGTGAAATGAGTTTCAGTAATCAGTGCAATGTCAATGTGTTTGTCGTGAAGAAAAATGTCAAGTTCGTCTCGGTGATTGTTCAGTCCGTTTGCGTTCCACAGTAGAAGAGCTAGAGACTTGTTATTCATCGTGGGAGACTAAGTGGGAATTGTGACAGGAGATTTGTAAGGAGAGAGATGAGAGGTCTTATAGTGTTTTGGAGATCCAGTAGGAAGGAAGAGAGGATAGATGTAATATCAGATGGGTTTTGGCTGGGATAGGGATAGTAGGTAGTGTCATAGGAAGGAGGATTAATTTGGGCAAGAGCTGGTTGGATATTCCTTTGGGAATGTTGTGGGGGTTGAATATTCAATGGTACTTCTGATGAGGGTTCGAAATGGTTAGAAGGAAGGGATGAAACTGGAACTTTGGGAGCGTTCTGAGGAGTAATCACGGGGGGTAACTCAACCCTCAGGGAGACATTTTTAGAGGGAAAATTGTTTTTTTGAAATTTAGGCTGAGAAGGTACAGCATGAGGAAGTACATGAGAGGTTTGAGGCAGAGGTTGAGAGATCTGAGGTTGAGGATGGGAGGAGGAAGTCTGAGGCTGGGATGAGGAAGATCGAGGCGGCTGAGAGCGAGGTGATATTACTGTTGAGTAAGTCTTGGAAGAAGAACTATGGGAGGCCGAAGGTCGTTGAGATGTGTTGATTCCTGCAGTCCTCCGGGCGGCAGGAACACTCCTCTCTGAAGGGCCAGGTTGTTCTTCTTCTGGAGCAGAACTCTTCTGGGTATTTGATATTGAGGCTGCGTAAAGTGCTTTTTGCCTGAGTCTAGTTCTATAGACTATGCAACCTTTGTAATTTGCAGGGTGCTCTTCGCTGCTTAAAGCACATTTTGCTGGAGTTTCCCGAGACTTAGGACAGGTATCTGTTGAGTGCAAACCGCACACTTGACACATCGTGCCTGGTGACAGTAGGCTCTCGTGTGTCCCAAAGTTTGGCAGTTAGTACATTGAACTATTTCTGGCCTTCTTCTTGGCTCCTCAAAGCGGATAACGGAGTATACCAAACATGTGATGTTGAAGATATCCTTATTGTTCGATGCAGGCTCAAGATCCACAAAAAAAAGTGGTAGAGGGTATTTTTCACGCGGATGTAGCACACAGGAGATGTTCCTCACACTGTGTCCCAATTCTTCAAGATCTAATTTGATTGCCTCCGTGGGGGTTGTGCTATGTAGTCCTCTCAAGACTACCCTATAGAACCTTTCTTCCTTGATCTGGAAACAATGAAAATCGAAGTTGTTGGTAGTAAAGTAACTGACGAGTTTTTTATAATGCTCTTTGCCACTAGTGCAAATTTTTATATCTTTCACTCTAGAGTAACACTTAAAGTTCGCTTGTCCAATAAGTTTGGAGATTTCTCGACAAAACGAGATGAAGTCAAGAATATTGGAAACAACTATTGGTGGCGGTTCTGGTTCATTGAATTTCTGATTCACCGAAGATTCAGTAGGAAGGTTACTCAGGGGTTCAAATTTGTTAGTTGTAGGAATGGCTGGAGCAGATGTATTCGTTTCAATTTTGCTTGTTGAAGGTATACTTCGAGATTCTGACGGTAAAACCTGCATAGATTTGGCAGATTTATTTTTCTTTTTTGGGGGGGGTGATTTGCTAGGAGAGCCAGGAATTATGTTTCTTTGCCTTATGTGTAGGGTTCGTCTTTTAAGGTATTGTGAGTCTGTCTCACTTATTTCAGAGAAGGCGGTATCTTCATCAGTTTCCATGCATGACATTGCACCAGAAGACATTTTGAAAAAATTTATATAACGAGATTTAAAAAGAAATAATAAAATAAAATAACTAATATTTGAAAATAATTAAATAAACTGTCTAAAAATATTTACAATTGTGTACAAAATATAAAGCAGATTAAAATAAAACATTTCTATGAAGAAAATACAAAAAAAAGGATAGTGGGAATCGCAGTTGAACTCATGCACAGCTAGACGATGAAACTGGCGAACTGCGCCACACCCGGCTGAGCTAAGAACGATATGATTCTTCGAGAGTTTTAGAGACTAATGGCCTCAGTAAGAGGGCGGGCAGTTAGTGGTCTGCCGTTCCACGTGCCTGACACTTTAGGTTAGCTCACACTGTCTCACAAGTAATAGTCAGTATTAAAGAAACTCACCTAACTTCAGAATTACGTAAAATGTTCACGCACTTATAAAGTTATTGTTTATAAATTTTTATCGTAATCCGTAAGAATATACCACTACGGATTGATAATATGCGGAGATCGACAACAAAGTGTAGCATCAGTTGCAGCCATGACACTCGGCACTGTTTTTAATTTTCTAGAAAATTTTCTTCTTAGAACAATAAATTGAATAGTTTTCTCTAAATTATGTTGTATGGGTTCAGCTGCACTCTGAACAATTTTTATGATTGGGTGTTTCAAAAAGATAAAGAGAAATATTGTTAATTCGTCGAACATAAGGCGTTACTAAATGTATTTGTCCAATCACTATGTCCCCAGGCAATGAAGGTTTTGTGTCAAAAGGAATTAGATATTCGCTCATTTTGGTCAGTAGTTAGGACTTTATAAGAGGAGTATTTTCTCACAATTCTTCTCCTTACGACCACCATTATTAATCCCCCATCGAACATCCATTTTAGGAGTCTTTTAATTATTGCTCATAACATCCACATTATTTGTTCGAAAACTATACGGATTGTTTCCTTTTATATCATTATATATATATATATATTATATATATATATATATATATATATATATATATATATATATATATATTTTAGTTTGTTACATATTCTATTTATATTTTATTTTACATATTTTTACTTTCACTTACCTATATGTGAAATATAGTAAGGGAAAGTATTGCGATCGCCAACATTTTCGAATTCCAGTTTTCAACGGAAATGTACTGTTTAGAATCGCTTGAGTCAAAATGACCAACTCCCGCAAAAAGTCCCGCCAACTCACAATACCGATGTAAAATTTGATGGGCTTTAATATCATGTAGGTTTCATTCCGATTGAAATAGTCCGAAAGGGCTTAAATGCCAATATTTCAAAATTTCTTCTATTAAAGTACCTTTAATTTTGATGATTTAAAAAAAAAATAAGGCATAGAATCTTATTAGAATTTATAAATAACGGCTAAATATGCAAGTTGAGCGAATTTGATAAACAACGAAAGGAGAAAAGTGCAAACATATTTTTTATTCTATTTTGGTTTTTTTGAAAATTACATCAGAAATATAGATGTACAATATACCGTTTCAAAGCTAAAGATTTTAGAAAAAATATTACCATATACAGAAAATTCTAAAAGTTAACGGAATGTGATGAAAAGCTAATAAAACAAACTGATTGTTGTAGATAATAATATAATTGATTATTTAATAAAATACAAGTTTGTCCAAACTTAATTTAGTTATTTCTTTAACAATTTATTTTAATCTCTAATAGTATTTAAAAATTTCTAAAATTGATTTTAACAAGGGAGGTAAGTTAAAGTCATGTGTTGCACGCACCAGATTTTTTAAATTAATTTTCGAGATTTTTTTTTTATCACTTTCCTCACTTTTAAGGTTATGAGTTCTAAGGACAAAATATATAAAGGATATCCTGTTTATTTATTTAACTCACTTTATGCTACAAAGGCTGATCGGACGATGCTACATTGTGAGTCCTAAATTTTGCCTATCCAGGTTTTATTAGGATAGGGATCTTTAACGAGTCCTGACATCGCACAGGCTCGGGACTACCTTTTAACGTCCCCTCCGAAGGACGGCATAACTAAGGATTTTTTACTCCCATTAAAAAATCCTAGGACCACCTGCGGGTTTGAACCCGTGAGCTTTGGCATAGGAGGCTCTTATGCTAACCACCCAGCTACAAGTGATCCCATAAAGGATATCCTTATCTCATGGTTAGTTTTTTGTTTTGACTCAATATCTGCAAAATTACCAGAAATGGAGAGATGATCCCAACACATCTGACTTAAAACGACTACAAAACTAAAAATATTGGCAAGAAAAATATTAGCGAGTTTAATCAAAATCGTCGGAACCGTTTTTGAGAAAATCGAAAAAAGGTGCAAAATGCATAGTATAAAGTGCCTCTTCTGGTAAGCTCATTTTATGAAAAAAGTTTTGTCACGTTTCGGGCGTATAGTTGTCTTAAATATGAAATTTCAGTTTCATATGACTTACCGTTTCCGCCCGGGAGTTACCACACACACACACACACAAACAGATCTTTTTGCGGGACTTGGTTATTTGGACTCAGGTTACCCTAAAACGTGTATTTCCGTTGAAAACTGGAATTCGAAAATTTTCATGATCGCAATACTTCCCCTTACTATATATAGTAAGTGAAAGTAATAAATTAAATTAAATTTCTATAGAAACATGTGTTTGATTAAAAAATCTATTATATTATTATCTAAAATAATCAGTTAGTTTTATGTTCATTTCATCACTCTCTATTAACTTTTAAAAGCTTGTGTATGAGATGATATTTTTTCTAAAATCTTTAGCTTTCCAACGGTATATCATACATGTATATTACTGCTCTTAAGTTCAAAAACGAAAAATTGCATTAAAAAAATATTTTTTCTGTTTTCTCCTTTAGTTGGGTATCGAATTTATTCAATTTATATATTTAACTGTTTTTCATCAGCGTTAACAAGATAATCTAGTTATATTATTATTGAATCCACAAAATTAAAGGTACTTTAGGGGAAGAAAATTTAATATATCGGCATTTAAGCCCTGTCAGACCATTTTTATCCAAATAAAACCTACATGATATTAAAGCCCATTAAAGTTTACATCGATATAGCGAGTTTAATCAAAATCGTCGGAACCGTTTTTGAGAAAATCGAAAAAAGGTGCAAAATGCATAGTATAAAGTGCCTCTTCTGGTAAGCTCATTTTTATGAAAAAAGTTTTGTCACGTCTCGGGCGTATAGTTGTCTTAAATATGAAATTTCAGTTTCATATGACTTACCGTTTCCGCCCGGGAGTTACCACACACACACACACACACAAACAGATCTTTTTGCGGGACTTGGTTATTTGGACTCAGGTTACCCTAAAACGTGTATTTCCGTTGAAAACTGGAATTCGAAAATTTTCACGATCGCAATACTTCCCCTTACTATATATAGTAAGTGAAAGTAAAAATTACACTTTGAAATAAAGTATTAAATAGGTAACAAATGGAGATTTATAAAGTTTTAGGAGAACGTTAATTTGAATGAGTTTTTAACAAATGACGAAAATTCAGTTAGTCTCAATTTCTTCCTTTTTTGCCCTTCGTTATTTTAGCTATTAAGCAATGTCTATTTGTTAGGGTTCCTGACCCTTTGGATCGACTGAGACAATAAGAGAAATAAGCATTCGATATGTTGATATATGACGGAATTATTTTGGCTGAACCAAGATTACTTATAAATGCAAGGGATTAACTGTATCAATTGTAAACATAGTGATAAGTCGTATTATTTATTTATATACCATAAACAAGTTGGGGGCTATATTCATAAATAAGGAATGTCTTATCTCGCTTTTCGAACTACAGAAGCTTAAAGGAAACAATAACACTATGATAAGAAAAAAAATCAACCGATTACGCGTATAGAAACAGTTATTGTACAATCATTTAAAATCTAACCTGAGCATCTATTTTCGGTATTCATATAAGTTATTATTATAGAATTAGTAGGTTTTGAACGAAATAATCTATAAACATGCAGATATTTTTAATTTAGTTATTGAATTGGCAGAACATAGATCAACGAAATCCGTAGTCATGCTAGTAAAAAGGAAAAACACTTTAAAGACATTTGCAAATTATTATAATTCAGTATAGGATACATTTTACTACAAACGATTGGGAGATTCAGGAAAATAGGAGGAAATATTTCCAAAAATAATATATATTCATTGATCCATCTTGATTTTAATAGAAACATTGGCCGCAATTTGTAGCAATAATAATAAAATACAATACATAAAGCAATATACCGGTCCCTAACGTCATAATAACATTAAAACTTAATGTTAACTTATTTAGTATGGTTATAAACTTTTTGATTTATTGATAATTATTAATTGAATGCTTCCATGAAAATATTAATTAGTTTCTTTAAAATATTAAATAAACTATTTTTAACATATATTATGTAAAGATCTAAGACCAAATTGATGATAAAAGGAATTTTTTGTTGAGTTGAACGTTTGATGAAAAGAGTAAGGAACCAAAATGAAAGGTTAATCTAAAAAATTAGAACAACTTTTAGGCATAATTTTAAGGCGTTCGTCAGGAATGATTGTACCAATGTTTAGAAACTAATTGACTCCATTATTATAAATTAACGATAAAGGAACCTGATTTATTGTCGATAAATACTATACTAGTTTCGTTCCTTACAACTGTGATGATTTTCCTATTTTGAAAAATATTAGACTATGTATTTTTAATTAACATCAGTGGTTGCTTGGCTTTGAAAATATAATAATAACCAACAGTGAGAAGAGCTCACCTCTTTGTAAACTGGGAAAAGACGACACCTCTCAGCTTAGGTAGGGACTTGGCAGCTAAAGACACCATGATTCTAATGAGCGATTCTACGCTGCCGACTTGTATTTGTATGAATTAATTCCTATGACGACAAGGTCAAGAGAATCCTGAGAGTAGGGATAATTAGTAATTTTGAGAATTTATATCAAAAGTAAGTCAGAACTTATCGTTAGTTAACATATACTCGTAAATGGTATAAACCAGAGTTGGGCGTTAATCGTTATTGGAATAAATTTTTATCTGTGACCAAATCATCCGTTATTCGATAAAACCGAATAACCGATGACAGATAAATTATTTATTCGTTATTCGAATAAAATTTTATCTGAGCACAAATCATCTGTTATTCGAAACTTTCGAATAAAAAATAAATCATCTATAATTTATTCGAAACTTTCGAATAACGAATAAATTCATCTGTCGTCCTCAAACAGTGTTGGGCATTATTCGAGTATTTTTTTATATAAATAACGAATAATAATGTATTTGTTATTTATCAACTGTTGGTCATATTCGAATGATTTATTTGTTATTGGAATAAGGAATATAAATATGTTATTTATTATTCGTTATCTATTATCTAAATAAGTTTTCACTCCAATGGAAAAATCTGATGATAGCGGTAAATGCATTTCCTTGATGTAAACACTTTTCTTACTAAAAAAAGTTATCTAATCTTTCTCCGAATTTTCATTCGCTTTTCCGGTCGTATCTCGTGAAGAGATCAATGGATTTCCAACATTTGGAAGGTTTTCCGCCTATTTGGGGGAAATTAGCATACGATTTTTCTCCGAATTTCCATTCGCTTTTCCGGGTCGTATCTCGTGAACAGATCAATAGATTTCCATTATTTTCCGGCTATTTTGGGGCAATTACACGCGAAAATAAGCTTGCAATTTTCCCCCGAATTTCCATTCGCTTTTTCGGGCGTATCTCTTTAATAGATAAATGGATTTCCACCATTTCGACAATTTTCACACTATTTTGGGGCAGTTACACCCGAAATTAAGCATACAATTTCCAGCCGAATTTCCATTCGCTTTTCCGGACGTATCTCTTTATTTAACAGATCAATGGATTTCCACCATTTCAAGAATATTCCGACTATTTTGGGGCAGTTACATACGAAAATAAGCATACAATTTCCACCCAAATTTCCATTCACTTTTCCGGGCTTATCTCGAAAACGAATCACTGGATTTTTACATATCGACAATTTTCTAACTATTTGGGGCTGTTACACATGAAAATTATAATAAAATTTTTTCTCGAATTTCCATTCGCTTTTCCCAGCATATCTCTTTAACAGATCAATGGATTTCCACCATTTCGAAAGTTTTCCGACTATTTTGGGGCAGTTACACACGAAAATAAGCGCGCAATTTTCCCCCAAATTTACATTTACTTTTCATGTGTACCTGCCCCAATCTGTTAAATAGATACGCCCGGAAAAGTGAATGGAAATTTTGGAATGAATGGAAACATTTTAAAGCTGGGGAATCCTGAACGGGGCTTGTCTCCCCACCCGTGAAAGACTAAGCAGAGTCCCAACGATCCCAGCGCCTCCCTCTTAGGTACGTCACTGGTGAGAGCCAGCGGAAGGTGAGTGTGGGGTCCAAGGCCACGAACACACCGCACATGAGAGTAGAATCTGAGCTGTGTCAGAACTCCAGTATAAGTATTTACGAAACGTCTCGAGGCCAATGCCGTATCAACCTTGGGTGAGTGGAGATGGATAGGGATTTTGCTAGAGGATTAGGATAATAAATGATGTTCTGATGGAATTCAGAAAATTTTGATGGAATCAGGTCTAAAATTAAAGAAAAATTAAGGTATAGTTGGTAACATAATAAGGAGCATTTACTATTGTTCGGAGAACTTTGGATTGAAAGGATTGAATGCATTTGATGTTAGAACGTTTTGATGTTAAGGTCAGGTTCAGGTCGCCCAAGGACGACACAGCCACGAGATGATCGGTTTATTCTAATATATACTCTTCGAAATCACTTTTCTACTAATTCTGAGACTGTTCAAAGGCTCCGGGTGGTTCGTGATGTTTCAAATAGTGTCGAAACTGTCAAAAGAAGACTTGGTGAAATGAGCTTACATTCCAGGAGGGTAGCCTAAGGTCCACAGCTCACTGTAAATATGTATTACTGTGCTCGATCACCCATTACAAACTGTGTTCAGCAATTTCTTAATGACACTCGAATTCAAACTTTATGATGGCCAGCTATTAGCCTGTCTTAAATTTTATTTAGCACCTCTGGGTTGAACTTGGAAGACGTTGATGAAGATGAATTAGCCCTCCAGAAAAGCTCCACGAGCTAAGAACTTCTATAGTGGAAGCATGGTAGGAAATCCCGCAAGATGTAGCAAACCTTATTAGAAGTATGCCTATAAGGCTTCAGGCAGTAATTCAAGCAAGAGGAAGCAATATCCGTTATTGAAAGTGGAATTCATCAGAGAAAAACAATTTTTTTTTGTATTACAAATTTTCTCTTTTTCCCAAATAAACCTTTATTTTTTGTTTCTTAATCTTAATTTTACCACTAAATTATCACAAAAGAATACTATTTTATAAAAATGTTAATGTAATGCACATTAATTTCACAGGAAAAAAATACAATAATTTTGAAAGTGCACCACTTTTTTTGTGGAACAGTGTAATTGGATCACAAAGCAAATGTCCCATGTGAGGTGACATAGATATATACATACATACATACATACATATATATATATATATATATATATATATATATATATATATATATATATATATATATATTTATATATAACAAAATAAATATCAAAATTTATGATAAAAAATAATAAATGTTTAATGTAAAATAATTTGAATATATATATTTTTTCCTTTCCTTTTTTCCTTACTGTTCCATTCTTTACAAATACGCAGCCTTCAATTAAAATATATTTATATAAATAAGTTCCTTTAAAACAGATATAACTAACATATGATTCAGAATATGTTCTTCATTAATTTATTCATTAGTAATAACCCGTGTTATTATGTTATATATTATTAATGTTACTGATTAAATGGTTAAGTGAAATAAATAGTCAATTAAAACAAAACCAAGCATTAGGACAAAGTAGAATAAATTGAATACAAACATTAGAATAAATATTCTAATAAAGTCCGTTACAAGTTTACATTTTTTAGTATTTTATTTATTTATTCAGAAGTTATTTAATTTTACTATTAAAAAGGTTCATCCATATTTGTATTGCATAAATTTTATTCTGAAACAATTCCTTAAAGTAGGTATAGTACATTTGGGATATGTAGGCAGTTTGGCTAATCTAACCTAAAACAATGGTTCCTGAAAATAAAAATTCTGACGAACAGCTAGCTAAACTAGCTGATTTAGAGGAACAAATGTCTGATTTGGCCGAAGACATAAAGACGACCACCTCAATCGGACTTAATCTACCCACCGATCCTTTGCAAGGATCTCTGTTTTCCGCTCGGATTTCTTGCATTAACGCTACCTACGAGCAGTTTCATGCGGCTTTTCTTGAAGCTAATTCTCTCGCGAGAAAATTAAATTTGCCAGGGATGATTTCAAAGCGCTAAAAGATGATGTACGTGCTTCGTTCTACGAGGCTCTATCTTTTAATATTACTAGTGGCACGGTTCGGTCAGATAGTGATAAGCCTATGACGTGTAGAGGTTCAGATGCTACCCTCCACTCACGTTTACCAGCCATTAGTATTCCTTCATTTTCGGGAGATATTGCGGAATGGCAAGACTTCAAAGAAACATTTACTTCAATCATACACGAAAAAGGGGACTTTGATGATGTACAGAAATTTTATTATCTTATATCCGCGCTTAAGGGGTCGGCTTCACAGACTATTTTCGCCATATCAATATCCGTTGTAGGATATAGACAAGAAGCTCTAAAAAATATGATAGCAAGAGAATTCAAGCCACTTTTTACCTGACGATGATTTTGAATTTTAAGCCGATTATTAAGGGTAACCTATCTAATCTGGAAACGTTCTCGGCAATGGTTCTAGAAAGTGCTTCTGCGCTTCTCAAACTAGAAATAACTGATCTTTCGGGGTTTATATTAAGTACATTAGCACTTCGAATGCTTGATGGAAAACCAGGGAAGCCTTTGAGATGGAATATGGCTCTAAAACTGAACATCTGATTTGGGATGAATTCGCGAATTTTATACAGCGTCATGCTGTCAAGTTACAATCAGAGGCTCTTTTCACTAGTTCTGCGCCAGAGGTAGTGCAACCAAACCATGGTTACGGTAAACACTCTGGACAGATCATAATGACCACGGATTCGTCAGTACAATTCAAGATATGTCCAGTGTGTAATAAATCCCACCGCCTTTATGACTGTACTCAGTTTAAGATGCTAACACCTTATGAGCGATCCGACCGAATAAAAAAGTTAAATCGATGCTTTAATTGCCTTGCATCAGGTCATTTAGCGAATCTGTGTTCTACTCAGAAATCATGCCGATTCTGTAACAAGAGACACCATTCTCTTTTACATTTCATCCCCCAAGGTACTCAAAAGAGTGAGTCATTGTGTGCGGAAACTAGTACCGCTCGTTCACGGCCGAATTCTACTCGCGATCATGGTCCTAACAACTTCAATACCTTAGTTGCTTCTAATAATCCTCCGGCTACACCCACAAAATCTTTTGAAGCAACCCTGTCTAGGGAAGCTATATTGTCTATGGCAGCTAAGGGCAAGATAGCCGTACTGCTAGGCACCGCAATAGCTAGGATCCGTGATTATCGAGGTGAATAGCACGAACGTGCGAATCCTGATTGATAGCGGATCACAACGCTCCTTTATAACTGAGGAATGCGCCTATAAACTGAACTTAACACTCGCGCGCTGTAATCATCGTCCAACGGGTATAGGTAACAAAATCATACCTTCCGTGAAATACGAAACGACATGTGTTATCGCTTCACGAAAGAGCCCCTCCCCCTCACTAAATATCATGGCTATCGTCATTGATAAGATTTGTGAGAACATGCCCACCAGCCCGATTCCGAACAAAATAGTAGAGCAGTTCCTGAACTTGGATCTGGCTGACCCTTAGTTTCAACACTCTCGACCGGTAGATTTTCTTCTGGGAGCGGACATGTTTACTGATATTCTCTGTATGGGAAAAATAAAACCTGAAGAAGGTGCTCTTACAGCTCTTGAAACAGTTTTTGGTTGGGTAGTAATGGGACCCATTAATAACGACCCGCTTGGGCTTGTTTCTGGTTCTAGTACTGTTCTTTACAGCAGTACAGCCTCGTGCTCTAAGCGTGATGATCTATCGCAGGTAAAAGGATTTTGGGAAACTGAATTTGTTCCGAAAATTATAAAATTAGACACTCTGGATGCTCAATGTGAGGAGCATTTTTTAAACACCCACTCGCGGGAAGAGGCCGGTCACTTTGCTGCAAAACTCCCCTTTAATGGTAGCCCTCCAATCTTGAGTGATTTAAAATATGGAGCCCTCCGTAGATTCAGGAATCTCGAAGATAAATTTGAAAAGGATCTCCAATTGAAACAGGAATATTATAAGGTTATAAGGAAATATTTTGATAAACACTATAAATCGCGAGGCACTTCACCGGGCAAGTGTGATCTTCCTCATCGTGCGGTTCTAACGGACAACTCGTCCACTAAATTGAGGGCCATGTTTGATACAAAAGCAATAGACGGAGAACAGTCCAAGTCAACAAGATCACTTAGCCTCTTCTTGGACCCCGCTGGTTTGGTTAGGGTGGGCGGCAGGTGACGCCATGTTCCATTATCTTATGAGGGTATACACCCAATATTATTACCAACGAAATCTGACTTTGTATCGCTACTTATTGACCATTTTCACCTTATTCATTTTCATGCTGGTCCTCAGCTATTACTTTCACACACCCCGGGACATTTTCTAACAGGAGCATCCCTCGTTGCTCCACCAGAACACAATGTGATATCGGTTTTGCGAAACCGCCTTTCCAGATGGCGGATATACTATCTAAATTGCCTTCAGCAAATGGTCAAATGGACCAAAAATACTTCCTCCATTGTTCCGGGAACATTAGTGCTGCTCAGAGATCCTAACGTGTCCCCTTTGCAATGGTCTGCTGCCTGAGAGTTGGAGGTGTATCCCGGCAACAACGGAATTGTTATGGTGGTTAGATTAAGGATGGGAAAGGTGGAACTTGTAAGACCTGTTTCCCGCCTATCACCCCTTCTCCCTGAAGAGAATCATTAAAATTTCTAATTCAAATTTTGGTGGGCGGTATGTTCAAGCCCAAATTAACAATTGAATATGATGGTATTTATTTTTATCATGAGAACAGATGTTCTTTTGTTTTTTATAAGTGTGGGATTTATTATTGTTAAAAAACATATGTTACGAGTGTCAGTGTGAACTATTGTTGTGAGTGTTTTTTAAAGCCAAAAGAATCTGGTGCGGGCAACACACGACTTTCACTTACCTCCATTTTTAAACTCAATGAAAGAATTTTCATATACAGTTAGAGATAAAAATACGTGAAATTATTAAGGAATTAATTAAATTAAATTTCTATAGAAACATGTGTTTGATTCAAAAATCTATTATATTATTATCTAAAATAATCAGTTAGTGTTATGTTCATTTCATCACTCTCTATTAACTTTTAAAAGCTTGTGTATGAGATGATAATATTTCTAAAATCTTTAGCTTTCCAACGGTATACCATACATGTATATTACTGCTCTTATGTTCAAAAACGAAAAATTGCATTAAAAAAATATTTTTTCTGTTTTCTCCTTTAGTTGGGTATCGAATTTATTCAATTTATATATTTACCAGTTTTTCATCAGCTTTAACAAGATAATCTAGTTATTATTATTGAATCTACAAAATTAAAGGTACTTTAGGGGAAGAAAATTTAAAATATCGGCATTTAAGCCCTGTCAAACCATTTTTATCTAAATAAAACCTACATGATATTAAAGCCCATTAAATTTTACATCGATGTAGCGAGTTTAGTCAAAATCGTCGGAACCGTTTTTGAGAAAATCGAAAAAAGGTGCAAAATGCATGGTATAAAGTGCCTCTTCTGGTAGGCTCATTTTGATGAAAAAAGTTTTGTCACGTCTCGGGCGTATAGATGTCTTAAATATGATATTTCAGTTTCATAGGACTTACCGTTTCCGTCCGGGAGTTACCACACACACACACACACACACAGACCTTTTTTCGGGACTTGGTTATTTGGACTCAGGGGACCCTAAAACGTGTATTTCTGTTGAAAACTGGAATTCGAAAATTTTCACGATTGCAATACTTTCCCTTACTATATATAGTAAGTGAAAGTAAAAACACTATCCCACCTCTTTTTTATGAAATAATCTTGTTATCAAGAAATTGATCTTATTTCTGTGAAGCCGAAGTGAAGTAAACACTAGGTGGTAAGTTTTCACCTTTTTTCACAATTCTTATTTTAACCAACCAACAGTCTCACGGGGAAAGGTTTGTTTTTCGATTGAGAAAAGCCCCTTGCCCCAACAATGATGATGCTACAACATTGTTATTTATTGGCAGTAATGATTTGCTATCGCATGGAATAGGAAATGTTAAAAGGTAAGCATCATAAATGTGTTCTAGATGATTCGGTCACTGATTAAATACTATATTAACATACAAATTACTAGGTTAACATTATATAGTAAAATAATAACTACAGCATGTATTGAGACATTTTTTTTATTTTATTTAATATAGATTGAGCTTAGTAACAATGATTACTCTATGAGTCTGGTCAAAAGATGTTGCTACAGCTAACCCCAGCTTGTCTGGACACCAATGGAAGCTTGAAATGGGTTGTGTAGAGAGGGTAACATTCTGAAGGAGAGACAAACTACCCACAACACCTACTGACTTCCCTTCAGCATCTTCTCGCCATCTCTTTTCAGGATATTTACTAGAATGGAAAAAAAAAAAATCATTATAATAAAATAAAAATAAAAAGTATGAAATATTATTTACAAATGATCAACAAAATAACTATTGATACTGAACAACTATGCAAAAGTTTTATTTATAAGGAATGTCATCATTTTCAAAAAAGTGACTAGAATAAATTCTTTAGAAATCTAAAGTTGGGTCCTTTTAAAATCAACTGTAATTTTAAAATCTGAAAAAAAAAAAATCAATCAGGCTTCTGGAAAGTAACCTCAGGAAATAAAAATTCTTTCTTTATTTTCACCAGATTGTTTTTAATTTTTTTTTTTTTTTTTATTACCAAACAGAGACTTGTTCCTATAGTAAAATGGACTGAAGAGTACAGGCTTTCAATTTTGAATATATAGTGAACATATTCTAAACTTATTTGCAAAACATTTATAAGATAATTTGTTAACAAAATATTTATTTTCAAACATTAATAATAATAATAAAGTGGCGCTACAGTCCGATGTGAACCTTGGCCTCCTCATTTTCAAACATTAAAATCTCAAAATGTACTCTATTTAAAAAAAAAAATTGATTCTAGAAGTAAATTAGAGGTTGAAAAATTTTAAACAAAATAAAAGGCTAATAAAACTCTTGAGACAGCAAATCTGACAATTATTTTTTAGAATCCTCTAGTTTTATCAATTAAATGAACCTTTATATGGCTTAAATTTGATTGACTCTAGACTTGGGAATTTATTTAAACCTTTAAATTAATAATTTCATTTAAATGAAATTAATTAAATAATTTTTTTTTCTAGTTTCGGTCATCTAAGGATATTTATTTAAAATAATAATTAAATTTATGAATTAAATAATTAATTATTAATTTAATAAACGATTAAAAAATTCTATTTGTTAATTCTACTTATTATTTAATAAATAATGTTAATTAAAAAGAGCAAAGTATAACACAGAAAACGGAAATAGCATGCGTGATCAACATTCTGATTCAAAAAATGGAATCAGATATCCCGAAAACCTAAAGATTGATCCATATTTCAATAAAAACATATACAGGAGAGATAATTGTATGTGTATTCAGAAATTTGATGCAAAAGATGGAATAAAAATTCCCGAAAACCTGAAAAACGATCTCTATGTCAATGAAAACATTAACATGAACAAAAAAATGAAAAGTGCATGCCCAATCCAAAATCTGTTTTTAAGTCGAACAAATTGCCCCTTAATCAGGATAAATTTACATCAGTTAAGTTATCAACTAAAAAAAATGAAGGAAGGTACTAAAAGTAGTTCAAAATTCAATATTTTAATTAAATATTTTCAAATAAAAGAAAAGAAAATATCATTGTCTCAGCTTATTTTTGCTTGTATTTGACCTTTTAGTAAATTATTTATTTATTTTATACCATAAATATTAATATAATTAAAATTATTTATATTTGCAAAACTACAAATAAAAATTATTTTTATTTAAATGATTTCATTCATCAATTGTCACATTAATTGTTAATTAAATACTTGTATTTATAATTGACATAGCTCTGATTATGTCTTGTTTAAATTATTCACATTCACTTTGAAACCAAATTTAACCAAGAAACAAAGTAATTACAACCAATAATATTGCATTACTTGTATTCTATTTCAAAATATTTTTAATGAACTACATAAAAATGTTTTTTTAAATTATGTCTATTTCTATCATGTAACGTCAATTAGATATTGTTAAGCCAGTAAAGGTATTAATACTTAGTTAATGGAAAACTGAATAATAAATATGAGGATATAATGAATAATCAGAATAACAAGATAAATAAAAACAAACAAACTGGCTAAAATTTCTAATTATTAATAAGTAATAATAATAATAAGTATTATAGCGTTTATCAATACTGATGTTATATTATTACTGACCAATATTAAAAAATTCTAATACTGAACTAAGGCATTACAAATTGAAAAGATTATAATAATCATAAGAAAATTGCTTACTATTGCCACAAGCAAAGAGACCCATTTCCACCGCATGTCATAAATAAATCTCTATTCTGTGGTAAGTGGCGAACAGCCCAAATTGTGGATTTGTGAGCCTGTCAACATTTGCATTACACCATATAATAGTAGCAGGATGGTAACATAATGAACTATACAAGGACTAAACTTTATTTTTTTAAAAATACGGAAAATAAAAAAAATCTTTAAGAATTTTATCACCTTCTCTTTTAAGGAAGTAAACCCTCTTGAGGCATGCTGTGTCCTCAGATCCCAGACATAGAACTTAGCCTCAAGAGTAGTAGCCACCAGTTTATTCATTTCTATTTCTTTCCTGTCAAATTCTATACAACATACCTTTAAATTAAAGCAAAACTAATCAGTGAAATAAATAATAATAAAACATAAATATGTCATTTAACAATTTAAATTTACTTATCACATAATACTTATACTTCAAAACATTCTCACGGGTTATTCATCATATGACAATGGTAAGTACTAAGTAATCAGAAACATACTATGAAACTACAATTATTATTATTATTTTTTTTTTTGCATATTTATAAGTATAAAATATTCTATGAATTGGATCTATATAAGTTATATATTTACATTTGATGTATTATTAAATGTGATGAATATTTTACCCCAAAAAATTAATAGAAGCCAGAACCTCAAGTGTCCGAAAGGAAGACCAAGGAGGATAACATGGATGGACATGCAGCTCATCCATGTTATTCTTGGTGCATTGGAGGAGATGAACTACAAGCAAGGGCAGAAAAGAGGTTGGAAAACTGTTATTTTTTTTTAAAACATTTAATGATGGGTCTTCTCTGGTCCTGAGGTGATTACTGTATAATACTTTATGCCTGACAGAGTATGTTTTACTGTTCTGTGGTATCTGTTTACCATGTGAACTCAGGAAACAGAGCATTCTTAAAATTATCACTAGGCAGGGGTTTGAACAACCCTTTGGGGAGGATTATTATTAATATTAGGTATGTTAGAATAATCAAATGACATTTTTAACAGCATTGTTTAAAAAATAAAAGATCTTATTCATCCACATTTAATTGACTGATGAAAAATTATTATTCTAAATCCTGGTTAGGATTCTAATGAAAGAAACAAGCCTTCGCCATTGTTTGATAGATGATTTGGCCAAGTAAATGGCATTTTTTCTTAGTTTAGTTATAGTTATGAAGCTTTTGACAATTTTTTTGTGCCACAATATTTTAAAAGTTGTTATGATTCTTAAAACTAGATAGTGATTTAGAAAAACTTAAAATCATTTAATATATTGTAATATACCCATTTTTCTATAAATTATACAATTATTTATTAATTTATTATTTAAATATTATTTTAGGCAGGCTAACTATTAGATACAAAATAGAATAAAAATAAAAATTAACAGCTCCAATTTGAATGTTTGTTTGTAAACATAACCTCCATTTTGGATGCAAGGGACACCATAGGTAAAAACTCAGGTAGAAGAAAGATACCTAGTCAATAAGTAGTATTTAAACAGAATGAGAATATTAAAATAAAAGAAAATAAATGAACTAGATTTAAATAAATTTATTTAGTTCATTTAATTACTATTTATTACAAATAAAAAATTTTAAAAATAATATTTTTTACAATACATATTATTATATTGATTTAAATATTAAATTATAAATAATGATAAATAATGTAATATAATATTATCATTCATTTTGTATATAACCATAATAATCATAACCAATAACATGATAGCCAAAACCTTTTGTTATCATCAAATATTCATAGACATACAGTAATCTAATATCATATATAGACATACAGTCTAACATTTCACAAACTGACAAGGTTTATAACATACATTTCTTTTGTCTTGGATCCCACACTTTCACAAAGCCTGAGGCAAGCTATTTAAACATGAGATTTATTAAAAAATTAATTTAATGAACAGTTTATATAAGTTTTAATGAACTAAATTTTAATCAGTAAGTCTAGGCTGAAAAAAATCTGTTAGTTTTATAATAAATTATTGTTTTTTTAATTAATTAATTAAAATAAAGAATCAGAAGTTCAGCATGAACCAAATAAAATATAAAGTTTGTTTGCTCATTTATTTAACATTGCTATTGCTATTGTATGGATAATATGGACACTAAAACCTGCACCAAACCAAATAATATTCAATTCTTTTGATTATTAAGCACAAAATATGTTTTGTTTTGTGCAAACATATGGCAAGACCTCAAGAAACCCTTAATCAGTCGACAGCAACTAAGAACTCAATTAATAAAAAAAACCTGTTTGCCATATATTTTGAATCAAGAGTTAAATAAAACTGGATATTACCATCTCTACCACCAGTTACAATCTCTGGAGCTCCACAACCAATGTTTTGTCCTCCAAAACCATCCATACTATTCACAATTTCTTTATGGGCATCGACTGAATATAAGGCTTCATTCATATGCTCAATATCCCTATCAAAAGGATATCAGATTAATTGAAATAATACTGATTTTTAAAAAATCATAAAGAAATAATACGAAAAGGGCATCTTGATATGAAAGAACACATTAATATATTATAGTACACTGAATATGACAATCCATTTATTATTCCACAACTATCTATAAAGTCCTATTTTAAAATTAATTTAATTTATAGAGTTATAAATTATTTCATATCACTGAAGTATTTAAATTTGAAGCAATTTGGGTTTTGATTGTTACAGATAAAACTAAACTTTCATGTAGAAAAAAAAAATATCTACAAAAGGGTTTTTGTATGGTGAATCTAGAATTGTGAAAATATGAGAGAACACAACTAATTACAATTAATCGAACAGCAAATCAAATCGAAAAAAGAAATATTGGATTCGAACCCGGCAGACGGCTCAATAATTTTTAAAGGATTAACAATTCTTGGTAAAGCCGCCCTTCGGTAGAAACGTAAAATGGTCCCCATCTGTGCCATGTCAGATGCTCCCTAGAGATCCCCGTCATGATTAAAAGAAAAAATATATAAATTACCATATTTCCAATTTTCCAGTAAAACCACCAGTTGCCAGATGTCGCTGTTTCAGAGAGGATGCTCCAAAGGTACAGCATTTGATTGGGAAATCTTTCTCTGTCTATTTTAAATCAGAACAGAATAATTCGTGATTAATACGATAGTTAAAAGTAAAAGGTGTGCAAAGAGTGAACAGTTCACCTCGAATATAATAGATGACTCGCCGGACGTAAGTTCGTAAATCTGTATGATGCCTTTGTTATCTGCTTTGCACCCCATGACGATGTATTTGGCAGAGCATGGAATCCATTTTCCATCAAAAAGGTTATAAGTTACGTTTTTTTCGGCTAGTGCAATTATTTGAGGTTTTTCTAATTTATTTTCCATGTTCCAACTTTAACTTAGATGAAGGTTTCAAAAACAGGATAGTTGCTAAGAAACTGTTGCCATGAAATCAGCAACATATAAAAACCGTTATTTGTGTATTTTTTATTTTTAAATAAAAAATTGAATGTACAATGTATTATGGACAAGCCATGGTTTTCAGTTCAAAAGACATCGTCAATAATTTCTTCCGACTCGGATCAAACTAGGTGTGTGCATTATGTGCCAGCACCAAATCGGGATCTTTCCCTCTTCCAAGTGTGATAAATTTTATAGGAATGAGAATCTCCAGCACATACGCACAGCACGTAATTCTGGAGTGTCCAGCTTATAAGGACGAAAGAAAGAAATTTCTGGATTTTTTAAATTATTACAATGAATTAAATAGGTATGGAAATTTATTGACGTCCAGAAAATCTGATGAAATCGTAAGTGTGACACAATTCTCTAAATGCACTAAAGAAATATATATATATATATATATATATAAATAATATATATATATATTATATATTGAAAATTAACTATGCTGATTGATATTGGTAATATTTAGCATTAATGTGCTGGTCTGGCTGTATGGAGAGCTCCATTGCCCAAATAAAATATAAAAATTCACATTTTATAAGATTTTATTACTGAAAATAATATAATACAATATAAGTTATTAATAAACAATTTTAAAAAACCGTTGATTATGGTCAGGGTTCCTGATGAAGTTGGTTCAAAATAAGATTAATATTAACTGAATTGAAACCCATACTGGCGAGTTGTAATAAAAAAAACCTGAACCTCTACAGCCCATGAAAGGTCTCCCTTCAGTACATATAGAGATTTGTACTGTTTCAGGGAAAAGGAGCATGCAAAGAGGTGACTAGGCCTAAGTCACGCTCAGCCACCAGGTTTTCCCCAATTTTGGGTACCCACTTTATAGAGGCTGGGTGTGCCCCAGGAGGGCTCCATACCCCTGTGTCTTGATATAATACAATTTGTCAAATAGTAAGTGTGATATCACATTTGACAACAGATACATGAGTAAGAAACAAGTTCTGTTTGGTTCTGAATGATCCAACACCCTCAAGCTTAATATCAACAATGCACCTCTTGAAGAAGAACCAGGAGTCAGTGGACAGGTAAGAGAAGTTGGGTCCCCTGTTCACAAGTTTGGCAGTCAGAAAAACCAGCCCCCAGACAAAATACCTCAATCAGGAGTGAAGTGGAAAAGTAAAAGAGAGGGATTTATGAAAAGTGTATGCCTTTCCTAAAAGAGAAGTTCTGCGAGTGAATTCACTGTGTGAGGCCTTTGGTTTGAATCTCTAATATTATTTTGTATATATATATATATATATATATATATATATATATATATATATATATAGAGATATTATGTATTATTTATAGAGAATATTATTTTGCACTCCCTGTGGATTATCCATTATCGCCATATGAATGTTAGTTGAGTTTGTGTTTTTAACTAATTTTATTTTATTTATTTATTTTAATTCATGTTTTTTTTTTCCTTTACCCTATATTTTACTTAATGTTAGTTTTTCTTTGATACTGTTGTTCATTTAGGTGTGCATTCTCACAGTTTTTAAAGATTAAAGATGTGTTGTAAATTTACATTTAATATAGCACTATATAATATACAACATGAAATTATTGAAAAATGAAACCAAAAATGTAAAGGAAATTCATAAAATTTCAACTAAAATAAAACATTATGTCTTCAGATGGATCAGTAAGCTGTTTGAAAGAGCGACCCAATACAGCTGGATTGCACTGTTTTGTTAAGTATTATTAATAAAATAAATTACTTCTTTCTTATTAGTACCTCATTACTACATTTGCTTACGTTGTCTTAATTCATTCAAATTTCTCAGCACAGTACTATTCTTGCTTCATTATTATAGGACGATGCTTCTGAATAATAAAAAGTTGTCTGGATATGATGTGCAACAATAACATTAATATCTGAGGTGTATCTAAATAGCCCTGAGCTGTGTAAGTATATCTTTTAAGAGACTGCTGAGCTGCAACAGATATATCTTTTAGGCACCTTCCATCTCATTAGCACTTAAAATAATTTTGCATTATAATCGGATTCATGCACCAATTTTGGTCCATCTATTGGACCAAAATTTACTGCCTAGCAGAAATGAATCCAAATAAAAACGGTTTAAGGGAAGTCCTTATAAGAATTCATAGGGTAACTACAAAGTAGATATTGATGTATACTACTTTAGCCATAAAATGATGGGTGCGACAGCATCCTTCAAAATCATATCCTAGCTCAATGACATCATAAAATTTCATTTGAATCAGTTTTACGAATTTTTACAACTCAGTTTGATCATAAAATAGTATTCGATCTACTGTTAGAAATAAAGAGCAGCAAAACAGAAGAAAAGTTCTAGTAATGATAAAAAAATTCATTGCTTAAACAGAAAAATATGCATAGCATAGTGACTTAGAGAGAAAAAAAAAAAAGAGAAATAAAATTAAACTGTGTTTTAATTTCACTTATCTATATATGAAATATATGGCAAGGAAAGTATTGCGATCATTATATAAAACTGAAATTTCATACATTAAAAGCATGTATGCCTGAGATGTAACTGCAACATTTTTATCAAAATCAGCAGGCAGGAAGTGCAACTTTACGAAATATATTTTGCACTTTTTATGATTTCCTTGAAAATGGTTCCAATTTTTATTAAACTCACTATATTGATGTTAAATTTAATGGGCTTTAGTATCATGTAGGTTTTATTCTGATTGAAATAGTCTTGAGAGGACTTTAATATCGATATTTAAAATTTCTTCCTCTAATCTACCTTCAATTATGTAGATTTGAAAAAATTAACTATATCATCATGTTAGCATAGATGAAAAACTAGTAAATATTTAGGTTGAATGAATACGATACCTAAATAAAGATGATAAGAGCATACATATGGGTAATATACTGTTGGAAAGCTAAAGTTATTAGAAAAAATATTATATTATTCACAAAGTTTTAAAATATAATAGAGACTAATTAAAAGCTGATAAAGCTAGTTGATTGTTGTAGATAATAATTTTATAGAGTTAAATTATTATATCTAAATATCATTCCTCAAACCTTTTTGAACTTTATTTATTAGTTGTTAAATTGATTTTAACAACCAAGGAAAGTGAAAGTCGTGTTGCCCGCACTAGATTTCTTTTTTTTAAACTATACCAAACTATTTCAATCAGTAGCAAGTTATTAGTAATGACAGGAGAAACAATTATATTAACAAAATATTGGCAGCTATATTATCTTTCATTTGGATTAGTAACAGATGAGTTAGAATATTTCTTAAAATTAAAGGCACAACTTTCAATATCACAAATCACACTTTATCCCTTCAATTCAATCCATGCATTAATACAATTCAAGTTACCATGATTAATCTTTATTGATATAAAAATATATAAACTTATAACAAATAAATAAAATTATGTTATTAAATGAACATTCATCTGATTTGATAAGACATTGTAGTTTTAAGAACTGTAAAAACAAATTAATAAATGCAAAAAAAGATAAATTAAATAAAGCTAAATCAACTGAGTACAGATATTTTTTATTGGTTTCTCTTGATTTTTAGAGATTAAAAAAAAAATAGATATCTATATTAATGATATAAAATAAATAATCTAAAAAAGAAGTAAGAAACATATGGTGTCATGATCATTCAAATTTTAAAAAGTTATAATTAGGATTTATTCATCATAAAAATATTTGTTTTCAATTAACATTAAATAAACAATATTAAATCTTGCATTAAATTAATAATAAACAGAACATAACAATTTTTACAAATAATTGATATATTAGATCTATAAATATAATTAAATAAGTATCTATTGTGCACTTCTTAAGTCACTATGTTTATTTTATTACAAATATACATAATTCCATATATCTGTAAAAAATTAACCAAGATTTGAAAAAGGAAAAACGTAATAAACTGAACACAATTCAACAGAATAAATAGAGTAAAATATTTTACAATTGTATAAGTTATTGCTGAGGTTATCAACTGACTAAATAAGGCGTTTGGCAAAAGTGAACAGGACACCCCACACCTAAGCTACCCTTTTTACCAATTCATATAAATATATATGTATATATATATATATATCAGTCGAAGCTTAGCATAGACTAGAACATTAAGTCATAAGGAAGAGCATCAATCAAGCATAGATAACCTTGAGCAATGAACAAAAACCACATATTTTTATAATTTGTTTGGGAATTTATGTTTACTTTAATAATAAACTGATTGAAGTTCTCAATAGATCCTCTTCACATTTTTATAATAGATTCAGAATGAATGTGTAAACAAAAGAAAAGACATATCAGCTGAAAAGGTTGAATTTTAGTCAGTGACTTGAAGAGGCTTCCGAGGGCGGATGCCATCAGAACGATTGCTGCTTTCATCTGATTCAGCATCTGACTTAGAAGCATCTGCCTCAGAATCTTCAAATGTGTTACGTTTATCATTCGGCACTCTTTCATTGTTATCTTCAGGAGTAATGTTTGTTTTTTGTTCATCTTTGTCTTTTTGTGAAGCGTCGCTGTTTTCCAATTGCTCTTTAACCACTTCGCCAATTTCCTATCTGTAACAATAATATAAAATCTACATGTAATTTATATATTAAATTATTATATATGATAATTTAATTTTTTTTTTCCAATTCTACATACAAAACTGTTGTTAATTTATTTGATTTGATGATATATTTAAGTGCAGCTACATAATAGGTAAAAAGACAATAAACACCTAAATATGATGAAAATTTATTTATTTTCTCACATATAAAAGCTTAGATTTGACAATTAAATGACTTAAAATTTTTTTTGCAGCTATAAAAGAACAACTTGGATTAACAATTAATACTTTATCAACCAGCTTCTGAAAACCATAAGTAAGGTATTGTATATAAAATAGAAATAAAATTTAACAGGTTTTTAACTCTGGTGAGGGTAATTAAATAGATAATATTGAAATACTGAAGAAAAATAAAATAAACAAAGTAATAAAATAAGATCATAAAAAATACTTATTAGATAAAAATAATTTTCTAACGACAAATTACTTTTAAAGAATTAACCAAATACACACTTCAAAAAAAGTATTACATTAAAAGTATCAAAATCTCAGCATTACTGTTTAACAGGCTGGGAAGGAACAAGAATTAAAAAAGAGTTTATAATAAAATTATAAATTTGTAGTAAATTTTTAAAAAGGAAAGGTAGTAATTATGTCAAATAAACAGTACCATTAATTAATTATTCTTTAAAGCACTTAACAAACATTGTTCTATTCTATAAAAAAAAAATATATTTTCTATAATCTCTCAAACCCTTTATTACTCCTATAATATAGTTAAATCCATAAGTAATTAGTCAGCTAGTTAAGGTATAAAGGTCTTTAATCTACAGATGTAAGGGGCGTAAATATATTTTTTTATCACTGTCCTCACAAATAAACGTTGTGGCTTTGGTTTTTTTGGTGAGGGTGGAGGATTTATGCCAGGGTTAAAGCCTTCCCCTCCTCCTTCTCTCCTAATACCAAGACGATGACTTGTAATTGACATTGGCAGTTATAAAATGGAGGGGCTGAGTTGGTTAGCGCACGTTGCCTAGCCACTACAGATGACCAAAAACTTGTGAAACCAAATAATTACGAGTTCCAGTCTCGGTACTGGGGTGTCTTTTATCTCGGCTTTATCCGTGGCCCTCACCCCTGTATAGCGTTCAAAGGTAAAGTAGGGGTGAAAAAAAAATGGACAAATGCAATGGTGTTACTACATTCACAAATGCTAATTTGAAAAAAGGGTGTTACTTGCAGTTTCCAGTACAACAGATCTAACATTATTATTTCAATGATTTTTACATCAGTTAAAAGTAATTTCAAATATTTTTAAGAATTAAATCTATTTCAAATTAACACGTTGACTGCCATGCGAGAGTTAAAATCTCTTTTAGGTCACGCGTACCGCTGTACGAAGCATATTCATTGCTTAAACAGAAAAATATGCATAGCATAGTGACTTAGAGAGAAAAAAAAAAAAGAGAAATAAAATTAAACTGTGTTTTAATTTCACTTATCTATATATGAAATATATGGCAAGGAAAGTATTGCGATCATTATATAAAACTGAAATTTCATACATTAAAAGCATGTATGCCTGAGATGTAACTGCAACATTTTTATCAAAATCAGCAGGCAGGAAGTGCAACTTTACGAAATATATTTTGCACTTTTTATGATTTCCTTGAAAATGGTTCCAATTTTTATTAAACTCACTATATTGATGTTAAATTTAATGGGCTTTAGTATCATGTAGGTTTTATTCTGATTGAAATAGTCTTGAGAGGACTTTAATATCGATATTTTAAAATTTCTTCCTCTAATCTACCTTCAATTATGTAGATTTGAAAAAATTAACTATATCATCATGTTAGCATAGATAATACCAAGACGATGACTTGTAATTGACATTGGCAGTTATAAAATGGAGGGGCTGAGTTGGTTAGCGCACGTTGCCTAGCCACTACAGATGACCAAAAACTTGTGAAACCAAATAATTACGAGTTCCAGTCTCGGTACTGGGGTGTCTTTTATCTCGGCTTTATCCGTGGCCCTCACCCCTGTATAGCGTTCAAAGGTAAAGTAGGGGTGAAAAAAAAATGGACAAATGCAATGGTGTTACTACATTCACAAATGCTAATTTGAAAAAAGGGTGTTACTTGCAGTTTCCAGTACAACAGATCTAACATTATTATTTCAATGATTTTTACATCAGTTAAAAGTAATTTCAAATATTTTTAAGAATTAAATCTATTTCAAATTAACACGTTGACTGCCATGCGAGAGTTAAAATCTCTTTTAGGTCACGCGTACCGCTGTACGAAGCATATTCTGCTGGGCATTCTCACCCTTCGCAAGTGGTAAAATAAGCGTCACCCCAATATGGGTGACATGACGTGGCAGTCGTGTTAAAAAAAAAATCATTTAAATTCAAGATTGATGATTATGTAATTAGCACCAAACAAACTATTAAGGTAAAACCACCAACATATTTTTGAATTTATGAAATCCCTTGTCTCAAGTGGTATAAATCCTTATTTTATTTGTTTAAATTTAAGAAGCAATATCTACAGCAAACATTTGTTTATTTAACTAATGAATTACAATATTTATTTATATAAGTAAAAAAACTGCAGATTATTACACAACAGTTTATTAGTTCCTAATAATTATATTATGGTATTATAGTTAATCATATTATATACCTGAGTAGCCAATTACCTTATACCTATTAGTTACACTATAAATTTATATTCAAGAAAAATGCATAAATCCGTAGGGCAGAAAAACAGATTTTATTTTTCTTCGATATTTGAATTTCAAATATCTTGGAAATGTAAAACCTCAAATTTTGAGGGAAGTTATTTTTTTGGTTGCTTGGTTCATTATTGAAAACAGGAAACCTTCTTATCCTTATATATTTATTTATTTATTGTACATCTGTTTTAGTCAAGTTGACATACAGAGAGGGAGTTGGCCTACTAACACTTCAATTACTAAAAGTACAACATACATAAAAAATATATATATATATATATATATATATATATATATATATATATATATATATATATATATATAACATTACTATGGCATTACTAAGATGTTTTTATTTTCATTGTAAATTGTATAAATTTTTTAGTTTTTCAATTATTATTAGTATTCAGATCTTTTCTTTTTTGTATGCATATATATATATATATATATATATATATATATATATATATATATATATATATATATATATATATATATATACAAAAAAGAAAAGATCTGAATACTAATAATAATTACAAACAAAAAATGTATACAATTTACAATGAAAATAAAAACATCTTAGTAATGTCATATTAAATCAGCTTAACTGCTGATTAATTATTGATTATGGTACACAACTGAAAGATATATACTAACACATTCATGTGATATAAGTTATTATTCAGTTAACAACTGATTTCTGATATTCATTAAACCGGTAAAAAATAAAAAAAATCATTCAATTTATTCTTGTCATCCGGCTCTGAGAAACTTAATAAATGAATTAACTGTTGTTCCTCATCGGCAAAGTGTGATATATATTTCATTAAATATTTTTCTCTTATTTGCATGTAAGACGGGCAAATTAAAATACTATGGAATATATTATCGGGTTTATTCAAAATACAGAATCTGCAAGAGGAATTGGATTCAAATTTAATTTTACTTCTATTTAGATAAATTATGGAGCATTTTTTATCAGCTAAGTGAACTTGAGCTACTAGTCTTAATTTGTTTATGTGTAAGCTGTAGGTAAGGTATTGCTCGTGGAAAAATGACAGACTTGAGATCTTTCTGAGTATGATATTATACTCAATGTTGAGTGCAAAATGTACGTCCCTACTGAATAAATTGTTCTCAAGAGAATCAATCAAATTATTGCGATTCTCCCTAAGCAGCTGGAGATCCTGAGATTGATAAATGTGGTCCGCCCCAATCACTATTAGGTACTTTCTTAGCTCTGCTGCCCAGTTACAAAGCTACTCAGCTCTAGCAATCTTGAATAACATAATTTGGGTGATCGGTACTCTGGCATTTCCAACAAAGATTCCCACCAATTTAACATCCGTTTAAAGATCTTAAGTTGAACTTGGCGCCTACCAGTTTCTATTCTCACGTATGAATCGGGAGTACATTTTGGGAAATGTAATAAAAATTTTAGGAATCTCAGTTGCCCTCTCTCTAGGACATGAGTATAATTTAAACCCCAAATTTCTGCCAAATAGAGAACCACACTCTCCGAGATGGAATTGTATAAAATGGATTTGGTTTTCCAGTCATAACTCTTGCATGATTTGAGCAGGACATGACCACGGAGGAAGCTGAAGCGTTCTTGGCAAGAAAGTATTGACTTGTTTTAAAAAATTTAGCAGATGGAAAGAATGGAACACCTAGATAAATAAATTCAGAAGTATATTCAATGTACTCTGATTTAAACATCAGACGCTTTGCTTTAGATAAATTTCCTCCTTTTGAGAAAATCATTGCAAAAGTTTTATCAATATTTACAGTGAGACAGTGTATAGTGCAATATTCTTCAAGGATGTTTAAGTTTTTTTGGGCACCTATCCAAGAAGGTGAGAGCAACAACATATTGTCTGCGTACAGCAATAAGTGCAAGTCTCTATTGCTTTTTAAAATCAGACCAAGGGATCCACGATCACCAAAGAAAGTGACTATATCCGAGATGTATAGGGAGAATAAAAGAGGACTCAAAATTTCCCCCTGCAGGACGCCCTCGGAAACAGGAATCTCTTCGGAGGAAGAAGCGCCGTCCGAGATCACTAAAGAAGCATTATCATAAATATTGCCAACAACATGTAGAAATCTGCGGCTAACTCCCATTGAATAAAGTTTATACCATAGCTTATCATGATTGATCGAATCAAAAGCTCTTCGATAATCTATAAAAACCGCAAAAACCTTTGCTCTTTGCAATCTAAGATTGATATTGATTGCTTCCGACAAAGTAAATACACAATCCCAGCACCCTCTACCTCTCCGAAATCCCATCTGCTCTTCAGGCAGTAAACTCCTAGATTCGACCCATTCATGTAGTCTGTAATGCAGAATATTTGTAAATATTTTGGTGATATTGTTAAAAATCGCAATGCCCCTATAGTTGTACGGATCCATCGTATCACCTTTTTATGGATTAGCTTCATTCGGATCAAAGACCAAGCTTTTGGAGTAGATTCAGCATGAAGAACCTGATTAAAAAGACGCAACAAAAAATTTAACCAAGATGAATTAAAACATTTAAAAATTTCATTTGAGATTAAATCCTCTCCAGTAGCTTTATTAAGTTTACTTTTACTTATACTATGAATTAGCTCATCCAGAGTAATATCGCTATCTAGAGCCGGATCAAAAGGACCAAAAAACTTAAAATCAGTAGGTAATTTTGGTGGTAAGATTGAATAATAAAATTGTTCCCACTCCTTACAGCTTATTTGATTTAGTGCTTGCGGTTTTTTTTCTAAAAAAAATTGACAGCAGACCAAAAATCAGTGGGGTTTTTAGCATTCCGTAACCACGTGCTTATGCTATTCAAATATGTTTTTTTATTATTATTAATTAAAATCTTGTATTCAGATTTGGACCTGACTAATTCACATAATGTTTCCTCACTAAAATTATTCATTTTACATTTTCGAAGCTGAAACTTAACTTTTCTTTGGGCCTGGAGGCAATCCCTGTTAAACCACGGCTTGTGATTGATTCCCTTGGCAATAAAGTTCGGCTTTATTATTTTATTCAAAAGAATTCCGGATGACGTCATTAGTTGATGCATATTTTCAAAAAAGTATTCATAGTATTTAGATCGTCATAATCAAATTCGGAACTAGCAAAGTCCGTTAGAAGCGATTTAAACTTCTCCATTGTTTGACTATTTCTTATCACGCATGTCAAGCTTGGAGTCCCCGCATCACTCTTCGAGATGTGTGAATTTTTAATAGGAGAAACCACTGATAAAACACATAAATTATGATCTGTGATGTGAGCGTTGTCGATTACCACAAAATCATGTATATAATGAGCTGAGCTTATATTGGCCCAAGTAAGACCAGGGACACTACAGCCGTGCATACCAATATAAGTGAATTTCCCAAATTCATCTCGGCTAATACGACCATTACATACGAAAAAACCGTATTCCTCCATAAGGTCAACGAGAAGGGAGCCCCTTTTGTTTACAATACCGTCTTGAGAATTTCTTAATCCATTAAAGGGGGTATTTTCGAAAATCTCACTCTCCATACTATTAAGGAGGCCTAAGCGGGAATTAAAGTCTCCCCCCAAATACAGCTGGGAATCTGGATATTTAATCATAATATGATATAGATCCTCAGAAAAGCTATCAATTACGAATGAGTCAGAGACTGAAGGTTTCCAATAAGTCACGCCAATAACATACCTGATATTGCCAACACTGGCACAAAAAATAATCTTTAGAAATTAAAAAATTACACTACAAAAAAAAAATTTTCTGACTAAAATCATAAGTCCTCCTGAAGCCCTGCCCTTTTTATGCACTTTTAGAGCCTTTGAAGAAAAACAGTCATAATCTTTTAAAAATTTAGGGAGAGAAAAATTATCATTTATGAGCCACGTTTCACTAAAACATAATACATCTAACTTTAATAATTTTTTAATTTCCGTGTATACCAAATTGAATAATGAGTTGAAGCCATTAATGTTCCAGAAACCAATATGTATATGTCCATTTGTTATCGTCCCTGCCGAGCCAATATCCACTGTTGTTTTCTGTAGTCGCTATGTTTTTATATCTTGGTATTCGTCTTCTGACTCATTACTTCTTTCACTCTTCTGAGAATTCGTTCTTTCTCCTCGCCTTTGTATGAATCTTTCCAAACTCTACGATCTATTTTTGGATCTTTTGACTGCTGTTTTGGGCTTTTTCTTGTTTCTCGAAATAGTCCCTTCTTTGTTAATAACATTCGGTGATTTTTCTTCACTTCTGCACCCTTTCCCCGGAAGAATCTCTTGTGTTTGGAGTTCTTCTAAGCTGAAGATTTGACCGTTTATTATTAATTTATCGTACCTCATAATGGCTTTACAATTCTTTTTCTTTGCTTCTATTAAATAGGTGAATAATTGTTCTCTCTTTCTTCTGATTGCAAGTGGGAAATCTTCTTTTATTGTTATATTGTGAAAATGTTCAGATGATTTTAGAATTTTTTTGGTTTTTATAACTAGATTTTTAGCTATCATTGAATTAAATTTTACTAACACCGGACTTTTTTCTTTATTATAATTGCTTTTACGAAAATAGTCTATATGTTGTAACTGAGAGAGCAGGTTCATATGTTTAAAAATGTTTTCTATTTCACTGTGCATAGATTCATATGTTTTCTCCTCCATTCCAAATATTAAAATGTTGTATTTACGTTTCTCTTTATCGTATTTGATTTTAGACAATTCCATTTCCTCTTTTATTTTTAAAATGTCTTCTTTAGCAACTTTTAAATCCTCCTTTAATTTTTCTTTAATTTCATTTACGTGCAGTTTTAAGTTATCTAATTTATTTAATTTTTGCAAAATTTTGTCTAGTTTACTTTCCATTTTGGATAATAATAATAATAATATTTTGATTTTACTTACGTAAATCAGATGGTATTGTTTTGAGCTCAAAAGATATCAGTAGTGCCAGCTGTTAGCTCTGATTGAATTAACTCTCTCTCCACTCACCGGTTGCTTGGTTAATCCAATTAACTTATGCACTTATATTTCCCTTCTTATATCTTTTCTTAGGGACAACTGTATCGGAACCACACTTTTTCAGCTTCTTAATTCACACTAATTGCAGGTGTATTTAAAGTTTTATCGCGAATAAAGCACTTTTTACAAACTTATAAATGACGAGCGTGCCTACGATGTTAACTGTACCGTGGCCCAGGCCAGACTCTCCCTTATCCTTATAATAATATTATTAATTATATTATATATTATATATATATATAATATAATTATATATATATATATATATATATATATATATAATATATATTATTTGGAGCTGTTCTGGGGTAACTCATATAGATTAACAATATCATCAGTTTGGAATAATACAGATACCACTAATGAAAATAAATCTGCATTTATTTTAAATTTGAAAAATAATGACTCACTATAATACTTTAATGGTACTTACCCACGGAAGAAGAGCGGCTACTAGGTCGTGATACTGGCTTAACCTTATGTGAAGGATTAGGAAAACCACAATAAGCGCAGCGGAACGCTAAAATAAAAATACCACTTATCAGAACCTGCTGTGTAAGCATTATCTAAGTTCTTGTTACATGAAATTCAAATAAATGTTTTTTACAAATGTTAATTATGTATAACTTTTTTAAATCAGTATGAAAAACTCTGCTGATACCAATAATAAGTGATAGACATTTAAGGCTTCTTCTATCTAATCTAAAAAATGACTTAATGCTCAAAATATTAGAAAATCGACAATATCTTCACCCAGACTACGAGTATATCAGTAGATAATTGGTATATAAATCCTTTCCTTACTAACTTAGGTATTGAAATTATTGACAACTATCTGTATATCATAATAAGGACATGCAATCTCCTTTCTTAAAATTTAATTATAATAATGTAAAATATACTTCATTTTGGCAATAAGAAATTCTGAAAAGAAAACATTTTTTGTGATTGAATGTGAACATTAATTAAAATAATCACTATATAAGAACCAGTCAAAATAATTACAAATTGTATTGACTTGGATTAAATTATTTTTAAAAATTAAATATAAAGCATTACCTAGATATTCAAATTCTTCTCTTAAAGCCATGCCATTGTGCGAGGAACAGTTCTTGCATATGAGGGCATATCTATTGCTTGGCCCATCTCCGACTATTGACTCTATCACCCTATCTATCCAGTTCCTCTCCCTGGGGATGATTGGTCTAACCAATCGCCCTATCAAAACAAGATCAAAGTGAAAAACAGTTAATTATAACAAATTGATACTGATAATAAAGTTTCTTCAATAGGATGAAAACATATTAAAAATAAAAAAAATAATCTTTTAGAAGATATGCCAGTAGATTATCACAACTTCTATTGATTATACACTACTCAATCTCTTTGTTTAACTGATAAATACAATTTTTTAAGAGACCGCCTCACAAAATGTGGGAAACAAAATGCAAAGTTGGACCAATTTCTTTGGTAGAATGAGGCATAAATTTACATACAATGTCAATCCTTGTGACTTAAATACTATTAATTAAAAGGCCAACATATAAATTTGTACTTACTTTATTTTATTGATATAGGCAATCCACAACAATGCTGATGTTTGCAGACATAAACTATAGTCATTTCGAAGATATTACTAATAACAGTTCATAGAGGCCAATAAATGGAGTGACAAAGATAATTTTATTTTGATATAAATAATACAAGAGAAAAAAAAAATTAATTGAAAATATGTACTATTGTAATTTAACAAGGTATTTAAATGATATGGGAGGTTTACACCTATCAATTGCCTGCAGTTTGTCAGTAAGGTACGTAACACTATGCGCAGTACGGTATTGGTGTTCCAGTCAGTAAATGTTGATAGGTTAGTCGTGGGTATCCTATTCTGAGCCTTGTCAATAAGACTTCTTCTCTTCTGTTATCCTAGACTGATGATTCCCAGGAAAATACAGTGCCTTTTATTTCCTTAAGTTTGTTATACCTTGGTTTATTCCAATTCAGCTGCCATTTGTCCATAATTAATCATTTTATAAGCCTGTAAAGGTCATTATGTGGAATGTCTAAGCAAATAGGCGGAGGAATTGTCGTCTCATCTGTTTGGCAATCGCCATGTATTCTTGCATGACCTGGGATCCAAACAAATAAAATTGATCAGTTTGACCAATTCAGCACATAAACCAACGGAAGAATGAGAATCCCTATGAGATGTGTTGTATATACATTCTTTAGGAGAAGTAATGAGCTTAAGGAATCAGTGAAGAGCACAATGTTGGTTATACCCTCTTCGTAATAAGATTCTCTAAGCCCCAGAAATATTGCGGTTAGTTCTGCTGTGAAGGAACTACATTCAGGAGGTAAACTTTGAGGTAAGTTTGAACCAAGAAATCATCCACTATTGCTGTAGATCCAACAATATTGGCACTTTTTGATCCATCAGTGCAAACAACAGTATGTAATGTATATCTTTAAATTTGTACTTAAAAATTATTAAAGTAAACACAATTAACACTGTTTTTAAGGTTATATTTACTGATTAAGAATCATAATATAATACGGTTAGTATTTGATTTTCATAGAAAACACAAGCATAAAAACATCAATAACCTCTGCAATAACTGAATTTCATCCTAAAAGTTTTATAGATTAAAAAACGTTAGGCTATCTTCAGTAATATTTTCACACAATTGATCAGTAACAAATAATAACATTAGACTTGCTTAATGGAGTACCAAATTAAAGCTAAACTATGTAACAGTAATACATTTTCAAGAACAGATGGACAGTAACAGTTATTGTACATACGTTGAGGAGAACCTTCCAATAGGCTCATGCGCTGAGGGGAACTTTGCCTACGCTGAAGTATCATAGGAGCCACAGTCTTTTGATGTACTGGACTAAACCCAGGAGGAGGCTGCGGTGATGGTAAAGTTGGTGGCTTTGCTACTTGAAGTTGTTGCTGAGGTACTGGAGGACCAGTTGGGATAACTTGCGAATCCTTAGGAACAGGGACTTTGAGATTAGTTGCAGATAAAGAAAGGGGCTTAACCACAGGCTCCTGCAAATAGAAAAAATTTAGGGGTTAACTGAAAATAACGAAAGTGATGGTAATGTAGAGATCTACTTTAACCACCTTTTTTGAGCAATAAACATGAGCCTTTAGAAAGATAATAAAGGCAGAACAGTGATAAAGTAGTATCAGTGAAATTTAGATAGGTTTGATTTAGATATCTGAGTAACAGGAGATATAAGACCTTAACTATATAAGAAAGACAATTATTGGGTTAAAAAATAAGTCCTTTTGGTTTTTCTGTTTATTATAATGTCAATATGAAATACTTGTTATCTGATGAATTAATCCCTAAGACGGATTGTTTATCATGTTTGTAATAAGTCAACAACTTATCTGTAAACTTTTGTTGAAACTGGCTTAGCATTGCGTTTGCTATTGCACTGTGAATATAGAAGAAAACATCATTCATTATCAGCATACTTTAATGTATTTTAAAAAGAAAAGAAAAGCATGCTGCAGAAACTCATACAAAAATTTGTTGTTTATGATCAAGATGCCTCAACCGAACACACCTGTAAAAAATGGTTTGCCACATCTTATTTAGGAAATTTGGGAAACAGGACTCAAAGGTCTGTTCACCCCCATGAAATTGAAACAAGCAATATTAAGACCATTGTTGATCAAAATCCCACCCCATTAGTGCAAGAGATTGCTATGGCCCTTAATGTGTTGCACACAAGCGTAGAAAACCATTTGCACAAGCTTGGTTGGTCATCAATGTTTGGGTTCCTCATTCACTAACTGAAGTCAACATACATTTCTCTTTGTAATTTGCTATGGAAACAGTAACAAATTGATCCATTTTTGAAAAAGTTGCTAACAGAAGATGAAAAATGGATATTTAACAATATTGTAGCCTGTGGAAAATCTTAGGAACTTATTTATTTATCCACCCCTTCCTGGCCTAAATGGCTACACGGGATTTGGCATCAGTTCTTAACAAACTGATACCCAAAGGTATCGGAAGTGGCCTTCTTCTTCTTCTTCGAACATCAAGATTGAAGTGTGCTGAACCCAAGGCTGTCTTCCAGCTATAAATTAACTCCTTGAACCACGAGAAGTTTGTTTCACTCACTAATTGAGGAAACTTCCTCTCAGTGATGAGTAACAGTCCTGTGGCTCTTATTAATCTGACTCTAAGGGAATCGAATGCAGTGCAGGTTACGTGTTCGGCTGTCTTCGAGACTCCGCAGGTTGGACATTAGGGATTGATATCAAGGCCAAAACTATGCAGTTTAGCTCAAAACCCCCCATGGCTTCTGAGGAACTGTGATATCCAGTATTCCGGGAGGAACCATTTGGCTTTGAGACGGCACTTTATCATTGGAAAATATTTCTGAAGCGAACTCCCTTTTGTAGGATCAATCCACCGTTGGCTCCATACCTCCATAGTTTCCTCCCGGATCTTCGTTCTCCATTTCGTGGGTTCTTCCACAATCCTCAGCCGGAGATTTTCTGGTAGACCTGCCAAGCCTTCAGTTGTGTACATATATTTGGTCACATCTTTTCGCAGGAGGAGGTCGAGAGGTACCGCTCCTGCTAATACCTGCACTGCTTCATGGGATGTCGACCTATAAGCAGAGCCATTCTCTGGATCGAAGGCAACCTTTTTCTCTGGCACAGTGTGAGGTCCGATACCAAGAGGGGGAGGCACATCTTAATACACTCAGTATGGCTCCTTTATATATTGCCATATTTGCTGGGTATCTGAGGCCACAAAAAGCATCTCCTATCAGCCCATTCATGACTTGGGTCAACCTTGTTGATAAATACTCCAAGTGAGTTGATATATCGAGCTTTTTTCCTAATCTTATGCCAAGGAACCTATTAGTGAGGCTGTCCGAACCCGGATTGTATACAAAGAAGATATAGTGTTCCATCCATATGGTGGGATTCCAAGGGTGTTATTTTCTATGAGCTATTGCCATCAGGACAAATGATTGATTTAACTCTATACTCCTCACAATTAACAAAATTGGATCAATCAATAGAAAAAAAACTCAGAACTACCAAATCAAAAGGGTGTTGAGTGTCAACCAAGACAATGCAAAGCTCAAAACCTCATCGGTCACTCGCAATAAATTATTGAGCCTAGCATAAGACCTTTTGCCCTACCCTCCCTATTCGCCAGATCTAGCTCCAAGTGACTAATACTTATTCCAGTCACTGCAGAACTCCATGAATAGAAAGAAATTCCCAAAGAAAAAGGACATCAAAAACCACTTGGATCAGTTTTTAACAATAAACTCTGGAGTCTATTGTCTTTGTCTGGACATTCTATGAACATGGATGGCATTATGGAGTTAGTGAAAAGATGGGAAAAAGTCACATTAAAGAATGGTCAATATATTGTAGATTAAAATAAATTTTATGTCCAAAATACTTATAGTTTCATTTCACCCTTGGACTTATTTGCCAACCCAATATTAATCCTTAAATGAAAAGTCATGGGACAAAGTGATCAGTATTAATTCAAGAAATTAATGACCATTTAATATAAAAGACAGGCATGGAGATGTAGAGTTTCTCCGTCTATGGGAGACTTAATATTGAATTGAGGACTTAAGTTTGTTATATCTGCTGGTATAATTAATGATATTTAGTATCAAATTATGTTTTGCAAGGAAAGTATTTTGCTTTTGGATCACTAATACCTGTTATTTTTATGCAGTTTTTTTTTTTATATAAATCCATTCTGCAATGGTGGATGAGTAAAAAAAGACAGTATAACAAAATCAATGATCAAGAATATTCAATAATTTTTATTGAAGACTTAATTTTAAAATGAAAACAACCTACATTTAGATATAATTGAATTGAGGTAGGGAAAATAAATAGCACATACAGTTCCTGATTTTTTCAGCTGCTCTGGTGCATATTTTTCAAGGATTTCTTTGGCAACTTTGTAAGTTTCAGTGTTCATAACATCTTCTAATATTTTCTTCTTTTTAGCTTTCAAATCAGAAAGTTTATCTTTTTTATGTATTATTTCCCTTTTGTAATACCAAGTAATAAACTTCTTTAAGAGTACTATACTAAAAAAGATATATTTATTAGTTATTTACTCTTTAAATTATCAGGAAAAGTAATAACAAGATATGCAACATAGCATTGCTAATAATTAAATGCTATATTAATAATGAAACAACTAAATCAAACAGCAAACAATTTTTACTTAAACCAGCTGATTGCTTCCCTATAATTAGCTACGGTTACTGAATGGTTAGGCCATGTCTTTACCCAATAATTTTAATCAAGATTATTAGTACTTTTGATTAATAAAAATAATTAAATAATGATTATTAACTTATTAAAATCTAAAATAAGTAAAATGTCAGCGAGGCCTATTAATTACTTTAGACAACAAACATATTCTCTCTATAAAAAGAAAAATGAATGGTTACTGTGGTTCATATCCTAACTTTTATCACAAAATCATGGGAAATAAAATGCTTTCCCAAAACTTTCAATTTTAAATAACAAGAAAAAGTTATAAATCAAAAGGTTCATTTTTCCGTCGTATTTATTTTTTACTTCACTGTTACACGGTTATTGAACCATGAAGATCCTTAGCTTCCTGAGTGACTTTCTTTTTCTTATAAAAGTTTTGCAATGCTTTTATTTTATTAACATATATAAGAGCTTGGATCCTTAAAAAGAAACCATGTAATTTTTTTATATTATAATTATTTTAATATTACTTATAACTTTCTAGACACATCATTAAAAATCCAAGTGTATATCCATCATAAAACATTGAAAAATAAATATATATATGTTTAATTAGTTCTCGACTGTAGATAATTTAAGTTATCTGCTGGTCTTGAGATTCAGTCAATAAATAAGCAATTTTATTTAGACTACACTTTTGAAAATTTATTGTCCTCATATTCATGCCAATTTCAGACAAAACAGTAAGTATATTCTAAGCATGTATGTAAACTATAAACTTTGAAAGAGTGGTTTTTTTTTCAATATATATACATATAAATGACACAAATATATCCAATATATAATAATAACAATGCAATCTATTATTTCTTTATAATTACTAACTGATATTGAACTAATCTAAACCAAAATTTAAATATATGATCTTGAAGGTCAATAAAAAAAATTAGCAATAATAAAGTAAACTAATTTTTCATTGAAAAGTTAATAAAATGAATCAATAACTTGCCAAGATGAAAGTGTTAAACTTAAGCATATTGTAGTCATGACAATGAAATACCAAGTGGAATACAAAAACTATTTAATAAGAGTAAATTATGAAGGAAAATGTTATGGGAGGGTAATAAAATTAAAAAAAAAATGGACTGAAACATCGAAATTATTTCTGGCATTACTGTTTGGACAAATCTATTATTGTTATGATCCCGTTCATTTAAAATTTCTAAGAGAAATGAAATTGAAAGTTTAATAGGTTATTATGTATAAGGAGTATCTGAAAAGAGATTTATACAAATATTTAAAAAAAACAGAAGATAAGGTAATCGGTCTTCCAGTAAAATGTTTAAATAAACTGTGTTTGGCTTCCACCTATCAGGATCACCAATTTTCCAGGATGATTAAAATATAATTATCCTTTTTAATCTTTTTTTATAAATCTAAATGATATTCATGATTCAAATTATTATATCTTAAACAGGCGAATGACCAGGTATAAGATAAAATATAATTAATAACCATGGTAAAGTATGCATCATAAATATAACTTTTTAATTAAATAAGTAACAAAATTTAGCTTTATAGAACTTAAAAAACATCAATTAATTTTGTATTTAACTATTAGCAATCTCCTACTATGAGCTCTATACTTTGCAACACTTTCAAAGAAAAACTGTAATTAAAATATGTATCTAAGAATCTTAAAATAACAACTATGAAAATAAAACTTATTACACTTACAGAAGAGGGAACATCAACAAAGGAATCATATAAAATATCCTATCTGTCAGTGAGGCAGGAAAAAAACAGAAATAAAAGAGAGCTGCTGCTAAACACATACAGTAAAACTGAATAAATTATTAGTCGTCCAACCACATAATTTTGGCGCTGTAAGACTTGGTTCCTGTCACTTTCAAGGGATTGGATGTCCTAAAAAAAAGAAACAAAATGTTATCTCTGAGCACACAATACAGAAGATTTTTTAAAGCAAACAGGTGATTATATTAAAAGATTAGTTGTGATCCTAGAAAAAAGAAAGAATTTTCAGTACTTACATTCTGAATCTCCTCAAGTATTTCATCAGAAGATTTTTTTCTCTAAAAAATAAAAAAACAAATCAAGACTATAAAACTTAATGAAGTTAGTTAGTGTTGAATGCTATTAGTGTAGGAAAGTCATATAATAAAATTCAAGAACATCATCTTAACTTGATAAGCCTTCATTTACCAGAATCTTTAAAATATCCTGAAAGGAAATCATCCTTCTTGTAGGTGCAGAAATATACAATAGCTGAACTACTGATAACTTTTCTATTCTGGGGCTCAAGACCTATTTTTAATTTAAAAACATCCATCTGCCATTCCATATTTAAGGTTATGTTAAAATCCTTGCACCATTTTTGTGGATTATATAGCATTATTCAAAATATATACATATATTTTTAAAAATAGAAGAACTTACCCTAAACCTAGAAAGTATAAGACCCATAGTGTAACAATATGTTTTTCACCGGTGGTGTAGTAATTCAGCTAAATCATGTAAACTTCATTCATCCGCAGAGGTGAGTTAACACCAATGCTAAATAGTCTCCAGGTAATTTAACAACATAAATGATAATAGTATTTCCATTACTCATCGAGTGATTAACGTCAATTGTTTAGGTGGCAGACGGAGAAAAATCAAATAAAATTGTGATACTTCAAAAAATACATTGGCGCCATGATGTTACGAGAGAGTGAAAGCCATCTCAATTCAACTGTAATATTATCAAATTGGAAATTACATAATGGAATTTGTAATATAACTAATTTTTTAAGCTATAAAGTGGGTAGGATTACTTATTATTATCATAACATTTCTTTATTTTCACTTTTAGAAACAATTACAAAACAGGCTGACCCATGAAATATTGACTTGCGTGAAGCATCTTGTTATCAGAAAACAGACAGACTACGATGGCAACTTCAAATGTAAGTACATACTGCTTATTGTTAAAAGTCTCAAATTAAAGGGATCAGTTTTGTGTTTTACTAAATTCCTATTGTTTCTGAGAATGAGGAAAATTAATATTTTTACCATTCCATTATCATCGACGATTACATCATGGCTGATTTTCATACAATAGTGTTTAAAAAAAAGTTTGAAGTGGAAAGTATTAGTATTGTTACATTAAGTGGCCTATTTGATGAATCTGTTTTAAAATTTCCCACAAATCGTAGCTCAACCTTAATCATTCAGTTATAGGTAACACAAATATTTTACAAACACAATTTTACAAATAGGTAACACCTACTTAGTAGGCAATTCTGTAAGTTACTGATAATGTTTCGTATATTACACTTTAAAAGTTTTAAAGATGAGCAAAAAGAAATATGAGATCGCATTTTATTGATTTACTTTTGGAAAGGCTCTACAAATATTAATATGAACTTAAATTTATAATATAGAATGATAATGTTTAAATTCCCTTGATACCATTACGTGGTACCTTTCCAGGTGAGGTATATTAACGGTGCCGAGCTATGTTTATCATAGCTATGTTTATCATGCACCGTAACATCATGTACAACGAACTAAAAAGAGAAATACGAAAATTTAAACAAACTAACTTTGACATCTATTTGGAAAACCAGACAGCGGATGACAACAGCCTTTGGCGACATACTAAGCGCCTCTTAAAGCACCGTGAAGTGTCTACCCCATTGAGAAAAGACGATGGTTCCTGGACTGTGTCGGACAGAGAGAAATCTACTTCTTTTGCTGACCACCTTTCAACAGTTTTTCAACCTCACACAGACTTAACAGACGAAAATTATGTAGAGAATATCTTAGACTCTCCTCTTCCCATGTCTCTTCCACCAAAATCCTTTACTCCTTCCGAAATATCATGCCAGATTATAAAAATGTCAAAAAAGAAGACTCCTGGTTATGACCTTATCACTGCTGAGGTACTTCGAAAAATCTCCAGAAAAGCTTTAGTCTTACTTAAAAACTAAATTCCCAATTCAATGGAAACATTCTACGATTTCAATGATACAAAAACCTAACAAAGACAAACACAGGCCTGATTCCTACAGACCTATTAGCCTTCTTCAGTATGCTCTAAAATATTTGAAAAATTGTTGCACGGACGCATTATTAACATACTGACAGACCACGACATATTACCAGATTTCGCTCTTTTCACTCCGCAACACAACAGCTACACAGAGTAATCGACTTATTTCAACCGCACTTGAACTAAAACAACACGCTTCTGGGGCATTTTTGGATGTTACTCAAGCTTTTGATAGGGTTTGGCACCAGGGCCTTCTTTTTAAACTAAAACCCTTGCTTCCAAGCACTTATTATTTAATATTACAATCTTTTCTCTATGACCGCTTCCTATTTGTCCGACAGGGTTCTGTGACCTCATCAATAAAGCCAGTCTCTGCAGGGGTTCCCCAAGGTTCTATCCTGGCCCCACTTCTGTGCTTAATATAATAATAATAATAATTTCTTTATTTATTCTGGGACAAGTCCATTCAGAATAATACATATGAAAGTAAATAAAGTCTTAAATGCCTTAGAGTAATAATGGAAGAAAAAATAAATACAGTGATAAAGTAAAAAATAAATACACAAGACAAAGATAACATATAAAACCAAACTGTTGAATATAATAAATCGACTTCTCGTTAGTTAAAAAAAAATAAAAATAAAATACAAAATTATCCTTCTGTTCCTGTGCAGAGCTTTGATCAAAAAATAATTATATACAATTCCTATCTAATTAAAAAAAAAAACAAAAATAAAAACAGGAGAAAAAAAAATAACTTCTATATTAACGCTTCTGTGATTTTTTAAAATTTATTTATTTATTATTATTATTTTTTTTTTTATTTGAACATTCTCATTTAAAATTGGTTATTGTCGAGATTCCTTGGAAATTGAATGGATAGGAAGTAATTGAATAGACGGGATTTAAAGGTTGGAAGGGTATTAGAGTTACGGATATGAGAAGGGATAGAGTTCCATACGGAAGATGATCGGATAATGAAAGATCTGTCGAAAGCTGCGGTTCGATGGGGCGGAATATACAAATCAGAAGGCCGTGCTCGAGTGTTGCGGGAATGAATCGAGGATTTGAATAGTAGGAGGTCAGAGATGTATGATGGACGGCGGAATCGGATTACTTGATAGAGGAAGGATGCCAAGAAGTACTTACGACGATAGGAAGGATAAAGCCACTTTAACTCTTCGTAGAATCGAGTGACAGAGGTGTCTCTGGAGATCCCAAAGATGAATCGGATGAAACAATTAAATAGCCTTTTTAGTTTTACCTCAAGATCTCCAGAGACACCCCCAAACACCGTACAGCAATAGTCAAAGTGGGGGAATATTAGGGAGGAAACCAGTAGCCTACGGGTTTCTCGAGGAAAGCGGTGACGGATGCCATTTAATCGCTTTAGAGTGATGAAGGAGCGGCGGGAGATAGAGGCAGAGTCGTGGAAGGAGTTTGGCCTGGAACCACTACGTACTGGGAACGGTCAGACTTGAACCATCGCAGAGCACTATTGGATAGAGGAAGATTTCTAACTTTGGAAAGGAGAATGTTGTGATCAACGGTGTCGAAAGCTTTGGAAAAATCTAAAAGGATAAGGATTGTTAGTTTTTGGTGTTCCATGGCGGTTTGGAGGTCCTGAGTTATTTTAAGGAGAGCGGATTGAGTAGAATACCCTGCTCGGAAGCCGGATTGTAGAGGATTCAAGAGGGAATTTTCTTCTAGGAAATTTGAGAGCTGGGTTTGCACTAGGCGTTCCAGTGGCTTGGAAAGATTAGACAGGAGTGAAATAGGACGGAAGTCAAGCGGAGAAGAAGGGTTTGGGATTTTGTTCAATGGTCGGACTAGAGCGGTTTTCCAAGAGGTAGGAAATATGGAATATTGCAAGGAAAAATTGTAAACATGATAGAGAATGGGTAAGAGGACCGGAAGACAGGATTTTATTAATGTTACAGGGATGTTATCAGGTCCATAATCATTGGTGTGGGATTTTAGCATTGTGGTTAATAATTCCTCATCTGAGATGTGAGAGAAGAAAAAGCTATTTGGGTTAAAGCTACGATGTTCAATATCGGTAAAGGATGGCGAGTTAGGAACAAAGGATGTGAAATGACTATTAAGATCGTCTGGTGTGACTGGTATTAAGGTGAGATTGTTCGATCCTGGGAAAGATAATTTACGCAGTATTTTCCATTTTGATTTGGAATCAGGAGCATTGGAGAGGGCGGTATGGATATGGAGGGATTTAGCTCGCCGAACTGCGACTTGGGCTTCATTTCGAAGTTCTTTAAAATGCACAAAGTCTGCAGGCAGGCGAGTACGACGAAATTTGCGTCTTGCTGCTTCCCGTCTTCTCATCATTGTCTTTATTTCGGGAGTCAGCCAAGGCGCAGTTGGGCGGCGTAAGGTTCGGGTTATCATAGGAGCATGAAAGTCTAATAAGGATTTTAGATTTGAGGTAAGAGCGGAAACCATAGGATCTATGAAATTATAGGAATATATGATGTCCCAATGGAAGGATTCCAGATCATTTTGAAGGGATTCGTAGGAGAGTAGGTTCAAATTACGATAAGAGATCACTTTAGGAGGGAAGGATTTAACGGGTAGATTGTAAGTAATCTGGATGAGGTCGTGCGAAGAAAGGAACGGGACCGGGTGCTGGGAAGACGAAAGGACTTTGAGAGAGAGTCTGTATTATGGAGGTCTAACCAGGTGTCAGAAAATTGAGTATGGTGGGTAGGAGAGTAGGGTACTAGGTAGAGATTCAGAGAGAACAATAGGTTGGAAAGAAAATATTTATCTGACGATTCTGATGCCATATTAACATTAAAGTCTCCTGAGATAATGATATTAGAATAGCAGGAAACCATTTGGATAAGGGAAGACTCAGATAGGTCATCGAATGATATGTAAGGGGGTCGGTAGATAAGCACATAAAGGAGAGGAGATGAGAAAGTTGAAATCTCCACAAATATATATTCAAGATGAGGATAGTCAGGAGAAGGAGATTGGAAAAGGATTTTGGCCTCGAGGCTGTCATGTATATACAGACCCACACCACCACCCGTGGGATCAGATCTATCATGGTGAAGGAAGGAATAATTGGAGAGGGATACTTGAGAGGATGGGATGTGAGGTTTGAGCCAGGTTTCGGATACAGCTATTATGTGATAGAAATTATCTAGAAAATATTGTTGGAATTCATCGATATGGGCTATGAGGGATTGTGCATTAACGTGACAGGACATGAGGAGATTGGTCATGACTGGGAATGTGAAGTAATAGAACAGGAAAAAAGTTTTAGGTTTAGGAATAGGATACAATACATTTTTAAGAAGTGTTCAATAAAATAAGAAAAAAAAATAATACAATTTCAAAAAATTCAATAAAAAATAAGATAGATATATAATTAATGACTTAATGAATCTATATAATATTAAAAATACATTTTCATGAGAAGTATAAATAAAAAAGGAGAAAAAATAAAAATTATTTCTACTGAAAAGTTTTAACATAGAAAAAAATAAAAGTAAACCAATAAAAATAAACATAACTAATACTTCTGTAAGAAAAAATAAACCTTTTATAATCAGTTGGAGGCTAACTAAAATATTTCAGGTAAAAACGTCCAAGTCGGTTGGTTTACTTACTATTACCACCGGGAAGCCATCAGATTTCCGACACCTAACTCTACCCCCACTAAACCAGACATACTTTATGTTCACGGCCACTTTTTTCTGCCTGGCTAACCAGTAGAGGTGTCGGTTGGCGGGTGTCATTGCTTCGCTCACATAAACTCGATGGGAATCACTTTCTCTCCAACCTAGGTGTTGGGTAGAGAAATCTCTTTAATATACACATATGACTTACCGACAAATGAAAACATCTTAACTCCTACTTATGCTGACGACACTGCTGTTATTACAAGAAGCACAGACCCCATACAGGCCAGTATAACATTACAATACCACTTAGACAACGTACAGAACTGGTGTAAAAATGGAAGTTAAAAATTAATTAAAGCAGTACGCTCCTCAGCGACATCCAACAGTAAGACATGCACCGCCTGCCCTCAATGAGTTTCCACCTCTTCCTCAACTAAATCAACCTCAGCCACCTCATCCAAGAACTGACCGGCAGCATCAGAGGCAGTGGCATCAACCAGCTCTAGCACCAGACCATCAAGATCAGAGACAGCCACAACAAACAACTCAAGCCCAGTACCAACAGCACCAGAGACAGCCGCAACAACCATCTCAAGCCCCACACCGACACAGATATACAGGTATGAGTGGGGGCACTACCCTACCGGTCCCGTCGGTAGATAACTCCTCTGGCCAGTTATACAATGTTATTAATAATTTAAACAATCTCATTCAGCCCCTCTTCGGTCTTCTTCAACAACTCTCTCAAACTACCCTTGCCCTTAGACAAATATATGCCCATTAATCAGATGACTGTAGGCTCCATATCTATCATACTATGGAACGCAAACGGACTTAATCAACATAGGACAGAACTAGACATATATTTACACGAGAAACGAATTGACATAGCACTAATCACTGAAACACATTTTACACCAAAATCCAAATTTTACATTCATGATTACAAAATCTAAAGAACTGACCATCCAGACAATACTTCACACGGAGGCACTGCTATTCTCATCATATCAACACTAAAACACCATCCTTTGCAATTACCCATATCATCTGACATACAAGCTACAGCCATTTCACTATTCTCTGAACATCACAACATTACTCTTGCTGCTGTTTATTGCCCTCCGAGATATGTCCTGACTTCCACGATGTTTAGTAACTTCTTCAAACGTCTCGGCAGATGCTTTGTCGCAGGTGGCAATTATAATGCTAAAGACCCGTCTTGGGGATCTAGATTATCAACCCCAAGAGGAAGAAATCTCAGGTATGTCCTTCACGAACTTTCATTAGACACGATATCACCACACTCACCTACTTACTGGCCAACATCTAGACATAAGAGACCAGATTTACTTGATTTTTTCATAACTAAAGGACTCCGCACTACACCTCACACAATAAGTACGAGCACAGATCTTTGCTCTGATCATTCTCTTTTGCATTTAGAACTATTTGAAGAACCACTTGTAGCTAAGAAACACATATCTCTCACAAATGGCATAATGGATTGGGATGCGTTCAGGAACTGTCTAAATACTGCTCTCTCCATTCCTTTGGCTATTAAAAATGAAAAAGAGCTTGAGGATGCTGTAGAATGATTCACACAGAAACTACAAGACGCTGCATGGTCCTCATCAATTCCCAGACGAAGAAAACATGAAAAGCTACCAATTTATCCACAGTACATAAGGGATTTGATCAGAGCAAAAAGAAGAGCCCGGAAAATATGGCAGACAGACCGACTTCCATCAGACAAACAAATTTACAACCGACTCAACAACGAACTCAAACGAGAAATTGCAAAATTTAAAAGAACAACTTATGATAACTACATTAGTAACCTTTCGACTGACGATGGCAGCTTGTGGAGGCATACTAAAAACCTTACTAAGCATCGGGAAGTGACGGCACCCCTCCGAAAAGAAGATGGCTCATGGGCCATGGCTGACGGAGAAAAATCCGAACTGTTCGCCGAATATCTATCTTCTATCTTTACACCACACACATAATTCAACAACATCGAACATGATAAAATTGTACTTAAAACTCTGGATGAACCCTTACAACTGACATTACCTCCTCCTTCCTTCACACCTGCTCAAGTCGCTGAACAAATCAGAAAGTTACCTAAAAAGAAAGCCCCTGGACATGACTTAATTAACGCTGAGGTACACCAGCAAATGCCCAGGAAAGCTCTAGTGTTTCTGACTTCAAGCGATACTGAGGACATCCAAATTCCCACTTCAATGGAAATACTCACATATTACAATGATTCACAAGACCAACAAGGACAAAAATACTCCCTCATCATACCGACCAATAAGCTTACTTCCGCTATGCTCCAAAATTTTCGAACATCTACTACATATAAGACTTCTTGATGTACTAACTAACAACGACATCGTACCAGATCATCAATTTGGATTTAGAAGACATCACTCGACATTGCACCAACTACACAGAGTGACGGACTACATATCCACCGCACTAGAGCAGAAGTTATACACTACTGGCGTATTTCTCGACGTTGCTCAAGCCTTCGACAGAGTTTGGCACCAGGGGCTTCTCTTCAAACTCAAGACTATCCTTCCACCTACTTACTACCTCATTATTCATTCTTTCCTTTCTCACAGATTTTTCTCCGTTCGACAGGGATCAGAGCTATCTGCCACGAGATCTATCGCAGCAGGAGTACCCCAAGGTGCAGTGCTCGCTCCATTACTCTACATTATTTACACTCATGACATACCTTACAGCCCTAATATTCTAACAGCGACTTATGCCGACGACACAGCGATCTTTACAAAACATAAAATTGCAACCCACGCCTCAGAGATCCTACAACAATATCTTGTAAAATTACATGACTGGTTCAAACTCTGGAAAATCCGATTGAATAATGACAAATCACACCATACCACCTTTACTCTTCGACATGACACGAGTCCTCCCGTTTTCTTAGACAGCACACAAATTCGACAGACGGACACTGTACATTATCTTGGTTTGACGTTTGACAGAAGAATGACTTGGGGCCCGCATATTAACAACAAAAAAAAGAATACCCTTAACCAAAGACTGAGACTTCTTTACTCACTCTTTTCAAAACACTCGAAACTAAAACTTCGACAGAAATTAAACACCTATACTTACCTACTGAAACCTATTTGGACTTACGCATCACAGATATATGGGACAGCTAAAAAGACTCACATTAACAAACTTCAAATCTTTCAGGCTAAAACGTTTAGAACAATTACAAAAGCACCGTGGTACGTTAGCAACATAACTTTACATACTGACCTTAAGATGCCAACTGTCAATGAGCACATACGGACACACTACAAACGTTTCCACGACAAACTACAAGGTCACCCTAACACACTAATCAATGACATGGCCACAATACTCATGCCAGGAAATGCCTACAGAGGGCTGAAGAGCGAGTTGGATGAGAGACCTTCTCCCTTAGTAATTCACACTAATTTCATGCCAGGAGTAGGTACCGCTGGGTGCTGCTCTCCCTCATGTCTATCACGCCATGTTTTTTAAAATTGACCGCACATTCACTGATTGTTCATTGTATTTAAAGTTTAAAAAAAAAAAATTAATTATGACAAGTCACAACATGTTACATTTACCCTTATACGCGGAAACTGCCCTTCAGTTTATATAGAAAATCACCCAATACCACAATCAAATACAGTAACGTACCTATGACTTATTTTTGACAAAAGGTTAACATGGTCCCACACTTCAAGACAAAACGTGAAACGCTAAGCTTCCGACTAAGACTTTTATATTCGATACTACACAGACGTTCTAAATTATCCATCAGACAGAAACTTAATGTATACTCTTATTTGTTAAAACCAATATGGACTTACGCTTGCCAAATATACGGACCTGCTAAAAAGACACACACGAAAAATACAAATCTTTCAATCGCAATTTTTAAGACTGGCAACGAACTCACTACCATATGTTTCAAACGATACTCTTCATACCGACTTACGTATTTCAACTACAACAAACCAAATTCGAACAACTTACAAACGATTTTACGACAAACTAAATGGACTCATAAACCAACTTGTGCAAAACATGGCTACAACTGACATACCAGACGGAACTCGGCGTAGGCTGAAAAGGAGTTGGATGAGGGACCTCCTGACCTGAAAATATAGTTGTGCTTGATGTCAGGAGGATGCACCACTGGGTGCTGTCTCCCTCATGCCTGCCCACGCCATGTTTTTATTTTAGCACATTTGCTTATTGTAATTTTTTTTTTTTTTTTTGCAGGTGTGAATAAAATATTGATTGAAAAATAGAAAAAAAAAAAAAAAGAATCAGATTAGACGAAATATTTCTTCTGACCATAAGATCCGAAGGGGAGGAGGGATAAAGTTGAATAGTAAACCAACTTTGCATACTATAACGTACTTGGGGTTTTCCCAGACTAATGGGTCTCACTTGTAGGAGCGTTGTATCGACGACCGCATATAACTGCATTTCTACTACGCAAGGTGTTCATATACTCCAATTAAAAACACCATGGCTACAATATAGTCCTACCAAGTAGAACCGTAAATGGGTAGCTTATTGAATCCTACCTCGCTGGTAGGATCTGAAGTTGCGGTCTGATGAGTTTTCCCCTATTTAACATTTTATGAAATTTGTTTGATTGTTGATTTGTTTTTAAAATTGATAAATTATATTAGATCAATGTTTTTAATCAAATTTAAAAAGTATCCTCCGTTGGTTAAGAGTATTCTCAATACTCTTAATCATGGATCTCACAACCAACTTACCCGCCAAAATTTTCCTTCCAGGACCCAAAAGGTATATCATTCAACTGTGAGCCGCCTCAAAATGCCGGGAGAAGTCTGTGTATTGAAATATTCCAAGCTCTCTGATAAAGCTTTTGCTCCTGTAAGAGGCTCTGAGTATGCAGCTGGATTTGATTTAAGGAGGTACATATTTATCTCAAATTTTTTAAATGGATATTTCTTGAAAATTTATGATTTTTAACTACCTAGATATGCACTTATAAAAGTACTTATCCACTATGCATAAGATTACTTGGAGTATTTTTTTAAGGTAGTGTTACCAAATTGTTTCTACTCTGTTTAGAAAATGCTTTACTTCTATCATATCAACATTTAAAGATATCGCTTTGTATAGAACCCCTAAAGTGATAAATCATTGTGTTCTTTCTGTTCTAATGAATAAGGAATTAATTGTAGTATTTTACCCTTTTTTGAAACATTATACTCATAGGGGTCACAAAAGAAACTAAATTAAGTGTTGCATTACTTATCATCATAGTAATATTTTTTATTATTAATTTAAAGTTCAAAAGTATGTTTATAATGAGTAGCTCCATTTAAAAATCTATAAACCTTATTAATACCTGCTTTTGTATTTATTTTTTAAATGTGTAGTGCCTATGACTATGTTGTTCCTGCACATGGAAAAGAACTTGTTAAAACTGATTTACAAGTCCTAATTCCAGATGGTTGCTACGGAAGAATAGCACCACGATCAGGACTGGCTTGGAAAAATTTTATAGATGTCGGAGGTATTTATACTTAATTTTATTCATAATTAATTTATCATTGTGGATGTAATTAGTTGACCGTTGAGAATTACTGGAAGGAATTAGTCCGGGTGGCGGTCATTAAATGAAACAACTAAATAGTTGAAACTATTTAGTTGTTTTATTTAATGACCGCCACCCGGACTAATTCCTTCCAATAATTAATTTATGTTAAATAATAAAACCTTATATAATGAATTGTGGTTTAATGTTTCTTTTCAGCTGGTGTCATTGATGTAGACTATCGTGGTAATGTAGGAGTTGTGATATTTAATCATGGTGATAGTGAATTTGTAATTAAGTGTGGAGATAGAATTGCACAGCTTATATGCGAGAAGATTGCTTATCCTTGCCTGGAGGAAGTTAAGGTATGCTCATATCCAATAATGTATCCTTCTTTTACTTTTTCTATTTTGTATATATTGTAACATAATTACTTAAAGAGTTTAGATGAAACTACAAGAGGCAGTGGTGGGTTTGGCTCTACAGGTACAAAATGAAGTCAACATTATAGTGGGTAATACAAGCTTTAAAAATTGTTACTTAAATGACGATCTTTGTTACTACCTAAGGATGATTTAAAATAGATCCTTTTTTCCTATTTTTTAAAATCTAGTATTAGTGTTGTTATTTTTTTTTAGTGTTTTTTTAAAAACTGAATAGCTACAAAACATAAAGCTGTGAGTTGAACTTAAGATAGTTTTTAATCATTTTATTCTAATTTTAGTTTTGTAAATCACATTTTTTAATGTTATTCTTTATATTTTAAAATAGTTGCATACATCTTCAAGATCCTGTTTTTAACTTTTTATTTTCTAAAGTGTTATTTGTTCTATAATTGTATTAAAAATATCAGTTTTTAATCCTTTTTTTATTTCGAGAAATATTTAAATAAAGTTTAACTTAAACTTTAAGAAAACAGTATGAAAATAGGGTATCGATTGTTAACAACAATGTTCATGCTTTAAGAAAAATGTGTTACGAACTCATGGAATAGTATTGAATCATTACATATGACTGTTATTTGTGTATGAATTGTGTTAGTTGTCACAGTTAAGTTGACATTAATTTGTAAATCTTGTGAGCTCACTTTTACTTTTTTTATAATCAATATTTTACATCTTTGTTATGAATAACTATTTAAATGGATTGTCTCTTTCTGCTTTTTTAAAGATTTGTGAGATTCATTAAATTAGTTTACTAATAACTGATGTCCTAACTTTTTAGTATTTAAGTAGTTTCAGTTAAGTTCAATATTATTGATGGATTATACGTTCTGGTTTTCAGTAAAAGTGGCTCATAATAAAAAAGCTAAATAATATTAGTATTATATTCGTTTTTTAAGCACAGTGTCTAATAAATACAAAATTAAACATGCATTGTTAATTATTATAAATAAACATTTTTTATAAGTTCATTTCCCAAAAAAGAACAAAAATTGTACTTATACAATTAACTCTCCATGGTGTGTACTATTATTGTATCTGTGGCAGTCGTGAAAAACTGGATAACTCGAGTTATATAAAAAATGAGTTAATTCCACGTATCGCTCCTTAAGACAGTCTCCCACGTCGTGTTAAATTTTTTAAAGAAATTTCTTAGTGAAAGGAATTTCAGGTAGAAAGAAAGCTGAATGTTTATTACCTATTTTGGGTATTAGTTAAACTTTAAGTCACTCACCTGTAATATGAAAGATTTTGACTTAACCAGTTATTAACGACTGCCACAGATATACAGTTTTTCAAGCCGGTAAGTTGTTAATGTATTGATCATAGAAAATTCTACTGATAATTTATACCTTTTAAACTTATAATTTGAATGTCATAACATAGAAGAGAGTTAACAATTGTATTTTACCTGGAAAACTGACTATTAATTTGAAGGCAGTTAAAAAACACTTGAATTATGATTTTATTTTATTTTTTATATGGAGATATTCGAAGAGAGGTTTTAGAAAAGGGTTTGATAAACAAAATACATATCAGATATGAAAGATTCTAGCCTAATTATGAATATGAACTGACACATTGAAATATATATTTACAACGATATTAAATTAAAAAATACAAAATTATAGTTGGCTCAAGAAATTTGCAAGAGCTAGGTTGAGAGAAATAGTATATGGCATCAAGAAAAGTTTATTTTAATTTTACAGTTATCTTTAAGTAAAGATCTACATTGTTTCTTTTCTATTCATAAATTGTATTAATATAAAGCCAGTACAACATTTAATACATAACAATAATTAAAATTAATTTTGTAGGCCCCATTCGCTGTTTGCTCACTTCATCAAATGTTTGTGCATTGAACATAAGGTTTTGAGGATTATGATACAGTATTGATAGAATGCCAATCAGGCTATAAATGCAACTTAAAGCTTCATTAATTTTCTATTGTAACTAGGTCAGATCAATATGTTTAATAATTTAAAGTATGTTCTATGTACACAATGGTGGCCCCATATAATTTGCTTTACTTTATTAATTGGGAAATTATCTTCATAGATTTTAATGAAATTTTGATCCTCAGCCTGTATTTGCTGTTGAATTTATGAAATATGATATTGTTTATTTTATAAATGTCTTATAATTAAGTGTTTGGGTATACTATATTCCTGTTTTATCTTGGGGATGATTACATTGCTCTAGACAGTCAATCTTCCTTGTTTTATTTTGATAGTTCTGTAATGTAACCGCCTTAGTTAGATCATGTTATAACCATGTTGTTTCCTTCCTCTTCCAAAGAGGTCATGTTTCATCTAGGTTTATTAGGTCGTCTCCATACTGCTTTGAAATCTATTTTTTCGTTCCTACATGTTCTGACCAGAAATCAAGGAATCAGGCATTTGTTACATCACCATGAATTATCAGAGGGTCGCGCATAGACAGAAAACTTAAGATATGCGCAAAAGTTGGATCCTAGTCCAAAATCTCTGATCATTTAAGATTCGCGTATTCGAAGGAAAGTGATCAGCGTCGGCCCTATAGGGGAAGGGAATATACTTTGGGTTTTTCATACTTAATTGTTTTCCCCCCGTTTCTTTGTGACTAATGGGCTGGCTGATATTCCTTTACAGAAGGGTGATTGGTGATACCATTCTGTTAAAAATTATCTGGCTCATTTTTTTTTGTTTTTAAATTGAAATTTACAACAAAAATATAACAAGTAAATGTATAGAATTACAATCGTGGGCTTAGTAAAGTATTCTTAAAAAACTACTCCCAGATGAATGTAGTTGGTTCCTACAGGTGGTTGAAAACTGGCAGATCGATTAAAGAAAATCGTTTTTAAATTCGATTAAAGAATTTCCAAATACAGTTAGAGATAAAAATGAGTGAAACTATTAAAGAATTAATTAAATTGAATTTATTAAAGTTATAGAGTTAATAGGCAGTGGAATAAATGAACCTTGTACTAGACAGCTTGTTTATTACTGCTATATATACAAACAACATGGCGCAGGGAACGCTACCAACTGAACTGAACTGTTTGTTGTTGGGCAGCTGTACACCTAGGTGGAAGTTCAGTGCCACAACTATCTTTACATATACAATCGATATTTAACAGAATTAATATAGAAACATGTGTTTTATTAAAAACTTATATTATTATCTAAAATAATCAGTTAGTTTTATCGGCTTTTTATCACTCGTTATTCAATTTTACAAGCTTGTGTAGAAGATAATATATTTTCTAAAGTCTGTCTCTTTCAAACGGTATATTATACGTCGATATTACTGTTCCTATATTCAAAACCAAAATTGGCGCGCTGTGCTTCATTGGCAAGCCGCCAGGTTGCAGCAACGTCACCATGAATTTTCCTTTTCGGGAACCCCAAAAAACAGTTTTATCGGTTTTTTATCACTCTCCATTAACCTTTAAAAGTCCGTGAATCGGATAATATTTTTTCTTAAATCTTTGGCTATCCAGCGGTATATTATACATCTATATTACTATTGTTGTGTTCAAAAACACAAAAAAATGCATTAAAAAATATTTGTTCAGTTTTCTCCTTCAGTTGTTTATCAAATTCGCTCAACGTGCATATTTAGCTGTTAATTATCAATAGTAACAAGATAATATAATTATTTTTATAGAATCTACAAAATTAAAGGTACTTTAGAGAAAGAAAATTTAAAATATCTGCATTTAGGCCCCATCTGACTATTTCAATCAGAATGAAACCTACATGATATTAAATCCCATCCAATTTTACATCAATATAGCGAGTTTAATCAAGAGCCGTTTTTGAGAAAATCCTAAAAAAGGTACTAAATGCATGAGATAAAGTAGGACTTCCGGTCAGTCGATTTTAGTGAAAAAGTTGCTGTAACATCTCGGGCGTATAGTAGTCTTAAATGTGAAATTTCAGTTCTGTACGATTTTTCGTTTTTGCGCTAGAGTTACCACACACACACACACTCTGACCATTTTGCGGGACTTGGTTATTTGAACTCAGGGGACCCTAAAATGTGTATTTTCGTTGAAAACTGGAATTCGAAAATATTCACAAGCGCAATATTTTTCCTTACTATACTCGTATATTTCATATCCTCGCGCGGATCTCATTACCGCTTATGGGGAGCGTCCCACGGATGGCGGATGTGGAGATGGACGGTGGAATTTCCTCGGAAGCTCCTCCCGGCTAAGTCCGATGGACTCGCTGACCAACAATGAGAGCGGCCCTCCAGGCTTGCTGGAGGGTGTGACGTAGGTTCAAACCACCAACAGTCATGGATTCCTCTGAGGTAAAACGCCCATTGCCAGGAAGTAAACTAGTCCCCCGTTCGGGTCTCCGGGTGGGGACTGCTTCAGAGGAATCATGGCGCAAGATGAAAATTAGAGATCTAACAATAGGGACATGGAATCTTAGAAGTTTAAATACGGCAGGTGGATCAAAGTTGGTCGCGAATGAAGTCAAGGAAAACCATTTAGATATCGTTGCATTACAAGAGGTTCGCTGGCCAGGGGAGAGTTCGTTAATAGAAGGAAAGTATACTATATAAAGTATATCCCGTACGGGCGGGAGCGTTAATTATTGTTTAGGTACCGGGTTTCTGATTAGGAATAGATTTCTTTCCGCATTACGGGACGTACAGATCTTTAGTAAAAGAATACCGGTTGCTATATTTCAATGTCGTTGGTTTAAAATCACGTTTATAAACATTCTCCCACCGAAGACAGTGATGATGAAGTAAAATGCGAATTTTATGATAAACTAGAGTCGGTTTACGATAAGTTACCGCGAAATCACATTAAAATAATACTAGGCGACGCGAACGCAAAGGTTGGAAGGGAAGAAGTATATCGTCCTACAATTGGTAATGACAAAATATCGACATTAGAAAACAATTCGCAATAGAAGTAAAAAATAGGTTCGAAGCTTTAAAATCTTTAGACGAGGAACACGAAGATATAAACAAATTATGGGAAGGGATCAGGGATAATATTAAAGAGGTCGGTAATTTGTGTCTTGGGAAAATCAAAAATAAAAAGAACAAACCTTGGTTCGACGGGGATTGTCAAAATATGTGTGAAAAAAGAAAAACTGCTAAAGTAAATTCGATATATAATACAAGCGATAATAACGTGGCATACTTTCGGATAGTAAAAAATGAGACTTAAAAATTCTTAAAAAAAGGTCCGAGAACGGATTGTAACAACTATCGTGGGATCTCTCTTCTCCCAGTATGCTATAAAATATTCTTGTCAATACTAACTACCCGAATCACGGAATACGCTGAGGAAATTATCGGAGACTACCAATGTGGTTTTAGGTGGAATCGCTCGATTATTGATCAAATATTTTCCTTACGTCAAATATTAGAGAAAAAGTTGGAATATAACGGTGTAGTCCATCAATTTTATATCGATTTTAAAAAGGCTTATGATTCAATAGACCGTCAGAAGCTATATAATATTATGATTGAACAGGGAATACCTAGAAAGTTAGTAAACCTAGTAGAGATGTGTTTGTCGGAAACATTCGATAAAGTTAGAATCGGTAATGATTATTCCGAGAGATTTGAGGTGCGATCGGGTTTGAAACAGGGCGACTCCCTTTCACCTGTTTTATTTAATATAGCTTTAGAATATGTCATAGAAAAAGTGATATGTACCGATAAAGGTTTAAATATGGGTGACAAGATTCCGGTTTTGGGGTATGCCGATGATTTGGTACTGCTAGGTGAAGACAAGGAAACCATACAACTAAATACAAGTGTGTTAATAAAAACCGGTTAAGAAGTAGGACTCGAATTAAATACCGATAAGACGAAATATATGATTAGTAGCAGAAACGGTGGCGCTCTTAGTGATATTGAAATATAAGGGCATACTTTTGAAAAAGTAGAGAAATTTAAGTATTTAGGTTCAATGATAACAAGAAAAAATGAAATCCAAGAAGAAATAAAGTACCGGTTAAATCCGGTGGGAAATGCGTGTTATTATTCATTTTCTAAGTTACTTAGCTCGCTTCTATCTAAAAAGTTAAAGGTTAGAATTTATAAAACTATTATTCTTCCGGCGGTTCTTTACGGATGTGAAACGTGGCCGCTTACTTTGAAGGATGAGCTACGGCTTAAGGTTTTCGAAAATAAGGTACTGCGTAAAATATTTGGTCCGAAGAGAGATGAGGCCACTGGGGACTTTAGAAGGTAGCACAACGCGAAATTGCGGAGCTTGTACCCTGTGAATATAATTGGGTTGATAGCATTACGGAGACTCAAATGGGCGATTAAAGTTGTTGGGCTCAGTGAGGATCGGATTCCAAGAAAGTTGGTATTCACTGATCCGACTGGTAGGCGCCCGAAAGATAGGCCGAAACGTCGATGGGAGGATTGCGTTAAGGCTGATCTCGGGGGCTTGGGCTTAAACGGTGAACATTGGACGAGTCTGTGCAGGCGGAGTTTGGTGGTATCGGCATCGAATCTTCGGGTTCGGTAAGCCTATTATTATTATTAGTATCATATATTTCATATATAGGTAAGTGAAAGTAAAAAGAGATTAGAATACAATATTATGATTTACTTTGAAGGATCTCTCTGAGAGGTAGGTACGGATTTACTAGCAGTAAAAAGGAAAGTATGACGAAGTCATTAAATTTGAAAACAATTACTCGAAGACCACATAATTGCTCGAAAACAACTAATTTTTTTTTTAATGCATGTTATAAAATATGAAAGAGTTCATTCACATAAGTCTTTTGTAATGTTTAAGTGATAGTCCACTACACGCGAGGTGGAGGAAAATAGGAGCTGACCGGTTTTAAGGCTGGATGGAATCATGAAATCTTAGTGATAGATTTTCAGGTAATTTGATAAATAGGGTTTATCGCGATAGGTGTTGATCGGAAATGACTCCGAGGTTTCTTGCTGAGGTGTGGACTTCTTCCACTTTCATAGGTAGGCTATTGAGGTAATGCAGAGAGTTTTCAAGTTTCTTGGAATCGATTAGGATGGCCTTGGTTTTTGCTGCATTCAGTCTCAAACTATTGATTGTTATTATCGATGTACTGTTTTTCTTTTCGGAAGAATGGAAGAGTGATTTGAAAATCCTCCGCATACAGGTGGTGGAATGGAATCATAGATCGTTGATATAAGGGGAAGATATGAGTTGGCGAGAGTGAGGAGCCATGAGGAACACTGCGTGTTAGTGAAATGGATGACGAAGGGGGTTCATCAAGAATGAAAGGACAAAAAAAAAACGAACTATTTAATTTGTTATTATTATATTGAAAAAAAAAAATATGATTAACTAAATCTAAAGCTTTTGAGAAATCGAAGGTTGAGTAGAATATTTGGATTGAAAACAAGACTGTAACGGATTAAGGTGGCTTTTCTTCCTTCTAGAATGTTTTTAAGTTGTGTGTGGAGTATTCTTTCTAGTGGTTTGATAAGATGGAGATTGGTCTAAAATTGATCGGAAGCTACGCAGAGGACAGGGTCTTTATTCTACTAAGGTGTATTATGATTTTTTTACAGGCGGCTGGAGCTTTTTTGAGACAGTTCAATTATTTTCACCTGGATTCGCTCTGGACTTGGTAATTGAGGAGAGTAAGTGTTCAGGAGAAGTATTTGAAAAATAGAAATTTTCGGAGTCAAAGGATGTTTGTTGTAAAGTAAGATAGAGGTTTAGGAAGTAAGATGGGATGAGATGTGGGAAGAAGTACAGCAATATAGGAATTTAGTTCATTGCGAGTTAATGAGAGACATGTACTGGGTTTGGATAGAGTTGACTATGGATAGATTTCTAAGGATTTTCCATTTGCTCTGGAATTTAGAGTTTGAGATAAGGAATTATGAAAAAAAAACAAAAAAAAAAAAACGCTTAGTTTGATATTTATGTTTAATTTTATCAGTAATCACTGGTTTAGACATTGCTGGTCGGTTCAAGATTCATCCCACTACTTTTGGCAACTTGAAGGATGATAACCAAGTACGTAGTTATCTGACAAATCATCTGGAAAAATAAATTTATATATCAAAATTTGGTTATTTTGGGAACCTTATGCAATAAAGTTTTTACTAAGCTACTATTACACTAGTCTTTAAATTTGTGCAAAATCAGACTAGCGGTTTTTGATACTCAGGTGTATTAAGAAAAATTCATTCATCCGTATGAGCTTTATGACATATTAGTTCTCTGTTTTCCAGTTTTCTCACATCAGTGTGACGGCTATACAATATAAAAAATGACAGAAATTACAAAGGTTTGCAAATGGGGTGTCCTAAGCGAAATGTGAAGTCATTTTTTATTTAACTGAAAATAAGCCATATTTAAATTGGTTAGTTTAATTTGGTGGCTATGATATGAGGTATGATATTGAAGTAACAAGCGTAACTTACCGAACATATTAAAGAGTTATCAAGTGAAAATAAGCCACATGCAGTAAAAACAGGTACTTCACATGCCATTATATGGAAGTTAAGTAGCTCCTATAAAATAAATCTTTAAATTGAACAATTATATAGAGATAATAAAAATAGTATAGTAATAAATTTCTTAGTGCTTACATTGTTAAGTAGCTCATTGGATTTGTTCTTCGCCATCTTCCAATAAATTTCTTCGTTAAATTTTTTAGCCTGCATCCAGTAGTATTTTATTTAATAGTACATGCAATTATATGTATTTATTTACTAGTTAAAAAGAGAGAAAAAAAAACCCAATACAATAGTACATGTATTGATTTGATTTGTGCTTTAAAAAAAAATCGGGCTCAAAAGCGATATCTGATTCTGTATTTCTCAATATTTTTGTGTTAAACATTTTTGGGAACAACATCCGACTGACCGTAGAAAGTGAATTTCCACTTACAATTAGTTTTTAATTTGAAAGATGTTATATTTTTTTGCGGGTCGGATTGACTTGAGAGAACTGGATTTACATATATTTTAATGCATACCAAGATTAGCACTAGAAACTTAGCTGTTGTGAGGTTTAAAGTATAGTGAATATTGAATTATTAATTTTTTGTGCCAATTTATAATTTATTTATTGTAAATCTACCCAGATAATTATTTCAATCTGTTTTAAACACTCTTTTCAATGATTTCTGTTCCATAAAGTATCTTGATGAGGTTGATAATTATTATTAATATTAAATATTATTTTGCTGCTTATATAACGAATAAGAAACACATTCCAAAATAAAGCACGTTTTAAAACATCTGACCATTTTTACTTTCACTTCCCTATATATGAAAGTATTGCGGTCGTGAAAATTTTCGAATTCCAGTTTTCAACGGAAATACACGTTTTAGGGTCCCTTGAGTCCAAACAACCAAGTCCCGCTAAAAGGTTTGTGTGTCCAGCGGGTAAACGAAAAGTCCTATGAAACTGAAATTTCTCATTTAAGACAAACTATACGCCCGAGATGTTACAGAATCGTTTTCATCAAAATCAGCTGACCGGAAGTTTACCTTATACAATGCATTTTGCACCATTTTACGATTTTCTAAAAAACGGCTCTAATGATATTGATTAAACATAGGAAGTTTAATCAATATCGTTAGCGCGATGTGAAATATCGATGTAAAATTTAATGGGTTTTAATATCATGTAGGTTTCATTCTGATTGAAATAGTCTGGCAGGGTTAAACGCCGAACCATTTTAACTTTTCTTCCTCTAAAGTACATTTAATGCTGTAGTTTCTATAAAAATAACTATATTATCTTGTTAGCATTGATAATTAACAGCTAAATATTCAAGTTGAGCGTATTTGATAAACAACTAAAGGATAAAATTGAACAAAATATTTTTTAATGCAATTTTTTGTTTTTGGACATAAGAACATTAATATACATATATAATATACCGTTGGAAAGCTTAAGATTTTAGAAAAATTATTATCTTCTTCACAAGCTTGTGAAAGTTAATACAGAGTTATGAAAAGCCGATAAAACTAACTGTTTATTTTATATAATAATATAATAGATTTTTAATAAAACCCATGTTTCTATAGAAATTCAATTTAATTAATTCTTCAATGGTTTCACTCATTTTTATATCTACATGTATTTTAAAATACTTAAATTGATATTAACAACGGACGTAAGTGAAATTCGTTTGTTAATAATATTGCAGTTATTAAACCATATTATTAAACTTCAGTCATAGTATTGAACACGATTGTTAAAACTGGAATGCATACTCCTAATTATATTAAAGGTAATCAATTTAATATCTGGAGTAAGCAGGTTCTGGTAGTAATCAGCATTTTTCTCGATTAGGACTACTCGATTATTTTAATTTTTTTGCTTAAGTCATTCGGAATGATCCTTGAAACGTAAAATCATCGTCCAATATTATATTAAAAAATAAGTTTTTTATGTATAATTGTTGGGAAATAATACAATATTTGTAGGGAAAGGTAAAAAATAAAAAAAATATCTGTTTACATGCTATCATTGAACATAAATTATCTATGGATACAGAACAGGAGAATCCTAACTACGATCTGCTGGTACTACCAATCTGACCTGACCCACTTTATTTTGATAACACTCAAAATTACTTTAAAATGGCTAGATTGTGATGTGTTAGTGAATACAACTGACACAATATCGCTCAATCTGAACTACATTTTATATTTTAATAATGTACCTTTTTCAATATTTTCTTTTTCTGGAAAGTAATCTATTCATAATTTTTCTGACATATGACATATATTGTTAATAATATGAATGGTTTTCTTTGGGAGAAGGTAAATTTATTTGTATTCACAATGATGATTATTTAATTCCATAATAAAAATCTGGTGCGCGCAACACGACTTTCACTTACCTCCATTATTTATATCAATTAAGGAATTTTAAAATAAATTTAAATACGAAAATAAACTGTAAAAGGATTATTTACATTGGATTTTTAATAGAAACGTGTTTTATTAAACAATCTACTATATTATTATCTACAACAATTAGTTTGTTTTATCGGCTTTTTATCACTCTCCGTTAATTTTTACCATAGTACGTATAAGATAACATTTTTTCTAAAATCTTTAGCATTCCAACGGAATATTATACATGTATATTAATATTCTTAAGTTCAAAATGAAAAAATTGCATTAATAAAATATTTTCGCAGTCATCTCCTTTAGTAGGATATCGAATTCGTTCACCTTATTTATTTAACTGTTTTTTAGCAACGCTAATCAGACGATATGGTCATTTCATAAAATCTACAAAATTAAAGGTAATTTGGAATAAGAAATTTTGAAATACCAACATTTAAGCCCTGTCAGACTGAGTTCAATCAAAATCGTTAGAGCTGTTTTTGAGAATATCGTAAATAGGTGCAAAATGCATGGTATAAAGTGTCTCTTCTTGTTAGCTGATTTAGATGCAAAAGTTGCTGTAACATCTCGGGCGTATAGTTGTCTTTAATATAAAATTTCGTTTTCGCGCTGGACTTACTACACACACACACGGGGCACGGGCACGGACAGACACACAGACCTTTTTTGGGGGACTTGGTCAGTGGGCTCCAAACCATGTATTTCTGCTGAAACCGGAACTAGAAAATTTTCACGATCGCAATACATTCCCTTACTATACATTTCATATATAGGCAATGTAAAGTAAAAATTAGGTTCACAGTTAATTTAATATATGTTGTTTTTCATTTCATTGTAAGTCATGACCCACAGGACTCGATAAAGGATTCAATGCAGGACAAATGTGTTCCCTGATATAGAGTCTGTCATTGTGCACCAGTCCCTCTCCCACCACATACTCCCAGTCCCCTCCTATGATTTCCTACAATGCACCGCCATAGTAATCAAGACTTTTTCTTTTCCGATCACCCTCGCATCAGCGTACTGCCCTCCTAAACATTCCATCTCCAACATTCCATTCGAATCTTTCCTCAATTCCTTAGGAAACCACTTCATTCTGGGTGCAGACATGAATGCTAAGAACCAACAATGGGGTTCCAGGTCCACGAATTGTCGTGGGCGGAATTTACAGTCTGCACTCAACTCTAGACGTTTCAACCTCCTGCCTCCTGATTCCCCTACCTACTGGCCAACTTATCCTAACCGTAATCCTGACATCCTTGACTTCTTCATCCACAGCGGATTAGGCTCCCTAAACATGTCGGTGACTCGCCTTGATGAACTGTCCTCTGACCATAGTCCATTGCTCCTTAAAGTATCCCTAATTCCTATTCCTAAACCCAACCCACCGTTATTTATCAGAGGACCGGTAAACTGGGACCTTTTTCGCCAAATCCTGACCAGTGATATTGACCTCAGTGTGAAACTCAAAACTCCAGATGACCTTGACGATGCCGTAAACTCCTTCACCATCGCTATTCAACAAGCTGTTTGGACTGCCTCCTCTCCCAAGCACTCCCAGATAAGTCATAACCAAAATCATTTACCACAACACCTCATAGACCTCATCCGCACCAAACGACGATCCAGATCCTTATGGCAACGCACCCTTCACCCTACAGATCGCCGCTCCTATAACTTTTATTGTAGACAATTAAAGAGGGAGCTGGCGACCTTCCGTTCCCAATCCTTTGGTACCTTCCTTTCTTCTCTTTCGGCTTGTGACAATTCCCTGTGGAATGTCACCAAGAAAATTCTAAAATCCCACTATATTTCCCATCCCCTCCGTCGTAGTAATGGCTCCTGGGCTGCGTCTGATGAAGAAAAAGCCGAGGAACTTGCCAAATACGTTTCCGAAGTCTTCACACCTCATCCAGAATCTCATCCAAATCACACTGCAGTGGTGGAAGAGTTCCTTCAGTCTCCAATCCCGCTTTCATTACCTCCTAAAGCAGTTAATCCCTCTGAGGTCAAATATCATCTCCGAAAACTTGCACTCCGTAAATCTCCTGGATACGATCTCCTCACTCCTCAGATTCTCAGACAGCTTCCATCTAAAGCCATTATATTTCTTACATATATTTACAACTCCATTCTACGTACTACTCATTTTCCTCTCTTATGGAAACATTCCACTATAATTCTCTTCCTAAAACCAGGTAAACCTCCTAACACAACGACATCATAGACCTATCAGCCTACTATCAATCCTTTCAAAAATCTTTGAAAAAATCCTCCTCAAACGAATATTACCTTTATTAGAATCCCACACTATTCCTTCCCATCAGTTTGGATTCCGTTCCCAACATTCAACCGTTCAGCAAGGGCTCCGAGTCGTTGACCATATTTCCTCTGCCCTTGAGAACAAGGAGTACTGCTCGGGTGCATTTCTGGACATAACGCAAGCATTTGACCGGGTGTGGCACCCGGGATTACTCTTTAACCTCAAAAACCATTTACCCCAATCCATATACCTAGTCCTCCGATCCTATCTATCAAACCGCTCCTTCCGAGTTCGCTGTGGTGCAGAATATTCCAATTATTATCCAGTCGAATCCGGTGTTCCTCAGGGCAGTTTCCTTGGCCCTTTCCTCTACAACATATACACGGCTGATATTCCTGTTTGCCCTAATACCTTCCTAGCAACGTACGCTGATGACACCGCTATCCTATCCTCTCACTCAGATCCCGAAATTACATCTATAGGCCTCCAAACGCACCTTTCTCAAATTGAAGACTGGTGTAACAACTGGAGAATCAAAGTTAATCAATCCAAATGCAAACATGTCACCTTTACCCTTCGAAGACAATCCTGCCCTCCAGTTCTCTTTAACTCCGTTCCGCTTCCTTTCTCCGACACAGTCCGGTATCTTGGCTTCCTTCTGGACAAAATACTAACTTGGCAACCGCATACTAGACTTAAACGACAAGAGCTTAATCGACGATTTGGACAATTATACAGACTACTGAACAGAAATTCTAAATTATCTATCGAGAACAAACTGCTAATATACAAGACAGTACTGAAACCTATCTGGACCTACGGACTTGAACTGTGGGGGACAGCCAAATATTCTAACATCAAACGCATTCAATCCTTCCAATCAAAAGTCCTCCGAACAATAGTTAATGCTCCTTATTATGTATCCAACCATACCTTACACCGCGACCTAAATATTCCATTTATTTTAGACCTTATACCATTAAAATTCTCTAAATTTCATCAGAACCTTATCCATCACCCTAATCCCCTAGCTCAATCCTTATCCAGCTCCACACATCCTTACCATCCTCCTAGAAGGTTGAAACGGCAGTGGCCTCGAGACCTCTTGTAAAATGTATATTGGAGTTCTAGCATTGGCTAGATTCTCCACTCACGTGCTGTATGATTGTGAATTGTATATAGGTATGAGTGACTTTTGTATATATTTTATTGATTTTGTTTTGTATATATGTATATTGTATTATTATTATATAAATTTATTGTTTAGTATATATCGTGTGAATGCAGTATGAATGTTGTACTTCATCACTATTAAAAATGTCCTAAATTGGACGGATTGTAATATTGCTCAATAAAGAATTGTTATTGTTTGGTAAAAAAAAAAAAAAAAGATATAGAGTGATGAAATGATCATACTTTAGCTATATATTGTTACAGCCAAAATTAATAATAAATAAATTACTTATTATCCTAGGACATGTCCCTTTAGAATAAAAAATACAGAATGTACAAAATGTGCTTTGGAGTCTTAGAGTAAATTAAATTCATATTAATAAGTTAATAATAACTTATATAAAATAGACATATTCAAATGAGAATAAAAACTTATTTACAATTCTATTGAGACTGGATATTTATTAAGTGATTAAATATGCGGGATTTGTAGGTTGAAAGGAGTTGGATTGACGGATGGAAGGAGGGACAGAATTCCATAGGAATGAGGATCGAATGAAAAATTGGGACACGGAGGTGTACCTGGGGATCCCGAAGATAAATCGGACAATGCAATTAATTAAGCGTTTTATTTTAACCTCGAGATCCCCAGAAACACCATCGTACAGAAATAGTCGAAATGGGGAAATATTAGAGAGGTAACAGTAGGGAGAGAGAGGAATACAGTAGCTTTAAGGTTGAAAAGGTACGACGGAAGATTTCGGAAATATGATTTTTGAAGGATAGAGTTTGGTCGAAGGTTACTCCCATATTTCTGACAGTCGGGTGGAACTTTATAGGATTACTATTTAGGTACAGGGTTGGGATATGTGTAACAGTTTTCAGGAGGTGATGGGAATTTAATGCTTATTTATGATACTATATAGTGGACATATTGATTACCTCTTGAATTACGTAGTTGCAGGATCGAATAGTTGACAAGGTTGGGAAAAAAAACCAGTAGATCCATGAAGCATAAAGGATATTCCAAAAAATTCGTCCTGGAAATGCCGGGTAGAAAAGAAGATAAAGATGAGTGAAGGATGTGAGGAGGGTACTCATGCTTATTAAAAGAACTGGGAATTTGTACACCTTCCACACGTCATCGTAAATGCTCGATAAAAATTGATACCACTTGACCGAGCTTTCATAATTTTTCAAGTCCAACAAGCTGTTGTAGATTGAACCCAAGTAATTCAGCAAGATGCAGAGCTGGCCGCTAAGTACGAACGAAAACGAAATGTTCATTAGGAACGAAACATAAGCGCAAAATTGCCTCCATGAAAATATTTCTATAGATCCTTGAGAGATTGTAGTGAGCACTAATAATGAATAACAAATACACATTTCTTTTGAGAACCATTTCAACTTTTTGTCACAACAAACGCCCAACTGTATTTTGTAGATTTTTGTTTTAATGAAAATTATGGAATGCTTATGGTATATTATCCAAGCTACTGAGAAGACGCTCTGGCACACACCACCCATGATGTTTATAAAAGCAACAATGAAATCCGTTTCTTCGTTCGTTTTTGTCAGAGTACTGGAGGAAATGCCACGCAGAGGGTTGAAGATGCACACAAGGGAAAAACATACTGTTACTACTAATAAGCAAATCGTTACAACTATTATTATTGGATAAAGTTTGTTTTTAGGATCAAACAGAAAAGGCAGAGGTTTGCGGAGTAGTGTTTGTACCTCAGAGGCGGCCATTACGTACTATGCTTTATGAAGGAGAGAAATATACTTTTGTATAATCGATGGGTATGAATTGTTTGAAATACAAACTTCTTGGCTAGTGTTTGGAATATAAACATATGTTACTTAATATGTCCATTCATGACTATTGAAAATATAGCATTCGTATTATGAAAAAGGTCCGACAACAATACATACAAGTTGCACCCATTTACAAATTAAAATGTTTTTGCCATTAATTTTAATTTTCTTAAACATAGACCATGGTTGATCCAAGGGTTGCTGCAATAGCTTTTAAGGCTTCCGCTGTGAAGCCAAAATCCCCTCATCTAAAGACGAAAAGTAGTCATTAATTCATGTTTCGACGTTTTCGGCTACTTCAACACTCACTACACAAAGCTCTTCTATATACATAACTATCAATAGGCCAATCTGGACTCGCGGAGTCGGGAGCATTGGGACTCTACAAAACCATCGAATACCTCTCGTATCCAATCCTTACAACCCAAAATCAATCGTAAAATCCTCAAGGCTCTCTACCATCCTTTATTACGAATAAACTCATCCATAATGACCTTGGTCATTAATGTTTCATATGTTGCTGATCTGGCCCGAACCAGATACCTCTCCTTCCATAATAAACTCTATTCCCCCTACTTTCTATCCTTACTTGCTCTTCCACTCCTGATAATCCTCGGAGGCTTCTGAAGAGAAGATGACCCTAAAACCTTTTCGTTTAGTATATTTTGTGAGTGCTGCCAATGGGTAATTGTTCTACAGGTCTGGCTCATGTCTGTTTTCTTTCAGCAAATTTACTAGTTGTGTTATGAAATACTGTTATAAATATCTACTAGAAGGAATTAGTCCGGGTGGTGGTCATTGAATGAAACAATTAGGTAGTTTTAACTATTTATTATCTGCCAACGTTTCGACCCCCATTGTGGGCCATCACCAGGGCATATTGTAGGCGAATGGAAACTGACTCGAACTCAGAAAATAAATGGTTGAAACTACCTAATTGTTTCATTCATTACCGCCACCCCAGACTAATGCCTTCTAGTAATTCTAAACGGTCAACTAATTATATCCAATATATTATAAATATCAATAATAAAAAAATTTGTTCATAAATAGGATACTCTGATAAAAGTATGTACGTCTCCTTTAATTTTAATATATCTAATTTTTTTTTTTTATATTTGAAAACTACTTAATTCACATAATCATTAGTGAAGAAAGACTTTCATTTTTTAATTTATTTATTTATTTTCGGACAAATGCCCATTATGTTTAACAATTATATTTTCTTCGCAAGGAAGGAGTAAGTTCCAGTTAACAAAGTCAATTTAAATATACATATTTAATCTAACGTTAAAAAATGTTAAAGTTTATTATGTTTAGCGAGGAAGACGTATACCTTCCAGATCCGAGATGTATAGGACACGACGGATAGTCGGTCTATTAACTGGTATGAAGGTCCTCATCAGTTAATACAGGTTCAGTTACTCCATTGACACCTCCAAAACGCGCACCCTTCTCTGGTCTTGTTCCAAACGGCGGAGAGATCTAGTTATCTTCGGTCTTCGACGATGTAAGCCATAGCGTTGTTTGGGTGGCTATGAACGATGTCTAAACCGCTGAAGATTATGTCGATATCATCATTTCTGTAAACTGAAAATCGTCATTGCATTAATTGTATATGGAAAAAGAATTATTTTTATTATACATCATTATAATTATTCATAAACATGTGTGACCTGACGAGGGCTGGGAATTGAGGCGTTGATTTCCAAAAGGTACTAAAGGACATTTTTTACGAAATTAATATTTTTACATATTTATATTCTCCTCATTTAGTTTTATCTAAATCTTAAATTTGATTGTATTTAATGAACACTCATGTCCTTTAATAACGTGATTTAGAATTACTATTAATTTCTTAAGATGCTTATTACACATTTAGTTTCATTCCTAATCATAACAGAACATTTCATTTCATAACTTTAATATGGTTTTATTAATATAGTAAAGAAATAATTCTAGATTTTAAAGCGAAAAGAATCAAATTAGCTGGTTTAATAATATAATAATGAGAGATTTTCGCGCTTCCTGTAAAATTCCCCAGAATGGATATAGTACCTTTTGGAAATCAACGTCTCAATTCATGACATTATTTTGCGAATATTTTTAGCCAATTCAATGATACCAAACTATACCTCATAATCGTTTCTTTCGAACCCATAGATTTAAGATATTTATAAAACCAAACGGGAATGTTTTGGTCAAAACTATCTACACTATTGATAGTGGCTGTTTAGATAACGTATTTTTTTTAATTCATTGAAATTTACAACTGTATAAACAAAAATGCAATAATTATTGTAAAGAAAAGTATAATTATGCACTAGAAAAGGTCATGTGAAGAAACTAATCATTGGTAGCACTTTCTTTAATTTATCAGTCCCATGAACATTTGATTTTGAGTCGCCTCGGTGGGTTGCCAAGTATACATCTGGTTGAGTAAGACGAAACAAGAACGAGTGGCTTAATATGAGCGAACAGTTTATAATTAAATGAGGTATATCTATTTTGGCCCAGGTCAGCTACAAAGAGAATATTGAGCTCTTTATGGATTATAGTGGTTATTTAATAATAATAAATTCTTTATTTATTCTGGGAAATTCTCTTTAGAATAGTATCACAAAATATATAAAAAGAACTTTAGTGTCTTAGAGAACAAAAATAAAACGAACCTAAAATAGTAGAAATAAAAAACAACAAGTGAACAATAGTAATAGATTAAAAGGTAGCTTCTTATAATAATAATTGTAATAGTTAATAACAAAACTAGAATAAAAATAAAACAGAAACATATATGCATATATACGAACATTAATTAAAAAATTTAATCAAAAGTGCTTTACAATATTAGTGGGATATTGATGAAATAAAAAAGTTAGATGTGGAAATGCATTGCGTTGCATAAAAACCGCTGCAAATTATTACACAATGGTTTGTTATTTTCAAATAAACAATATTAGGATATGACTGTTTATACATCTGTTGATAGGCAATTAAATAATATAAGAAGTAAAAAAAAAAATTCAAAGTAAAATGGCATATCACCCTGCTAAATTCAAAACGCTATATCTTTGCTAGTTCTGAACCAATTTCAATGATTTTTTTTTTAAATTGTGTTGAAATTTAATGCTCTACTCACTTTAGTATTCATTTATTTATTAATTAGGAGATACGGATTTGTTTTTCTTTTGTTATTCGGGGTCTACGCATCTTGAAACGTAAGCTCTCAAATTTTGAGGGGGAAGGAAAGGGTTATTATTCAAAATAGTAAACCAAAACCATTTATAATAAACTGCGTTACTATTTCCTTTTCTTTTCTTTCAATTTTCATTCAAATAAAATTTCCTGATTCTAGCCCACTTTCTCTTTGTTCATCGCTTTGTCTTGGTTTTTAAAATTTGTTTCTATCTACAATAATAACCGGTTTTTGTTGGAAATACATCTATTATAATATCTGACTTGGATATACATATCAATTTTTTTCTTCTGTTTTTCGCGCTTTACTGATTCTAAAACTCTACTCATTTTCTCTATCTCGAAAATTAATTGAGTTATGCGCGTACTTATGGTAAAATTTAATTTTTTTCTTTTATTTGTTTCTCTTTTTTATACTTATTTGCGTTTTCTTAAAACAATAATAATTTTTACTCTATCTTCTAAAATAACGGAGTTATTGAATCAGATCACTTTAATCGCTCGCCATTTTAAAATTAACCAGCTGATTTTAACGTATGGGTGTAAGAATCATCGTTGCATACCATGGTATTTTTGTCGCGGATTTAAAAAAAAATAGGTCCAATAGTTTCGGAGATTGGCCGTGGACGGCGGATAAACATTTTATTTATTCCTTATTCGGCTGTTAACGCATCTTTAAACGTAAGCCCTCAAATTTTAATAGGTATATTTTTTTTTTTTTTGATTACTTACAGAGGTTCATTATTGAAAATAGTAAACCAATATTATATTTAAATAATCGTTTTTTTTTATAGAAATTCGCAAATCTATTTAAGGGTTATTTGAAAATTGAATAGAAAGGAAGTGATCGAATAGGGGGGATTTAAAGGTCTAAAGAGTATCCGATTGACGAATATATGAAGAAATATAATTCCACACTGACGAGTAGTGGATTAGGAAGGATCTGTGGAAAGCTGCGGTTCGATGAAGCGTTATATACAGGTCTGAAGGTCGCGAACGAATGGAGGATTTGAATGAAAACATACTCGTATCTGAGATATACGATGGGCGGATGGATTGGAGAACTTGGAAGAGGAAGAATGCCAGGAAGTATTTACAACGGTAGGAAGGGTAAAGCCACTTCAATTCTTATTAGAATCTGGCAACAGTGTCTTTATGTCAAATTTCCCTGGATATCCCAAAGATGAACCATATCAAGCGGTTAAATAATCGATTGATATTTGTTCAAGATCCCCAGAGACACCCCCATACACCGTACAGCAGTAGTCAAAGATGGGAATATTAAGGAACAAACTAGGAGCTTACGGGTTTCAAATGGAAGAAGGTGACGAAGATAATTTAGGAGTTTTAAGGTGGATATTGTGCGTCGAGAGATTTCGGTTTGTAGTTTTTCTTAGAAAGAGTTTAATCCAGGGTTATTCCGAGGTTTTTGACGGGTTGGTAAACTTTATTGGATGACTATTGAGAAACAATGTTGGGATAGGGGGAAGGGTTTTAAGGAGGGGATTGGAACCTATTGCAATCGCGTTGGTCTTCTCTGCATTTAACCTAGGCTTGTTGACTTCTGCAACAATTACTAATTCGGTTCAAATCTTCTTGAAAAGTCAGTCGCTGGCAATAGGTCCGAAGAAGCGAAGGAAAGGTAAATTCGGTTGTCATCTGCATACATATGGTATTGGGAGTGATGTATATGATGGAGAAGATCGATTCACGGCCGCGAGTATAAGGCTGCCGATGGCTCGGCGATCTTAGAGGAGGACTAGAAGATTTATTTCTATTCTAAACGGGTTTTCTCCCTTCATCGCATTTTTTGCACAGCCATGTTTTCTGTTGAGAATTTATTGTCTCAATGTTCTTATCATTCCGGTTACAACATCTGCCGTGATGAATTACGCTGCAACCCAAATTGTCTCTCGATTGTAATTACATTGTCACTACGGTACACTGAACCATTTTTTCGAATTATAAATATATAACACAGTAATTTATAAACTTTACTATTGCGGGTTACGTGAAACCCCTTGTGCTTTTCCTATCACACTTTGTTCAACTTGTGCATATATCGAGACAGACAAATATATAATAAAAATAGTGGAATAAATAACAACCATTACGTGAAACCAATCTGTGGGTGCAGTAGAGGTTGTGTGGTTTCCGTCTCTGGCCAGACTATTATTTATAGCTAAATTATCGTGGTGAAGCCGTTGCTGTGTGGCTAGCACCCAAAGATTGTGAGTTTGAAGGATTTTTTCAAGCATATAAGTAATATATATATTCACTCACAGCCTCTCCCCCGGACATGTGAGACCCGTCGGCTAACTGATTGCTACTCACAAAAATTGGCGTAAGGCATCATCTTTTTCTCTCGAAGGTCATTTTATGGCTGAAGAGGGAGATATCTCTATTTCGCTCATTTCTTGTGTATCCATTGCATGGTAAGATTTAATTCCTTCTTCTGGACCCATTTTACTTTCACTTGCCTATATATGAAATAAATTAATAGTAATATATAGTAAGGGAAAGTATTGCGATCGTGAAAATTTTCGAATTCCAGTTTTCGACGGAAATACACGTTTTAGGATCCCTTGAGTCCAAAAAACCAAGTCCCGAAAAAAGGTCTGTGAGTGTCCGTCCGTGTGTGATAACTCCCGAGAAAAAACGAAAATTCCTATGAAACTGAAATTTCATATTTAAGACAACTATACGCCCGAGATGTTACAGCAACTTTTTCATCGACATCAGCTAACCAGAAGAGCCACTTTATACCATGCATTGGGTACCTTTTTACGATTTCCTCATAAACGGCTCTAACGATTTTGATTAAACTCTATATATCGATGTAAACTTTAATGCGCTTTAACATCATGTAACTGTAACTGTATCTGACAGGGCTTAAATGCAGGTGTTTTAAATTTTCTTCCTTTAAAGTGCATTTAATTTTGTATACTTCAAAAAATGTTGGTACATGATCTTATTAGCATAGATAAACAAAGGCTAAATATGAAAGCTGGGCGAATTTGATAAACAACTAAAGGAGAAAAGTGCAAACATATGTTTTTATGCGATTTTCGTGTTTTTTTATAGTAATATAGCCGTATAATATACCGTTGGAAAGCTAAAGATTTTAGAAAAATTATTATCTGATACACGGAATCGTAAAGGGTAATGGAAAGTGATAAAAAGCCGATAAAACTAACTGATTTTTGTAGATAAAAATATAATAGGTTATGTAATTTGACACATGTTTCTATTGAAATTCCATTTAACTACTTTTTTAACAATTTATTTTTATCTCTACACGTATTCAAAAATTCATCAATTGATTTTAACAACGAAGGTAAGTGAAAGTCGTGTGTTGAGCGCACCAGATTTTTTAAAAAAGTATTTCATGTACTAATTAGAACAAATAAGACAATATTGAAAGGAATTTAAGAAAAATACGTTTTCAGCTACACGTCAAAGGGTGCCTATTTCCCAGTCGGAGAGAAAAAAAAATCTCTTAAATTAGTTCAAGAGATATTCGTGGTAGGGAAAGACACACCAATGGCCAAAAAATACTTTTTATGACCTTTTATAGATCTATATGCCGATTTTTGATAACGATTAAAATAATTTACATACCTAAATAATATACATTCCTCGTAAAAAGGTATTTGTAATTACATTTCAGAATTATTAAATAAATAAATAAATAATAAATAAGTTCTTTATTATTCTGGGACATGTCCCTTTAGAACAAAATATAAAAAATGTACAAAAAAAGGGCTTTAGAGTCTTAGAGTAAATTAATTAAATATAAACAAGTTAATAATTAATGGTATAAAATATACATATTTAAATGAGATGAAAAAAAAAATATATATAAAAAAATAAATAAATAAAAAGCTTATTTAGAATTCTATTGAGCCTGGATGTGCAATAAGTGATCAAATATGCGGGATTTGAAGGTAGAAAAAGAATTGGAGTGACGGATGGAAGAAGGGATAGAATTCCATAGGACGGAGGATCGAATGAGAAAGGATCTGTCGAAATGTGCAGTTCTGTGGGCCGTACTGTATAAATCCGAAGGCCTGGAGCGTGTAGAACGGGAATGGACAGAGGATTTGAACTGTAGGAGGTCAAAAATATATGATGGACGGGATTGGATAATTTGGTAAAGGAATGACGCAAGGAAATACTTGCGACGATTGGAAGGGTTAAGCCACTTCAACTCGCCATAAAATTGGGATACAGAGGTGTATTTAGGGACCCCGAAGATGAAGCGAACAAAGGAATTGATTAAGCGTTTTATTTTTTCCTCGAGATCCCCAGACACACCAACATATACCGTACAGCAATAGTCGAAGTGGGGGAATATTAGGGAGGTAACGAGGAGTATTCGGGTTTCAAGCGGAAATAGGTGACGGAGGGAATACAGTCGTTTTAAAGTTGAAAGAGTACGTCGAGAGATTTCTGAAATATGATTGTTGAAGGATAGACTTTGATCGAAGGTTACTCCCAGATTTCGGACAGTAGGGTGGAACTTTATAGGATTACTATTGAGGAACAAGGTTGGAATATGAGGAACAGTTTTCAGAATGTGAGGGGATCCTATTACAATTGCTTTTGTTTTTTCAACATTTAATTTTAACTTATTCACTTCAGCCCAGTGGCTTATTACTGATTAATATATTTTTAAAATTACACTTATGTAATTATTTGAAATGATGATGATCAAGATTAACCTTACTTTTTTTTTTCTTTCTTTTTGCAGGGATTTCCATTTAATTTTGATGTTATTTATTCAAAATTATTTTCAGAAATCAGTAATGGATTCTGAGCCAGAATGAGCGCTTTTAGTACAATAATGCACCGCCCACACCAGATTTTAATTACCTCCCCTCACATCAATTTTATTAAAAATTTATTTATTGTAATTTACAACTGTACAACAACACAAGATCCACTTTATACCATGCATTAAGCAATTTTTTAAGATTTTCTCGAAAACGTTCAAATAGTTATTTGGAATTTGGTGCACGTCACATACTACTTTCACTTACCTCCGTTGTCAAATTCAATTGAAATTGTTCTTAAAAATTTTAGAATACACTTAATGGATAAAAATAAATTGTTAAAGAATTATTTACATTGGATTTTAAAAGAAACATGTGTTTTATTAAATATTCTGTTATATTATTATCTACGACAATCAGTTTCTTTTACCGGCTTATCATCACTCTCCATTAACTTTTACAATAGTATGTATAAGATAATATTTTTTCTAAAATCTTTAGCATTCCAACGTTATGTTACTGTTCCTAAGTTCAAAAACCAAAAATTTAATTAAGAAATATTTTTGCAGTTATCTCCTTTAGTTTAAAAAAAAAATTTTTTTTGTCATGCGGAATTTATAATATTTTGCCGTTGTGGGGTAATATACATAAATATGTATAATTTTTTAAACACATATAACGGCCTTCAACGAGAGAAAATTACTTATTCATGGTCTTTTGATATTTATTGTTATATTAATGTAATACTACTTTTTTAATGTAATTATTTCTAAAATACGCCATATATAATTTTAATTATAATTTATAGAATTTTCATGGCACATATTTTTGAATGGTTATTTTGTTAGAAATAGTTGTTGCCTGAAGATGGCATTCCAGCCGAAACTTAATAGTTAAAAAGAGTTAAAAGTGACGGAGTGAATTTACAGTATTTTTAATTTTACTGTATTTATCTACTATATCTACTATATTTCAACCTTTCCTTAAATAAATCAACCCCCAATTTTATTTCCTTATATTTTCTCGATAGAACCCATAGATCCTATATCTCTTCAGAGGGTTGTATTAATGTTTTTAGAAATTAAATGTTTTAAAAGAGAAATTAATTTATCTTATGGACCCACATTTTTTAAATATATATTTATTGGAAGAAATGAACCTATACAACTGATAACGAAGGATTATGATATGTATATTATATTATATAATATATATATATATATATATATATATATATTTTATTTAATTTTTTTTTTTTTTTTGGCGCCCAACCATATAATACACACCGACCCCCACCAACATGTACATGCAGCAGCCGGCCAGACCGGTCAACACCAACATACTACGGCCACGAACTCACCTGTGGTCGGGTAGACCCTATCACACCTCACCAACCTAGAGAAGAAGATGGTGAGGAATATTATGAATAATATAATAACTACGAGAACAGGCGCTCTCTCCCAGGTCATCGCGGAGTCGGGCATCGCAATGAACAGATCTCGGCGAGGGGGCAGGCGCGCCCACATCACAAGTATCGATGGTATCAAAAGTCGATTAGTTGCCGATATATTGCAATATCAAATGTTGCATTGTTTTTTCACTAATAATGATACAATTAACCGCGTGCCAAATAACTTATCAACCCATAGCTTAATTTTTAATATACAGTTTATCCCACTTAAGTGTGTGCTCAAAGTTTGTTTTTTCTTATCCTGATATAAATAGGCAGTTGGAAAAATAGTGAATTTCACTGATAGGCTTATCATTCGTTAGTTACTTCAAATTGTTCAAACATGGTGAAAATGTATTCAACTCCATTCACAGTGCTTTGTATGGAGAATACTGGGAGGAAAGGAAATAATTTTGAATCATTTAAAATAGAACAGTTTCCAGGCTACAAGCAGGAAGGTTTCTTAGAAGGGCTATGCAAAAAATACCCCCCTCCACTCTTAGAGCAGGGATAGCCCGGTTACCTGGGGAGTCTTGGTCCGGATTGGATAGGAAGAGGAAGTCCAGCTACAGACGGAGGAAATCGGGGGTCAAGCCAGGGAATAATTATGCAGTTATGTCCGAAGGTACCTTTTTCGTGATATATTATGTGGTAAATCTGAACAAACCTCAGTATTCTCAATAGTGAACAATGCCTCGCTGTACCATGTTTTTATTTCTTAGAAACAATTCTTTATTGAGTAATATTACAATCTGTCCAATTTAGGACATTTTTAATAGTGATAAAGTTTCATAAACATTCATTAAACATTCATTCTACATTCACACGATATATACAAAACAATAAATTTATATTATAATAATACAATATACATATATACAAAACAAAATCAATAAAAATATATACAAAAGTCACTCATACCTATATACAATTCACAAGCATACAGCACGTGAGTGGAGAATCTAGCCAATGCTAGAACTCCAATATAAATGTTACAAGAGGTCTCGTGGCCATTGCCGTTTCAACTTTCTAGGAGGATGGTAAGGATGTGTGGAGCTGGATAAGGATTGAGCTAGGGATTAGGGTGATGGATAAGGTTCTGATGAAATTTAGAGAATTTTAATGGTATAATGTCTAAAATAAATGGAATATTTAGGTCGCGGTGTAAGGTATGGTTGGATACATAATAAGGGGCATTAACTATTGTTCGGAATATCAGCCGTGTATATATTGTAGAGGATAGGACCAAGGACACTGCCCTGAGGAACACCCGATTCGACTGGATAATGATCGAAATATTCTGCACCACAGCGAACTCGGAAGGAGCGGTTTGATTGATAGGATCGGAGGACTTGGTATAAGAATTGGGGTAAATTTTTTATTGAGCTTAAAGAGTAATTCCGGGTGCCACACCCGGTCAAATGCTTGCGTTATGTCCAGAAATGCACCCGAGTAGTACTCCTTGTTCTCAAGGGCAGAGGAAATATGGTCAACGACTCAGAGCCCTTGCTGAACGGTTGAATGTTGGGAACGGAATCCAAACTGATGGGAAGGAATAGTGTGGGATTCTAATACAGGTAATATTGGTTTGAGGAGGATTTTTTCAGAGATTTTTGAAAGGATTGGGAGTAGGCTGATAGGTCTATATGATGTCATCGTATTAGGAGGTTTACCTGGTTTTAGGAAGAGAATTATAGTGGAATGTTTCCGTAAGAGAGGAAAATGGGTAGTGCGTAGAATGGAGTTGTAAATATATGTAAGAAATATAGCGGCTTTAGATGGAAGCTGTCTGAGAATCTGAGGAGTAAGGAGATCGTATCCAGGAGATTTACGGAGTGTAAGTTTTCGGAGAAGATATTTGACCTCAGAGGGATTAACTGCTTTAGGAGGTAATGAAAGCGGGATTGGAGACTGAAGGAACTCTTCCACTACTGCAGTGTGGTTGTTGTTTATTCGTTTAACGTCACTTTTATGCTGCTTTGGCTAATCGGACGATGCTACAGTGGGAGTCCTAAATTTTGCCTATCCAGGTTTTATTAGGATAGGGATCTTTACCGAGTACCTGACATCGCACTGGCTCGGGACCACCTTTTAACGTCCCCTCCGAAGGACGGCATAACTAAGGATTTTTTACTCCCATTAAAAACTGCAGTGTGGTTTGGATGGGATTCTGGATGAGGTGTGAAGACTTCGAAAGTACCATGCTTTTTTTTGTTTTTTTTTTATGTTATAATATGTGCTATTTTATAAATAAATGTGTATTTTAAGTTAAAATCTTTATGCCACCTGATCCCAATAATGAATTGATAAACATGATACCTTAAGAAAAAAAATCCAATAGTTTCATAAAATAATAACCGAAAATTAATACAGTTTCGGAGTCACCGCTGTCTCTGTAGCGGCCGAAACATATTGACAGATACCAGAGACTTTCTTTTTCAAATGCATCCTGAATGAAAAGGTGTTAAGAAAACTATGATTCAATTGCCTTCAACATTTTTGTATAACAATTTGAAGAAAAAAATCTAGATATAATATATAAATATACAAGTTGTCTTAGAAATGTCTAGTCATATTGTGGGAACAGGTATTAGACCTCGAGAGGGACAAACAAGTTCTCATGGCCCTTAGTCGGATTCTCAACGATTAGTGAGAAAAATAAAAGTTTGAGTTTTTTTGCGGTCATCCATGGTTTTCATCAGAAAAACTTAAATATAACTACTTGATGAAAAATAAGTGGTAACCAATGAAAGAAGAGAAATTTTCCAAGAAGATTATGAAGTTGGGTCCTCAAATAAGTGTCGCACATCATGCAGAAAATTAAATTTTAATATTTCCAACGATTTTCAAAAACGCAAACAGCATACCGTACTCCTTCCCAAGTAACCAGTCCGTGGATCCACCACCGTTCTTCAGAAGGTACTCCACCATATCTTCCTAGATATATCTCTGCACCTACTACAAATTGCTGACTAACATATTTCTTCCACTGAGGACACGGGAGATGGCAAGGGCTTCAGAAAGGGAAGAAGTCACCCATGAAGTCTACACCATTTCTGCAGAGTTGAGGGATCAGCTCAAGCAGATTTACGTCTATTGATCTAATATTATATATATCTATAATCGAATATCCCCAGGAAAAGTATTAATCTCTTGCTCAAGTTCTCGTAAAACTTTTACTTAAAGAAAGAAATTCATTTTTCATAGATTTCTATCTTTGAAAAATAATCTGAAAACCGAACCATTTAAAGATGAGTCGGAGATTGAATGATTATTCATCTTTTATTCAAAATAATAAAGTTGAACTATTTAGATTTTAATTAGTCATTATAATTTGTAATTATAAATACTACGTTATATGGGCGAATATAAAAATATTGAGACAAGGCCGTGGTGAACAAATGTAAATCACAATTTGTAATACGAATAACGTTAAATGCGAGAGTAGAGGAAAGTAAAATATGTGAAGGTGAGGTGATGGTGAATTATTACACACTCTCTCATACTTTCAACGTATTATAAGAAATATACAATTACCACATTTTCTTTAAGTTTTGGTTTATTATTGTCAATAATCAACTTTTGTAATCGTCTTTTGTAATGTTTTAAAACAATTATGAGAAAAAATTATAAAAACTAATTAATTTTTTGACACGACTGGCGAGCGCAAAATGGTCAAACATCAATTTTATTAGCTAAAATCTAAAACTTCCCTGTATTTTACGTTTGAAGTCCCACAATACGGAAAAAATAATACAAAAAATCTAAGTATGACTCGGAGTTGCTAAACCTGCTAATAGATGTATATCAAATGATTTAGAAAGTTCTTGAAATTATAGATTGTAAAACGTTTGATTGGGAGTGTTGTTCTGAAGAAAATTATGTATCACTCAAAACGCAAAAATTCTTTGTAATATCTAAAGACTAGAAGGATTGGTAAAACAAATCCTTGGAGTAACTTGGGGGTTATATATTTTTTCGTTATTGAATAAGGGTAATATAGTAATTCGTTATTGAACATTTATAATATTATAAATGTTATAATAACATTTACAAATTGATAAATTAACTCTACAGGTGAGATTGCAATGTATATTCAACAACGAGTTTGGAAGTATAATGTCTCACCTGTCTCAGCAATGTCCATTGTTAAAGAAAAGCAAAAAGACTTTGCTCTAAATACATCTTAAACACAATAAATGACCATCTAATAACGATAATCCGACTGCCGGTTATTAGGAACTTGTGTGAACAGAAATGATTCAGTCATTTACTATCTATTTGTAAACACGCTATGGCGGGAAATATTAGTATTTAGAGTCTTGCCAACTAATAATAAAAAGGTGAAGCACTGGAAATTTCAAACTTTTGACTTAACATTTGTCCACCTTAATTGGTGATTTTGCCCACTGTGCGCCGTCCGCAGAATTCCTCCGAAACTACTGAACCATTTTTTTAAAATTCGCCACAAAAAATACTAATCCATGCAACGATGTTCCTAACACCTAGACGTTGATATCAGCTGGTTAATTTCAAAATGGCTGCCGACTAAACGTGATTTAATTCAATAACTCAGTTATTTTTGAAGATAGAGAAAAAAATTATCAATGTTTTTAACCAAAAAACCGTGAATAATTATAAAAAAGGGACAAAAGAAAAGAAAAATTTGAAATTTCACCTATAAATACCCTCATAACTCACTTACTTTTGACGATAGAGAAGTATGTACAGAATTTTAGAATCAGTAGAGCGCTATAAAAAAAAAAAAATGGAAAAATGAAATCTTGCTTATATGTATGCTTGCAACTGCGTTATTATCGCAGATAGAGAAAGAAATGTATTATTGTTTTTTACCAAAAAAATGTAAATAATTATAAAAAAGAGAAAAGAAAAAAAATATTGAAATTTCACCCATAAATACGCTCATAATCAGTTATTTTTGAAGATGGGGAAACTATATCGAGTATAGAGTTTTAGAATCAGTCACGGGCGATAAATAAATTTAAAAATAAAAAATCTATATGTATATTCAAGTAACAAATTATATTAGACGTAATTCCACCAAATATAGTTAATTATTGAAGATAGCAACTAACTGAGATATTGCGTTTTGAAATAAGCAGTAGTGACATAATATTATGTTTTGAATTATTGCTTTTCGTATTACTTAATTGCCTATCAACAGCTATACAAACAGTTATGCCCTAATATTGTTATTTTTTATTTGCGTTTTTTTTTTTTTTATCTTTTATTATAAAGTCTACCTAGCTGTCGTCCACGTCAACTTCTGTTATTTTGATCGAGATTTAGGAGTTTTTAAAATAATATATTTTAAAGTACTTGCGTAAATGATATTTTTAATTTTATTTTATTTTGGCAAAAGAACATACTTATTTTCTCCCCAACCCGATCTTGACAACGCGACACATAGTTGGCCGTGTGAAAAGCAGTCTTGACGTTTTTTTTTTTTTTTTTTTTCTTACCCTCTGGTTTTATTTTCTAACAAAATACAAATACAAATGTAATATGTGTAGATGTCACATTTGTCCTTCTGTTACCCGAGGTATTCTAAAGAGGATTGCTATATGCGCTGGATGCACTAGTAATCTTTCAAGGCTTCTTCTATGCCTTTATTTATCCATTGCAAAATGGGAGGGACCATTCTTCAGGTAAAAGTCTTGACGTAAATCGATTCCGTGTTTAAATGTTTGTCCCTGTGATTTATTGTTACGGGAAAAGATAAAAACGGGAAATGAATTATTTTAAAATTAAAAAGTAAATCATTTGGAATCATTGGGATGCGAGGTTAATTTTCCCTGTTTTTTTCATATTTTTCAGCTGATTCTTCCCTCCTATTGGTTTGCTGCGTGATGTTATATAGCCTAAAGCCTTTCTCGATAGATGGACTATTCAACACAAAATGAGTTTTTCATTTCGAACCATTAGTTCCTGATATTAGCGCGTACAAACAAACTCTTCAGTTTATAATATTAGTATAGATAATGTTTAATTTCTTAAAATGGAGTTTCTATACTTAAAAAATCTGGTGAGCAGTACAAACGACTTTTACTTACCTCCGTTGTTATAACCAATTTAAAAATGTAAATAAATAAATACAATTAGAGATGAAAATAAATACATTAGAGATGAAATAAATGTACAAAATTAATTATATTGAGTTTCAAAAGAAACATGCCTATTATTAAATCATCTTTTCGCTGTGGTTACCAACAAATATTTTTTGCGGAACCTTATATTTTTAAAAATATACAGCACAATGAACAAGCCTCACCTCTTGATTCAGTGTTATAACATAAAAGTTATTAACATACTTAAACTAAAATTCTATATATAAACGCAAAATAATTAAGTAAATTGGTTCTATAAAAAATTGTTGAATATTTCCTGAAATAGATACAGTACTATTTCAAATCATCGTCTTCCGACGAACAGTAACTTTTTTACTATTGAAATATAGGAATATTAAATTAGTGATCGCGGTTGAAATAAATTACTAAAGATAATCGAAGATAGTATATGCCAGAACCAGGCTATAAGAACAGACTATATTCCGTCAAACATTGTACTTAATGATTACTAAAATTTAGAAATACAATCTACTATGATGGAGCTTTTCATCACTCTCAAGCAACAGTTACAATTTTGTGAATAAGATAATATTTTTCTTAAAATCATTAGCTTTCCAACGGTATATTATACAACTATATTAATGTCCTCATGTATAAAAACACAAAAATTGCATACAGAATATTTTGTTTCTCTTTTTTCCTTGCATATTTAAATCGTTCAAATTGTAAATTTACCAGTTATTTATCACTGATAACAAGATGATATTGTTAATTTTTTGTAATCTTCAAAATAAGAGGTACTTTAGATGAAGACAAGTTAAAATGTATTGGTATTTAACCCGGCCAGACTATTTCAGTTAGAATAAGTTTAAAGTTTAATCAAAATCGTTAAAGACATTTTTGAGAAATCGTAAAAAGTGCAAAATACATGGTATAAAGTGGCTTTTCTCGTTCGCCGATTTTGATGAAAAAGTTGCGGTAACATCTCGGGCGTGAAGTTGTCCCAATGCGTACACCTTTTCATTTTTGCGCTTACCACACACACCCATCTTTTTGCGCGACTTGGTCATTTGCACTCAGGGGGCCCTAAAACGTGTATTTCCGTTGGAAACTGGATTTCTAAAATTTTTACGATCGCAATACTTTCACTCGCTATATATTCCATATATAGTTAAGTGAAATTTAAAACATGCCTTCCTTCTCTCTTTCGCTAATTTCGTGAACTCTCACCTTCACGAATTTTCGCCTACCTATTATGTAGTTTCAGTTCCGAATTAATTATTAGAGATGGCTGAACTTCAGAAACTCCTCTATAAAATAATCGATTATTTGGTGACTAAGCGTATAATCCACGACGGAGCGGTAAAAATAACTCACGGTTGAATATTTCCAGAATTATAACGATGTCTGAATAACGATCAATGTTGACAAATCTTAGCTTTTTAACCATTAAAAACTTAAACAAATAAAAATACATGCCTTGGTTATGGCTACAACCTACAACCAATAGAAATGTGTTTTCTCTCTGATCCATATGCTCTGTTCTCATCCATCCGTTAAAACACTTTAAGCTCCTTCAAGAGTCCTTAGGGAGTTAAAATGGGATCAGCAAACTGAGGAAGGATTGGAAGAGAGTGCCTCTTTCCACACTCTCATGCTATTCTAAGTATATTCAATAAAGGATAGGATTCATCTCTTTGGTACGATTCTTCTGTAGGGTGTTAAAATACGATTTTCTTCACGATTAAGTACATAGATCGAATAATTCTTTTAGATTGAATCATTTTTATAATGAATCATTACTTGTGGGAACACACAAAGAAATAATTTTGTCATTACTTTACATGCCTAAGTGAATACATACTCCAATCACTCATACGATCAGCTGCTACAAAATCACAAAGATACCATTCGAAAAAACTGACCCATAGCCTGGAAGTTTAATTTTTCATTTTTATATCTATATAAAATAGCATCTATATTACTATTCTTGTATTCAAAAACACAAGAATTGCATAAAACAGTATATTTGCACTTATCTCCTTTAGTTGTTTATCAAATTCTTGCATTTTTACCTGTCATTTATCAATGCTAATAAGGTGATCTTTTTTAAAATCTACAAAATTAAAGGTAAATTTAGAGGAAGAAAATTTAAAATATCGGCATTTAAGCCCTGTCTGGCTATTTAAATAAGAATGAAACCTACATCATATTAAAGCCCATCAAATTTTACATCGATATATAGAGTTTAATCAAAGTCGTTCGAGCCGTTTTTGAGAACATCGTAAAAAGGCCAACATGCACAGTATAATATTGTAAATGCACAGATCTTCGGGTCAGCTGATTTTGATGAAAACGTTTCTGTAACATCTCAGTGTATAATTGTCTTAAATATGAAATTTAAGTTTCATAGTAGTTTTGTTTTCTCCCGAGAGTTACCATACACACACACAGACCTTTTTGCGGGACTTGGTTATTTTGATTTAGGGAACCCTAAAAGGTATATTTCCGTTGAAAACTGGAATTCGAAAATTTAAATACTTTCCCTCACTATATATATACCGTATATAGGTAAGCGAAAGTAAAAATTGACAATGGCAAAAGTTAATTGGTAAACTTTTTAGTACTTGGTGTTGAAACTACATTACATGAGTTTCATAAAAATCCATCCATTGGACCTGGGCTCCGAGGTATAAATCTTACTGCACTCCATTAATAACGTAATGACAAAAAACAGTCATTTTAATATAATTTTACCTAAGTTAAATTAAATGCCAATAGAAGTATGTTAGGTTTTGTTTTTGTACGATGTAAAATATGTTCAGAATCTGGGGTATACAAAAAATTACATTAATAAAAAATTAAAAACTAGCGGTTTATTTTACTAACATATATAACAAAATTGATAAGACAACTAGCAACAACTGATACAAAATCCTAGGTACATTTTTAATATATCTTACTTAAAGAGTTAAAACAAATACTCTAATACATAGCTAGATTCATTTCCTCAATCTCCATTTTAAAGCAAGGTAAAATGTCAACCTGAAAAAAAGAAAGTAAATTCAATAAACCTTTGTACTGGTTTCAGAACAAGATAATATAAGTATAAAATAAGAAAAATAATAAATGTAATTAAAAACATATTTATGAAAGGAATTTAGCACAAATAGGATCCTATGCTCCAATAATATTGTACAATTAATTTTAAGAGACTTTTTGAATTGTTGGTCACCAAAAATTGGTTATTTTGAACCACTAATGTTGTTATATGACAGTAAGGGATCACTATGTAACCCAATTTATTTTTCTGAAACAGTAAGGTGCTGGTTTTTTTAATCTTCTTAGAATTCTAAAATTAGTTAGTGACGGGCATTATCCCGCAAAAATATCTTTTAGATGATTCAAGGCGTAAACAGATCAATTCCAAATAAAATACAAAAGTAACTTAAATATAAAACTATGGTAACTAAAAAAACAATATTAATAATATTACAATTCGCCATTTAATTTTAGACTTGAGTAATGAGTTACTTACTTCCTCGCTTAGCAGACCTGTATTGAGGATAAATAGAGAATAAAACTCCCTACTACCTGTTAGTGTCACACAGTCAATGAATTGTCTAAGTACTATAATATCCGGTAGCCCCAACGATGTCTGCAAATTGCATGCATGGTACTATTTCACAGTTGCTTGCAGCTATTCTACTATTAGATTTTAGATTTTATAAAGTTTTGATTTATTTTTTAATGTAAATAATTGATCTGAAATATAAGTAAATATGTTTGTAAATTTATCTATTTATAATATTCCAAATTATCGTTTTGTTAGTTTTTGTGCTCTGCTTGATTTACATATTTTTTTAATCTTCGCTTTCTAAATTTGCAAATTATATTGATTATATCATGAATAGCTACCAACGTATATGAAAAAAATTACGATGCGAATTTTTGTTTAGTAGAGAATTAAATTCTCTACCGATCAGCACTATCCAGAAATTTAGTATCATAAATTCTCACGACTGTTTCTTTTAATTTGTTTCTTTATTTAAAAAAAAAAAAAAGTTGTGTTGCCCTGTTTCTAAAACCATATAAATTTTTTCTCTCTCTTAAAATAACTTAGTTATTGAACCAAAACATTTTTAATCGGCCGCCATTTTAAAACTAATCGGCTAATATCAACCTCGATGTGTCAGGATCATCGTTGAATGCCCTGTTATGGAGAAATGGCGTGAACGGCGGGTAGATGGTTTTTTTAATTTGTTATTTGGATTCTACGTATCTCAAAAACTAAAATTTTAAGGGGAGTTGTTTATTTGTTTTTCTTGATCGATTACAAAAGTTCTTTAATAAAAATAATAAACCAATACATGTCTTGCATACCAGCCAATAGCCTACCTACGTGAGTTAACATTTTAAAAATGATTGGGGAATTCCAGATCAAGACATACTCCAAACATAAATTTAATTTTAGGCATAGATATAATATCTGGCGGTCGTGAAAAACTGGATAACTCGAGTTATATCAAAAATGAGTTAATTCCACGTATCGCTCCCTCAGACCGTCTCCCACGTCGTGTTAAATTGTTTAAAGAAATTTCTTGGTGGAAGAAATTTCAGATGGAAAGAAAGCTGTATGTTATAACTCTATTTTGGGTATTACGTAAAGTTTAAGTCGCTCACCTGTAAAATGATAGATTTTGACTTAACCACTCATTCACGACCGCCACAGATATATAAGGTGAATATGACCATTACCTGAAGAGGCAGAGGTTGATTAAGAGATGTGAAATCATGAGAGGTATGCTGAACCTGTCCAGCGTCAAGAAATGGAAAATCTCCCTGGGATTCTTGTACAGGCAGAAATCTATATGATCCGGGCAGTGCAACTCTTTTCTGTTGAGTCCGTAAACTACCATGACGTTACCAACGATTCCTGATCTCACGTAGGACATCTGTGCGAAGACGTCGATCACAGGGTGAATGTTCTTCATGAAGTCGAACCCATAGGTTGCTATCCCGACGAACGGTGCAAAAGCGAACGGACCGATGGCACAACTATGCTGTAACATTAAATATCTTTCAAGGTGACATACAGAGGATTTAAAAGACGAAATATAATTTAAATACTTATCCAAATAGTGGAGAATGCTTACAGTAGGCGAGAATAAAGAACCCATTGTGTGGCCTAATGCGTCAGCCACTAGTCCAACAATCAGACCAATGAGGCAGAAGTATAGAAACCTATCCAAGTCCCAAGGGATTCCACTCATACTGTAACTATGAAGCAGTCGACTATGTTCAAGGATAGCTATAACGAGAAAAGTTGTCCATCAATATCCATTCATTAATTGATGGGATTATTAAAATAAATGGGGGAGCCCGTGGCTGTATGGCTAGTCAGTTATGACATTGGTCTATTCACTTTGTCTACCACGCTAAAGGTTGTAAGTTTGAATCCCAGTCCGTGTCTTCGCAATTAGAAAAGACAATTAAAATAAATTAAAAAAATGTTCCAATTTTTAAATTGTATTGTAAGTTGATACGACATGGTTGCTCTGCGTTTACTCAGTCACCAATGCTGGTCTTATGTTAGTTATAGTTCTTAAAGAGACGACTGACTTGGTGTATATCGGTTATGCAGGGTGATCCAGGCAATGCATAATTTTAGTTTCGTGATAAACAGGCTGATCAGAGCTGATCCTTCTTCACATAAAGACAGCATAAGGATTACCTTTATGTCAAGCATTGCAGGTTTTGCGGGAGCGGCATCTCTGCGTGTTACACCAGATGACCAAGATATTTACAAGATGGTAGGGACTTAGATTAGTCTGGATAAGAAAAATAGGAAAATACCCCATAAAATTTCAATTTCAACAATGTCGGAAAATTTGTCTGTTTCCGACGTAGGTTTGTGGCAATACCACTGAACCGAATTCAACGACTAAGGTAGCTTTTGTAAAGGGAATTTAAGGCTGTTTGATTTAAACGGAAAACATATATTATCTGTTCGAGGTACCGTTTTTCACTTGAAAAAGAGGTGAAGCTGAAAAAGGTGCTAAATATTCCAGGTTTTCGGGCTGTCCTATAGTTAAGTTCACCATGGTGTAACCTCAGATTACTTGTATTCAGGAACATTAAAAAAGTATTAAAACGATTTCCAGCACCGTCTGAATTAATTTTAGCTCTATTTCACTGGGCTACTAACAATGAGGTACAACTTCTGAAGAAAACAGGGTTCTACTTTTTCTTAGAGAATGGTTCTGTTGAACTAATTCTACAAGAGAATTTTCCCTACTTTAAGAATTTCCAAGACAATTATAGGTCTAACCCACTTCTCCTTAGAGAGAAGAGAACGCGTTTTCCGAGGAAGGCTACGAAATAGTGGTGAAGAGACGTTATCCAAACCTAAGTCTGATGACAAAGTTTTACTTGTTGCATAACGAGTATCAATGCACTTCTTCAAAAGTCTACTAGGCACAGTAGGGTGGAAAAATAAAATAAATTGTCTGTTGGCTAAGGCATAATAATAAATTCCAAAAAATATCGATGTTTACAACGATTAAAGGGTTCAGTACATTTATATAAAGTTTCTTGATAAACGGCCGTGTAAGGATGTGACCAGGATGAGATCACGCCCAGCCCTCCTAGGAGGGTCTCTATCCAACTCTGCTGAATTACAGAATATATAACCATTCTGCCATAGCCGGGTACGAACAGTAATCTAATGATTCCCTCATGCTAAGCCACGCTGCTCCAATGTATTTTAATATAAATTAGTTATATAGCATATTTATTTCGCATAAGATTGTTTACCATGATTGGTACTTTGGCAGCTGAGAAAGCCAGGTAATATGGGAAGAGGCTGTACCACTTGTTGAAATGCTCCTTCTTCAAGAGTTTGAACTCAAAAGGATCTGAAATAATGTTACATACCATCCACATCAGCTACTATTTAGTTATTATTTAACTTATTTTTGATATTTACTTGCTTGTTGGAGTACGAACTCAGCCATGTGAATATCATACTGTTAGAATCCTACTTACAATAAAGCATTGGTACCATCTGCATGGTATACGCCTGGAAAACGGTGACAGCCATACATAGCTTCAAATGAGTGATGAACTGTGTCGGGTCTGTGGCCTTCTTGAAGAACATTATGCCGAGGGCAAGACTGCAGAAGAGGTGGTGGCCAATCTGCAGTTTAATGCCAATCTGAAGATATTAAGATATTTGTTAGTCTTTATATTTATAGTATTGATATTTTTTGTATTAAGAACAATTATTTATAGTAATAATGCATTTATAATTTTAATAATATATCAATAACCAGAACAAAAGAAGAATGTTCCGGTTTCATCAACTTTTGCCTCCGTAATTAAAGTAATAAAAAATTAAAACCGTCAGATGTACTCCAGTGAAGTTTGTTATAGTATCTCCTATAAATCTTCAATATGACCACTACCCCAAAGATGCATCAGAACCAGACGACGAAAGTATGTCCTCCAAAAACATTACATATAATTTTCTAATCTATTTTTTTTTAAATCTGGTGCGGACAACACACCACTTTCACTTACCTCGACTGTTGAAATCAATTTAATAATTACAATATAAACTTAAATTTAAACGTTTGAAAGTAAATTTAAATGAAAAGTTTATTCAGTTTCGAGGATACATATGATTTAGATTTTAAAAAAATATCAAATTGTTACTTATAATTATCAGTAATAATTTAATGCCCTATTTGTCACTTTACATTACCTTTTCAAAACTGTATAATAACACAATATTTTTTTTAAATCTTTAGCTTTCCAACGGTATATTATTCATCTATGTTACTGTTCTTTTTGTTCAAAAAAACAAAATTAAAGTAAACAAATATTTTTGCTCTTTTCTCCTTATCAAATTCGTTTAACTTTTATTTTTAGCTATTTTTATGAATCCTTATAAGCTGGTATAGTTGGTTGTTTTTATTATCATTATTGTTTTTATTATCATTTTTAATATCATATTGGTTGTTTTTATTTTTATTAAAGGTATTTTAGAAGAAGATAATATATAAATTCGGCATTTAAGATCTGTCAGACTATTTCAATAACAATGAAATCTACACGATATTAAAGCCCATTACATTTTATATCGATATGGTAAGTTTAATCAAAATCGTTAAAGCCGTTTTAGATAAAATCATAAAAAATACCAAAATTTATCGAATAAACAAGCGCATTTTTGTGAAAAAGTTGCTGTGACATCTCGAGCATATAGTTCTCTTAAACATGAAATTTCAGTTTTGTAGGACTTTTAATTTTCGTAATAGACTTAGCACACACACACACACACACACAGACCATTTTGCGAGACTTGGCTATTTGGACTCAAGAGACCCTAAAACGTGTATTTCTGTTGAAAACTGGAATTCGAAAATTTTTAAGATCACAATACGTTCCCTTACTATATATTTCACATATAGGTAAGTAAAACTAAAAATAGAACATGAATTCCTCTTAATGACCCACCTTGTTTCTTCTCTCCTGACGAAATACCCTTGAAAATATTGTTGAGAACTGTATCCAAAATATCTCAAAGGTTTTTGGTTTGTATTCTGAAATTGATTTATCCATTTCTAATTTTTTCGTCGTGGACGTTGTTTCCAACGTTGCTCCTAAATCGAACATAAATTACTTAAATAGTAACTAAAATACAGTAAACTGAATACAGATAAATAAAATGATAAAGTTGAATAAAATATATCAAAGCTTTTTAATTTTTTTGAGATGACATTCATATACACGGTACGTACGTACTAAGCGGTCGACCACAATTCTGCAGTTATTATTTATTTTTATAGAGTTTATTTATTATCAGTTGTTTTCTTTGTTATTTAAATTTGTTTTTTTATAAGTATTGTTCAGAATTCCTTGGGACGAAGAGGCTATGACCCCACCAAGCTGCCGTTTGTCGTAAAACGGGATTAACAACATTTTTTGAAATATGAAGAATATTTAGATAAGATGCCTTTAAAGTCTATTTTTGTTTTCTTTATATATTAACAATTCACAAAAAAATTCAGATGGTGCCATTATTATCAATAATAGGTAATCTAAAACAATTGCCTATTCTGATGACCTCGTATTAATAGCAGATCCGAAATCCTTACAAATTATGATAAATGACTTTGCCGAATATAGTAAAAAATGGAAGTTAACCTTGATAAATCAAAAATTGTCCCCGCTCGTTTTCTTGTTTGCCGTTGTTTTTAGAAATGGAGGTAAGAGAGCAATAAATGAGAAGTGATTTCTAGGAATTGATATAACAGAATTCGTTAACGAATTCTATGTGTATTGTGTATTTACGAATTTTATTGTGTGTACACGAAATATGTGTATTTAGGTATCGGATTTGTTCTACAGGAGTGAGTGGGGTGTTATTAAAGGAAACAGTGGGGAAGGAGATCATCGGTTTGCGACGAAGGGTAAAGGTAATTTGGTAGGATTTATTTTGATTCTCCAGTTCTGACACCATTCTTCAATGGCTGTGAGATAGGACTGAAGGATTTGGGATGCTGTGGTAGGGTCATTATGGACTGATAACACTTGTGTCAACCGCGTAGGTATTGAGGACAGTACAAGGATGGAGTGGAATATCAGCGGTATAAACTGTATAAAGGATTGGACCTAAGATACTAACTTGAGGTACACCGGTCGACTGAGCAAATATGGAAGAGTAGGAAAAATTATGGTTTACTTTAAAGGTTCTATTATTAAGGTAGGATTGGATTAAAAGGAAATATGAAGAAGGAAGGAATTGACGATGTTTGCAAAGGAGCCCTAAAATAAAGTATTGAAAATGCAATATTAAAGATTCCCAAACTTTCTAGTTAGAGAATCTTTTAAACATAAAACATATTGATATAATGATCTAGCCCAGGTTATTAAAGAACACAATATGAGTTGGGAAATAAACATTGAAAATGTTTCAAATTAAAAAAATAAATTTGTTCAAGTTAGTGAAGTTATAATACCAAAAACTCAAAAAAGGAACACAGATAGAGTAAATGGGTCCCATAGCTTTTTTCTAAGTAATCTTAGACAAAAGAGGAATAAAGTTAATTATCTACATAGTATCGAAATCCAGGATGCAAGATGGGTTGTCAAAGACCGGTGTTATAAATTATAAAATACAATATTTACCGAAGGTGGCGTAGAACAGTTTTTTCTCTCTATAATAGAAAATAAATTGAAATTACGGTAGGCCCCATAATGTCTGAGTTCCGAATTAAATGTTTTAAAAAAAAAAAAAAGCTTTGCAGTGGGGGGACTTGTGAAACAGTTAAATCTTGGGAATTTTCCTGTATTGGTGAAGTTTTGAAAAATGGCATGCACTTAAGGGCTTGTAAAAGAGGCCTGTTACAAAGGATTCGATGGACTATGTAAATATAATATAAGTTTGTAAATAGTATTAAGTTATATTATTATTATTATTCATTTTTTTTTAATTTTTACGATTGTTTCAGTTTGGTAAAATAACTATTTCCGTTAATTTGGTTTATGTCCAGGATGGGTTTACTTTGTATAAAGAATAGGTGACCAGTTCATTGTTTACTTTTATACTTATATATGATCATGGCAACTTTCTCCAGCAGTGACTATGTTTAAATGCCTTGTATTGATTTAAAAATAAAGCATTATTATTATTTCAGGATTTGGCACTTCCTTAGCTTTTTTTGCTGGGAATATTCACCTACCCGGGCTTATTAGTCAAGGGTTAGGCTCTACTTATGACAAATTTAAAATTTTTCGAACAGTGGCTGCTGTTCCCAAAATGACCGTTTGTTGAACCGCTGCTAGAGTTTTCACGAGTAGATCGAGTCGTTGGAAGGATTCTTGAGTGCTTTCAGGAATCAGGCCGTTGCAAGACACCATAATAGAATAAATCCCACAGCTCACCAATCCATTTTTATTGTGTTTTTTTTAGTTTTTACATTTTTTATTGTGAAATTATATTTTAATAACAATTTCTTTCAAAACATATAAATCTACTGCGTACATGGGAAATATGGGTTGGATTTAGTTTTTAATATTAGTGTTTTTTACCTAGCTGGTATAGGAAAAAATCTAGGCCATTGTTGTTTTTAGGTTGATCTTATATTCAAAATATATATATAGCTAAACTAATCTATTTTATATTCATTATAAAACATACGGATTACCTTTATCACCTTCCAAGTCCAAAAACCAACTTGTTTTACCATTCTTGGCAGCTTCACAGAGGATGTTCACGTTGTTTTGGTCTTCTGTCAACTCGATCACTGTTTCAGGCAATAGTATTATGTTCATGTTTACGGAATTATATAATATTGTGAGTTACTTGTAGCTATTGCTTTACCGAAATCTGCTGGGTTGTGGTGGATGGGACAGATGAAACCGTTAATGGCCAAGAACTTCAAGAGGTGTTTCCCCGGCCCTCCTTGGTAGACGCACCTGCCCATCGCCAGGAGGTACACCCTGTCGAAGAGCTCCAGTAGAGAAGCGGAAGGTTGATGGATGGTGACTACGATTGTAATTCCGTCCCTGGAAAGCCTACTGAGCAGGCGGATCAACTGGCCTGCAGATACCGTGTCCAGTCCACTGAGAAAACAATTATATTTAAAGTGAAAATTAACTTGCATAAGGTGGGTATTAATCTCATGTAATGTGTTACGTAGCTACTTGTACTAGTTTCTCACATACCTCGTTGGTTCGTCAAGGAATAGGACGGGAGGATTGTTGATTAGTTCTAATGCTATCGAGAGACGCTTCCGTTCGCCGCTAGAAAGTTTCTGTATGATAGTGTTCACGCAGTTGTCTAAGCCTAAGGAAGAGATAAGATTCTCCACCTGCGAAAAAAATATATTTAGTTTCACTTCTTATTGTATTGTGTAATATTTTATTGCAAATGTTTTTTATGGACCTTGGAGATATTTCAATAATTCGTTTATATAATCTTAAATCGTGAGAGAAAAGAGCAATTGACAGGGGTCAACTGAGACGTTGATTTCCAAAAGGTACTAAAGGACATTTTTTTCAAATTTGATATTTTCAAAAATTTGTATTCTAATGGTTTAGTTTTTCTAAACCCATCATCAAATTTTATCAAAAAATCGTAAAAATCCTTTAGAAAAGTATTTAAAAATTGCATTTCATTCCAAAAGGTACTAAATCCGCATTTTATTTCATTCCAAAAGGTACTATATCCATGTTTCGTTCCAAAAGGTACTATATCCTATGTAAACAGAATAACCTTTCCTTTCATTTCCTTCCAAAAGGTACTATATTTCCTACTATACGGCATAAGTACCTAATCCCGTAATATATCACCATTAATTTATTGTTTTCATCATTTTATTCACTTTTATTGGTTCATTTAGCACGTCTTGAATCACCGCTATTATTTTGATCACTGGTTTTAACCTAATAATCAGTTTTTAGGTCGCTTTAAACAACTTAATTGCGTCGCTTTGGTTCTCGTAGGTTGTCATTTAAATCAAGTTTTTTTAATAGTATTTCTTCTTGCAGCAATATAAATTTGGTTTAAAATTTTTCAGAAACTCACATTTTAATAGAATAATGGTATTTGATGCAGCAAATAGTTGGAATTAGCATTCCACGAACTTGCTAAATATGTGAAGAAAATCCGTGCCTGATCTAACTTAGTAGTTGATTTTTTTATGTAAAATAAAAGCTCAAAAGTTATTATTTATCAGTATCTATGGTTAAATATTGTTTACACGTCGTTAATAATATAGTTAAATTTGCTAAGTTCACACAAATAGTAAATACATGTTTAAAACTTACTTCATAATTACATACTTTCTTATTATAGTGCCATAAATAGATAAATTGTCCTTTGAATATTCACTTTCTTTATGAATAATAGATAATAAATGTAATTAACCAACAAAGAAAGATATTTCTCAGAGGGAGAATAAGGAAATATACATAACTTAGTAATTAACGATATAAAGACGTTAGTTATCGGTAATGTTGTATCAGGAAGGTTATAGTGACTGTTACCAACTTATCTCGCGTTATATTCTTCCAAAAAGTACTATATCCCTTTTAATTCTTTCCAGAAAGTACTATATCCATGTTTCGTTCCAAAAAGTACTATATCCATATTATACTCTTTCAAATCATCAGAAAAGTGCAATAATTTGGAAAGATGAGTTGGCAACACGCTTAAAAATAAACTTTTGATTTTAATAAAAAAAGAATCACGTAAATTGGTCCAATAATAAATAAATGGCAGATTTTCGCGCTTCCTGTAAAATTTTCTAAAGTGGATATAGTACCTTTTGGAAATCAACGTCTCAACTATCCTACGTTTGCTCCTAATTATGGGTTCTGTCAGCCAGCGTTAGAGCAATCATCGGTTACTTTTTATCTGACCTTGAAATCCAATTCTCGTATTCAAGATTCTGGCAATAAAGAGTGTATTAAAAGCTGAGAATACGATTCTACATTTTAAAATTGCTAACAAAGTAGGGAATAAAACATTTCTAGATGTTTGTGTGGTTGATTGAAAGTCACAAAATTATGTAGTCTTAACTAAAGTTACCCTTTAATGATCAGAACACTTTTACAGTAAATTAATATTATTGTCCGTACAAGAAATCTAAATATAGAGGATGCAGTTTTTTTTCTTCTCTAAAAATGTATGATTTAACAACTATAATGATCTTATTTCATTCAAGCTTACTTTTTCGATAAAACCTACTTTTTACTCAATTTAATTATACATTTTTTCTAAATGGGTGTAATTAACGAATTTTTTTGCAAGGGACATAACATTCTAAGAAAAGAAAATATTAAAATATTCGGATTCAGTACACGATTTAAGTGGTTTCTCCGTCAGTGCTGCATGTCGAATCCGATCCGAGAACGTAGCTTTTGTTTGAAATGGTTCAGAACTAGCAGGACATAGCATTTTTAAGTTAGAAGTGGTGATATGCCATTTCCCATTGAATTTATTACTATACATATTTATTACTTTTCATATTAGTTAATCAGCTATAAACAGCTTTATAAACAGTTGTACCCTAATACAGTTATTTAGACATTATAATCCATTTTGTAATAATTTGCAGCGTATTTTTTTAATATATATTAACACATTCACGCCGGGGTGACCCACCGATGGGTCATACTTGTCTGTTCCGTAGGGTGGGGTGACCCACCGGTGGGTCACGCCTAACTATCTCGTGGGCGACATGCATCACAGGTGAGTCACTTCTTTTTAGAAAATAAGTTTATTTTTTTTTTTTTCAACATTAAATGTTGTAGGAACTAACAAGCATAAGTATTTATTTATAAAATATTTTATAACTTTCAACATGCCCCCTCATAGGATTCTTATCGGTTAATTTCATTAGATAACTCTTCTTAAAGAATTTTAATTAGGTGTGCGTGATTTCGTTTCATACTTTTATCCCAATAAATAAGAATATAATATATATTATAAGAATTATTTTTAATAATAAATAATAATATACGAATTATTTTTAATAATAAATAATTATATAAGAATCTTTTTTTAAGTATTTCCATATTTACGCCTTCAAGTCATATGTGTATGTCAAAACTGTTATCACAACAATATCGCATTAAACACGTTGGAACTTGCAACACGAGGCGTAAGTAGCTAAGACAGTCCCACTTCATGGGAAAAAAACGTAGATATTCGCCCCGGCGTGAACGTGTTAAACAATGACATTGTTATTTTGTTTTTGTTAACTATAAGTATTCATTACTACTTACAACCACGGCTCTTTGCTTGGGGGTATAATTGGGTGGTAGCTTAAATCGGCTGCCAATCTCCATCAATTCTGAGAGGGTGAGCAAGGGGTCGACGAAGTCTTCTTGTGGAATGTAGCAGAAGGATCTTCCGGAACCTCCTACCACCTTTCCTCGAACACCGCTGCGTCTGCATAACTCATCTGCTTAAAAAATTGATATGGCCTGTATGATATATATGAGATACTTATATTACTTAAATACCTGAGGGTAATTATCATATTTAGTTTCTACTGCTAACTTGATAACTTGAAGAAGTAAACCAGTAGCGGATATACAGTGGTGGTGGGAAAGGAGAAATGCCATTGGTTAGCTCACTTTATATATTTATTAGTCAATGACAGTTGCTATGACTTTATAGGAGTCATCGGCTGGTTGTACCTCAAAAATTAGGCCGAGAAACTAGCAGTCTTAAAAACTAAAAAGCCTTCTTCTAAGACGTTCTCTGGTGGGAAAAACTATTTTGTATTGCTTGTGGTCACTAAAAATCAATGGGGTGTGACTGAAAATCCCAGACACTTATTGTAAAACAGTCACAACACATTTTTCCTTGTTATAATTTAGGATGTATTTTGTAAAAATTATTATTATTTATTTTGTTGTTAGCTAGACACAAGCATATATTGAAGCAGAAAAAAAATAGGCCTATATGAAAACAGCTGACAATTACTATTGAATATTATTAAAATTATATAATATGTCTGTGGCGGTTGTGAAAAACTGGATAACTCGAGTTATATCAAAAATGAGCACATAAAGTTTAAGTCGCTCACCTGTAAAATGAAATATTTTGACGACCGCCACATATATAATTAATTAATTATCCTGGTATACATAATTTAGCTATTTATTATATACAAGTATTTCTGATCAACTGTTTTAAGTGTGTTATTAGATGACTTTTTATTGACTTATTACATGTTTTGTAAATTCACAATCTAATTAACTATTGAAGGTACAAATCAGATAAATAATTGATTGATGATCAATTATATGATTAAACTAATCAATGAATTAGAAAATTTTGTCTAGTTATAAAACAATTGCTTTTTAGATCTTTTATTCACGTGATTCGTGTTATTTTTTATTGTTAACAATATAGGTAAGTAATTTATCAAGAAAGTAGAAAACTACTTTTGCACTTTTCGATATTTTTACTCTCTAATCATACACACACACACACATATATATATATATATATTATATATATATATATATATATATATATATATATATATATATATATATATACAAAAATGTGTACGAATACAAACAAAAAAACCAGACCACTTTGTTGAGGAATCGGTCGGGTTCAAGAGAGTAAAAGGACACTTGATATAAAGGGAGGTATCGACTTGATAGATCAGTTAGCCTAAGGGCAGCCAGCAGAGAGAGATACGTATGGCTAAGATAGGCAAGTGCATAACTTTGCAGACTATAGGATTGGCAGAGGTTCATCATAATAAAAACTTACTACTTCAGCATGGTAATTGGCCTAAATCTAATTACATGATATCTATAATTTTTATTTTTTTTAATTTTTGTTTATTATTATTTACTACTGTTAATCAATAGCGACAATAAGCAGATGCGCTATACATGATTAAAAATCCTGGCATTTCTGGCATGAGGGAGGTCGATTGTCGCCTCTTCCTAACAATAACATTTAAAATTTTAAACAAGAATATCTTTAACCCAGCTCTTTTTCAGCCTTCTTCTGACGAGTTCTTTCATGTTTATAAAATTTAACTGTCTTCATTAAATGTATTAAACAATTGACTTTGAACGACCGGCTGGGCATCAACAGGTAACTTTTTTTGCTAGTTAATGTTTGTTTTTTTTTTCATTAGGATATATGTTCTTACTATTATTTAGGTTTTCAATTTAAGAATTTTGTTGAAAAATTTCTTAGTAAGGTTATGATATTATTACTATTATATGTTTAATCTGATTATTTCTTTTTATGTTAGTACTAGCTGTGACACGCAGCTTTGCTTGCGAATATTGCATTTCGTATTAATTTCTGTGCGTTTATGGTAAGATTGGCTATAATAAATATAAACTATCAGCTATTCTCTGTTATCATTTAAAGCCCGATCTTGACTTCTTCCTGTCAAATTTACAATAGCAAACCAGTAGAAGTGGTTATACCCATAATCACTTAATATGTAAAAATAATCGTCACAAACCGTTGACAGCCTAAATATGAATTAATGATATTCGTCGGTAAAACCTTACACCTGAATCACTCCCATTTTTTTAGAATTCAGAAATTATGTTCTTGAAATTAATAGTTTTTTAGACAATTGAAATAATTTCTAAAAAATAAATAACAATGAATATATTTTCATAGGAACCTACACTCGAAACAGATATGAAACGCAATATGCTTAAAAGGGTCGGTCACCTGTATGTAGTGACCAGCCAGGTGCCCTTAAAATTTTTTAATGGGAGTAAAAAACAACCTTAGTTATGCCCTCCTTCGAAAGGGACGTAAAATAGTGGTCTCAAGCCTTTGCGATTTCATGAACTCGTTAAAGATCTCTACCCTTACTAAACTTGGACTTAAAAAATTAGTCATCATACGATTAGCCATAGTATTATAATAGTGACGTTTAACGAATAGATAACAACAATAATATGCTTAAATATATTTGTTATAAAATCTTTGTAGCTTTGCTGATACATATCAGATTAAGACAATTTTACGTTTAGGTTGTTCAACAACTTTTTAGGCGAAGATTTTCAAATCTTGCCTTATTGCACATCTAGGCGGTAAGACGAAATTTTAGCCTCACAACCATAGTAATTTTTTAGATACCAGAAAATTGAGGGGTACTTTCTTTTATAAATATAGACATACAGCTAATAAAAGTCCTAAATATGCTTAAAATAATAGTTCTGATTATTATACTCGAATAAATCAAAAGAAATAGTAATTTTTTTAATTTATAAATGTATATGCTTCAAGGTAATGACAAATAAAGTTAAAAATGTCTCTTGAAATAAAACATGACTTAACAATATAGATTGATATAAATATTCCCGCGTTGTGTAACCTTCTATACTCCCTAGTAGCCTTATCTCTCTTCGGACCAAATATTTTACCTGTAGTACCTTATTTTCTAAATCTTTAGCCGTTGTCCGTCCTTCAAAGTAAGCGGCCACGTTTCACCGTAGGAAGAATAATAGTTTTATAAATTCTAACCTTTAAGTTTTTAGACAGAAGCTAATTAATTTCGCAACTAAATTATAACACGCATTTCCCGCCTTTAACCAGGACTTTATTTCCACCTGGATTTATTTTTTCTCGTTATCATTGAACCTAAATACTTAAATTTCTCTACGTGTTCAAAAGTTTGCCCTGATATATCAATACCACCAATATCGTCACTGTCTCTGCTACTAATCATATATTTTGTTTTATCGGTATTTATTTCGAGTCCTATTTCTTTACCGATTTTTATTAACGCACTTGTATTTAGTTGTATAGTTTCCGTGTCATTCCCTAGCTGTACCAAATCTTCGGCGTTTCCCAGAACCAGAATTTTATCACCCAAATTTAAACCTTTCTCGGTACACGTCACCTTTTCTATGGCATATTTTAAAGCGACTTCATCTGCGTCAATTTCTGTTATTATGATCGCTATTAAGAAGTACTTAAAAGAATATATTTTAAAGTACTTCCGCGTTAATGACATTTTTAGTTTTATTTTCTTGTGGCAGAAGAACATACCGCAACTCGATCATGACGTAAATCGATTCATACGTGTTTAAATGTTTACATCTGTGATTAATTGTTACGGAAAAAGATAAGTTAACGGGGAATTGAATTATTTTAAAATAAAAGGTATATCATTTGGAATCATCGGGATGCGAGGTTTTTTTTTTCACCCAAATTTCCCACGTTTTTTCCCAGATTTTCCCCTGGTTCTTCACTCCTATTGGTTGCAGCGTGATGTTATATAGCCTATAGCCTTCCTCGATAAATGAACTATCCAACACAAAAAGAATTTTTCAATTCGAACCAGTAGTTTCTGAGATTAGCGCGTTCAAACAAACAAACAAACAAACTCTTCAGCTTTATAATATTAGTATAGATTACAATTTTACTCATTGTTGCCAGATCCCGTCTAAAATGCGGTACGTTTTTTCCATTCTACCTACTCTTCGTACGTATTTTCCTATCTACCTACCTACATTCCATCATAACAAATTATACCTAGTTTCCATTCGCCTACTCTTCGTACGTATTTTCCTATCTACCTACCTACATTCCATCATAACAAATTATACCTAGTTTCCATTCGCCTACTCTTCGTACGTATTTTCCTATCTACCTACCTACATTCCATCATAACAAATTATACCTAGTTTCCATTCGCCTACTCTTCGTACGTATTTTCCTATCTACCTACCTACATTCCATCATAACAAATTATACCTAGTTTCCATTCGCCTACTCTTCGTACGTATTTTCCTATCTACCTACCTACATTCCATCATAACAAATTATACCTAGTTTCCATTCGCCTACTCTTCGTACGTATTTTCCTATCTACCTACCTACATTCCATCATAACAAATTATACCTAGTTTCCATTCGCCTACTCTTCGTACGTATTTTCCTATCTACCTACCTACATTCCATCATAACAAATTATACCTAGTTTCCATTCGCCTACTCTTCGTACGTATTTTCCTATCTACCTACCTACATTCCATCATAACAAATTATACCTAGTTTCCATTCGCCTACTCTTCGTACGTATTTTCCTATCTACCTACCTACATTCCATCATAACAAATTATACCTAGTTTCCATTCGCCTACTCTTCGTACGTATTTTCCTATCTACCTACCTACATTCCATCATAACAAATTATACCTAGTTTCCATTCGCCTACTCTTCGTACGTATTTTCCTATCTACCTACCTACATTCCATCATAACAAATTATACCTAGTTTCCATTCGCCTACTCTTCGTACGTATTTTCCTATCTACCTACCTACATTCCATCATAACAAATTATACCTAGTTTCCATTCGCCTACTCTTCGTACGTATTTTCCTATCTACCTACCTACATTCCATCATAACAAATTATACCTAGTTTCCATTCGCCTACTCTTCGTACGTATTTTCCTATCTACCTACCTACATTCCATCATAACAAATTATACCTAGTTTCCATTCGCCTACTCTTCGTACGTATTTTCCTATCTACCTACCTACATTCCATCATAACAAATTATACCTAGTTTCCATTCGCCTACTCTTCGTACGTATTTTCCTATCTACCTACCTACATTCCATCATAACAAATTATACCTAGTTTCCATTCGCCTACTCTTCGTACGTATTTTCCTATCTACCTACCTACATTCCATCATAACAAATTATACCTAGTTTCCATTCGCCTACTCTTCGTACGTATTTTCCTATCTACCTACCTACATTCCATCATAACAAATTATACCTAGTTTCCATTCGCCTACTCTTCGTACGTATTTTCCTATCTACCTACCTACATTCCATCATAACAAATTATACCTAGTTTCCATTCGCCTACTCTTCGTACGTATTTTCCTATCTACCTACCTACATTCCATCATAACAAATTATACCTAGTTTCCATTCGCCTACAATACGGTACGTATCTCCACTCTACTCCATATTTCAATGTTTCTTATTTCATGTAATTTTTTATATCTTTGTACATAATCTGCCTTGTCTATACAGCTAAGCCTATGCCTCTCATTATTATACCTTAGTCATTGTAATTTAATTTATCGATTTCTTTACACATCTAGTTTCTTTATATGTTTTAATATCGACATCCTCTAGCTAAATAGTTTTTAAAATAGTATATTTAATTTTATTGTAAATGTATCACTTTTGTATCTTTTTAGCCCTTATGATGACCCATAATGGGGGTCGAAACGCTGGCCGGAAATAAATGATTGAAACATCTTATTTGTTTCATTCATTGGCCGTCACTCGGACTAATTCCTTCTAGTATTATTATTATAATTATTTTTTTTTTTTGTCTTTCGTTCCTATTTTTTCTGTTTTATTTTTCTCCCCAAGGTATTTAGTTTTTTTTTTTTTTGTATCATGTCTATATGATGAAAGATATACATTAACTAATTTCCTTAATCATTTATTGTTAGTGCATGTGTATATTTATCATCACATTACTGCATTATGTTTTTATCCGTCTTATCAAAGTCATTTAGAAAATCTGTGATGCAACATTTGATAAAAACTATGTAATCAAAAGGTTAAGTAAGCCCTACAATGAATGGTACGGTTAAATGAATCGATGGCATCATATCAATCTTTTTTAATTGTCTTTACTTCAGCTCTCAATGCTAATAATTATTGTACTATTACGCATTATTATTGCCTTCCTGATTCTCCAATAAATAATGTATTCTATTTTTACTATGGAAAAACGATAATACAAAACCATTGTGGAATAACTTTGGAACTTATTAGAAGGAAATATTTATTTGTATTTTTTATTGTCTTTAAATCACTGGGAATATGGTAATTTTCTTAAAAATAATTAAAATATTTATTATATTATAGATAAATTAATAGTTATGAAAATAGGGTTTGAAATGAAAGCTACCTGTATCCGGAAATAGCATTGAGTAATGTTGTCTTTCCAGCTCCAGAAGGTCCCATTATCGCAGTGAGTTCTCCAGGCAGAAATTTTCCATTAACATTGTCCAGGAGTATATTTTTCTTTCCTGTAAATATTTAAGATTTTAATAATAATTGTGTAACTGAAGGTGACGAAATAAAATTAAGAATATTATGCTAATTGTTATGCATAAAAATTTGTGAAATAAAATATTATATCAACAAAATTGAAAGCTAATTTTCCCTTAAAGCATTAAAGTTATTAATTTAATAGTAATTAAATGTTATTGCTATGGGGAGAGCGTGGATGAGTGGCTAGCGCGCTAGCTTGTGAGTTCGAATCCCAGTACCGAGGGACTTTTTCAAGCATTAATTAAATGGGGATTCACTCACAGCCTCTCCCATTGGTACGTGAGATCCGTCAGCCAAATGGTGGCCACTTATAACATTAGGCGTAGGGAGTGAAGACCCTACCCTATATAATACATTGAGAAACGTGAGTGTAATTTCTCAGGAGATTACACCGCGAGGCCAACGGCCTACAGGGCCTGTCGCGCCACTGGAAAAACATATCGTAATTGCTAACTTCTGATTTCTATTATTAGGCCAAGTGCGGTGATTTATTTTTTGGAATCTCCAAGAAATAAATATCAACTGCGTAACATAAGAACTATGCAGGTTTATTCAATAATTTTTAGATCTAATGTCATTAAATGGATATACATGTCATAAGTTCATTGATCAGAATGAAGGAGAAACAAAAAAAGTCAGAGGAAAGACACTGTTTCCTCCCAGATCTTTCGTGCGTACCATGGTCCTATGCGTGTTCTTACCCAAGTCACGCCAGTTAAGGTTTTATACAATTTTTCGGTTTGGTGATTAACTAATCATATACGAATAAACAAACATATTGTATTTTCATAATCGTGAATATTTCTTCGTATTGGTCCTTTTTATTTTTATTTTTCTTAAATTACCATATTGCTTGAGCGTTCAAAGTGCGTCAATACCAACCTTGGTTAATTAAAATCTAAGGAACCACAACTATTTTTTGTTGGGTTAGGGAACTCAAGGCAATCAAGGTTTTTTCACCGTACGTTTTTTCATTGTTTGGGAAAGGAAAGCCAGATCGAAGTATCATTAGTAATTCTGCATCATGTAATTTACAACAAATAATTTTATGGTAAAGTAATAGAAGAAGTGGAATCCAACTGAAGGATCTGTTTTTGACATATTGTTTTATTATTTTAAATAATACACCTTTGTAATAAAAAAAAACAAAAACAATTAAATTACTCCCCCGCCTGGCGGTAATAACGGTTGAAAAAAAAATTCTTCTCCCGCCGCCCACATGATATACCTTAATATAGTTATTTGGAAACAAGAAACCTTTGAGTAATAAAATGTGTAGCATATATTTTTATTTTATTTTATTTATTTATTTTTTTTTTTAAAGCAATATGTAACGTGTGATAATGTACTTGATGTGAGGAATATTCTAGTATATATAACTATTGTCAGATATTTTATATCCGCTTATTTTAATTGTTAAATTAAATTACGTCATAAGCTAGAGTTTATAAAAGTTACTGGTCGAGCCAATTCAGACACTAATGGAACATATTGATAGGTCAGCTGAGCCTAACTCGTATGCTGCTGCTGATATTGTTTTTAATGTCAGAATATGGCTTTTCGATGTCCTGAAGAGGATGGTCTATAGCTCGATTGAATTGGTGGTATCTTTAATTCTGGGGATCATCCTAAATCGCAGGTGAAAGTATTCTAATCTGAGGCTTAAAATGCTGTTAGATTGTGGGATGCGACAAGAATGCAACCTTTGCTTGCTCTTGTTATCCTTTTGTTAAATTCCTGTCTAAAGCGAGCGAAACAGAAAATCTCGGATATAGAAACCTCCAGAGTGTCCAGTAATCAATTTTTGCGTTCGCTGACGACATGTTGGTTTTTGGGAACAATTTTCGCATACTTCAGTTAACTTGAAGATCCTGCAAAGACAACTCAAAAACATCATATGGAATGAAATACCTCAAAAACCAAAATTATGAGGATCGGGAAAAGGAGTGATCGTGGGGACCGAATTGTCAGGCTGGACGGAATCCGTTTGGAAAAAGGGACGGACTTTAAGTACCTGGGGGCACACCTCAATGAACACGGATGAATAAAAGGAGACATTGGAAAAAAAGGGTGGAAGGTGCTTTTACTCCATCAGGAAAGGTTTTCTAACAAGATGAAAGTCTCTAAGAACACTAATAAGGTGGTTTTCAAAATCATATTCCTTCTTATTATAAGAGCCAAATCCAAGCTACCTGATATCTGCTTTAATATTTGAGTTTATTACTTATAAATGTATACCTGCGCACAGCCTTTGATGATCGAAGGGGCATATTTTTCGAGTCTGTTCCTTGATTTCCGGCAATTGTGGACCCCTAACATTTGACGCTTCTCGTTTTGTGCTGGTAGTATTATATATGGCTTTGTATGCCCCTAGTTTTGGCACTTTTAATTTTAATAATTATCGTTATCAGATTGATTTGTTTCAGCGGTAGAATTTGTGAGTCTTTTTACCGTGAATATTTCTGTATTGTTGTTTTCTTGTTGGCTTATATTCTTGCGGTGCAGCGTTAAGTAGGCTTATTGTGCGCCGTCCATAATCCTGTTAACACAGGCATATTGCCTTAGTGCATCTGACCAGACTGTAAGGATTGCTCAGTTCAAAAAGCTTTTGATCTGAAATATAGTCATTACCAGAGTGGTAAAACCGTATCCTTGCTATCTCTTCACAACTACGTGTGACATGGTAGGCAGTTTCATTTTACTTCTTGCAGAATCTGAAAGTTAACTCATATTGTTGAGGTGCTTGATTAGCTGACAGTGTCCTGTGTATAGTCCCTTCACCCTCATACTCATATTTCTGCGTTGTTCTGTGTTGTTTTAAATACATGCAAAATAATTTTAATAGATAAATTTCTATTTTATGGACCACGTCTGAGATATGTCCTACATTTTGGCAATTTCTTTAACGCATCTTTCGATAGCGTTAATGTAAACCTCTTAAAAATACTTATATAAATTCTCATCTTCATTGGTAACAATGAAAATTGTTGTTTCATGTTCAATGATTGCTATATCATATTTTAATTCACATTAGACAAACTAACGTTTATTTGGTTAATATTATTTAAAGAAACAACAAAATAAAAAATTCAGAATTTACTTGATTATACAATATATTACATTTATATATATATATATATATATATATATATATATATATATATATTATATATATTATATATTATATATATATATTAATTTATATATATATTATATATATATATATATATATATATATATATATATATATATATATATGTATGTGTGTGTGTGTGTGTTTGGGGTAGGAGAAAAATTTTTCATGAGACGAAGTGCAACAATCAAGTCACACAACAGTGAGATTCCTACTCACTTAAAAAAAAACAAAAAAAAAAAAACACTTTCCAGTTCGTCTTTACCACCCCACGGAACAACTGTCAAGCATTAACTTGCGGGAGGTATAAGGGCTAAATGCCTACTGCTTTCCTGGACATCCTATTTGGGCTAGGCCAATGCCCTGCCTCTCCTTTCGTGCTCCTGTTCTCTGAGTCTTTTGCCAATTTGTGCTGTATAGTCAGCTGCAGCGCTCCAACTCTCCTGGCTGTTCATCATCGAAGTGACTCAGTGTCTGGCGACAATTTCGTTCCTAATGTAGTGTCTAGCTCTGACTTTTCTCGAATGATTCCTGAACAAGAGAAGAGTGTATGTTCCACTGTTTGTACCAGGGGATCACAGGATGGGCACGATGAACTAATCTCTATTTTGAATAGGGCTAAGTAGGCTCTGAAACAACCATGTCCAGTAAATAGTTAAGTGAGGTAGTAATCTGTTGGTGGGCTAGAATCACTTTTGCCAGTTAACTATTAATATTTATTGAGATGAGAACTAGTCTAAACATGCAAATAGTTTTAACAATGAGTATTTAGGGTAAACAAGATGACATAAATATAATATAAATATAAAATAAAAACATAATTGTGTGAACATTCATAATATAAGAAAATCCTCAACATCATTTGCATCTAAAATATCTATTGTGGAATATTGTATTTAAATATTCATTTCTTTGATGTGCTTGAAATATTGCCAAGAATTCCTAATAATATACCATAACCGGTCAGGCTAAGAAAATTCGAGGTGGGCTATACTATGTGTGGAAAAAAGTAACAGCGTTAAATCAAAACAGTTGAGTGACAGGAGAAACTTTTTACTAAAAAGAGAATCAATCTTTGATGAACTTTTATTTTTTAATTTTAATGTTTTTTTTTTTTTTTTTATTCAAACCTCTCATGAACTTGAATCAGTGAATGTGATGGTATGGGCTTGACATTGTGGTGTTGTAGGCGTGATGGATAGAGTATTACCTAACAGCATCTCTTTCTAATTTCCTATTTATGTCAGGAGATCCCTCACCCAACTTCTTTTCAGCCTTCGACGGATGTTGTGAGGCATGTCGGTAGTGGCCATGTTTTGTTTTAATTTAATTTTAAATTTTAAATTAATTTTTTGTTAGTATGTCCGTTTGAGTTGTGAAAACGTTTGTAGAAGGTCCTGATCTGTTCGTATGTGAAGGTCTGTATGTAGAGTAACGTTGCTGAAGTACCATGGAGAATTTGTCATAGATCCGAAAGTTTTGGATTGGAAATTTTAAACTTACGCAAGTGTGTCTTATTGGCTGTGCTGTACATCAGCCATGCCTAAGTCCAAATGGGTTTCAGTAACTATGTTTAAGTGTTCAATATCTATTTGTTTTAGATTTCTTGAAAGTAGTGGATATAAAATCTTTAGCCTTTGATTTAGCGTAATCCGGCTGTTCTTTTTATGTGGGTCCCATGTCATTCTTCTGTCGGATGTCAAGCCGATATATCTAATTGTGTCGGGTTTACATTCACTTACCCATTTATGAATTATATGAAACATCATCTAATTAGCATTGATAAATAATGGCTTAATGTGCATGTTGAGCCAATTTGATATACAACAAAAGGAGAAAAGTGCAAACATATTTTTTATGCAATTTTTGTGTTTTTGAACACAAGAATAGTAATATAAACGTATAATTTATCTTTTTCTCATCATTGTCGTAATTGTTCTTTTGTTTGAATATTTGTTCGATAAATATTAGGCCGTTTTACAAAAGAAATTCTTGGATATATTTTTTTATTTTTTTAAAACAATTTATTTAATCCAGTCATCACGACGTTTCAGCCTCTAGGGCCATTATCAAGCTTCTGTAATCAATTAAAGTTTCATTGCATTTATACATTTTCAACAATTCAATTACAACACATAATAAATTATTTTTAATAATTATGTCACCTACCATGCATATCCATCTTAATTATCTTTTCATTTCACCGCTTTTCAATTAAAAATAATTTATTATGTGTTGTAATTGAATTGTTGAAAATTTATAAATGCAATGAAACTTTAATTGATTACAGAAGCTTGATAATGGCCCTAGAGGCTGAAACGTCGTGATGACTGGATTAAATAAATTGTTTTAAAAAAATAAAAAAATATATCCAAGAATTTCTTTTGTTAAACGGCCTAATATTTATCGAACAAGTATAATTTATCGTTGGATAGCTAAATATGTTAGAAAAAATATTGTCCAATGCACGGAATTTTAAAGGTGAATGAAGAATGATGAAAAGCTGATAAAACTAACTGATCGTTGTAAATAAAAATATTATAGATTATTCAATAAAACACATGTTTCAATTGAAATTTAATTAAATCAATTCTTTAACGATTTATTTTTATCTCGAAATGTATTTAACAATTCTTAAATTGATTTTAACAACGGAGATAAGTGAAAGTCGTGTGTTACGCGCACCAGATTTTTTGGAATTTGAATATCGTAAAGATATACTGAAGGTCAGGTTTTATGTCAGAGAATGAAAGTTATATGTAAAAGTTTTTCTTGGTTAAGTTTCCAGACCACATAGAGTACTTTTAATAGGAATAAGTTGAGAATGTTTGAAAACGTAATGGTGATTTGGAAATTGATAATGCGGTAAAGTACTCAAAAATTGAAAAAAAAAGAAATAATAATAATCTAAACATTATAAACTTACATTCCCTACTGTAAGTGGGAATATGAAAAATAAACCTTGGAAATTAAAATTAAAATTTTAATTAGGATTAGTCCGAAATGTTTATATAAATGGATATATCAAGCCAACTACTAGTTGTGATAAGATGTAAATTACGAATTGAAGTTTAATTTTCAGTAGTAATGCATGGGAAAGACATTTAATGTTGAAAATATTATATAAATTATTTTATTTTATACATTCTAATTTTTTTTTTCTGTTAGATATTAAAAACTATTGTTCTGAAGAAAATTAAATATATAAAACGTTATGAATTTTAACATTAGAACCGGCCTATTATAACAATCATTTCCTTGTTATTTTTCTTTTAATTGTCCTAAAATAAATGGTAATTAAATTTATAAAGGAGTTATGTCTTTTTTATTTTAGTTAATTTCCTGTCATATTACTCTTGAGAGTTCTAAATTCATAAATGAAATACAAAAAATAAAAACAACTACAATAAATGTCTCTATATAATTCTTATTTCAATTTAAAGTTTATTAAAAATATTATTTCAAGAATCAAGCTAAGTGAACGTTGTGTGATGTGTTTTTTGTTGTAATATTTTATTTCTGATATCGGTCATATAATCATTTATTGTGGTTTTTGAAAGAGATAAAATACGATATTATGAATGCTATATAACCTTAAACTATAATGTAAATATATATTACTTCAACATTACTTTTATATATCACATTGCCTCCAAATTATTTTAATTTTTGAAGGTAGTTGTTCTTTGCGTGCCGTAAGCTGGCAAAATCTAATATATTTTATCAATATCTGACGCTATAGACTGTTTGTAGTTAATACTTGTATTCTAAATAATGATTTTTTTTTTTTTATCACGTAAACTAAGTATTGGAGTGATTCAACGGCGATAAAGCAATATTTGATCTTCATTTTACTTATCTGGATCCTCACACTAGACCGAAACGACAAGAAACAGCTCGCACATATCGTTTTTTACATTTACTTGACAAACGTTCAAAACTTCCCAACTACTACAAAAAACTAATTTATATTACCATACTTAGGCCTATTTGGACAAATGGAATTGAACTATAGGGATCCACCAAGCCATCAAATTCCTCTCGCATCCAATCCTTGCAATCCAAAATCCTCCGAAAGATCCTAGATGCCCCTTACTTTGTCACCAATAAAATAATCCATAAAGACCTGAATATTCCATTAGTTGCAGACTTAGCCCGAATTAGATATACCTCCTTTCACTCCACATTACCACTCCACCCAAACCCACTTGTCCGCAGTGTCTCATCTTCTATTCCTGATCTCTATTCCTCTTCTAAGGCGGCTGTAAAGACGATGGCCTGGAGACCTACTTATCTGAATAATCTTAGTGCTACCACTGGGTAGATTCTTCTCACGCCTCTCATGCCCATATCTCAATGTTCACATTTACTTGATGTATTTTTGTGTTAATACAGTTGTAAATATCTCTATAATAAATAAAAAAAAAATTACTTATCTTTTATAATCAATATGAGTTATTAAGTAAATGTGTTCTATTGAATAGCTCGTATAATTTGTGCTTAAGCGACATAAGAGTAATAAAATTGTTTGATTTCAGTTTTTAACAAAATGGAAAATTGAAAATAGCGCTAAGGAGTGGTTTGATTGGCTTCAACTTTATAATTGACTTTCTGATGACTGCAACCCCAATTAGTTGTAAAAGGTGATTGAGAATTATGAAAAGCGGATAAAACGAACTAATTGTAGCAGATAATAGTATAAATCGAAGCTTATATAATAATAAGTCCCCACTTCGACTTGGACTACTGCTGCTTGGTGTACGGTGGTCTCCCTGTGGTGCTTGAGAACAAGTTAAAGCGTCTCATGAATTGTTTTTTAAGATTTGTTTTGGGTACCTCGAGGCGGTCTATGCCGAGTTGAAGTGGCTCCTTCCCTCCATACGCAGACAGTACTTCCTTGGGTCATTTATCTACCAAACTATAAAATCCCAGCATCCATCCTATATCTACAGTCTCCTTCAATTTAAATCCTCAGTCCACTTGCTTGAAACAAGATCGCGCCATTCCGACCTTTATATGCCATCCCACAGAACTAAAGCCTTCGATCGATCCTTTCTTGCCCGTTCCATTACATTCTGGAATTCCATTCCTTCCAATATACGTAATGCTTCTTCCTTATCCACATTCAAATATCGCCTTTTCCAACACCTATTATTCCAAACTGACGCTTGTTAATCTTTAATTTTAAATTAGATTTTTCATTATAATCGTTATAAGGAATGAATATCCTATGTTTACCTTCTTATTTATTTTTTATTTTATTTCATATATACATGTATATATTATTATTATTTTTCGTTTGAGTGTTCAAAATTAGTTGTTGCTTACTTTCAATTTACTATTTGTTTGCTTTACGTTTTTTTTGCGCTTTTTCTTATCTTTGGTACATAGAGATGTGTATGTACATACATTTATATAAATTTCTTTTTCTACCTCTGCTACTTATGTACATAATTATGTCTATTTAATGTTATCTGGCCAGATGTGTTACCTTTACTTGTACATTTTTATGTTATTCTTAAGGGACAAAGTCCCAGAATAAAATTGTTTTCTATTCTATTCTAAGTTTATTTCGATTATCAATGTTATTCATTAGTATTTTTCCCTCACTAAATTTATATAAAAGTTCTTAAGTGTACGTTAAAAATGGAGGTAAGTGAATGTCTTGTGTTGAGCGCACCAGATTTCTGTTTTCAAGATAAAATAAATTACCTCGATACAATGACATGTGAGTTTTGTCATGCTTGTTTTGTTGTGTGTGAAATATTAAGTAAAAATTACATTGCGGTATAATATTGACATATCCCTGGCACTGCCAAAACGTGATATAAATGTCATTTTCGAAGCCTGACATTTTGTAGCCCTCTCAAACCTAACCTTTTGTAGGTTAAACGGTTCACATTCGTTTTCAATCTGTCATATAATAACATATGTTGAAAAACTAGTTAAAGTAGTTTTGTACTAGTACTCATGTACTCGTATTTAGCTTCAATTAATACTCTACCTTGTTTCATTATGCTTGAATTTTATAATTTAAAAACAAATTTGTATTATCTAGAGGAACTTATTGGATTAATATGGCCATGTACGATATCACAATAAAATTATTTCGATTATATTCATATAATTTCAAATAATAATGAGGCGAAGTTACTATAGTAGAGGGAGATGTTTCAAAACATATTATTTCGTTATACTATTATTTTTATTCTATTATATTGTTTATTTATTTATTTTTTTGGGGACCCATGGATGAGTGGCGAGTGCGCTAGTCTCTCATGCTATAGGTTGTGAGTTCGAATCCCAGTCCCAGCGGGACTTTTATAAGGATGTAATTAAATGGGGATTCACTCGCAGCCTCTCCCCCGGGTATGTGAGACCCGTCAGCCAACTGGTGGCCACTCACAAAATTAGGCGTAGGGAGTGATGACCCTACACTACAAAATGCATCGAGAATCGTGAGTGTAATCTCCCAGGAGATTACACCGCGAGGCCCAGGGCCTACACGGCCTGTCGCGCCACTGGAAGAAGAAGAAGATATTGTTTATTTATTCACACATCCTTTGATTCTTACCTATAAAACTGACATTTTATGGGAGATACCCAAACTTTATGACTTTAGTATTGTAGTAAGACATAGGTATTAAGGTCAATATCTATAATTATAATTTATTTATTTCCCTTTCGTTCCCTCTTCCCAGGGTAAATATGTATTCTAACTATAAATTATATAAGCTACTATTAAAAAATTGTTTTTCTAATATTCAGTTCGTGCTTTAAACAGCTTTTAAAATAGAATTTGTTTACTGGTCAATAAGTTATTCTTTAAAATGGTCTAAAGATTACACAAGCACGTTCAGGTTTTTTTCTCTTCTTTTTTTGTTAGGGAAGCACATTAAGGTGCTGATAATTTAGATTGGAATTGCTTAAACGTATTTCATAAGGAAAAGTGTTTTTAAATGTTTTCATTTGTTGTTTTTTTATTGCTCATTCATTACGTTTTTGTATATATTAGTTGCTAACTATATTCATTTATTCATTAATAAGATAGCATAAATAATTAATTCAAAAGACGGCGGAGTTTTTCCTTACTTCGGACGGAATTTTTTTTTCCATTATTCGGAAAATTCAACTTATTTCTTTTTTTTTTTTTGTCGATTTACTGTCATATAATAAGCATTAAGCATAACAGCTTTATCATTAAAAATAATAGCTAGCCTATAACCTATAAGATTACTAGTTTTTGTAAAAATTGAAGAATTCAAGCAATGTTCACTAGCTTTTTAACTTCATGGTAAACTAGAAGGATATGTGATTAAAAAAATTATAACGATTAAAGATCACTTGGTATTTCATCATTGCTGATGTATTCACCCTAAGAAGCGTTCTACAGAAAAACTAATTTAGTAACCATAAACTTTGAACAGAAGTTTCTTTGTAACTGCGCTTAAAGGTTGAGATAAAAACGGTTACACATTTTGCATTCTTAGCTTGTAATATTTAATGGTTTGGATTGGAAAACCAACCTCCCACGAGTATGACATAATGAAAGTTAAGAAATATAGTTCTCCCTGTTCTTTGTAAATTAGTTGCTATCCAATAAGGTGTGCAGTGAACTTAGAAAAAATCTGGTGCGGGCAACACACGACTTTCACTTACCTCCATTTTTAATATCAATATAAGAATTTTCAAATACAGTTAGAGATAAATATACGTGAAACTATTAAAGAATTAATTAAATCGAATTTATATAGAAACATGTGTTTTATTAAAAAGTCTATTATATTATTATCTAAAATAATCAATTAGTTTTATGTTCTTTTCATCACACCCTATTAACTTTTAAATGCTTGGGTATAAGATAATATTTTTTCTAAAATCTTTAGCTTTCCAACGGTATATCATACATGTATATTACTCCTCTTATGTTCAAAAACAAAAAATTGCATTAAAAAAATATTTTTTCTGTTTTCTCCTTTATTTGGGTATCGAATTCATTCAATTTATATATTTACCTGTTTTTCATCAGTGGTAACAAGATAATATAGTTATTTTTATAGAATCAACAAAATCAAAGGTACTGTAGAGAAAGAAAATTTAAAATATCGGCATTGAAGCCCTTTCAGACCATTTTAATCTGAATAAAACCTAAATGATGTTAAAGCCCATTAAATTTTACATCGATATAGCGAGTTTAATCAAAATCGTCCGAACCGTTTTCGAGGAAATTGAAAAAAGGTGCAAAATTCATGGTATTAAGTGGCTCTTCTGGTATGCTCATTTTGATGAAAAAAGTTTTGTAACGTTTCGGGCGTATAGTTGTCTTAAATATGAAATTTCAATTTGACAGGACTTACCGTTTCCGCCCGGGAGTTACCACACACACACAGACCTTTTTGTGGGACTTGGTTATTTGGATTAGGGGACCCTAAAATGTATATTTCCGTTGAAAACTGGAATTCGAAAATATTCTCACATCGCAATACTTTCCCTTACTATTTATAGTAAGTGAAAGTAAAAGGGATAACTATGATCGATCAAGCTTTCCTGAACCCATTCTAGCACTTTATTTGTTTGTTTATTTATTAAACGTCCTTTTATGCTGCTATGGCTAATCGGACGATGCTACGGTGGGAGTCCTAAATTTTGCCTATCCAGGTTTAATTAGGATAGGGATCTTTAACGAGTACCTGAAGTCGCACAGACTCAGGACCACCTTTTAACGTCCCCCCTGAAGGACGGCGTAACTAAGGATATTTTTACACCCATCAAAAAACCTTAGGGCCACCTGCTGGCTTGAACCCGGGACCTTTTGTATAGGAGTCTGTTATGCTAACTACCATGCTACAGGTAACTTCATTCTAGTACTAAGGCCATCAGAATGTATTCTTAGATTATTGATTAATTTATATTTAATATGGGAACACTCGTTAGATAGAGTTTGTTCTTTTATTTATAGCTCCGTGTGCATATAAGGTTTCAAGATAGGTGTTCCGACTTATGACTATGTCAGATGTTTCCTCTTTCTTTCCACGGAGGGCTCACCACTGTTAGTTTACAAACTATCAACAGGTATGGTCCTGAATGCAGCAATAGCTATATATCGGAACCAATAGTTTCAAGGTTGAGACAGTAGCTGAGCCGTAATCTGCATTGTCACTGCTCTCAACAGAGTACATCATCAGCAATCTGCACTAGTCCGAACTCAACAACTGTGAAAACATCTAATAAATTATTCCTCTATTACATATTTACTTAACTTAAGGATGTGTTGAGAACAGGTACTCCTCAGCAAAGTCTGAGACTTTTTTTTTGGTCTGTATAAATTTATTAGATAATAACGGGTGTTATTTGCATAACTGAAAAACAGTTGTTTTTGTATTCAAACCTACATTTTCGGATCAGTTTTCAAGGTTGTCTGCAACCTCAAATTTACAGTCTATGACCTTTTATTCAACAGAAGAATTTAATGCTACAAATATGCTTAATCGACAGTCTCTCATTGTAACTTGCTCTCTATACTTGATGTATTTCTCAAAATAATCTGTGCTAGTTTTTCTCTTTTAACTCCCAATTAATGGGTCGGTCGGAGACAATTCAGAGAGAAATAGACATTGCGAAAATACTGCAAAACACCTAGGAGACGTCCATGAGATATTAGTCTTGCCTAAAAGATATTTCATTTTTTTATAAAATTAAATAATAAAAAAATAATAATGTTCATTTTTGGATTTTTAAACTTAATTATCTTAGCCTTGTTTGTTTTTTATTTATTTTACTATAATGTTTGTAAATGAAATCCAGGAAGAAATAAAGTCCCGGTTAATGGTGGGAAATGCGTGTTATTATTCAGCTGCTAAATTACTTAGCTCGCGGCTTCTATCTAAAAACTTAAAGGCTAAATGGTTTCCGATGGTTCTTTGCGGATGTGAAACATGGCCGCTTACTCTGAAGGATGAACAACGGTTTAAGATTTTCGAAAATAAGGTATTGCGTAAAATATTTGGTCCGAAGAGAGATGAGGCCACTGGGAATTTTGCAGGAACTTGGGAAGGTTGCACAACGCGGAATTGCGCAACTTATATCCTGTGAATATAATTGAGTTGATAGCTTCGCGGAGACTAATGGGCGAGTAAAGTTGTTGGGTTAAGTGAGGAACGGATTCCTAGAAAGTTGGTATTCGCTGATCCATCTGGTAGGCGCCCGAAAGGTAGACCGAAGCGTCGATGGGAGGATTGCGTTAAGGCTGATCTCGGGGGCATGGGCTTGAGCGGTGAGCATTGGACAAGTCTGTGTAGACGGAATTTGGTGGTATCGGCATCGAACCTTCGGGTTAGGTTAGCCTATTATTATTACTATAGTGTTTGTATATTGTATTTTGAATTTAGGGCTAAAATAATCCTAGTGGTTGAAGAGCCTCTATGTTAAAAAATAAATAAATAATGCTAGAAAAAAGATATTCTATAACCTTTTAGCATTGTTCAATTCATAAAAACAGAAACTGATCTTCCCACGAAGATAGTATAATGAACTAATTTATAGAGCATTTTACTAGATTTAATTTGAATCGTTTATATTCAAGTAAATTAGTAATTTCAATGGAATATGACATCTAAAGTTTTAATTGTTTTTTATCATTCTACATAAAGACTATTCCGTTAATAATCAGTCTGATATTTGTTGGTTTCGAGTAGTCTGCATCCGAAGTTGAGATTATTTTGAAGCGAATGGCTAAAAACAAATTTAATGCAATACTTCTCCAAAATAACTTCAAATGGTAGGTTTCAGGACTAAATTAAAGTGATAAACTACATTAGAAGCCATTTAATTTGAGAGGTGTTATTGATCTCTAGTTCTAGTAGTTATAAAGTATTACCAAAACACATTTTATTTCCAAGAAACAACTAATAATTTTTGGCTTTATTTAAGCTAATATCAGAAAAAATAGTATATGTGAAGATTATTATATTAAACTGAGGTCAGATGTGGTGTTCAGGCTAGCATTTCAGACTTCTAAGGCCGTTGCTTCAAACCGGTAGAGGGTCCTAGAATTTTTTGTAGGAAGATAGTAAAATAGTAGTCCAGAGCCTTTGCGATCTGAGGTTCTCACCAGGATAGGCAAAATTCAGTACTCAAACTTTAGCATCGTCCTATTAGACACAGTAGTGGGTTATGGTGTTTAGTAACCTACTTTAGATTCAAACACGAAACAACAGTTGGTTAAATAGTTGCCAAGAAAAGCTGTTTATAACTCTTTTTTTCGAAACAAAATTTATGAAACTATTCATTTCATGAAGGTGAGTATAATAAACAACTTTAAGTGAACTAAACTATCTTTAATTTGTGTGTTATTAGATATAAATAGGTGTAATAGTTGTCCAGGAAAGTTAGTTATAACTCGTTCTTTCGAAAAGTAATATGTTTTTGGTTTAACTTTATATTGGTTACAATAAACCTTCAGATGAAAATATTGATATTAAAGTTAGTTTCATTATAAATTAGTTCATTATGTTAATCTTTATGAGGAGAGCAGTTTCTATTTTTATGACCTAAATAATGTTAAAAGGTAACAGAATACCTATTTTTTTACTTTTACTTAGCTATTTATGAAATATATAGTAAGGAAAAGTATTGGGATTGTGAAAATTTTCGAATTCCAGTTTTCAATGGAAATAAACGTCCCCTGAGTCCAAATAACCATGTCCCGCATAAAGGTCTGTGTGTGTGTGTTTGTGTGGTAACTCCTGCGCACAAACGAAAAGTCCTATGAAACTGCATTTTCATATTTAAGAAAACTATACGCCCGAGACGTTAGAGAACCTTTTTTCACCAAAATCAGCTAACCAGAAGAGCCACTTTATACCATGCATTTTGCACCTATTTACGTTTTTCTCAAAAAAGGCTCTAACGATTTCGATTAAACTCGCTATATCGATGTAAAATTTATTGGGCTTTAATATCATGTAGGTTTCATTCTGATTGAAATAGTCTGACCGGGCTTAAATGCCGATATAAACTTTCCTTTTCCTAAAGTACCTTTAATTTTGTAGATTCTATCAAAATAACCATTGATAAAAAACAGGTAAATATATAAGTTGAACGAATTCGATGTCCAAATGAAGGAGAAAACTGAAAAAAATCTTTTTTAATGCATTTTTTTTTATTTTTGAACATAAGAACAGTAATAAACATGTATAATATATCGTTGGAGAGCTAGAGATTTTGGAAAAAGTAATATCTTATACACAAGATTGTAAAAGTTATTAAATAATGATGAAAAGCCGATAAAACTAACTGATTATTTTAGATAATAACATAATAGATTTTTTAATAAAACACATGTATCTATAGATATTCAATTAAATTAATTCTTTAATAGTTTCATTCTACTTTATCTCTAACTGTATTTGCAAATTCTTTAATCGATTTTAAAAACGGAGGTAAGTTAAAGTCGTGTGTTGCCAGCAACAGATTTTTTTTTTTAGAATTAAATGAGGAATGTTTTTAACACCCCTTTTTTCCCCTTCTGACCCATGAATTCGGAGTTGAACGATATAAACTAGAGAAGGGTGGTTTTTGACTCCTTTGAGGCCAAACTTCGGCAAAAATGCACGCGGTATGTAGAGCAAGACTTGTAGTTCCTTGTTGTACTTGAGAAAGGCTATCGCTTAAGCATATTTGTAGATTTACGTACGTCCATTGAATTAACGCCTCCTTTGCTTCTAGAACATAATATTCCAGGAACATCCGAAATTGTAGAGTGATCAGAAAACATTTGAACATTTCACTTCTCTTCTTCCAATGCTGTCCCGACATTATTTTTAAGGTTGTTAAAAGCAACACTACATCACAGATCCAAGGGGCTTTAGTAGAGAAAATATTCTCAAAAACTGCAACATGCAGCTCGAAGTTGTCATTTTGTAAAGTATTCATGTTACATTCAAATTTAAAAGCACTGTAGATCTATATTTTACAGGCATCCCAATACAGCCAGACTAAAACGTGTACAATTCGTTTAATCTATGCATTCCTTATTATGCGGTGTCACGAGTACGAGAAAATCTTGTGTTTCTATTTCATAAGATTTCACAACAGCCACAGAAAAACCAGACTACCAATAAGGAAGGTTACTCGCACGAGTTATTTCCCAGTGCTCTGGATTCTCCCATCATGAAAAAAAATCTTGCTGAGCTGGTTATTCGGAGTAGCAAAACCTATTGTGATTTCATTTTGTTAGAACTCAGTTTGCACCCATTTACAATAGTAAAAAATCTGGATCGTCTTTACTTAAATCAACACACGACTTTTACTTACTTCCGTTCTTAAAATTAATTTAGGAATTTTTAAATAAATTTAGAGATGAAAAAATATCAATGAATTAAATACATAAAGTTTCGAAAGAACCATAGTTTTTATTAAATAATCTATTATATTTTTATTTACAAAAATCAGTTAGTTTTGTCAGCTCTTCATCACACTCCAGTACCTTTTATTATTTCTTCGTGAATACGAAGGTGGAGAAAGATCCTTGTGAAGACACTCTTGGCTTGGAAGACCTTCTAGGAAATAAAACTTCTAGCACTTCTTTTTTCAGACAGCTAAGGAAAGTAACTCCCTATACCTGAGCCCCAAGGTAATAAGAATCTTAGGGTTTGACTTCCTAGATTTCCCTGTTAATTACTCTGTTAATATCACAGCTACTAACAAGCAAGGCATCTTTTGTTTTTGGTATATTTAAACTATGACTTGAGATAATAGATTTATCTAACTCAGTCCTAACACCTAGCCGTTGATTAAATTGAAATTTTAACCATAAATACGCCCAAATATCAGTCATTTTTGGAAATAGAGAAAAATGTGTTAAGAGTTTTAGCATCAGTAAAGCGTGATACACAAAAAAAAAAAACAAAAAAAAAAAAAACAAGGAGAAAGGAGAAAAAAACCCATAAATACGCTCAAAACTCCATACATACGACCATAGTTATTTTTACAGATATGGAAAAATATGTGTAGGGTTTTAGAATCAGTTATGTGCTAAAAAAAAATTAATAAAAAATATATATATACATACATATATATATATATATATATATATATATATATATATATATATATATATATATATACATACATATATATACATACATATATATTGCCTATACTGTAACTCTATTTGTCCGCTGTCCGCCGTACGCCGTTTTTTCCTAATTAATAAATAAATATCAAAGTATTCCTTAGTACTAAGATGTCATAGAGAATTAAATTTCCTACAAAATGAAAAAACAATCATCACAATTATCACCGACTCACTAAGCGCACTCCATGGATTAAACAATATGCATTCTGTACATCCGACCATCCATCGCATACACGAATACCTTCTCATGCTGAAAGAAATAGGTAAGACAGTTTTCTTCGTCTGGGCTCCCAGCCATGTGGGTATAATTGGGAACGAGATAGCCGACAAAGCTGCCAAGGAAGCGCTGACTCTGCCTGGTAGGGGTGCAGCGATCCTCACCGCACCCGAACTGGCCCGCCCCTTAACAGAAACGGTAAAAAGAAGGTGGCAATCCATGTGGGATGAAAGCCCATCCAGTAAACTTAAACTGATTAAGAAAAACGTGAACCCCTGGAAAACCTCAATCCGTAACTCTCGTCGAGAAGAAGTTGCTATTACCCGCCTCAGAATCGGACATAGCCGACTTACTCATGGTTATTTAATTACGAGAGAAGCCCCTCCTAAATGCTCGCACTGCAACACAATTTTATCAATCAGCCACGTATTTGAAGAATGCTCTTATTATCGTACAATATTACACCAGCTGGGTATACCGCCCAATATAAGAATGGCTCTGCGGGACGATGAGACCATAATAAATGCCGTAATTAAGTTTCTAGCAAGGGTCAAACTGTTAAATAGCCTCTGACTATCCAACACATCTATCGAAGACATACCCTCTTTATTATGTATCTGTTTAATTTTTATCCTATTAATGTCTAATTTCTGCTGTTATTATTTTATTTATATTTATTTTTTTTTAATCCGTATCCTTTACTTATTTTTATTATTTATTTTTTCTTCTTATTCTTAATCTCACTTGAATTAAAAATAACCTCCTTGAAGAATCAATCATAATAACAAACCATCGGGCGTTGATGACCTAGATGTTCTATGCCCTAAAACAAAACAAAACAAACAAACAAAAACAATCATCAAAATTGGTTCAGATTTAGCAGAGATTTTTTTGAAATTATCAGTGGTGATATACCCGTTTTCTTTGGATCAATTATTATTTTCAATTTTTAATGATTTCCTATTAACAGCTATATAAACAGTTATACCTTAATAAACCATTGTGCAATAATTTACAGCGCTTTTTTATATAGTTTGGCTTTTAATAAATAAAAATGTCAGAATGGTGAAGTTGGGACTAGCCAAATTTGACCGATAACATAAACCAGCTCATGGGAAAATAAAAAAACATTATTAATAAGGCGCAGACATCATACTCAAAGGTCAGCTTTTTCTCCACGATTAAATGTTACTCTCCAGGAAATCAGACAATTGGTACTATCAAAGTCAGGAAATTAGTGCTTGGTAAACGGATTTTTTGTATAACTTGTAGGTCGTATTTCTCATTTTAAGGCGACCTCAATCTATTTTCGGAAATTTTATTAGAGAAAACAAAAACATACATAAAATTCAAATGTTATTTGATATTGATATATTTTTAAATTTGATCTAGAAACCTCATGAGTTTCAAAAGAGTTTTCGATAGTACCAAAACGCCTTGAATCAATAGCCCTAGAATCATGCTTTACAGGGATTTATAGAGCTATTAGTAGAGCCACTTTATACCAAGCATTTTCCCCTTTTTTACGATTTTCTGAAAAACGATTTTAATTAAACTTGTTATGTCGATATAAAATTTAATGGGCTTTAGCATTATGATTAAAATAGTCTGACAGGGCTTAAAAGCAGATATTTTAAATTTTCTTCCTCTAAAGTATCTTTAATTTTATAGATTTATAAAAATCAGCCACAACATAATATTAGGATTGATAAATAACGGTTAATATGAAAGTAAAGTGCATTTGATAAACAACTTAAGGAGAAAAGTGCAAAAGTGTTTTTTTTTTATGTGATTTTTTTTTTTTTTTTAACATTAAAGCAGAAATATAGATGTATAATATACCACTGGATAACTAAAGATTTTAGAAAAATACTATCATTCTAAATTATACTATTCACAAAATTATAAAAGTTAACGGAGTGTGATGAAAAGCTGATAAAACAAACTGATTGTTGAAGATAATAATATAGTAAAACACATATTTCTATTCAATCTTAATTTAATTATTTCTTTAACAATTTATTTTAATCTCAAAATGTATTCAAAACTTCTAAAACTGATTTTATCAACGGAGGTAAGTGAAAGTAGTTGCGCGTACCAGATTTGTTTAACTTATATTCTAATAGTAGCATCAGTAAAGTAAATTAAAAGTATTTTCATGAAGTTTATTTATAGTTTCATTAATAAACCTGTTTTTGGGGAGAGAAAGGATTGAAATTGGTTCTTTTCAATTATTAAATATAACTGTTTAATTTCGATTAATCATAATTTATTGCGAAAATGACAGTACTTACTCCAACTAGGCGCGAAGCAGGTAAGCCCCTCGAACCAGACCTCCATTACACCAACAACTTTGGACTGCAACTAATCCAATACATCGATCTAGGACAAGAGGGGAGGATGAGGAGAGGGGTAGGTTCCTAGGCTCCAAGTGGGAAATTCTTTCAGTTCGAGGACCACCATTAGCAATATTTATACTAATCGCTAATGAATAATTTCTTTCTACGTTTTATATGTAAAAAATCTGGTGCGCGCAACACACGACTTTCACTTACCTCCGTTTTAAAAATCGGTCAAAGAATTTCCAAATACATTTAGAGATAAAAACGAATGAAACCAATAAAGAATTTATTAAATTGAATTACTATAGAAACATTTGCTTTATTAAAAATTCTATTATATTTACTAGCTCTGTCACGCAGCTTTGCTCGCGAATATTGCATTTCGTATTAATTTATGTGCGTTTATGGTGAGATTGGCTCTAATAAATATCAACTATCAGCACGACAGTAATATGCTTAAATATATTTGTTATAAAATCTTTGTACCTTTGCTGATACATATAAGATTAAGACAATTTTACGTTTAGGTTGTTCAACCACTTTTTGGGTGAAGATTTTCAAATCCTGCCTTATTGCACATCTAGGCGGTAAGACGAACCTCCAGGAAAAATTTTAGCCTCACAACCATAGTAATTTTTTAGATACCAGAAAATTGAGTGGTACTTCCTATTATAAATATAGACATACAGCTAATAAAAGTCCTAAATATGCTTAAAATAATAGCTCTGATTATTATACTTGAATAAATCAAAAGAAATAGTAATTTTTTTAATTTATTTAAATTTATAAATGCATATGCTTCAAGGTAATAACGATTAAAGTTGAAAATGACTCTTGAAATAAAACATGACTTAACAATATAGATAATGATATAGATTGATATAAATATTTCCGCGTTGTGTAACCTTCTATACTCCCCGTAGCCTCATCTCTCTTCGGACCAAATATTTTAGTACCTTATTTTCTAAAACCTTTAGCTGTTGTCCGTCCTTCAAAGTAAGCGGCCACGTTTCACCGTCGGAAGGATAACAGTTTTATAAATTCTAACCGTTAAGTTTTTAGACAGAAGCTAAGTAATTTTGCAACTGAATTATAACACGCATTTCCCGCGTTTAACCAGGACTTTATTTCCTCCTGGATTTTTTTTCGTTATCATTGAACCTAAATACTTAAATTTCTCTACGTGTTCAAAAGTATACCCTGATATATCAATATCACTATGATCGCCACCGTCTCTGCTACAAATCATATATTTTGTGTTTTCAGTATTTATTTCGAGTCCTATTTCTTTACCGGTTTTTATTAACGGACTTGTATTTAGTTATTTAGTTATTTAGTTTCCGTGTCTTCCTTTAGCAACACCAAATCATCGGCGTATCCCAGAACCGGAATTTTATCACCGAAATTTCAACCTTCTTAGTACATGTCACCTTTTCTTTGATATATTCTAAATATATCACTTGGTCTGCATCAATTTTCAAAAATGACATTTTTAGTTTTATTTTCTTGTGGCAGAAGAACATACTGATTTTCTTCGCAACCCGATCTATTCCTACGTGTTTAAATAGAAAAATATAAATTAACGGGAAATTGAATTATTTAAAAATAGTAGGTAAATAATTTGGAATCATTGGGAAGCGAGGTTTTTTTTCTCCCAAATTTTCCCCGTTTTTCCCAGATTTTCGACTGATTCTTCGGTCCTATTGGTCGCAGCGTGATGTTATATAGCCAATAGCCTTCCTCGATAAATGGGCTATCCAACACAAAAATATTCTAATTTTTCAATTAGAATCTGTAGTTTCTGAGATTAGCGCGTTCAAACAAAAAAAAACAAACAAACTCTTCAGCTTTATAATATTAGTATAGATTATCTATAATAATCACTTAGTTTTATCGGCTTTTCATCACTCTCTATTAACTTTTAAAAGCTTGTGTGTGAGATAATATCTTTCGAGCTGCATGTTGCAGTTTTTGAGAATATTTTCTCTACTAAAGCCCCTTGGATCTGTGATGTAGTGTTGCTTTTAACAACCTTAAAAATAATGTCGAGACAGCATTGGAAGAAGTGAAATGTTCAAATGTTTTCTGATCACTCTACAATTTCGGATGTTCCTGGAATATTATGTTCTAGAAGCAAAGCAGGCGTTAATTCAATGGACGTACGTAAATCAACAAATATGCTTAAGCGATAGCATTTCTCAAGTACAACAAGGAACTACAAGTCTTGCTCTACATACCGCGTGCATTTTTGCCGAAGTTTGGCCTCAAAGTAGTCAAAAACCGCCCTTCTCTAGTTTATATCGTTCAACTCCGAATTCATGGGTCAGAAGGGGAAAAAAGGGGTGTTAAAAACATTCCTCATTTAATTCTAAAAAAAAAAAAATCTGTTGCGGGCAACACACGACTTTAACTTACCTCCGTTTTTAAAATCGATTAAAGATTTTTCAAATACAGTTAGAGATAAAGTAGAATGAAACTATTAAAGAATTAATTTAATTGAATATCTATAGAAACATATATATTACTGTTCTTAAGTTAAAAAAAAAAAAAAAAAAAAAAAATGCATTAAAAACATATTTTTGCAGTTTTCTGGTTTAGTTGGATATCGAATTCGTCCAACTTAATGTATTAACCTGTTTTTTATCAATGCTAACAAGATGATATGTTTAATTTTATTGAATCTACAAAATGAAAGGTACTTTAAGAAAAGGAAAGTTAATATCGGCATTTGAGCCCTGTCAGACGTTTTCAATCAGAATGAAACCTACATGATATTAAAGCAATAAATATTACATCGATATAGCGAGTTTAATCGAAATCTTTAGAGCCTTTTTTGAGAAAAACGTAAATAGGTGCAAAATGCATGGTATAAAGTGGCTCTTCTGGTTAGCTGATTTTGATGAAAAAGTTGCTGTAACATCACGGGCGTATAGTTGTCTTAAATATGAAGTTTTAGTTTCATAGAACTTTTAGTTTTTGCGCTGTACTTACCACACACACTCAGACACCCAGACCTTTTTGCGAGACTTGTTTATTTGGATTCAGGGGACCCTTATATTTTGATTTAGCTAGTGTAGAAGAACGTGCAAAATGAACCGCATAAAGTTTCTCTTTTGGCCGAACTTGGTTTTGGACAACACATTGTTGTCGAGCAAGACTTACCTCATACACTCATTAAGAACTTCTTGCAATACTTAGTCATTTGGCCTTAAAGGGACCTTCTTCTTCTTCTTCTTTTTCCAGTGGCGCGACAGGCCGTGCAGGCCCTAAGCCTCGCGTTGTAATCTTCTGGGAGATTATACTCACGTTTCTCGATGTATTTTGTAGTGTAGGGTCATCATTCCCAACGCCTAATTTTGTGAGTGGCCACCATTTGGCTGACGGGTCTCACATACCCGGGGGAGAGACTGTGAGCGAACCCCCATTTAATTACATCCTTAAAAAGTCCCGTCGGGACTGGGACTCGAACTCATAGCCTATAGCATGAGAGACTAGCGCGCTAGCCATTCAGCCACGGGCTCCTCCTTAAAGGGCTTTAAAACGTGTATTTCAGGTATACTTTTACTTACTATATATTTCATGTGTAGGTATATGAAAGTAAAAACATAAATTAAGTTCTTTTATTCATATTTCTGTGGATTTTAGATAGGAAAAAGAGACAAACTGTCTTTATAGTAGTTTTATGGTGTTGACAGTATATTCATTTCATAACGTTTCACCAAACATGCTGGTGGTATATTTCATATGTAGGTAAGTGAAAGTATTTCTTTTTTTATTTAAACATATTTATTGAAATACATCAAGTAAATGTGATAGACATAATAAACTAATATGAAATACATGTAGATACACTACATATTGTCTCCGGACATTACCACTAGAAGGTCTCGGGACCATCTTCTTTTCAGACGCCTTGAAGGATTATTAGGAATCGAAGAGGATGATCATAGATAGGATAGAAACTAGTGTATTAGAGTAGGACTGGAGTTTTTCATGGAATGATTGGTTCGGGCTAATTCAGTAACAAATGGAACATTAAGGCCTTTATGTATGAGTTTATTTGTGACAAAGTAAGGAGCGTTAAGGATTTTGGATTTTAAGGATTGGATGGGGGAATAATTTGATGGTTTATTAGAGCCCCATAGCTCTACTCAGTAAGTGAAAATAAGAATCGATTTGTTTTACTTATTTATTAAAGTTTTCCATAAGGTGTGTTTTGAAGATATATAATTAATTTTTGAAATTTTGGCAAAGTTTAGCATTTCGGACTACTCTATGGCATGACTAGCTGTCCTTGCCTTCCCTTTTTCCCCCTAAGGTTTGGCTAAATTATCAGAAGGACTGTAATTAAGAAGTGACGGCCTTAGGAACAAGAAATCCATACCCACGTAGGGGTCTCTGTTTAAATGGAGTCCGCCACTTGTTGGGAATTATAAAACATTGCAAAGCGTATGATATAAGTTAATCTTTTTACTTAGCAACTAATAATATGTTGTATCCGTATTTAAAAACGCTGAAAATTATTACACAATGGTTTATTATTTCATATAACAATATTAGGGTATAACTGTTTATATAGATAGGCAATTAAGTAATATGAAAAGCAATAATTCAAAGGAAAATGGCGTATCACTATTGCTGATTTCAAAACGCTATATATCTGCTAGTTCTGAACCAATTTCAATGAGTTTTTTTTTTCATTTTGTAAAACATGTAATTCTCTATGCAATAACACAAATAGCGAAATTTTTGCTATTTATTTATTTATTAATAAATAAATATAACATATAAATCAAAAGAATTGATACAGGACTGCGTTACTGTTTCCTTTTCTTTTCTTTCGATTTTCATTCAAATAATTCAAAAAAAAATTTCCTGATTCTAGAATAATTACATTTTTTCCCTATCATCAATAATAACTGAGTTATAAGGGAATCACATCTCTTATAAGTTGTGGCTTGACCATAATATTTTTGTGGCGAATTTAAAAATAATTGGTTCAGTAGTTTCGGAGAAATGCCGCGGACATCGAAAAACGGATTTTTTTTTTTTTTTTTTTATGCGTTATTCGGATTCTACACATCTTGAAACGTAAGTCCTCAAATTTTGTGGGAAGAGGGGTATTTTTTGATTGATTACAAAGGTTCATTATGGAAAATAATAAACCATAATCACAGTTATGTTTAGAAGTTTAAAATTCAGACAATACAGAGCGACTATAAAGCGATATGGGAACCTAGGTTATTATTATTTGCTACCAATATGTTTTTAGACCGACCTTCATCGGATGGACAGCCTAATTATAAGATAACGATGTTTTCTTATATTGATAAAAGTGTTTGTTCCCCGTTCGGGAATCTTGGGAATCTTCTTATCTACGAAGGTTAGGATTATTATGCCGAGAAAATTCAAGCTTCTCCAGTAAAAGCGATCGGATCTCACCTCATTCCTCTTACCACATCTATTCCTATTTCGACCACATCTCTGCTGAGAGCAAGTCTGGTGAAACATTAAGGAATAAATATACTGCTAAAACTATAAAACGACTATAAAGACAGTCTGTCCCTTTTTCCAACCTAAAACCCAAAGGCATATGAATAAAATAATTCAAATTAATCTATGCTCTATTCTCACTACTTACGTCGATGACACATGTGTTGCATCACCAACCCTTTGGTCTTACATCCAATTCAATGAAAAATGGTGTCGTAAATGGAGAATTAAAATTAATCCTAATAAATCCCATCAAATTATTATTACCCTTTGTCGCAAACCTATGACTACCTGTCGCACTGTATCCTTTACTAACATACCACTAATCCCTGTTCAACAGATCCGTTACCTTGGACTCCATCTAGACAAAGGCCTTACTTGGAATCCTCACACTAGACCGAAACGACAAGAAACTGTCCGCAGACAAATGATCAAAACTCCCTATTTATTATCACCATGGTTATTATTATAACGGTTATCAGACCTATTTGGACTTATAGCATTGAGCTATTAAGTTCCACTAAACTATCAAACCCCTTCCTCATCCAATCCTTGCAATCCAAAATCCTATGAAAATTCCTCAATGCTCCTTACTTTGTAATTAATAAATTCATCCATAAAAATTTAAATATCCCACTGGTTGCAGACTAGGCCCGTGATAGATTCACCTCCTGTAATTCCAAACTACCAGCCCACTCAAACCCGCTTGTCGTAACCTCTCAACTACATCTATTCCCGATGATCTACCGAGGCGCCTGAAAAGACGGTAGTATCGAGACCTGCATGTAAAATAATCTCGAAGTTCTACCACTGGGTAGCTTCTTTACATGTCAATTCATGCCTATTATTGTGATTCAACCATTTTACTTATTATATTTGTATATACAGTTGTAAAAACTAATAAAATATTTTTAAAATAATCTATTGGTTGTCCGAAAAGTTCGTAGAGATTTTCTCCTCTACTCTCCTGACATTGCCCCTTCGGAATTCCATCTTTTCCGTTTCCTCGAAAATTTTCTACAAGGGAAATCCTACTCTTCAGAAGATGACGGGAAAACAGATCTTTTATTGTTCTTCAGGAGTAAGGACAATGATTTTTGGACAAAAAGAATAATGGACTTTCCAAGCTGTTAGGAAAGGGTAATCGCTAACAGTGGTAACTATTTTGTATCGTTCCAATTTTAGTATATGTGCCGCCGAAGCGAGTACGGTAACTATTTTGTAGATTAAATAAATAAATTTTAAGCTGTTCATCAATTTTAATTTTTGTCCAAATTTCTCTACGAACTTTCCAGACAACACAATACATTTTTACTTTTATTTACTTAAATATGAAATATACAGTGAGGGGAAGTATTGCGATCGTTAAAATTTTAGAATTCGTATTTTCAACGGAAATAGCCGTTTTAGGGCCCCCTTAGTCCAAAGGACTAAGTTCAGAAAAAAGGTCTATGCGTGTGTGGTAAATTTAGCTTGAAAGCGATAAGTTGTATGAAACTCAAATTTCATATTTTAGAAGCGTATGTATGTACCTAAGATGTTACTGCAACTTCTTCATCGAAATCGGCAAACCAGAAGAGACACTTAATGCCATTCATTTTGCACCTTCTTACGATTTTCTCAAACTTTCATTAAACTCGCTAAATCAATGTAAAATTTAATTGGATTTAATATCGTGTTGGTTTTATTCTGATTGAAACAGTGTAACAGGGCTTAAATGCCGATATTTTAAAATTTTCATTATCTAAACTACCTTTAATTTTTTGGATTAGAAAAAATTAAACATATCGTCTTATCAGCATGGATGAAAAATGGCTAAATATACTACTTGAACGAATTTGATAACCGACCAATAGAGAAAAGAACAAAAATATATTTTAGGTAATTTTTTTCCCCAGAACACATGTACATTGGGAAGATTTTAGAAACAAAGTTATCTTATATACAAAGTTGAGGAAGTTTATGTAAAGTAACAAATAGGGCATAAACTTAAGTGATTGTTGAACATGACAATGTAATACTGTTATTTAATTTAATCTAAAAAATATGTTTCCAACGAAACTGAATGTATTTATTTAAATTTTTCACCAAACTAGACGATTAGGCCAAGATCTGCAGGCTCAACTCCAGGTTCTTCAACAATTGAGACGTTGATTTCCAAAAGGTACTAAAGGACATTTTTTACGAAACTGATTTTTTTACATATTTGTATTCTCATCACTTTTTGTAATCTAAATCTTCTATTTTATTTTATCTAATGAGCTCTCAAGTCCTTAAAAAAAAGCGATTTAGAAATTCGGCCATTTTCTAAAAGAGCTAATTACGCATTTACTTTCGTTCCAATTCATACTAAAAAATTTCATTCCAAAACTTTAATATGATGTTATTAATATAGTAAAAATACAATTCTAGATTTTAATGCAAAAAGACCCGAATTAGCTAGTTTAATAATATAGTAATGAGAGATTTTCGCGCTTCCTGTAAAATTTCCTAGAATGGATATAGTACCTTTTGGAAATCAACGCCTCAATTTATAAAAAACCTCTCTAATTGACCCCTAGGAGGGATATTTTATTATATACAAGATATAATTTTACAGATTTTTGAGATCGTACATTACAATATTTAAAGCAGAATTTTTCATGTTGTTTTTCATTAACTTGGTTGTATAGGAATTTCTCATTAATGACTGGGAACATCAATATTAGCTATGCATGCACACGAGCAATGATTTCTGAGAAACAGAATTAATGCAGAGAAGCTTGGTTGTAATGATTGTTATTTCAATTTATTCATTTTTGATCATTGTGAGCTATCATAATAATAATAATAGCCTTATTGACATCAGTATTGACAAAAGCCTTTCCCATAGGGAGGAATTTATAGTAGTTGGATATAGTTAGAAATAATTAAAATATTGAAGTAAAGCAAATAATCCAAAGAAAGAAAAAACACAAATAATTATAAAAATACCTCAAAAACAAAACAGAGACCTTGAAAAAATAAACTAAAATAAATATTCTTTAAAATATTTTTTCACAATGACTTGCCCCTCGCAACCATCCACCAGTTTTCGCCTACACCCTGTGTCAATACATCCCTCCACCTACGACTGGTCAACCCTTTTTCCTGCTGTCCTCTCTACTTCGTGCAAGCCTCGGTCCATCTATCGTCTTTCATCCTGGCTCCATAAAAAGATATCTTCGTTTTTTATTCTTTCCCTTTTCTTAATTAGTATTAAACTCCTTAGAAGCTGCATTTGCATAGTATTCAGCCTCAGATCAAGTTTTCTTGTCAGTGCCTAGGTTTGAGCCTCATAAAGAAACGTGGGATATACACATGTGGTCAGAACTTTGGTTTTAAGATCAAGTAATAGATTGGTTTTAAAGATTTTTTGCAGAGACCAATATTTACAATACAAGAGGTTTTACAATACCATCTTCTAAGTATCTCTATATTTAATACTGTTTTAATTAAAAGTTTTAATGTTTTAAAAATACAAAGCAAAAGAGTTTATGAAAGTTATGATGATAGTTTTAATCTAAATTTATATAGTATTGTATTGGGTTGCAAAATACGTTCATAGCTTTTTTTAATTGTGATTTTAATAAAAACTTCAGCTTCTTGTAAATATGTTTAAACAATTAAATATGATACATTTTGATCTATTTCATGATGCCATCTTTCGGGTAATTTTTTAATTCAGACCTCTCAGAATGGCGCTTTTTTGTGCTAAGCGCTGTGCGTCTTCCATGTCAAAAATTCCGGTTCTGAACGGACGGTGCTTTCTCCTAAAGCATCATCGCCTTACACACTGCAAATTTTGGAACCAGAAAATCATTAAATGACCAAAATATGTTTTTTCTCCATTTTAAGCAAGCAAAATACCACTTATAGTTAAAGAATCTCGGTTAAAAATGGTGCATAAAAGCACCTTAACTAATTCTTGTTTTAGAATATGTAAACATTACTGACCAAGTAAACATGATTTTATAAACACATAAGGATTAAATAGAAATATTGAAAAATGATACGAACTTATTTTACTATCAAATATATATCATAAAAAAGAACAAATGGAACTTGTCAAAAAATACAGATCCGAAGTCATTTGCTGTGTCAAAAGAGCTTCTTTATGCTAGAATACCAAAATGTTCTAATATTTTGACCCATTAATGAGTATTTCACAGCTTTGAAATTCACAAAAGAATTGACTTATTTAAATTAAATTTCCTATTTTCAAAGCTTTTTTGCAATAGTGTACCTAGTGATCATCTTATGTTGATGTTCAAAATAATCATTTTATTTGCTCAATTGGCTTGGCTCTATATCACTTTTTTACTGTAGAATTAATATTTATTAAATATTGAACCACCTCCAATTAGTATATAATTTTATTATTTGATTTTCTTAAAAAACTATAGGTTCTGCAAAACTATAAGGGTGTGCTAAACAGTGAGAGAAGAGGTAGGTGAAAATTCGTGAAAGTTCACTTAAGTAGTAAGAGAGGGGGAATTCATAATTTTTTAAAAATAAATTCGGTTAATAACGTATAATTTCTTTAAAAAATAAAATTATATCAAAGGTAATGGAAGGAATAAGTCCGGATGGTGGTCAGTAAATAAAACAACTAAATAGTTTCAAACTATTTATTACTTGCCAACGTTTCGAACCCCATTGTGGGTCATAATCAGGGTGATTGTAGGGGTGATAACCCAACAATAAATAGTTGAAACTATTTAGTTATTTTATCCAATGACCGCCACCCAGACTAATTCCTTCCAGTAATTCTCAAATGGTCAACTGATTACATCCACTCTTATATCAAAACCTCAAAAACACAAAACCTCACGAATTTTCACATACCTTATCTCTCACAATGAATGCATAAAATATATATGAATATTATTAGAACAAATCAAGAAATGTAACAAGTGATATGGTTATAGATAAGACTTGTGACATTGGTTGTAAAATGTTTTTAATATTACTTTTACATGATGAAATTCCGCTTTTTTGCTATTGAAACTTCACAATCTTCTTTCATGATAAAATAATCATTTAATATTACAATATCTATAAGTAATAATACAATGTCTATTTTTTCCTGAACTTTATATATGTTCTATTTTTTTTTTTTTTTTTTTTTTTACTATGTATTACACTCTTAATTAGTTAAACCAAAATAATTATAAATAGTGCTTAAACAAGTAAATATTTACATGACTAATGTTTTAAGATCTACACTATTATAAATCACAGCAATATAATCTATGCTAAAATTTAATATTTACAGAATTCTTAATGTCTTCTTAACTCCTCAGTCTCCATTTTAATGCTAGGTAGAAAGCTAAGCTGTAAATAATAAATGAACGATAAATTTAAATAATTCATTTAATATATAAATTTCTTCCCACACAACTATTTGGCACGGTGCCTGGTCAATTCATATTTAATAGTGGTTTCTGACGGAAAAATGTAAAAAGGCAAAATAGTCTGTGGGAACAAACCTATTATAAAGTAAAATCCAAGAATTTATTATATTAAATAATTAATTAAATGCAGATTAAATCAACAATTAACTTCCTTTGTGATAAGGTAAGCTAGTTTATTATTAATTGATGACGTTGGTTCAGATAGTTGGTAAAAAATATTAATAAAATCATAAGATAAAAGGCCGGTGGATTATAATGAGGAGTTTAGGAGCAAGCAGAACATTTGTAAACTAATGGTAACAGGCTTAGTATTTTCATTTAGTATAGATCAGTATTTAAGGAATTTAAGATATTGGAGGGAATGGGTGGATGTACATAATAGTTTAAGTGTCCATCTTTAAAGGAAAAGTAGATAAAAAAGAGTTATAGCTGAAAAAGTATGACCATGAGAATGATAGATTTGGAGCAAATCTAAATGTGTGATTTTGGTGATAAGTGACTAAGAATAGTCACTGGTGAATGATAAGTTTAAAAATATAGAAATACAAATTATGTAATTTATTATTACTCAGTTAATTGTCTTAATATACTTTATTGCTTTTTGGTTCAGTTAATTACTCTGTACTGTTTTACTGTTTCTTATATATTTTTTTTTTTTTTTTTTATTAATTGGGTATTATATAATTCAATTTTGTATTTACATGCCTTAATTTTATATCTTTTTTTATTTTTTATTTATTTATTGGAATTTACAACTGTATAATGGAATACAACAAGTAAATTTGAGTGAAATATAAAAAGGCATGAAACACAAGTAGAGAAGCTTCCCAATGGAAGCACTCTAAAAATATTCTAAACTAGAAGGTCTCGGGCCATCTTCTTTTCAGACCCCTCGGATGATTCTCAGGAATTGAAGAGGAAGAAAGGATTAAAACTAGAGGATTAGGATGGGAATGGAGTTTGTCATGAAAGGAATGGTATCTAAATCTGGCCAAATCAGCAACATACAGAACATTAAGGTCTTTACGGATGAAATTATTCGTGACAAAGTAAGGAGCATTGAGGATTTTACAAAGGATTTTGGATAGTAGGGATTGGATACGGGAAGAATTCAATGGTTTAGTAGAGCCCCAAAGCTCTACTCTGTAAGTCCATATCAGCCTTATGATATTCATGTAGATGAGTCTTTTGTAGTTTGTAGTAGTGGAAGATTAGAACGTTTGTCTAGTAAGTGTTGAAGTAGTCAAAAACATCGTGCAGTTTATTGTCGTTTCAGTATTGTATGAGGGTTCCAGGTAAGGGGTTTGTCAAGGTGCAGTCAAGAGGAGTATTATTGAAGGAGACAGTAGGGCAGTATTTTATATCTTTTATATATGTATATGTATTCCTTATAGCTTTTTGGCTTAGTCAATTAATGCTTCTGTGTACTGAGTTACTGTTTCTTTATAATTGTATTTTTATATTCTTTAAGTATTATATTGTTTCTTACTGTGTAGTGTGTTACTGTTTCTTTGTAACAAATTGTGTTAAATTTTGTAATACTATTTAAGCATTGTATTGTTTCTTACTGTGTACTGTGTTACTGTTTGTTATTGTACTTTTATTGCATTGCTGCAGATGAACTCCTTTCCCACACATGGGCTTGCCTTAGTGAGATAGTGATTTCTACTTGCACTGTAAAATGTCTGTATTTTGATTTAAATAAGGAAGTTATAAAAAAACAGATATTTTATTTCATGATGACCCATTCCTACTTCTCACGTGTGCAATTGAAATGTAGAAAGAATTTATGTTTAAGAAAGCACTGTTTGAGAAATTTAGAATTAATCGATTTGGTGTCATCAGTTAACTAGAGACCATCTCTTTGTCTCATAAGTTTATGGGCTCTTAACAATTTTGTATTAAGGTGTACATTTGTTGTATATTAATTTTCTAAAATCTCGCCCTTTTCGAATGTATATTACATGTCTATACTTCTACTCATATTTTAGGAAAGAATTTTTGATGCCTTGACAACAGAAAATTTAATTTTCCCATCTGAAGAATAACATGATTACAATGTATTCTACTTATATACAAAATGGCTATAAAAGAATGACCTTAATGATAGAAAAAACCATATACATTATTGTCGTATGGATTAAAAGGAGTTCACTGAAACTAAAAATCACAATATCATATTATATTTATAAAGATTATGCATCCAAAAATTATTTAAATATTAAAAAAAGAAAATTTAGTTCTTTAATTTAATTATCCAAAGAAAATAAAAATAGGACCTGGCAATACTGTTATTAAAACCAAAAAGGATAAACTAAAAAATAATAATATTCAATATTCAATAGTTGACTGTGAAATGAATATGAAGGAAGAGATGGTTCGAGTGGCAGTAAAAATAAGATAAGAAAATAGTTTTTCACCATAATACACCACTTTTTTTAGTTAAAACCAATATTAACTAACAATATTGTATTAATTTTTATAAAATAATAAAAAACCTAATTCTTACCTGAAGAAGCATAAATTGATGATTAGATCAGTCATGGGTGTCCAGACTTCAACATCCTGAAGGTTAAGGAAATAAAGGGCTACCTTGGGATCATTGAAGTGACAGTGAATTATCTCTTCAGGGCATTCCATAGGCTTTCTGCCTAGCCCATAGATAGTGAGACCCATAGCATAAACTCCTGACCTCATAAATGATAATCGTACAATAGCCGCCATGAAGAAAGGAACCGTCCGCATGGAGTCAAACCCATAGATGGCAAAGCCTAGGAGTGGGGCTAGGCATACAGCACCAACCACTGAGCCATTCTGGAGGAAAAACATTATAGTTTGAGGTTTATTATTTAAGGAATTTAACATCAAAATAATATACATCTGAATGCTCTTGGATATTATTAATTACAGATTACTTCTTAGTTGTCCTATTGCTAAACTAAAAAGAAAGAATAATTAAACACCCACCAATATAATGAGACCAAGAATACAACTAACGTTTATTAGTATCTTTCATTAATTTAGAGTAATAATTAATTTATACATAAAATATGATTGCTGATAAAATAACTAATACATTATATTTATTGGAAGGAATTAGTCCAGGTGGCGGTCATTAAATGAAACAACTAAATAGTTTCAAATATTTAGTTGTTTCATTTAATGACCGCCACCCGGACTAATTTCTTCCAGTAATTCTCAACGGTCAACTAATTACATCCACCATTATATTTATTCTTCTTTTCTCGAGCAATCGTAATTTATTTATTGCTTCATTATTACTTTCACTTACCTATATATGAAATATATAGTAAGGGAATGTATTGTGATTGTGAAAATTTTCTAATTCGAGTTTTCACTGGAAATACACGTTTTAGGGTCCCCTGATTAAAAATGAACAAGTCCCGCAAAAAGATCTCTGTGTGTGTGTCTATGTTTCCAACTATTAACAACTAAAGGAGAAATGTGCAAAAATATTTTTTTATGCAATTTTTGTGTTTTTGAACACAAGAATAGTAATATAGAAGTATAATATACCGTTGGATAGCTAAAGATTTTAGAAAAAATATTATCTAGCACACGGAATTGTAAAAGTTAATGGAGAGTGATGAAACATCTCGAGTGTATGTGTTGTCTCAAATGTGAAATTTCAGTTTCATACAGCTTTTCATTTTTGCGCTAGGCTTACCACACACACACACGGACGGTTATTTTGACCCCAGGGACTCTAAAACATGTATTTTTTTAGTTTCAATTTCTAATATTGAAGAGTATAATTATACTAAATGAATGATTTGGAACATTCTCTTCTTTTTATATTTATTTATTATTACATTAATAAATCATTTATTATTCCTTAATATTTCGAGGTCCAAAGTGCCTCATCCCAGAACTTCTATGAGTCTACTTCATACTCGCTAGTCCAAACAGTTGCAAATATTTAAACAAGTCGATATATGTGATAATAAAATTAAATGTAATTGAGTAGTGACCAAATTATTATGATGACCATTTTTTTTCCTTCTTTTCTGATGCACTCCAGCCTCTTATTAGACTTATTGTGCGCTGTCCATTCTTCTGTTAGTACAGGCCTAGTGCTTTGGTGAATCTGACTAAACTATAGGAATTAATCTTATCACACAACTTGGGATGGGTAAAACCGTATCCTGGCAATCTCTGGACCACTACATATTACATGATATGGAGTTTCATCTTCCTTCTTGCGAAATCTGCACGTCGGTAAGGAAACCAAGCCTAAGTAGTATACAAGTAATGTACAACTTCTTTCTTTGCAGGGTCCTTCCAAAACCATCTATGAGAGAAGCTGCTTACCAGTATCCCTCCAATATTGTCTGGATCAATTACCAGCAGCCGCCTTGATCAAACCTTTAGCATGGCTGAGGCTTATTCCACTCATAGGTTCAGGTGTTAACTGAGCAGAACCCCTCTCTGCGAGGCTATCAGCTCTCTCATTGCCTAAAATGCCTGAGTGACCAGGCACCCAATAAACTCGGACTTTCTTCAGCAGAGAAAGCGTATTGAGGTTTCTTTTGCATTTCTCTACTAATTTGGACCGAGTCATTTAATTACTCAGAGCTCCGATAGCAGCTTGACTATCGGTATGGATAGTTATAAACCTGTCTTTCATCCCTTCTGAAATTAGGGTTTGATGGTGACCAAAGTTGACATATAGAAAAAAAAATATGTGATGAAATATGACCTATATTAATTCAATATGGGAAATTTTTATTCTGAAGTTGAGGGATCTTAGACCTTGAAATGTTAAGGAATAGTAAATTATTTATTTTTATTTTTATAATTTTTATTTTTTTACCAGTTATTTTCTATCCTTCCGTGAATATAAAATTATAGATAAAAAAAAATTTCTTGCCAATACTTTAAATGTTGCAGCTGTTTTAAGTCAGCATCAAGGTTAAAAGTATGTGATGGAAAAATCTTTCTAATTCCTGTCATTTTTTTATATATCAAATCAAAACAAAAATTAACAATAAGATAAGAACATGCTTTGTATTTTTTGTCCCCATGACTCACTACCTAAATTATAAAGAAAGTTGTTAAAAAATTCTCGAAAATGAATAAAAAACGAGAATTTTAGAGAGATAAAAGTATACAGAGAAAAAGAGTTGGATAATTTTTTAAAGAACTTTCTTCACTATTTAGGAAATGAGTCATAAGAACAAAAATACATAGCATATCCTTATCTTTTGTTAATTTTTGTTTTGGTATGATATCTCAAAAATTACAGGAATTAGGAATTTAGATTTTCCCATCATATGATTTTGTCCGTGATGCTGACATACAACGGCTGCAACACTAAAAGTGTTGGCTAGAAAAATTTTTATTTATGGCTTTATATTCACAAAAGGATAGAGGATAACTGGTCAAAAAATCATGAAAATCAAAAATGTCAAGCAGCAAGGTCCAGACGATTTCGAATGTCAGACGATTATATAAAAATCTGTCATCTGATTTCGTTTAGAAATCACCCAAGTCCTTTCAAAAATGGATTTGAGAAATTAAATTATTTCGAAAAGGTACTAAATATACAATTAATTTTTTTCCATATCATACTAAAACATTTCCTTCCATAACATAAAAATAATATTATTAATATAGTAAACAAATCTAAAATTTAATAAGAAAGGAATCAAATAAATTGGTTTGTTAACAAGTGGATGAGAGATTTTTGGATTTACAGTTAAATTACCTACAATCGACATATAAATTAATCTTTAAGAAGCCTCTATTGAGCCCTATGTATTCCCTTATTTTTTGTCAACATTTTTTTAATTAATCTTTAGATTAGTGACAAGTTCATTGAAAAAGTGATGGTACTCACAGTGACATTGAAAAGAGATCCTATGGTGAGTCCTAAGGCCATTGCAATCAATGAAATGATTATACTGATAATGAATAACAAGGTAAACCTGTACAGTTCCCAAGGTAGGCCAAAGGAGAAATATATTACCAAAGTGTGCAGCCATACCAGCAGTATCTAAGTAAACAATGAACATTACGTTTATAAACAAATATATATAAATGTTTATATATGCACATTTGCAATAATAATATTATTTAAACATACCAAAATGGGAATCTTGGAAAGCTTGAAGGCAATGTAATAAGGCAGAAGTGAGTACCATTGGTTGAAGTGTTCTCTTTTAAGCAACTTTACCTCTAATGGATCTGTAATATCAATATTTATTTAATAATTAATTTAGTGTTTCTCCTGGACACCCTAATAACTTTGGTAGAGACAAATTTCCTTCATGAAGTTTTAACAATTTCTAAAATCTGTTAAAATTTGTGAATCATTATTAATCCTTCCCAACTATTCATATTTCACAATAAAAACCTTATGCTTCTAACCAAATAATCTCTGATGATCTCAGCTGATAAGAAATTTCTATTCCAAAAGAATGGCCTAATGGGATTTCACGAAAAATCATTTTTAAAAGATATTGAAAGATTTTTGTAAAAAATGTTTGTAAAGTTACTGCTAGAAAATAAAAGTTAATATGGACTATAGACCATTTCAGCAAAGAAAACCTTGAAACTTAACTTAAATTTTATAATTAAAAAAAAAGACAAAAAATTATGGTTCCCTTAAGCTGAACTTGAATCCATGGTGAAATAATTCTCCCATTTAATGATACAAATAATAATGAATGACATTAATGGATAATCTATAAGATAGTTTATAGTTTTTATAAAATAAAATATGAATTTACAAATATATTTGTTAATGATTTTAGGACTTAATAATAATTAATCGATTAAAATGTAGATAATAACTCTAGTTGAACTATTTTTATTTATAATGAATACCATCTAAAGCTTTAGCTATTCGATTGCTTCACCCAATGAGCTCAAAGAGGTTTCCTGATCCATTGGGACTCTTATTTTAATAAATACTTATCATTTTCTATTTTCATTCTTCGTTTATTAACTTTTGGTTATAAAAGGTCTTGTTAATATTATTGTGGAACAATTAAAATAATCAAGTAAAACTGTATATTAATGAGGCAGAGTCACTTGAAGCAATCTAATCAAACATCAATGTTAATATTTTTTATCATTGAGGGGAAACCCTATGTATTATGGATTTTCTATTACAAAGTAAATTTATGTTTGTATGATGTAATGGTATGTGAATAAAAGAAACATCTTTGAAACAAGATGTCATAATTAAGGATCAATGTATTTTCAATTTCGATCTGTTAAAATTGCTACTTACAGTAAACAACTGGGGCCATTAGCTGACTGTAAGCATGAAATAAGACTAAAGAAATACAAAGCTTGAGATGAGCAGTGAATTCTGCTCCGTTGTTTGCAGTCTGAAAGAAAAGAATGCTCACAAGGAATGCGCAGACACTGTAATGAAGCCAGTGAATTTTCAAACCAGCCTGTAAATAGAAACATAATTTGTATGATTAATTTTTTCTGATTGATTAATGCTAGTTTATTCTTGAATTATGGAAATAATAAAAAGACATATCATATCAATAATAATTTTTTTTTATGAATTTATGATTTGTATTGTAAAAATAAAACAATTAAAATGACATCTTATATTATAATATAGTTTAATTATAGATAATTTTCATAAAATAATCATAGGTATTAATGAATAGTCAAATTTTTTCCAAGATTTTTAGTTTTGTTCAAATTATCTAATTATTTTTATTCAGTATGGAAAAACATGATAACATCATGATTGAAAAATCTTCAAAATGATTTAAGTCTCACACATTGTTTAACCTAAAGTTTAATGTAAATTAAAGATAGCTGTTTAATATAGTATAGCAAAATTGAGGTTGTGTAGGATTATGTACAGCTGGAAGAAACTTATTCTGCAATTCTTGTATGTATATTTTCAAAGATATGACGGCAGATTCCTTATTCATTTTTTCACATGATTTGTACAGATATATGAGCATTTTTATAGGTCTTTTATATTCTATAAATTTTAAAAAATAAGATTTTTTTTTGGTTTATTATTTTCAATAATCAACCTTTGTAATGGACTAAAAATAAAAAAAATCTGCTAGAAGTTGATATCAGCTGGTTAGTTTTGGAATGACGGCCTGATTAAACGTAATTTAATTCAATAACTCCGTTATTTTTGAAGATAGGGAAAAAATTTATGAGTGTTTTCAACCAAAAAACCGCGAATAATTATATAAAAGAGAAAAAAGAAAAGAAATTTTTAAATTTTACGCATAAATACGCTCATAACTCATTTATTTTTGAAGATGGAGAAAAGTATGTATAGAGTTTTAGAATCAGTAGAGCGCGCTAACAAAAAAAGAAACATGAAAAAAATTTAAATCTCACTTATATATACGCTTGTAACAACGTTATTTTTTAAGATAGATAAAAAAAATCATTATTGTTTTTTAACCAAAAAACCGCGATTAATTATAAAAAAGTGAAAAAAGAAAAGAAAACAATTGAAATATTACACATAAATACTCTCATAATTCAGTTATTTTTGAAGATGAAGAAAAATATCTATAGGGTTTTAGAATCAGTAAATAGCGATAAATATTTTTAAAAAAAAATCCTTATGTGTAATCAAGTAACAAATTATAATAGATGTAATTCTAAAAAAAAATCTGTGATTATTGAAGATAGAGAAAAATCTAAAAGATTTTCGAAATCACGACAAAGCGATGAATAAAGAGTAAAAAAGACATTAAAAAAATCATCTTTTATGGTCAATCCACAACTTATAAGAGATGTTATTCCCTGATAACTCGGTTATTATTGATGATAAAGACAAAATGTAAGGCGTTCTGGAATCAGGAAATTTTATTTGAATTATATGAATGAAAATCGAAAAAAAAGAAAAGGAAAATTATAACGCAGTCCTGTATAAATGCTTTTGGTTCATTATTTTCAATAATCAACCTTTGTAATCGACCAAAAAAAAAAAAAAAAAAATTATACCTGCTCAAAATTTGAGAGCTTACGTTTCTAGATGCGTAGATTCCGAATAACGAATAAAAATCCGTTTGTTCTAATTAATAAATAAATAATTACCCAAAATATGAAAGAAAGAATCATTGAAATTGGTTAAGAAGTAGCAGAGATATTGCGTTTTGAAATCAACGGTAGTGATATGATATTATTGCTTTGAATTATTGCTTTTCATATTACTTAATTAATACCTATATAAACCTAATTATTAATACCTATATAAACAGTTATAGTTATACCCTAATATAATAAACCATTGTGTAATAATTTGTAGCGTTTTAATTAATAAAAACACCTTCCCTCTTCAATGAATAAATCACACATTTAAGGTCTCTATCTTTTGGAACTTCGAAATAGTTATCTAATATTATATTATAAAAGACCTTGTTCCGTTTTCCCTGGAGAATAATCCTGCTCAAAATGACAGTGAATTGGACCCAAAAAGATGTGCTGTTTCTCGATCTGTCCAAAATTAATGGATCTGATGTCAACATAGTAAGCTTGATATCATCAACAGCCGCTGCATCTACAATTATAGACAAATAGCCATTACTAAGTAACATTAGAGTGGGTTATACAATTGAAAGTATTTTAGAGGATTAAAATGTAAATAAGGTTAGTTTGAAACCTAAAATAGTAATAATTAATTACATAATTTCAAAATGCTTCACTTAAACACTAATATGAGAGAATTATGTTGTAACACTTAATCAAAAAAACAGATTTTTTGAATATAAGCATATCAATTGGAAAATATACCATGCATTGTTATATAGTGAATAAGGTTTTACCCATAGAGTGAGCACAAATAATTTGTGTTTTTAAAAACAATTGTTGAATCTGAGAGCTGATTTTTATAATAAAATAATAGAAAGATAAATAGTGATAGATATTCCGAAGTGAGGTCATTTTATTAACTCATTACTTGACATTTTAGTGCAAAATAAAAAAGCAGAATATTATTTGATGATATAATTTAATTTTTAATCTAAATTTTATGTTTTGTTTTTTGATATTCTGTTAGCGTACTTTACATATTTAAATCTTTAATAAAAGAAATACCTAGAAGTATGGGAAGCAAAACTAAAGATGGGCTGTGGGTGCACATGACAACTATACAACAAAAATGTACATCCATACAAAGAAACATTATGCTTTGCATAAGATAATGGACAATATTTGATTTCTTTATGAGTATTTGAATTAATATCTATCTAGTATTACCTCTAATTTTTATTAATTCTATTTTTTGCGGTTTGAAGTAAACTTAATACTGGTGATACACCAATCTGATTCTAGTGTCTTTGTTCCTGAACACAATGCCTGACAATATTGTCTCTTAATGCAACACTATCCTCTCCTGCATTTGGAAGTGAAGATGGGATGTGGATACTATGTCTTCATGCAGAATTCCATCTTTAGCCACTTGCAATGCCTAACGTATATATACATATTGTTGTGATATAAAATGTTTGTATTAAAAGATAGAGAACAGTGCATTATTAATAGATATAGGAGGGGAGAGAGAACCAGCCAAAGGAAGTAAATCCTGCAGTTATAACAGGATGTAACCTGCACTTCAGGAGGAAATCATGTAGTTTCAATGGAGAGTTCCTTAGTTGTAAATTGAAGGAGAAAGAGCAAACATTAGTGATAACAAAGAAGTCAATTAGTCAAGCCAATAAGTGAATTCAAGGAAGAAGAATCAACCTACAAAGAGCAGAAAAAAAAAAAACCTTTGAACCACATCAAGTTTTAATTTTTTTATTTTCATAGTTTTTATTTTAATTTTTATTTAACAATGTCATTTATTTAAGTTTTAAGTATTTTTTTTAATATGTATAAAGAAGATTAAATGATCCTTAGCCAAAATGTTAATTAAGTTAAATAAGTAAATTATTTATTATATAAGGTAATAATTAATAAGTTAATTAATTAAATAAGTTAATTAATAGCCATTACCCTAAATTTTATTTAAGAATGCTGGTTTTATAAATTAAATGTTTGATTACTTTTTATCTTTAATTTTTTTATAAATATTTTAATAATGTATATATGTGTGTTTTTGTAAGTGGTTGAATGAAGAGGTCCATGAAATAAATTTGTTAGGAACCACTGCGGTATAGCTTTCTTGTGATCCATATATGGTCTGTTATGTGGATGATAATAACAATGAATATTCTGTTTTGAATGTCAGAATTTTGTTAGTACTTCAATGAATATATGACAGTGGTATTCAAAAATAGTTTTTTTTGGAAGAATATTTTTCTAAAACCTTAAATGATCAACTGTCTCTTTCCAAGAATTCGTTTTCATTTCTTTTATGGATAACGGTATTAGGAGTTTAGGTATATGAAATGATATACACAATTTAAAAATGAACAAAATTAAAGAAAACCTTACCATCATTATTTTTTATAATGTACTTAACTTCATTAAATTTGTTCAGAATTTTACTAAGAAATTATATTTTTGGGATAGTGGTTCTATTTTAACTAATGATCACATATATTTTCACTGTAATCCAGCAGAAAAAGATTATTAAAGAAGAGGCCAGTTGGTTATGAATGAGTAAAAGAAGGTTTTTTATTTTAGAAAGTTTTCCAATAATAACAATAAGTAGGAATGATAATTTTTCAAGTAGAATTTAATTGTATTATTTGTTATTTAATAATCATTTTGTTTTCTAAATAATTAAATTGGTTTAAATAATCATTGTACATTGACAAGTCTGTATTGTAATAATAAATGAAGCAAGAAACTAAATTATATTTCATTCTTTTAAAATATATTAATAAAGAAACAACTAGAAACTAAAATATTATTTGTTTTATATATTGCATAACATAGTAAAAAGATTATTTTTAAATAGATTGTTTTATGTAAATTATTATAGTATTACTTTCAGCTTTTTTCACCACATCTGCGTTCCAGCTGGCCTTTCCATTTTCAATTGAATCACTAAGGGGTTGGATGTTGTTTTTATCATCTTCCACTATCTCGATAACTGTTCTTAACACAAATAAAAAAATATGTTCAGAAATTAGTTCATAGACTTATTCCTATGGTACCAATACAAATATTATTTGGTCATCATATTATCCAAATCCTTACTACAACTATAAGAATGGATATTTAAAACTTGAGAAAATGTAGCATTAAAACTATTTAAAAAAAATTAAAAACAGCTTGTATATTTGTGTACATTGTATTTGCCAATCCAAAAATAAAACTTCAGCTTCAGTTGTATGAAATTAAAGCTTAATAAACTGATAAATTTATAGAAAGTTTGCCATGTAGAGTACTGATAAATATTTGAATGTTATTTTTAAAAATAAAATAACCTTTTCAGCAATTAGTTCCTACAATTTATTCATTTAAACCAAAACTTTATTCTTAAAAGAAATTTAATTTTGTTTACAGTTTTAACGTTAACATAATTACCTTGTACAGTTGTTTCTTCATATAAAAGTAAAATTGCTATATAAAAAAAAAAACGAATTTTCTGCATTTTGAGCCATTTATTTAAACCATTTTCCTTAGAAAACATTGCTTCGCCAAATATGCTTACAATAACACAATAAAAGTTAAAAAATCTATATCATAAATGAACTAAATTTATTTTTAGATTGCTGGTTAAAATATTCTTACGGTAATCTGCAGGATTGTAGTGAATAGGGCAGATAAAGTTATTCTGCTCCAGAAATCTAACAAGTTGAGGGCCAGACCCTCCTTGATAGACACACTTCCCCCTGGCAAGGAAATACACCTTGTCAAACAGAGAGAAGATAGTTGCTGAGGGTTGGTGGATGGTAACAACGATTGTTCTTCCGCTGTTGGAGAGTTTTCTCAGGAGCCGGATCATCATACCAGCGGTTACAATATCCAGACCACTACAGAAGAGGATGAGTTACAAGAACATACTTAGTGGAAGAGAATTAGACATGATAATAACAGCATGGGTTTAAAAAATTCAACCTGGTAGGTTCATCTAAGAAGACAATTGAAGGATTATTGATCAATTCCAAGGCAATGGAAAGTCGCTTTTTCTGACCACCAGAAAGACGTTCAGTTCTAGTATCAGTGCAATTTTCCAGACCAAGGTAGTGTAAAAGCTCCTTTATCTGAAACATAATTATAATCAACCAACTATATACATAATGATTATACATAATGAACCTAACTACACAACATTCCGATCAGACTGAGTTTGTTGTTGCTAATAGAAATTTTTATTTTAATAATAAATTTGTTATGGATATTTACCAGGAAATTATTTAAATTCAATATTCATCAATTATTCCAATATAAGTGAGTTTCTTTCCCTATGTATACTTTTATCTCGTTAAAAATCTCGTTTTTTATTCATTTTCGAGATTTTTTTATATAACTTTCTTTACTATTTAGGTAATGAATTGTAGGGACATAAAATACAAAACATGTCCTTATCTTATTGTAAATTTTTGTTTTGATTTGATATCTAAAAAATTACAGGAATTAGAAAGATTTTCCCATCACATGTTTTTGCCCGCGGAGCTGAATTAAAACGGTTGCAATACTAAAGGTATTGGCCCGGAAATGTTTGTATTTATGGTTTTATATTCACGAAAGGATAGAGAATAACTGGTCAAAAAATCACGAAAACCAAAAGTGTCGAGCTGCAAAATTAATGAAAATTGGACGATTTCAAATGGATTGACCCATATTTATATGCATATTTTTATATAAAAGCCTGTATCAGCTATATCGCGATTCATCTCCATTTTTGTGAAAAATCCATACATAAAATTGACTAATTTATTTGTTTGCATGTAATACATTTTTTCCACCTAAGAAAAATTAAGAAACAGATGGCCTTCAGTTTAGTTAGTAAAGGAAATAAGACATCACAATTTACCCTGTCAATTTAGTGGCGATGATGAGGCATTTTTACAGCAGTGAAATAACTTGAAAATTAAATATTCATGATTAGGAAACAAATCTTTCTTAGTGCAGTTGGCTACTCACTATTACTCCTCTCTGCTTGCTGGTGTAAGTCTCGGGAAGTTTGAGGCGGCTAGCGAAGTCCATCAGCTCTGCGGTCGTCATGAAGGGTGCTAGCACATTTTCCTGCCCTATGTAGCATCTAGATTTTCTGTTCCCCGCAATGATGCGACCCTTTACGCCGATACGTCTACAAAGGAAATGGATTGTTAATTATTCATGGAGTGTCATTTCTCTACTAATTTATTTTAATAGCCGTATCTACAAAACATCGTTAATTAATAATATTCAGGATTTTATCGGAAGATTTAAAAAAAAAAACAAAGCTTTGATTCACTTAAACTCCATTGAATATGCCTGAACAGGCAACGTTTCATATATTAGGCAATACTATAAGTTTTTATGTACCCAAGGCCTAATTAAGCTCATAACTGTGGGTGTCTTGACAGTGTAATAATTTATCAATTGAGGATGCTGAGGGCTCTAAATTTATTATTGAATAATTAATATATTAATAATGTAAATATTAATGAGCCTTGTCGGCTAAAGTACAAAGGGCGTTTACCTGCCCCCCTTGGATTCTCCGATGGGACCCCCCAGTGATACGTCGGGAAACTTCCTAGGTCCCAGGGGCACTTCCTATATCAGCCCCGCCTTTGCCTCATAGCAGATCGGCAACTTCCAAAAAAGATTACTTTTGGAAAGAAAAGGGGGTGAAGTGATGAGGGGTCAGGGAATGTGAGTCAAGTTCCACCCACGAGAAGAGAAGAATCGGAGATCGAGGAAAGGTCCGTCGGGGGGTCAAAGCTGAGAGCAGCTGGAGGTCTGAGAGCTTAGAAGGGACGCCTGAGACATTTTCCACCTCCGCCAGCCGACTAAGTGTCAGAAAGTAGCCTTTATTGCAATATTGTTTGGCAAGGTCAACTATTAAGTTCATTAAAATAATATTGCAATTTATTGAAACTTTTCTGATTTAATCTTACCATGCATACCACCTTCAGGGATCGGTAATCACGATACCTTTAGAAAAGAAATCCAATGGTTTCACTGAATATAGTCTATATATTGATTAAAGATATCAATTAATCTAGTTTTGACGGTACCGCTGCCGTTGAAAAGCAGCCGGTCAAAAACATAGCCGTATGTCTGGAACCTTTCCGTAAATGTCAATTTATTTTAAAATATCTTTAGTTAGATTATACTTACATTCTTACAATTAATTTATTTACATCATACGAGTACTCTGCTCTGTAACTGCTAAAACCTGCAGGGTTTCCTTGATAGTTCTTAGCTAGTTCAGATAATTGTTGCTAGAATTGTACGGTTATATTTATAGTATTTACAAGCTCATAAACCGATGTCTGAAATTAGTTCTAAAAATGTCCTTCACCACTTAACCACGTTATTTGTTCACCTCCTTGAATGAAATACTTACTCTTTTGGAATTGCCACTCCCCACAAATTCTTTCTTGCATTATCGTAAATGACAAAGTCATCTGTAAGAACCCGTAAACTAGCTTTCACCCCTTTGATCTCTAAGTAATTTTCTTTCTGTCAAAGGAACAGTCCTAACTATTACATAGCTCATTATTTTTATAATCTTAGAACCTTAGCTCAAAATAACTGTATTTATCCTAAAGAGAGTTACCTGTATCCTGATATGGCATTTAGAAGTGTAGTTTTACCAGCTCCAGATGGCCCTAGGATGCCGGTTAACTCGCCGGGTAAGAACCTTCCGCTGACATTATGTAATAGCTCCTTTCCTGCAATGTATGATCAAAAATTACGTATAGAAATTAAAAAATATATAAATAATTCAAAAGCATTGAGAAAAAATATGATGAACGAAGAGTAAACTGATAATCATTTGATGGAAACGATTCGCAATCCTCGAAAACCAGAATTGCTCCATATTGAGTTTATTATAGTGAAAAAAAACAAGACTTTTAGAATGTTGATATGTATTCTTCTTTGTTACTCCATTGTCCGCGATGAACATTACCTCATATCCCATGATGATTCGTGTGGCATGTGGACGGGTACGCTTACGCAACTTCGGACTTCTATTCAGAAACTCTAATTTTATAATCATCTAGAAGCTGAACCAGTTTATAGTGCGTGACATAGCCCGTAATTACCCAACTCATACCCATATTTTGTTTCTCACGAGGTCTCTGTATTTATTCCGATTTGAACTTTGGTAGATATACCACTTATGACTATAGCTTGATCAGAAAAAACGACAGACTGAGGACAAATCCATCAAAAAAACTTTTTTATCCTTTTCTCTTTGATTCTAAATATAATAATCTTATATTACGAAATGGTATTAAAATAAAACCGGAATCTTTGTAACGCGTGTAATAGTATCGGTCTCATACTTTTTGATTCCTAATTTATAGTTTCTAGATATCCTTTAACTATTTTCATGAAGTGACACTCTTTAAACCTATAAAGTGAATTCCTGACTTCATAAATTTTGAGCTTATGTTTCAAATTTTTTTCTCTACTTTCTTTTTAAGTTATCAGTATTAAGTTAGCTATCTCTAAATTAAGATTATTAGAGTTAGGCGACACGTAGAGTGATTTCAAGGTTAATGGTGTGATGTGAAGATGATTCGAAGATGCGTGAAGACTTGTCAACCTTGAACATAGTGCAATCAATCTTTTTAATATTTCGCATGAGTAAAAATTATTGCAGATTCTCTGAAATTTCCAGGTGATCAATGTATGAAAGAATTTTGTTGAAAAATACACTTTGATTGAAAAAATATTTTTGTTCTGACCCATAATTTATTTGCAGACAGATCATTCAACTATGGTGTATTTTTTTAAAATAACTAATTGATATAGCACTTGTCTATGTTCTCTGGGTTTCGGGTTCGAATCCCGCCTGAGGCAGAATTATTTATTCTGTTATTTCAGCCGTGGAGCAACCTTGGGGTATGGAGATCTTCCTTGGGTAGACACAGCCTCTATAAAGAGGGTATTCAAGAATTGGGGAAAAACTTGTGGGCAAAGCGTGATTAAGACCGTTGGCATTACGACATTACATTACGAATCTCTGCAAGTACTAAACCCAAGATCCTTCATGGACTGTATATAATTTTCCATTCATTTTAATTTTCGTACTTTCTATTTTATTTCGAATAGGACTTTATTCTTTTCTTATATATATATATATATATATATATATATATATATATATATATATATATATTATATATATATATTTGTTATTCTAATTTATTTTTTATAAACATATATACATGCATACATTTTTTTAGGTTCGAATCTCGGCTGTGGCAGAGTATTATTTATGCTCTTAATTCGGCCGGGAGGCAACCCTAGGATATGGAGACCCTCCTGGGGGCAGACCCAGCCTCTTTAAACTTCTTCTTCCAGTGGCGCGACAGGCCGTGCAGGCCCTGGGTCTCGTGGTGTAATCTCCTGGATGATTACACTCACGTCATTAAGGGCTAAATTATCGAGGGATACAGGTCTCTACGCCCTCACAGAAAACGATTTTCCCCGGCTGGTCAATAGGCATAACTACCCGTACTACAAAAAGTTTGTGTACGGGTGGAAAACCGCTATTGGGCCAGCCCACTTCAATATTTGCCGAAGACCTGCCCTACGAGGACCTCTAGACAGGCGAGGAAGAAGAGGAGGAGCTGCTACCCACATGGACCGGAGGAGGAGAGAGGAAGGTCCAGTTCCTGACAGGCCGCCGGACGGAGGAGGAGCAGAGCAGGACGGTGGCTGATCTGAAGATAATATTGTTACCGTTTTAATAGCAGCAGTGGGTTGTTATGCGGTCACGCTTACCATCCCACTGTTGCAATACCCGTATTGCCTAACAGGCAGGGCAGGGAGTTAAATAAAATAAAAATAAAAATGATTACACTCACGTTTCATGATGCATTTTTGTGGGGTAGGGTCATCACTCCCTACGCCTAATTTTGTGAGTGGCCACCATTTGGCTGACGGGTCTCACATACCCGGGGGAGAGGTTGTGAGTGAATCCCCATTTTTTACATCCTTATAAAAGCCCCGCCGGGACTGGGATTTGAACTCACAACCTCTAGCATGAGAGACTAGCGCGCTAGCCACTCAGTCACGGCCTCCCGAGCCTCTTTAAACTGGGTAACCAAAATTGGAGGGAAAACTTGGCGGTTGAGTGTGATCTCGGACAAATCACGTCATTGCACGGTCGTTGAAATAAAAACAGTACGAATCTCTATAGACACTAAGCCTACAGCCATTCATGGGTTGTAGACGTACTGGTTTTTTGTTTTTTTTAATTGGTTTATCTACTACCTTAATCCATCCCGTTTTCTATAAGTTGTGACACTTGTATACTCATACATTTAGCTTATCAAGGTTTTATGAAATAGTATAGAATGCTGAAGTAACTCAAATGAAGTACTAAGTGCAAATAGCTACTTATTAAATTTATTATATCCTTAGAAACAACTAACCGCAAAGCTTATCTTAGAAAAAAACGTTTTTAAATAAAACAAGAACTGTCCGATTATTACTGTGGCTCAAAATGTTGCTATAATTAATATTTTTCAAATTATGAGGCTTCCTGTTTGAAATAAATTAAAATTCTTGCGGATTAGAAGAATCTTTGATATAATTGAAGATTCAGAAAAGCTATGAAAACTTTGTTAGTGATTGGTAAGACAACTTTTCAAGTTAATAGCTAGTAAGTTTTGTCTATGAGAAGCAGGTAAAGTTAGTTGGCAGGTGTAGTTATTATCCCCATCATAACCTTCAAGCCATTGTTCCAGGTGACTGCATCACGTTCCAAAGAGTCATTTTTGAGCAAATTTCAGATTGAGGATTTGTATACCATACAATATCTAAATCAACTATTCAAACTATATTTGCTGGTCTCTAAAGCGAGTAGTCCTAATCAGTTATAATTTTATTCCCTATTCGTCACTTTATAATTTTGTATCAGATAATATTTTTTCTAAAATCTTTGTCTTGTCAACGGTATAATATACGTCTATGTTACTGTTATTATTATCAGTAAGCCAAAAAATTACTTTAAAAAATATTTTTTCAGTTTTCTCCTTTAGTTGGATATCGAATTCGTTCAACTTATATATTTATTTGTTTTTTATCAATGGTAATTAGATGATATGGTTATTTAGATAGAATATACAAGATTAAAGGTATTTAGAGGAAGAAAATTTAAAATATCTGCATTTAAGCCCCATCAGACTATATCATCATAATGACACTTACATGATATTATAGACCATTAAATTTTACATCGATATAGAGAGTTTAATCAAAATCATTAGAGCCGTTTTTGAGAAAATCGTAAAAAGGTGCTAAATGCTTGGGATAAAGTAGAACTTTCGGTCAGCCGATTTAGTGAAAAAGTTGCTGTAACGTCTCGGGCTGATAGTAGTCTTAAATATGAAATTTCAGTTCGGTACGACTTTTCGTTTTTGCCCTAGAGTTACCACACACAGACCTTTTTGCGGGACTTTTCCGTGGTCATCGCATCACGCGTAAACGGCTTGATCGATTTCGCTAAGACAAAGTTCAAAGAGGAAATCGTCTGTCGGGTCAGCTACCCTTTTATAACGAGAATGGTATTTAATTTTAATATAGATAACTTTATTAAAATCAAATACCATGTATTTAATAATAATATAATATATAATTCACCTTGAACACATGACAATTATGGTACCCTAGTATTTTTCATAGCATTTTATTAAAAAAAAAAAAAAAAAAAAAAAAATGAACAAGTAATTCTTCTGTCCCTCAAATTCTACCGGCTCTAACAAAGAAATAGCGATCAGTTTTACTCCCGGTAAATCAAGGTTCTTCTTCCTAACCTTTAACCTAATCTCATAAATTAGTTATTACACTCACAGCACCTCCACAGCGATTGAACCTTCATACATTAATTTACAATTATTGAAATGCAACCTATATCCACCTCACCTCGCCTGTTCATTCAATTGACTCTCTACTTGACGCTGCTTAAATGTTTTTCTGATTTATTATGATTGCCTATAGCTGGTTGATATTGCGATGCAGGATAGAATTGAATGGATTCAAAGACTTCGTCAAGCCAAGATTGATTGATTGATAATAAGTTTCATTCCTAACAATTTTAACAACAGTTTATGTATTTAAAATAAATAAAGCTGAAATTATGTTTCGTATTAGCTTTGCTATTGTTTTCTTGCTTTTGTCACTGATATCTTTTCAACTATTTTATTCCTTTGCCTCTAAATCTCTCTTATGTTATTTTTATCATTAGTACTGACTTCATTCGTACAGCTTAATTACATAGATGTATATATTGTCTTCTCAACATCCATTTTCTGGGTCATCCCTGCGAGGTTATTTTTAAGCTTTTATATCAAATCCTATATTAATTTTTTGTGAGTATGAGTATTATTTTGGTACTTAAATTCACCAGCTAAACTTAATTCTTAAATTAAAAGATTCTTAAAATTATGCCTCATGAATTATCATCCGAACAGAAAATATTACATATCCAGCGAAGCCTTCCCTGATGTAGTTTACATTAAAGCATACACATATTAAAGCATGTAGGTCCAACGATATTGCAAAAACTAAGGGTAGAATTCGTAGGTAGAAATAATCGGGAGTCAGTCTTTTTTTAATATTTTAATTTTGCCGACGTTTCGGCTCAAACTTATGAGACATCATCAGGGCTACAATCATCAGAACAAAAGGGAAACAGATCTCTATGATAATGAAATTTTTTGAGTGTAGTGACAATTATAAAATTTGAAATAAAACCGAAAACGTACATAAATATTATAGATGCAAATAATGATAATATGATGATGATAAGTATGTCATAACAACTTTAGACTTAATATAGAAGTAAAAAAAAAAAAAAAAAAAAAAAATATATATATATATAATCTTTATCTCTCTCTCTCTCTCTCTCTCTCTCTATCTCTCTTTTCTCTATCTTTCTATCTATATATATATATATATATATATATATATATATATATATATATATATATATAAACGTACCATTACTGAGTCTTGTCAATCATAAACTGAGGAAAACCAAAAACTTCTATAGGTGGTACGGAGGGGACTCAATAAATATAAATACTACAGCTTGTTATTTATTTAAAAAATATTTCAAAATTATTTTATGAATTTTTTTTTTTCATTATCATATTGATATGTATCTCTTTTGTTCTGATGTTTGTAGTCCTGCTGATGGATCACAAGTATGAGCCGAAAGGTCGGCAAAATTGAAATATTAAAAAATACTGACTCCCGACTATTTCTACCTACGATAATTTCTATAGTCGACTATACATCCTCAATAATAGTCGAATTTCTAAAAAAGTCTTAGGTATAAAAGTGATTAAAAAATAAATAAAATTTACTATTGTATATATAATACGTGAAGTAGCTATGAAGTTAAAATGACTCGAAGTAAACGTGTGGAGAAACTACGCAATGCAAGTACTTTAGAAGTAATCTCAAATAGAAGGTTGCTAGGAAGTTCGAAAATGCAAAACTCGTATTCATGACTGTATTTAAATATTATAGAAAATAAGTAAAAAAATTTTTTTGTATATTCTACTAAGTTTACGTAATCTATAATAAAAGTATTTATTGAAGCTTTCTATTATAATTTAATAATTATAATTTTGACAATGTGATTCAAACTAAATTACCTTGAAATCAAGAGGCATTAATAGAAATCCTGAAAACGAAGATATTTGTCAAAACGTTTTTATACTTTATTAGCTGAATTTAATTCAAGAGATTAATTGTACCTTTTAATACTTCAATAAACTTTCCAAAACAATCAAAATTATAATCAGTTGACATTAAACGAAGATAAAAATACTCTCGCCAAACTTTCTCTCCATTCTTAGCCATTATGCCTGATGCAAGTTTCTGAATTCCAGTCTGACCAAACCGTGCTATGACCCCATCAAGGCCATGTCTCTCTGATCACAGTAACATACATTCCTAAACAACGAAGCAAAGGATTGGAGTTAATACGGTGAAATGAAAATCCGTTATATTAAAAAGCGAATTCATTTAGGCTAACAATATTACCTGAGCAAACCATAAGATTTTGAATAAGAATTTTCATACAAAACATAAGCAGTACATTTGTAAGATTACCCAAAAAATTAAAATACAAGAGAAAAAAACCTGGTTCGCGCAACACACGACTTTCACAAGAATTAATTAAACTGAATTTCAATAGAAACATGTGTTTTATTAAATACTCTATTATATTTTTATCTACAGCAATCAGTTAGTTTTATCGGCGTTTTATCACTCTCCATTAACCTTTACAATTCCGTGTATTCGATAATATTATTTCTAAAATGTTTAGGTTATCCAACAGTATATTATACTATATTACTATTATATATATATATATATATATTATATATATATATATATATATATATATATAAATATATATTGTTTGATCAGTTCTCGACTGTTGATAATTTAAGTTTGTGTAGTCTTGTGTTCAGGGCATGAATAAACAATTTTATCTATGCGACGTTTCGAGAATTTATTGTTCTCATAATCATGCAATTTTGGACAAAATAGTGTCTTAATTAGACATGTTTAGCCTACAAGCTTTGAAAGAACACTGATTAATATTAATAATAATTAATAGTAATATTTTATATATATATATATATATATTATATATATATTACTATAATAAATATTACTATTTATGGGTTCAGTTGTTGTAACATCTCGGGCGTGTAGATGTTTTAAATATGAAATTTCAGTTTCGTGCGGCTTTTAGTTTTTGCTCTAGACTTACCACGCACATACACACACCTTTGCGCGGGACTTGGTCATTTGAACTCAGAGGACACTAAAAAGTGTATTTTCGGTGCAAACTCGGATTCAAAAATTTTCACAATCGCAATACTTTCCCTTACTATATATTTCATATGTAGGTAATTGAAAGTAATAACCTAGTATTTAAGTTTTTTTCTATAATTTTTCTCCGTCTTTCATTTATCTTATTACATTAAAATAAATATTTTTAATTTTTATTAAGCTGGTCCAAAAGAACATAAAAACTTACAGAAACAATTCGAAATTAAGCCGACGCCACTGCTAAGCTTGAAAGTAGTCCTAGAGGCCGAAACTATTGCGAATGTATTTTTGTGGACTGACTTAATTAACTCACACACACACACACACACACACACAATATATATATATATATATATATATATATATATATATATATATATATATATATATATATATATATACCTCTGTGTGTATACAGACAGTATTAGGAAAAAATAACTTGTATTTCCAAACTGTCTCTCAAACCTCTCAGACGAACTTCATACAATACAAACATCTGTAACAGTCGTTTATTAAAACCTAATTTTGAATTGCCTTCATGTCAGCAATTAAAATAAACTTCAACTTTTACGAACTTCAAGATTGTCTATTATGCTAAACATCTCTAAATCGGAAATAAATTTGAGTAGATACCGACCCCCTGAAGGATTTTAAAGAGAATAATGGAGTGAAAGGATGTTATCTGGAATCAAGCATACATCCTAGCTTTCGCTGGTGCTTCGATTTCACCGACGAGTACTATAGTTAAAATACTGATGTAGAACCGTCTTAGGTATACAATAAATATTCTTAAACTAGAAAATTTAAAAAGATAGATTTCTGTGAGGTTTAAAGACCGTCTATTAAGTGGATACTGAGTTTTGTAGACATTAGGCAAAATAATGTAGAAACTTAAAACTACAAGAAACAGAGAATTCATACTAAGGATATTGGATCACAAAAAAAAATTGCAAATACATTTCGTTATTTTATTCATAATAACCGGAAGAAATTGAGGAATATTTTGAGGTAAAAAACTTAGGGCTAATATACTTATATTTCTTCCAAATTTTTTTTAAAATTTAATATAAAATAAAAAGTTTTTCGAAAGAAACGTAAGAATATTAACCCTAAGTTTTCTACCTCAAAATGTATAAATACACTTTACGGGTTAGCTATAAATATCATCAAATAAAATTTACACTGCCGACAAAGCCGGTCGTTGGTTACGTCGATCTCAACCTTGAACTTTTGATAAATTATTTATAAGTTGTGGACAATAGTTTTCATATGGAAATGAACGGAAGGTTTTATCCCTTAGGCTTTTATCATGACAAATAATGACTGGAAATATACAAAGTCTCATATTGGTCCTGAAATTTGTATTTATTATTTTTAATTTTTAGGACCAATAAGAGAAGGGGATGGTACTTACAGGATTAGAAATAACAATGAGATCTATGAAAATCAAGAAGACATAGTCAGATGAAGAAGAGGCGATTGGCTTCATTGGGACATTTGACACGGAAGAGTACTTGCATACTTACCAGCAAGTGGAACAATATTTTACAAAAAACAATGAATTTATTGGTTGATTTAATGCCTAATAGTCTAAAGTTTTACTTTTTAATAAACGATTTATCAACCAGATGTTTACATACTGATATTGCATTAATATATCTAAAAAATTCCGAATACTTTTGACACTTATATTTTTACTTTCACTTACTATATATAGTAAAATTTTCGACGAAAATACACGTTTTAGGGTCTTCTGAGCCCAAATGACCAAGTCACGAAAAAAGGTCTGTGTGTGTGTGTGTGTGGTGCGTGTGCTAAGTCTAGCGCAAAAACTATAGGTCGTACGAAACTGAAATTTCATATTTAAGACAAGTATACACCCGAGATGTTACAGCAACTTTTTCACTAACATCGGCTCACCGGAAGTTCTATTTTATTCCATGCATTTAGCACCTTTTTACGATTTTCTCAAAAACGGCTATAACGATTTTGATTAAACTCGCTATATCGATGTAAAATTTAATGGGCTTTAATATCATGTAAGTTTAATTCTGATTGAAATAGTCTGACAGGGCTTAAATGCCGATATTTTAAATTTCCTTTCTCCAAACTACCTTTAAATTTGTATATTCCAAAAGATTAATCATATCATCTTAATGCCGTCGATGAAGGACTGCTAAATATCAAAGTTGGGCGAATTTGATAAACAACTAAAGGAGAAAAGTGTAAACATATTTTTTTATGCAATTCTTTATTTTTTTTTTTTTTTTAACACAAGAATAGTAATATAGATGTATAATATACCGTTGAATATTTGAAGATTTTAGAAATGAATATTATTTGATACACGGAATTGTAAAGGGGTATGAAGAGTAAAGAAAAGCCGATAAAACTAACAGTTTCTGGTTCCTGAAAAGGGAAATTCATGTTGACCGTGCTGCCACCTGGCGGCCTGTTAGAAGTATGGTTTTGTTTACATATCCTGTCCTTCCAACAAATGTGTAAAAAAAAAAGTTGAGCGACAAAACTTATTCAGATTGGCCGATTCCGAATGTTAATCCCGAATGTCCGGGTTTTAAATGGTCTGCTCATGTCTCAGAGCATAAAATATCAATCATAGAGGCATTAAATAACTCTTAGGAATAAAGGGAATAGGAATCGGAAAAAGAAAGTAAAACATATCTAAAAAAAAGTAACTTCATCCGATTATCCATAGTAGCATAAAAGTGACGTTAAAAGAATAAACAAAAAAAAAAAAAAATTAAGACATGCAGGTACTGCATAGTAACGTAAACATAATTAGTACATTTGTGCTTAGCAGATAATTGCTTTTCGCAATTTGCCATATCTATTATCAATGTAACAATCATCCTAATTATTATATAATTGATCAGATAAGGCAAGGTTTAAAATTCAAATGCGATTTTACCTATCACAGACGCATGTAGAGCCTGATCTAGGCATTCCTATCCTGCACTACTTCACTTACTAAACTCCAATTCAATTTCCCTTTACCTGCAGGCTGTCTTTATCTCTTCCTCCCAAATCTTCCCAGGTCTCCCTCTTGGTCTTCTTCCCTCCATTTTCACCTTATATGTCCATCTTCCCACGCAATCCTCCTACATTCTTGAACCATCTCAACTGATTTTCTTCGCTTATATCCTCGGTCGTTCTTAACCCTTTTAGTGCTGGACGTAAAACGAGTGCCTTTGTGAGGATAACCCGCCGAATTTGACAAATATGCAACGATTTGAAAAAACGCTTATAAATACCAAACTACAAATTGATTTCTACATACTTAAAAATGCCACATATTCGGGACGAAATGGAGAATAAAGCAATGATAATGATTCTTCAATATCAATTGAAAATAATATGATAATAATAATAATAATAGGCTTACCGAACACGAAGGTTCGATGCCGATACCACCAAATTCCGCCTACACAGACACGTCCAATATTCACCGTTCAAGCTCAAGCCCCAGTTATCAGCCTTAACGCATCTTCCTATCGACGCTTCGGCCTGCCTTTCGGACGCCTAACAGTCGGTTCAGCGAATACCAACTTTCTCGGAATCCGCTCTTCATCGAGCCCAACAACTTTACTCGCCCATTTGAGTCTCCGAGATGCTATCAAAACAATTATATTCACAGGATACAAGTCCCGAAATTCCGCGTTGTGCAACCTTCTAAACTCCCCAGTGGCCTCATCTCTCTTCGGACCAAATATTTTACGCAGTACCTTATTTTCGAAAACCTTAAGCAGTTGTTCATCCTTCAAAGTAAGCGGCCACGTTCCACATCCGTAAAGAACCGTCGGAAGAATAATAGTTTTATAAATTCTAACCTTTAAGTTTTTAGATAGAAGCCGCGAACTAAGTAATTTAGCAACTGAATAATAACACGCATTTCTCACCTTTAACCGGGACTTTATTTCTTCCTGGATTTCATTTTTTCTTGTTATCATTGAACCTAAATACTTGAATCTCTCTACGTGCTCAAAAGTATGCCCTGATACATCAATATCACCAAGATCGCCACCGTTTCTGCTACTAATCATATATTTCGCCTTATCGGTATTTAATTCGGGTTCTATTTCTTTACCGGTTTTTATTAACACACTTGTATTTAGCTGTATGGTTTCCGTGTCTTCACCTAGCAGTACCAGATCATCGGCATACCCCAAAACCGGAATCTTGTAACCCATATTTAAACCTTTCTCGGTACACCTCACCTTTTCTATGACATATTCTAAAGCTATATTAAATAACACAGGTGAAAGGGAGTCACCCTGTTTCAAACTCGATCGCACCTCAAATTTCTCGGAGTAATTATGACCGATTCTAACTTTATGGAATGTTTCCGACAAACACATCTCTACTAGGTTTACTAACTTTCTAGGTATTCCCTGTTCAATCATGATGTTATATAGCTTCTGACGATCTATTGAATCATAAGCCTTTTTAAAATCGATATAAAGTTTATGGACTACACCGTTGTATTCCAATTTTTTCTCTAATATTTGACGTAAGGAAAATATTTGATTAATAGTCGAGCGATTATGCCTAAAACCACATTGGTAATCTCCGATAATATCCTCAGCGTATTCCGTGATTCGACTAGTTAGTATTGACGAGAATGTTTTATAGCATACTGGGAGAAGAAAGATCCCACGATAGTTATTACAATCCGTTCTCGGTCCTTTTTTGTGAATCAGAATAAGTATTGATTCTTTCCATTCTTCGGGCATTTTTTTCATTTTCCCAGATCTTTTTAACTAAAACATGTAATTTGGAAATGCCCGCTTCTCCACACGCCTTAATTAATTCACTCCTGATATTATCATTTCCTGCAGCCTTATAACGTTTTAATTTTCCTATCGCCATTTCGACTTCCTCTTTACTCGCTGAGTCTATCCATGGTTCAGCGCTCTGATATTCAGAGAGAGGAGATTGATTATTATTTTCCGTATTTAATATGCCGTCAAAGTGTTGTTTAAATTGAAAATAATATGAATAAAACAATTATAAATAGTATAAAAATTGAGTTTTATCCATAATAGGCAGTTCGACTTTGGACCTAGAAAAGTGTATGGTGCCGAGTGTTCGTTCATCTTATCGCTCCAGCGCAAACAGAGTCTCAGCACACAGCGAATTTCCATTCCGAGCAACACCATAGAGCAATAGAGCTGGGGCGTGTAAAAGAAGCCTCAATACTTAAAAATGTAGATATAACGTGATTTGTTTTTTCATTAACCCAATATATCTGGTAAATTCTTAGCAATAAAAGTGGATAAAGATCATAACACCAAAAACGTAATTGTCCACAAAACTAAATTTTAAAAAATAACAGAATCCTTGATAAGTGTTTTTGTTCTCAAATCCTTCATGTATCTGTCCGAAAATAAAATGCAATAAAATATATCACACATTCATAATACATAATAACAGTCCTACTTTTTTTTCTAGGGCATTTTAAGGTGTAATAATACATACAAGATGCACTGTATGTGCTTTTAGAATTATGATATTTGCCCTTTACAATTTGTGAATGGGAAGGAACCATTCTACTGGTTATCATAAATGTTGAGAGTGGGATCAGATTGCAGAGTCCAGACATCTTTCCTTGGCGGAATGTCGACCGAGAAGATAATGATAATCTCTCGATCCTGGGTGGCGGTAATATATCTCTGAAGAGAGGGTTTCCACAAGCCTTCAGCCCATTGATGTGCCTCCAGCCTATGAACAAAGGCACCTAGTGTAGCTAGAGCTCCTCATAGTTTACTCGTATAGCGTTCCTTGCTGCTTGAAGTCTGACTACCCGCCGGAGTAAAGTGTTCTGGAAGCTCTGCAGTCTCTGGAGGGTAGATTTATTTATATAAATTTACAGAGGTACGAAGCAGCGGCGCACCATCGAGACAAGTTGGTCTTATAATGGCCTTGTAAATCTGGATTTTTTATGCGAAGCGAGATCTGCAGTGAAGTCAACAGGTGGTCTACCAGTCTCTTACCAGCAGGAGCTTATTAGCGAGCATATCACAAATAATTTATACTAGTATCGGAATTTCTTCTAAAATGTTAAGAACTTTTAAGCTATAAGATTTCTGTATTTGATATTTTTAAAAAATTAAACTGTTGTTTGATAATTGGCGAAGATTGTTATTTTAGAGGAAAGGATGGATATGCCCATCTTAAGGTTAATTACAGCGACAATTTTAGAAATTAAAGTTTATATTTTTTTTTTAAATTATAAGTGTACGTTTCTAACAATTGTTTGTTTTTTTATACAAATGACCTTCAAGATTTGAAAACAAATCCTATAAGGTCAATACATGTTTGCAATAATTTAATAAAGATTTAGTTTACGGAAACAAAAACAATAAAAAAAAAATCAATAAATTAAGTTAAGTGAATAGAGAATAAAATAATGTAAATGAGAGAGGAAGGGGACTCACCCGCTACCTCAACCCGCTCGCTACCTTGGGCATTGAGGGTGTTATGCTAGCCAGGACGTTACAGGCAACGTCTGATGCTTGAAGCCTTTTAATTAACTCGATCAATAAGCATTAGCTTTTAATCTGCATGAGTATATTAAGATTTAATGAACAGCATCTTCAGAGCATCCCAATACTTAGTTTACTTATAACTTATTAGGTTTTAACCATTTGAATATTTAATTAATTACGATGACCAAAAGATTCAATTTAGTACTCTTTTATAATTTACTTTTAAAATAGGTGAAACCTTTCATCACACAATTGGGATGTAAAGGAATATCTTAGGGGACTCCTGTGAGTGTACAGGTCACAAGAAAGTGTATTTTAATTCCAGCTTCTCACTGAAATAAAATAGTTTGAAAAGCACTAGCGTTATATTTATTATAAATAGTTGATAATATGAACTCGACAAAGTTGACGATAAACTCTTCCCGTAGCCATAAATAGATTGTGACTCATGGCGAATCATTATGCTGAGAATTCGTTTTGTAATTCATCATTTGGCATTCTGAGCAGTTCTACAGCGACAAACAATTCAAAAGCGCAGGTCATTCGAGATGCAATCTAGAGGTATTAAAGACCGCAACACATAGACACATTATTCTATTCTAAATGCATACGTTTCGCACACTACTACTTTTATTTTACTATATCAAAAATCATACCTGTATATTCCTGAGTTCTTTATATTTTGAACAATACTTCAGATCATTTTTTTTTTCTTTTTTTTTACTTATATTCCTAATGTCTTAAGATAATGGTTCCCAACAAAAAAGTTTCGCTGACCCATTTATCTAAGCAATAAAATTGCAAGAACACCCTAAATTCAAAGATCATATAAATATACATGTATATAAATTCTTTCCAAAAAGTACTAATTTCAGATTTATTTTCATTCTAAAGCATACTAAACATTTCCTTCAAAACTACTATAGTATCTACTAAAACATTAAAAGGAAAAAAAAATGTTAACAGTAAAATAGCAATTCTACATTTCATCGCAAAAATATTAAAAAGATTTTTTCAATAAAAGAGTACTAACAATTTTTAAATTGGATGTAGTAACTATTATAAATCATTTTAAGACGATGATTTAAGGTTTAAGGTGTTTCCCACTTACAATAACCTTTTTTAAATGAATGAAATGAAATGAAAAATAATTTTTATTCTGGGGCAGCTAGTCCCCTAAGAATAATATAAATGTACATTAAAATATTAATCTTCTGGCTATTACGTCTTCCAAATATATATTATATAACAAATTATACTGCATATTATGAATACAAAAATGCATACATACACTTAAATGCACGCATATATATGTACAAGGTAATATTGCTACCTTATAATTAATGAAAGAAATAAAATGAACTGAAACATTGAATATTAAAAAAAATAAAAATAAATAAGCGTGTAAATAGTCTAAACATATAAAGGCGCGGTAGACTGATATTCGAGGAGATGGATAAATAGTTTATGCTAGAGGGAAGTTAAGGATTGGGATGTACGAATGGGCTGTAAGGAATTCCAAAATGAAGTAGCACGAATAACGAAAGATCTCTTGAAGGGAGTAGTTCTGTAGGAGGGAATATACAGGTTCAGGGAGTGGGATCTTGTGTTGATAGAGTGGACAGAGGAGAGTGGGGTGAACATGTTATAGATATAGATGGGTTTTTTGGTTCTGAAGGATTGGTAAAGATGGGTTCCTAGGAAGTATTGCCGTCGGAATTTCGGATAAAGCCAAGATTTGTTTTTTGAAATAATGGACTAACGATTTAGTGACCACAATTGAACTAAGTTTTAAAGAAAATCCAAGATAGTATTTTCCCCAAGCTCTATGTATCGACTATAGTCCACAAAAATTGTTCTAAGTGAATTACTAAAATTTATTAATGCAATATTGTTTATTTACTCATTTAACGTCACTTTATGCTACAGTGGCTAATCGGAGGATGCTGCAGTGGGAGTCCTAAATTTTGCCTATTCAGGTTTAATTAGGATAGGGATCTTTAGCGAGTACCTGACAGCCTTACTGATGGCTCCATATTTTTATCTTTCAAAATCAAAGCAGAATACATAGATTTCTATGTAAATTGACATATCCAACACACTCTTATCAGTGTTACAGATATATTGTAATCGGACGATGGTACAGTGGGAGTCCTGAATTTTGCTTATCCAGGTTTAATTAGGATAGGGATCTTTACCGAGTACCTGACATCGCACAGGCACGGGACCGCCTTTTAACATCCCCTCCGAAGGACGGCATAACTAAGAATTTTTTACTCCCATTAAAAAATTCTAGGACCACCTACGGGTGTGTGAAAATTCTTGTTACAAGCCAAGAATCAGCAAATATGTTCCATTAAAATTTTCATTTCTCAATGATGCGTTTAGATTACAATAAAAAAAGAAAAGATTAAAGTTGAAACCTTCAGAAAGAATGGATAATTATATAAATATAAATATAAATAAATTTTATTCTGGGACTTTGTCCCTTAAGAATAACATGAAATTTACAAGTAAAAGTAGCACATCTGGCCAAAAAACATTAAATAGATATAATTATAAAAAATAAAAGAGGTAGAAAAATAAATTTATATAAAGGTATGTAAATTAATTATGACTTCTTTTTCTACTGGCTCAACAGAGCATTACTGGTCCCTGACCTCTTCTAATAACCTTGGCCATTGCGCTTGTTATTAGGCAAAAGCTTTCCTCGGACGGATCCTCCGTCATACCACCAATTGAAGAAGAGGTCTTGCATGACTTCCGGTGCTATAAATGGTATATGTCTGTACTTTCCTTGGGATCTCATCCTCTTCGGGCTACATGTCTAGCCATATTCATCTTTCCAACTTTATATACTTAAATCTATCGAAAACAAACTGCTAGTATACAAAATCCATATCTCTTCTCGATTTCTTGTAAAATGCAATTCCCTAGTTATTCTTCCAGTGGCGTGACAGGCCGTGTAGGCCCTGGGCCTCGTGGTGTAAACTCCTGCGAGTTTACACTCACGTTTCACGATGCAATTTTTAGTGTAGGGTCATCACCTCCCTACGACTAATTTTGTGAGTGGCCACCCTTTGGTTGACGGGTCTCACATACCCGGGGGAGAGGCTGTGAGTGAATCCCCATTTTTTACATCCTTATAAAAGCCCCGCCGGGACTGGGATTCGAACTCAGAACCTGTAGAATGAGAGACTAGCGCGCTAGCCACTCAACTACGGGCTCCCCCTAGTTATTAGAGACCAAATTTATTCACTCCTTCAAAATTATATGGGCCAAAATGAGTCAGCCTGGGTCAATGTGCGAGGCTTGAAGGTCATATGCTTGGTTTTATGTAACAGTCAATAAATAATTATTCCAAGAATAGAATGCATTTTTTCCTTCTGATTTATTTATAAAAAGATAATCACTGACCTGATTCTTTCCTGAACATTTAGTATTTAATTTGAATTACATTAATGGTATTATTTAATATTTTTTTCCCCCTCAATCAAAACACAATTTATACAGATCAATCCATTTGAAACAATCCTATTTCAACTACTTATGCCGCTCAACATTTTTTATTTTCATGATATTTTTATCACATATCCACATATCTTTTCCTGATTTTGTAACCACGGATAAAAAAAAATTCTGTCTAATGTTTTTAGTTTGGCAACCATTTTAAGTCCTAAAATACCTAATAATTATAATAATAGGCTTACCGAACCCGAAGGTTCGATGCCGATACCACCAAACTTTGCCTCAGACAGACTCGTCCAATGTTCACCGGTTAAGCCCAAGCCCCCGAGATCAGCCTTAATGCAATCCTCCCATCGACGCTTCGGCCTAACTTTCGGACGCCTACCAGTCGGTTCAGCGAATACCAACTTTCTCGGAATCCGTTCCTCACTAAGCCCAACAACTTTACGCGCCCATTTGAGTCTCCGCGATGCTATCAACTCAATTATATTCACAGGGTACAAACTCCGCAATTCCGCGATGTGCAACCTTCTAAACTCCCCAGTGGCCTCATCCCTCTTTAGACCAAATATTTTACGCAGTACCTTATTCTCGAAAACCTTAAGCCGTTGTTCATCCTTCAATGTAAGCGGCCACGTTTCGGATCCGTAAAGAACCGTTGGAAGAATAATAGTTTTATAAATTCTAACCTTTAAGTTTTAGACAGAAGCCGCGAGCTAAGTAATTTTTTTTTTTCCATGAATGGATGGCATTGGCAAACTAAGTAATTTAGCAACTGAATAATAACACGCATTTCCCACCTTTAACCGGGACTTTATTTCTTCCTGGATATCATTTTTTCTTGTTATCATTGAACCTAAATACATGAATATCTCAACATGTTCAAAAGTATGCCCTGATACATCAATATCACCAAGATCGCCACCGTTTCTGCTACTAATCATATATTTCGTCTTATCGGTATTTAATTTGAGTCCTATTTCTTTACCAGTTTTTATTAACACACTTGTATTTAGCTGTATGGTTTCCGTGTCTTCACCTAGCAGTACCAGATCATCGGCAAACCCCAAAACCGGAATCTTGTCACCCATATTTAAGCCTTTCTCGGTACACATCACCTTTTCTATAACATATTCTAAGGCTATATTAAACAAAACAGGTGAAAGGGAGTCACCCTGTTTCAAACCCGATCGCACCTCAAATCTCTCGGAGTAATTATGACCGATTCTAACGTTATGAAATGTTTCCGACAAACACATCTGTACTAGGTTTACTAACTTTCTAGGTATTTCCTGTTCAATCATGATGTTATATAGCTTCTGACGGTCTATGGAATCATAAGCCTTTTTAAAATCGATATAAAGTTGATGGACTACACCGTTGTATTCCAGCTTCTTCTCTAATATTTGACGTAAGGAAAATATTTGATCAGTAGTCGAGCGATTCCGCCTAAAACCACATTGGTAGTATCCGATAATTTCCTCAGCGTATTCCGTTATTCGGCTAGTTAGTATTGACGAGAATATTTTATAGCATACTGGGAAGAGAGAGATCCCACGATAGTTGTTACAATCCGTCCTCGGTCCTTTTTTGTAATTCGGAATAAGTATAATAAAATAAATAAATAAAATACCTAAAACCTTTCTAATTCTGGGCAATTTTGATATCAAAAACTAAATATATGTTAAGGGTGTGTTTTACATTTTTCCTCTCATAATAAATATCCTAAATAGTGAAAAAATTGTTCTGAGAAACTCTCGAAAGGTATTGAAAATTGATTAAAAAAAAAATAATGAAACTTATACATATTCTATTCTATACGATAAATACCGTAAGCGAAAATTCAGTGGCTGAGACTCAAATGGTTTCAGAATTGTAATATATTAAACATCTAGAATTATAATTCATTAAACATGAGAAGTGATCTCATCTTAACAACCAACTTAAAGCCTAACCGAATTAATAACACTAGAACCAGTTGAGTCAGTGCCACTAAATGTTTGTAAAAATATAGTGAAAATCAAAAATGTTAAGCGGCATGGTCTGGACGATTTCTAATTGATTGACCCATGTAAAATTTATTTATGTAAGCAGTTATTGTAGAAGAAACTATGTTACATTTTAAGATTAAGTTATGATAGTCATGTGAGTGTTGTTTACATCAACAACAGTTAAATGGATTTAACAATAGAACTGACGTGTTATGTTAATGTATTGGAACTTTCTCTATTAATGTTTTCACGTCTATTTCTATATATGAGTATTGGTTTTTAGGGTTGCGATAGCAACGGATTCTCTAAGTAATAAAGCGGTTTAAACATAATATTTTCTAGTAAAATAGGCATTAAAATTATTTATTAAAAGTTATAGGTGGAATCATAAGGAGCCGGTCTTTTTTTAAATATTTTTAATTTTGCCAACGTTTCGGTTCAAGCTTGTGAGCCATCATAGGGCATTACTGATCCATGTCCAAGCATAAACCCCACCAGTTTATGCTTGGACATGGCTCAGTAATCTTGGACTTCTGTCACTTGATTCAAGGAAGAGTTAAAGTGGTTTTATCCTTCCTACCGTCGCAGGTATTTCTTGGCATCCTTCCATTACCAAATCATCCGATCCCGCCATCCATCATATATCTCAGACCTCATACCGTTCAAATCCTCGATCCATTCCTCCGACACTCGTGCACGGCCTTCTGATTTGTTTATTACGCCCCATTAAACCGCTGCTTTTGACAGATCTTTTATTATCCGATCCTCTTCTGTATGGAACCCTTCTCCATTACTCTGATACTCTTCCAACCCTTGAATTCCTTCTATACAATTACTTGGTATCCATTCAATTTCCTAAGAACCCTGACAAAATTGAATTTACAATGATATTTTTTTAAAAAATCATAGAAGTGTTATCTATCATAAAATTTGTTTTTCTAAAAATTAGATAGAAAATGTATTTTCTTTTTTGATCACAGCTACGTATAGGAACAGAATGATAATTGTATATTTTATTTTAATCATAATTAAATTTATTATAAGTTTTTCTTTTTCCTGTTTATCATGAGTACTCGAAGTTAATTTGTTATATTTACCTCTTTTTTTTTCTATGTTATCTGCCTTTTTTATTTATTTTTTACTTCATCACTTATTTTTTCATATTATTTCTCTCTATTTATTGTTTTGTATATATCGTTTGAATGTAGTATGAATGTTGTACGTTATCACTAGCACTATTAAAAATGTCCTGAATTGGACAGATTGTAATATTTCTCAATAAAGAATTGTTTCTCTCAAAAAAAAAAAAAATATTTCTCTAACGTACCAAATACTTTAATTACCTTCGTTTGTATTATTCACCAAAGGACTAATCCCAGAATAATTAAATAAATGATTTTAATTTAAAAGAAAAGAGAGATGGTTATAATCAAATTTATAACATATTTTTTAGGTTATTATAATTACTGTAAAATGGGGTGAATAGGAACACTCTATGATATCTTGAGCAATAGAATAAATTTATTTTTTATCAGAATCAATTGAACAATACATCAAATCTTAGGTCCACATTCCCTCTATCACATATTTACTGGGTATGTTTTTGAATAGTAGTTTTTGAAAGAAAAAAATAAATATTACTGTTCCTATTCACCCCACAGTAGGGGTGAATAGGAACGACATTTAAAATGTTATTGTGTTCCCATTTACAACATGTGGGGTGAATCAGAACAGTTTAAAATGCTTATTAAATTACTTTTTCTAAATGAAATCCTCTAAAAATAGAAATTACGTCACTTTATTCAATTATATTTTAGAAATTAGGTGTCTTATATTCTAAAAAAGTTCTGAACTTTGCTTGATTCTTTTGTAAAACAAACCAATGTATCCTCCATTATCAGGATCTAAAACATAACAAACATAAAACCGAACATTCTCAAGTTTTTTCCAAATACTTTAATGAGTAAAAAGTCGAAAAATGATATGTCATAATTTGTGGATAATGATTCAAATCCAAGTACATCTTCAACTCAGCATCACTACCTTGCAAAGAATATTCATCTGATGTGTCTTCTGACAGAAAACCACTGTGTTCCCATTCACCCCACCCTCCAGAAAATGTGGATGCCTTAACCTAAAAAATCTTTTGCTAAGAAACAAATAATGCATTGAGTAAGGAATTATATGCTAGAAGACAACTTGAAGAACAGCAAACGGATACTAAATAAGCTATATAGATAACAGTTTCATATTTACAAGTAAAGTTTGTGGAAGAGAAAAATTTCGTAGAAACTAGTAAGTACTATTTTTCACAAATTGAAAAAAACAAAACCATCAAATCGAATCATTTACAGAGTGGCCAACCAACAACAACGACATTAATTCCTAAACGCTAAAGTAAATGGCTTTCACACAACTTTGAAATAATATTAAAAATGATGCGTAATAATTGCTTCAAGGTGAGTTCCATATCTAATGCCTCTTGTGGTATAATGACAACAAGCACTGCAATTCAAATCATAAATGCCTTACTTTTCAATGGCTAAAAAATAAAAAATAAATTCCCGGCATAAAACCAGTTTCGTATACGTTATAACTTGCCGAGGACCCGGATTTAATTATGAATGATTTGCATGGTCCGGGTATTAACTAACAGGTACCACTTAAAAATCATATACCGGATAAATGCCGGTTGCCGGAAATACAGGCGGCTAAGCCATGTGATGAGTGGGTTCCCGGAGTATCACCAGATGGTTTTCCATAAAATCGCATTTACAAAACTTGCCAAAAGGATTTTGTAGAAAAATATACAAATGAATAAATATAATTAAGAAAAAAATATTTTTGTGTCAGATGAAATAATAATTTTGGGAATTCGTTTGAGAAGTATTGGAATACGACAGTACATAGTGCATATTGGCCAATTAATTATAGATTTTTTAAATAATTATTGTTCGGAGTTTAATGTACACTTATTCAGTCTTCAATTAAGCCATTCATAATGGGTTAAACTACCGATTACTCAACAATTCTTGTTATATCGCAAATGTCGAGATACATCTCTAAAGTTAGCAAAACTCTTCCATTTTATGACAATTTTTCTCTTGTCTTTCTATTAAAGGAATCTCCATAGCCACATTAAATTGAGCTTTGCCAAAAGCTTAGAAATCAAACTACGGTTTTGAAATATTGTCAGTTAATACTAAAATGAACAACTACTGAAACAAAAATGAAATTTTGAATGCAATTTTCACTTTATTGTGTTATGCATGTTTTAATTATTCTTCTACCAGTGGCACGACAGCCGGGTAGGCTCTGGGGCCTCGTGGTGTAATCTCCTGGAGATCACTAACGTTTCTCGATGCTTTTTGTAGTGTAGAGTCATCACTCCCTACGCCTAATTTAATTAGTGGCCACCACTTGCCTGACGGGTCTCACATACCCGGGGGGAGAGGCTGTGAGTGAATCCCCATTTAATTACATCCTTATAAAAGCCGCGCCGGGACTGGGATTCGAACTCACAACCTGTAGCATGAGAGACTAGCGCGGTAGCCACTCAGCCACGGCCTCCCCTTAGATATTTAAATAAATTATAATTGTAATGTATTATATTTTTTTTCAATTAAAAATAAAATTACCAAGTTGTTATATGAAACCGAAAGTGTTCTTAAAGTAATCTGATGACGATTAAAACAAAGAAAAATGCAGGGAAAAAAAAGATTGTATTTATGTTTTATTCATTATTATTAATTTTGTTTACCCTCAAAGGAATTACTTAAATCGGCTGAGGATTCAGCGACTCATGTTAACGTACGGGTTGAGGCTGCGAGCTAATGCACTTTCGCCGCTCTTCCCAACTGAAAGTGATTTCACTTTCACCAGAATGACGTTGAAACGAAGGACCAGGGCAAAGTTTCATTCAAAAGTAGTGCGTTTGGAACCAGTGTGCGGGGCTTATTCGAAATCGAGGTGGGAAGATGACGACTAGACCAACTCTGATATCATTGTTGGGTATTAATTATCTTAACTGATTGAATCCTACACTTTAATAAAAATGTTGAGAAGTTGTATGTTACCTCATCTGTAATGATACGCCACTATTCAGCCATTTTGAAATGGTTTTCTTCAATAATAACGTTTATTTCAACGCTTTATGCCTAGTTGATGTTGCCTTGGCCATGTACTGTTTCGTTATGGCACGCTATTTTTTTTTTTTTTGTTTTGTCCGAATTTTTAATTCTGTATATTAATTTATTTGTTTATATAATCGGACTTGTCAACCACTAGAGTCATCTGTGCATTTTCTTGCGATTTCCATTGTGCTACAAAGACATTAATAAATTCTCATACAACTGGTCATAATACTTAAATATTTTTGTAAGCAAACTTGTGAGCAGCCAATTTAGCCAGAGTGTGCAATATTAAATATTTTTTCCTAAAATTCGTATTACCAGATTTGGATTAAAATTAAGAAATGTGCAGACTATTCATCTAATTCTGAATCTGAATAGGAGTGAACAACCAGAGAAAAATCTGGAGGAAAACGGCGAAAAATTGGGAGAAAAAAAAAACCTCGCATCCCAATAATTCCAAATGATTAAACTTTTATTTTAAAAAAATTCAATTTCACGTTAATTTATTTTTTTCCGTAACAATTAATCACAGATGTAAACATTTAAACACATATGAATAGATTTACGTCAGGATCGGGTTGCGGAGGAAATCAGTATGTTCTTAAATAAAACTAAAAATGTCATTCGATCAAGTACTTTAAAATATATTCTTTTAAAAACTTCTTAATAGCGATCATAATAACAGAAATTGATGCAGACGAAGTCGCTTTAGAATATATCAAAGAAACGGTGACATGTACTAAGAAGGTTTAAATTTGGGTGATAAAATTTCGGTTTCTGGGAAACGCCGATGATTTGGTACTGCTAGGGGAAGACACGGAAACTATACAACTAAATACAAGTGCGTTAATAAAAACCGGTAAAGAAATAGGACTCGAAATAAATACCGAAAAGACAAAATATATGATTTGTAACAGAGACGGTGGCGATCATAGTGATATTGATATATCAGGGTATACTTTTGAACACGTAGAGAAATTTAAGTATTTAGGTTCAATGATAACGAGAAAAAAATAAATCCAGGAGGAAATAAAGTCCCGGTTAAAGGCGGGAAATGCGTTTTATAATTCAATTGTGAAATTACTTAGCTTCTATCTAAAAACTTAAAGGTTAGAATTTATAAAACTGTTATTCTTCTGACGGTGAATTTGAACGCTTACTTTGAAGGACGGACAACGGCTAAAGATTTTAGAAAATAAGGTACTATAGGTAAAATATTTGGTCCGAATAGAGATGAGGCCACTGGGGAGTATAGAAGGTTACACAACGCGGAAATATTTATATCAATCTATATTATTATCTATATTGTTAAGTCATGTTTTATTTCAAGAGTCATTTTTAACGTTAATCGTTATTACCTTGAAGCATATACATTTATAAATTTAAGTAAATTAAAAAAATTACTATTTCTTTTGATTTATTCGAGTATAATAATCAGAAATATTATTTTAAGCATATTTAGGACTTTTATTAGCTGCATGTCTAAATTTATATGAAGAAAGTACCACTCAATTTTCTGGTCATCGCAGTATCTAAAAAATTACTATGGTTGTGAGGCTAAAATTTTTCCTGGAGGTTCGTCTTACCGCCTAGATGTGCAATAAGGCAGGATTTGAAAATCTTCGCCCAACAAGTGGTTGAACAACCTAAACGTAAAATTGTCTTAATCTGATATGTATCAGCAAAGATACAAAGATTTTATAACAAATATATTTAAGCATATTACTGTTGTTATCTATTCGTTTAACGTCACTTTTATACTGCAATGGCTAATCGTATGATGACTTATGTTTTCTTCTCCAAGTTTAGTTAGGGTAGAGTTCTTTAACGAGTTCATGAAATCGCAAAGGCTTGGGACGACCATTTTACGTCTCCTTCGAAGAAGGGCACAACTAAGGTTGTTTTTTACTCCCATTAAAAAATCTTAAGGGCACCTGGCTGGTCACTACATACAGGTGACCTACCCTTTTAAGCATATTGCGTTTCATATTATGTTTCGAGCGATGTTCTTATGAAAATATATTCAATTGTTATTTATTTTTTAGAAATTATTTTAACTGTCTAAAAAACTGTTAATTTCAAGAACATAATTTCTGAATCCTAAAAAAATGGGAGTGATTCAGGTGTAAGGTTTTACCGACGAATATCATTAATTTTACATTCCGTGTATTATATAATATTTGTTTCTAAAATCTTTAGCTATCCAACGGTATATTATACATCTATATTACTATTCTTGTGCTCAAAAACACAAAAATTGCATAAGAAATATGTTTGCACTTTTCTCCTTTACTTGTTTATCAAATTCGCTCAACTTGCATAAATAGCTGTTATCTATCAATGCTAACAAGAGGATGGGCCTAATTTTTTTAAATGTACAAAATCAAAGGTACTTTAGAGGAAGAAAATATGGGCATTTAAGTCCTGTCAGACTATTTTAATCAGAATGAAACCTACATCATATCATAGCCCATCAAATTTTCCATCGATCTATTTATATTTTAAATCGTTATAGCCGTTTTTGAGAAAATCGTAGAAAGATTCAAAATGCATGGGATAAAGTAGGACTTCTGGTCAGCTGATTTTAGTGAAAAAGTTGCTGTAACATATCGGGCGTATAGTTGTCTTAAATATGAAATTTCAATTTCATACAACTTTAAGTTTTTGCGCTAGACTTACCACATACGGACACAACACAGACCTTTTTGTGGGATTTGGTCATTTGGACTCAGGAGACCTTAAAACGTGTATTTCCGTTTGAAACTGGAATTAGAATATTTTCACGATCGCAATACTTTCCCATTATATATATTTCCTATATAAGCAAGTGAAAGTAATAGAAGAATTGTGGGGATTTTTAATGTTGAATAATTAAATCTTAAAGGATATGACACGTAATTTTTAAAATGACCGACATATTTTAAAAATATAATAGTAATAGTAAGCATTGCTAGCAGGAAGTAATTGGAAACAAAGCCTTATTATAATTCTAATTATATGCAGAGAATTGTGTGTATGGAGATGTGTCCTGCAGTTAGACAACTAATGAGGATTTTACTCAGATTTGCACTTTTTCTTCCTTGGCGAAATGTGGACAGTATAGATATTTATTTGATTTATTAGGTATCTAGCGAATTTTTAATTAAATAAAATCAAAATTACACGTTTATTATTAACCACTGATTTTTGATTTTAGTTATATATAATACCTGATTTCATTCTCCATAAAAATAAAAAAATAACAAAAAATAAAAATAAAAGCAAATTTTTTGATCAATAGTTGTCAGGGAACACGTTTGATTGAGAACACCTTGAATTAGCCTTCCTTGACGTGACTGAACAGGATGAGGTGAAACGAAGGCGAAAAATACGTGTTTTTTGTTTTTTATACTGGTCGAAACATCTACTAAGATCTCATAACGTTAAACCTAAAACGCTACAATGGTTTATGTGTTAGAATATGAAAATCAATAAATAATTCAAAGGAAAATGGCCTATATCACAGCCAATAAGCTAATTTCAAAACGCTTTTTTAGTTTTTCGTGCTTTACTGGTTTTAAAACTCTAATACTCTAAAACTCTTACATATTTTTTATCGATCTTGAAAAAAAACAAAAAAAAAATCCTGATTTATGGGCGTGTATAGCAGAAATTTCAATTTTTTTTTTCTGTTTCATAATTAAAAGCGGTGTACTGATTCTAAAACTCTATACATATTTTTCTACATCTTAAAAATAAGTGAGTTATGGAATTTTTAACGGTAAAATGTCAATTTTTTTTCTTTCTTTTTCTTATTATTGTTCGTGTTATTTTCATTTAAAAAACTCTTATCATAGTTTTCTCCATCTTCAAAAATAAATTAATTTAATCATTTCTGATCGGGCGCCATTTTAAAAACTAATCGGCTGATATCGACGTCTAACTGTTGAATGCTCCAGTATTTTTGTGCCAATTAAAAAAAAAAAATTGTCCAGTAGTTTCGGAGAAAAACAGGGGGGTAATTTTTTTTTTTTTTGGTCGATTACAAAGGTTCATTATTGAAAATAATAAACCGAAAACATAAATCCTCTAGAAAATTTCTTAAAACTGATATGATTTAATACTTATTGAAGAATAAATAGTCGATCATCAGTTAACTTTGAAGTATGAGATGGCTTAGGAGGCGTTAAAATACATTAAGAAATACTAAAAACTATCTATTAACCAACGTTTCGACTCACTTTGCGGGTCTTTATCAGGGCTTCTCGCCGCAAAGTAGGGAAGCTGAATGCTTCAGTATATAACAGTATATAATGAATTTTTTTTCATCTCATCCTTTATATTTAATATTTTTTCGATGTAATTTTGCGGTATTAAGCGTAAATAAAAAAATCTTTAGTGACTGAGATATGAAGTTTAGAAATTATTTTTGAGCTACATCGCATTACAGATTCAGCTTAAATCAAAAATATAATTTCCTTGATTTTGAAGTGCACGCTAAACTCTCCGAAAGTCGGAATTTCATGTACCATTTAACTTACAATTTAAAAAAAAACTAATACCAAATACTCGCCTTATTTGCTATTGTAAGGCGTACTATAGGGGTACTCACTACGTTTGCTATAGCATGCTATTGTGCTAAACCCATCAATTTTATACAGGAAATAACTGTAGAAACTCGACGGGTTTAGCAAAATAACACAAATAGCATGCTATAGCAAACGTAGTGAGTACCCCTTATATTACGAAATGACCAATTTTGTTGGCCTATAAAAGTTAATACAGATTGGCAGCTCCTACCTCAGTTCTCACAGATCCTTATCTGTTCATAGCTTGCGCTATTTCTTCTGATATACGATTTATCTCTTCTACTGTCACCAACCTATGTCCATGTACAATATGGCACAATGTATAGCTGATTTATTATTATTTGTATTTACCGAACAGACATCTCTAGGGCAATGAATTATTAATGAAAACATTCATCGCGAGGTTTACAACCACGGCATTGACAGTAATGCCATTCCAATGACTTAATGTTGGCAATCATCTGAAGGTAAACTGATTGGTTCCTTATAAGAGGACCAAACCATTTTTTTTCTTCAAGGATAACAAGTGAATTACTGGTTTTAAATATCAATAAAACGTGCGAGTACCCCGTATACTTGTTTTTCTTTACATTTACTCTCGTCCATTCATCCTCTTACTCGTTAAAAGTTAATTCATAACGTAAGGTTTCCTCAAGAAATCAATTTATCAAGATTTCTGGCGAAAGAGAACCAATGCTGAAATAGCTGACTTATACCACAACATGAATTTCGTCAGATTCATTAAGATTGAAAGACTTCTCTCGGCGGGACATGTTGCCAGAATGGAAGATGATAAGCGTAGGAAGTCCTTGAAGCAAAGATATATTCCAAGAGAAGAATCGGCAGGCTAAGATTGCGGTGGGCCAATGGAGTGGCAGAGGACGCGTTGTCCATCTTAAAGGTGCGGAATTGGAGAGCAGCAGCAACATTCCGAGATGACTGGCGGTCGATGTTATGGAGGACCTGACTCACCACGAGTTGTTGAGTTTGAAATTAGAAAAACAGTCCCTTTCCTTTTTCCCATTAGTTCATAGAAAGAGGAGGCTACGTAGAGAGTCTACCACGCCAATGGTCGTAAGTTCCCTCGAATCCGAATCTCAGTCCCACGAGCATACAGTTAAATAAAAATTCACTCACAGCCTCCTCCCCGAGTGTGTGAAACCCATCAGCCAACTGGTGGCCACTCGAAAAAATAGGCGTAGAGAATGATGACCCTAACCTAAGGGTCTACATGAGTTGATGCGCAATCAGAATAATAATAATAATTATATATATATATATATATATATATATATATATATATATATATATATATATATATATATATATATATATACATTTATATTGGTATAGTAAATATGAAAATTAAACATTCATTCTGAAGAATGTACTTCGACAGTATCTTCTTTTTGATATTTGCTAGATGAAATAACATCTTCTCCGATACAAATAGAAATTTTAATTTTACTTAGAATTGGCCCATAAGTAAGTAACCGGAAACCACCATAATTTACTTGTTTTTTTATTAACTATAGATAAATTTTACTATGTAAATTAGGTAATTTTGGAACGGTCTCTTCTTTTGATAAACATTCATTTATTCTTCATATATAATTGACGTTTCGGGGCTAATAATGCATCTTCAGAATTTTTTAGTCAAAACTATTAACAAATCAAAATTAAATTAATTTAAAACATTAAAAAAACACAAATATCACATTTAATTAATTCATTATCACAATTTAAACAGTACTACATCTCTACTTACATAAAGACATCTTCCAATATTGTCAACAATTTGTTATTAAAAATCCTTTTTTGATTTTATAATGGTCAGTTTTTTTATTGGTTGTTACAACTTAAACATTTTCTTTTAAATATACATATTCTTTTAACAATTTTACACAAGGCTAGGAGTAGACTGGAGTTTGAACCTTACTCCCACTCCACCATACCTCTCCACACCAATGCATATATATGTTTATTTTTTAAATATCAAAATATTAACATCAAAACATACTTATGGTTGGAGGTTATGACAGTTATCTATTATTTATTGTTCTAAGTCAAAAATTTAATTTGTTAATTATATCTGCATAGTTATAGCTTATTCCAATTTATAATTAACTGTATTATTTAAATTTTATAGGATAATCTAATAAATTTACTAATTTTTTACTTATGTAGCTTGACTAATATGATTTAACAGTTACGTACTCTAGTTTCTGATAACACCTATACTGGTAAATTTAACGCAGTGTTGTCAGAGAGTACTGTGGATCTTTTAAAACAGACTTGCGTCACTTTATAATATAAAATCGTGACAATTGTATCATTTAAATGAATTTTTATTAAACTTGTTGTAAGATCAACTATTAACTAATTACTTGTTTTGGTAATGCTCTAGATTTGACTAAATCGATAGGTCTTCTTCTCCTCCAGTCTTGCTAATGGCACCATATTTTAATTTTTTAAACTTATGAAAAAATACATACATGTCTATGTAAATTGAAATATCCAAAACACTCTTATCTGTGTTACTGATATAGCTTTTCCAGAAGACGAAAAAGCAAAATTACTTTGCCATCTCATCTTCTATTATGGCAGTAAGAGAACAAGTAACAGAGATAATTGAAAATGATAATGCAAAAATACTACACCCTATTTCCTCCAGGATCGTTTTTTAATTTATGGAGATGGAAACACTTATTTGTATAGCAATGAGACTTGGGCGGGTTCTCAAGTATTCAATTACTTCAGCTCACAACCATAATGTCTTCCAAGCAACTTCTTCATCAATAACAAATCTATTCACTTTGCATAATATACCAATAAGTTCGGCGATGGTTGCTATATTCCTTTCTTCTCATTAGTATTGGGATACGTTTTCAGCCACAGGATATTTCTTAATGTTCTCTATAAATCATACAGTTTAACGTTCTCCTAAAGGTGGTTGCAACAAGTTATTGGTAAATTATTTTTCCAAACATCGAAATAAATAAAAAATATTAAATAAGAGATTGCCAGGCGTAGCTTGAAAAAGCCTTCAGAGCCATTATATAGACACAGTTAATATTCGTTCTTGACATATCCTGTAAGTTAGACATGCCTATGCACCGTAACTGACGTCTGACAATTCACTGTACAACTACAGTTTCGGTCTGCTACTTTCATACTAGTACATAGAAGAATAGAAATAGGTCTGCACCAAAAGATATCATGAACACGAAACAACGATTTCTAGTCAATTTTGGAGCTGAACCACGCACTGTCATGTTTTAGCAAGTTCCAGTAACTATGATATTTATGAAATAAATAAAGTACAATTGAGAAGAACGAAAACTCTAAAAGAGAATAAAATTGTGTTTACTTGAGAAATGGAAGATTCTAAAATCGAAGACCACTTAATCGTTGCCAAAATATTTGGATGAATTTTATACCCTATGATGGTTTAAGCCAAGTAAATTTTATCTAAAATTGAATAGACAAAATTATTATTATCTCAATAGACCATCCAAATAAAATTATGTGATTCCTGGTTTTCCTGGAACTCATCCTAAACCACGCTAAGGATTTTCATTCTTTCCTGAAAGTTTATTAGTAAAATACATTTCAATTAACTTTTATTTGGAAGGGAAAGTAGATTTTTTGTAATCAAACAAACTTTGAGTCATGCAATAAAATAAGTCTTACAAGTTAGTAGAAAGCTTTTATAAGTCCGCAAACCTATGAATATATTTTTCTTAAATGTTGTAATGATGGAGATTAGGGTGATTCTGTGTTGCCACCGCACAGCATCGAATTTTCTTCCATTGAATACTTAAGATTTAATAAATATACCTATATTTATTTAATGATAGTACGTACGTTGTTAAAATAAATAGAAAGTTTTTATAAATCCATAAACTAAACCAATTTCGATTTTATATACCAATTTATGTTTTGAAATTCCGCCGATTATATAAAATAAATATTATATGTGTGTGTGTAGATTTTAAACTAAAGGTAAAGTGGATACATACCTAGATAAATGAATATATTTTTATTCAGTAATAATATAAATGAACATGACATTTTGTACTAGTTACATTATGCAGAAAGTATAAAGTAATTTTAATTGAAAAACAAAATACTATTCAGACATGTGTCAGACCATATAAAGGATTGCCATGAAAAAGCAGAAATATATGAAGGAAGATAGAAAATATATCTACTGTTTGCTTAATATAATTGTGGTATAGATAGGGTATAGATCACTCAAGCGGTTGCGGAAACTCTATAATTTATTGTTGTTTTAAGACCTGCGTTAATGTCTACAATGTATTTTCATTAAAATCAATATGAAGACAAGGTCAACACTAAATATGCCTTGGCATTTCATTAAATTTATTTTGTGTTATTGATCTTACCATTAAAGTAGGTGGAATTCGACTCATTACCATAAAATCGTCGTATGAAAACTACAAGGCTTATGTGATCCTTGAAGATTTACGACTTTAAGAACCAGGCTTAGTTGTGATGCAATGAGGATTAGTTTTATAAATGGTCATGGAGAATAGGAATTTGATTTAGTATGACTGCATATCTTTAATGGGAGCGGCGTGGCTTAGTGGATAGAGCATTAGTTTCCTCCGGGTCCCAGGTTGAATCCAGGTTGAGGCAGAATTATTTATTCTGTCACTTCAGCAGTTGGACGACCTTGTGGTATGGAGACCTCCTAGCCTCAATAAAGTGGGTACCAAAAATTAGAGAAACATGGCGGTTTAGGTCTAATCACTCATTGCAGTTTGGCCATGAAACAGTACGAATCTTATAAGTAATGAACCCGAGGATACCTTTCATGGGTTTTAGAGGTATCGGATTTTTTTTTTTACATATGTTTACAACCAATGTGCACTTATTTACTCATATAACTTAAAGAGAACATGCCCACAAAATCATTTAACTGCCCTGATCAGGGTTGTCTTATTGGATATTTACGTAGTTTTAATCCCACACATGGTAAAGAGAATAGTAAAATGGTTTTTACAATTCATTATCTCAATTTTCTCAATCCGACTGATTTTGGATAAAGCTTTTGTGTATGTGTTATACCCATGTGTTTTTGGTTCTACAAATCTTTGAAACCCTTCTCCGTCGTTGAAAAAGCAGTGGCCTGAGAGAATTGGCAGATTATATAATATCTTTTTTTTTTTTTTCTTTTTTTTTAAGCAACCCATCTCAAAAATATATTTAATGGCAAAATGTATCCCACAGGTATCACTTTTTCCTCACAGTTACATAATCAGAAGTGTCACGTTTACCATACAATTAATTTATTTTAACAATATTTACTCTAACGAATTTGGTAAGAGTAATAACGCTAAAAAAAATTAGGGAAAGTATGCTTGGTTTTATGATGTTTTAATTTTTTTAATCTATTTGAAATCGCTAAAAAAATTTGATTTTCAGGTCAATTATTCTGTACCTCCTCTTCAATATGAAACCGTGGGTAAAATATTTTTCTTGCTAACACTTTTAGTGTAGCAGCCGTTTAAAATCAGCTTCGCGGCTGAAAACATGTGTTGGAAAAATCTCTCTAATTCTGTAATTTTGTAGATATCAAATCAAATCAAAAACTAAGAATATAATAATAATGTGCTTTATATTTTTGTCCTTAAAATTAATGAATTGTGATGGCCTAAATGATGAGGAAAATGGTTTACAAATTCTAAAAAATTAACAAATGACGAGACTTAATACACGAAATTTCGATCTTGAGAACATAGTCCTTTTTTTTTTTTTTTTTTTTTTTTTTTTTTTTTTTTTTTTTTTTTTTTTTTTTTTTTTTTTTAGCAAGTAAGATTTAACTTCATTAACTCATTAAGGCCTGTTTTTTTTTAATTTCGACAATTTTTTAATCCACTTTCATTACTTCTTTAGGTAATGAATTGTGAGGCAAAAAAAAAAAAAATGCAAAGCACGTCCTTATTATATTGTACGTTTTTCTTTTGTTTTGGTATGGGAATTAATAGAGTAAGGGAGATTTTTCCAACACGTGTTTTCAGTCGCAAAGCTGACTTAAAACTGTCAAAAAAATCAGAAATGGTGAGCGGCAAGTTCTGGAAAATTTCAAACTGATTGACCCACATATGATTTTAATGCACTAATCACATAACTATAACATAAATCATTTATATCAAGATCTTAGGATTTCAGTGTGTAAAAAACAAAACGCATTTAAATACATTATAATTCTTTCCTCAAGTATAGTTGCAATCTGCTTTATCTTCAAAGCACGACCAGTTTCGCCTTTAGGTACTGCAAGGACAGCTGGGTATAAAAGATAGTATAATGATTATTTTGACCAATTTCCCATAAAGTTTAGCCCTAACTAAACGGATTCCTGCTCGTTCGTTTCCTTCCATTAAGGAAGGAAATCTTAAACATTTTAATTAATAGGGGTCGTTTTATTTATGCCTTAATTTTTATGTACTTAATTGTTTCCTTTGTAATAGAAAAAAATAACCCCCCTCAAACTTTTAGGGCTTACTATTGAATTTACGTAGAATCCGAATAACGAATAAAAGAAACTACGTTTGTCGGCCGTCCGCTAAATTTCTCTGAAACTAGTGCAACAATTTTTTTTAAATCTGTCATAAAAATACTAGGCCATACAACAATGATCCTAACACCTAGAAGTTGTGATAACCGGTTATTTTTAAAATATCGGCCGATTAAAAGTGATGTAATTCAATAAATAAGTAATTTTTAAAGATAGAGAAAAAAATTATTAGTGTTTTTTACTTTCACTTACTATATATAGTAAGGGAAAGTATTGCGATCGTGAAAATTTTCGAATTCCAGTTTTCAACGGAAATACACGTTTTAGGGTCCCCTGAGTCCAAATAACCAAGTCCCGCAAAAAGGTCTGTGTGTGTGTGTATGGTAACTCCCGGGCGGAAACGGTAAGTTCTATGAAACTAAAATTTCATATTTAAGACAACTATATGCCCGAGACGTGACAAAACTTTTTTCATCAAAATGAGCTTACCAGAAGAGGCACTTTATACCATGCATTTTGCACCTTTTTTCGATTTTCTCGAAAACGGTTCCGACGATTTTGATTAACTCGCTATATCGATGTAAAATTTAATAGGCTTTAACATCATGTAGGTTTCATTCTGCTTAAAATGGTCTGACAGGGCTTAAATGCCGATATTTTAAATTTTCTTCCCCTAAAGTACCTTTAATTTTGTAGATTCAATAAAAATATAGTTATTATCTTGTTAACGCTGATGAAAAACAGGTAAATATATAAATTGAATAAATTCGATACCCAGCTAAAGGAGAAAACAGAAAAAATATTTTTGAATGCAATTTTTCGTTTTTGAACATAAGAGCAGTAATATACATGTATGATATACCGTTAGAAAAAAATATTATCTCATACACAAGCTTTTAAAAGTTAATAGAGAGTGATGAAATGAACATAAGACTAACTAATTATTTTAGATACTAATATAATAGCTTTTTTAATAAAACACATGCTTCTATATTAATTCAATTTAATTAATTCCTTAATAGTTTCACGTATTTTTATCTCTAACTGTTTTTGAAAATTCTTTCATTGATTTTAAAAATGGAGGTAAGTGAAAGTCGTGTGTTGCTCGCACCAGATTGTTTAACTAATAATTATAAATAAAAAAATTTAAAATACAAAAATTGTAATTTTACCTATAAATACACACATAACAGATAAAAGATAGAGAAAAATATGTATATAGTTTTAGAATCAGTAAAGCGCGATAAACAGAAAAGAAAAAAAAAATTAAATCTTGCCTGTATATAATTTTCTAACTCAGTTATTTTTGAAGATAGAGAAAAAAATTATTAATTTTTTTAGTAATTATTAAAAAAAAAGTTACAAATTATAATAGATGTAATTCGTCCAAAACTCGGTTATTGCGAAAGACGTAGAAAAATCGAAACGATTTTCGAGATCAAAAATTATCCCCCTCAAAATTTGAGGACTTCAAGATACGTTGAACCCGAATAATGAATTTAAAAAAATCTGTTTTTCCTAATTCATAAATAAATAAATACCAAGTGTAAAAAGAATCTTTGTAATCGGTTCAGAACTAGCAGAGATCGCGTTTTTAAATTAACAGTGATGATATACCATTTTCTTTGGATTACTTATTTAACAGCTATATAAGGAGATATATCTTATTATAGTTATTTGGAAATAATAAACCATTGTGTTATCATTTGCAGCATTTCTTTCTTTATATCCCTCACAAACTGGATATTATTCCATTATTAATAGAAATAATCTAGAACTTGAAAATCATGACACTTTTGAGGACGGGTTGCAAACTATAAGTAGTCCTGATAGAAGACGGAGCCGTGTTTACAACCAAGGACGAAATAGTCTCCATCAAGCAATTTACTTTTACCCAGGACACGAACGTTATTAAACACCGTTTAAAAAAATTATTGAAAATATGTCTTGAATAACGTAAAGGTAACAAGCAAGACATTGTAACGAAGAATCTTGAAGGATTAATGATTTTCAGGATCCTTTGATAGTGCTTCTGCATATTTATATTTTTTTCTTTCCTCTATTGACCACTTTATTAATCCTATTAGTATATAATTACTTATAAAATAAATTATCTGTTTTAAAAACATTGTAAGCGAAATAATTGCAAAATTAAAAAAGGTGCATAGCCTGGTTATCACCCTTGTATGACAATATCCGTGTATATTTTAAAAGAGATGTAAACGAACCGAACTAAACTCATAAAATATCATATACTATTATGCTTGTCCATTTTCAGATACTTTTTTTGTTTCTTTTGCCTTTTAGAAATTTAAAATTAATTTAAAAAAAGCTTGCCGTTTTAGGCTACTTCATCACTTACTAGACAAACGGTCAAACCTTCCTTTTAACTACAAAAGGCTCATCTACATGACTATTATAAGACCAATCTGGACTTGCGGAGTAGAGCTTTGGGTCTCTACTAAACCATCAAATTCTTCCCGCATCCAATCCTTACAATCCAAAATCCTTCGTAAAATCCTAAACGCTCCTTACTTTGTCACGAATAAACCCATCCATGAAGACCATTATGTTCCCTATGTTACTGATTTGGCCCAGACCAGAAGATCTCCATTCTCATTCTAAATCACTAGTTTCAGTCCTTTCTTCCTCTTTAATTCCTGATAATTCTCCGAGGTGCCTGAAAAGGAGATGGTCCCGGGACCTTCTATTTAGAATATTTTCAGAGTGCTTCCAATGGGAAGCTTCTATACATGTATTTCATATCATTGTATCATATAACTATCACATTTACTTGATGTATTTTTTTTGTTAATACAGTTGTAAATATCGATATAATTATTAAAAAAATAAAATAAAAAAGAAAATTGTCATTATATTGAATTTTGGTTTTATATTATGAACTGATATACTATTGGTTATGTTATGTACTGTTATATACTATCGTTAAGAAAATATTAAATATGAGTTGTTGTGTACAGAATTTAGCAAAAATAAAGTGACACTCTAAATTTAAAACGTATTTAACTCGGTTTCATACGTTTTATATCCACATTATATTATATCCATTATCTTAGCTTTCTGGACCTAGTTTTTCATGTATTTATTTATTTTATTGATACAGGCAATCCACAACAATGGTGATGTTTGCCGACGTAAAATATTGCTATTTCAAAGATATTACTAATAACAGTTCATAGTTAAATAGATTGAGAAGATAGAAGTATGAAAGGTAGGTAGGCATATGGAGAAGGCTAATAAATGGAATGAAAAACATAATTTAATTGCAATAAAAATAATACGAGAAAAAAAATTCAAAATAATAAGTATAAATTATTCATAATAAAATAAAAATAAGTATAATTGGGAGAGCTTTAGATCGATTTTTATTATTATTGTATTTTATTTTTTATTATTGTATAAATTTATTGTTTTGTATATATTGTGTGAATGTAGTATGAATATTTTGCTTGATTAATATTAAAAATGTCCTAATTAGGACAGATTGTAATATTACTCAATAAAAATTTTTTTTATACTTTGTTAGATCGATTTATGTAATTTATTTATTTCTAAATGATTAAATAAATTTGGGATATATGTACTGTTGTCATTTAAGAAAGTATTTAAATGCTATGGAAGGTCGACATCTACTAGTTGTCTGCAGTCTCAGTGATTGATGGTGATAGGTACGTCACACTGTGCGCAGTAAAGTCTTGGTGTTCTAGTCAGTAAATGTTGGTGCGTGGAGATAGGTTTTTTTAGAGTTATGTTAAATTAACATGTTATGTTTAAAATTAATATGTTAAAAATTAACAACGTTTTTTAAAATAATTTTCAAACGATTTTCCTCATTAGTTAAGCCATTACAATTCATGTTTTATTTTATCTTTTAATCTTTTTAATTTCTTATGACGTTACAGAAATTGTATGCACCCCTCTATAGCTTAATAGCACCAATCTTCACTGTCTAGTTCAATTTACATAATTTGAAGTAGTAGTTGTCAAATGACCTGGAGGTCAACCATCTAACTAAATAACAACAAATCTTTTTTTAAATTAAGGGATTTCAATTTTTCGATTATTAAATTTAACTATTGGGGTAAGTATAACATCACAAATTGTAATCGTCTCTTCTCCACAACTTTGTAAATAATTAATTTTTTAATGTATCTTGATTAAATATATTGTTCAACATTATTGTAACATATTTATTATTATTGAGGGACTAAGGTTTTGAATTAAATTCTGTTTAGAGGTAAATGACTATAATTTTAAGTGTTCACAAAAGCAAATCCCGATTCAAAAGCAAATTAGTAATAATTGCTTTAATTTTTAATGAAAAAGAGAGGATTTTTCCCAGCTAGTGGATACTGAAGAAAATAGTTCAATATGAAAAACCACTAACAGGGATATTGATTGAAATCTAACATGAAATCTAATAGCAATAAAAACCATAGTATCCACGTGGTTTCACAACTACCAATTATCTCTTACCTCGCTTTAGAGGAATTTTTCTTTTATGTAAGTTGTTTCATATTTTTTTTGTTCTAATATGTTAAAATTTTCAAGACATTTCACATAAGTTCATAATTTATCGTGATATTAGAGACTTAATCGTTATATTACGTTTTTGAAATATTATTATAATTTTTTAATTAAAATATTTGGTGCGCGCAACACACGACTTTCACATACCTGCGTTGTTGAAATCAATTTAATAACTTTTAAATGTGTTAGATATGAAAAAAAAAAGGTTTAGGAATTACATTGAGTTTCGATAGAAACGTGTTTTATTAAATAATTTATTATATTATTATCTACTACAATTTTTTTTTTTTTTTAATGTAGTTTGTGCAATACAAATGAAACAGAAGATCTTTTTCACTTTTTGGCTGCCTGTCCGATACTTACTGAGTTCAGAATAAAATATTTTAATTCTAAAAATTGAACCTGGGATCAAATTTTATAGTTCATAAATGGAAAAGATTGGTTGGCGTTAGTTAATTTCTCCAGATCGGCTTTTTCTTATAGAATGTTACTAACGAGAGAATTTAACTATTAGTGAATTTGTTAAATTAAATATAACTAATTGTGTATTTGACTATTTGTGAATTAATTTTAGCACATAAATAAAATGGGAAGTGTTTGTTTCTTATTTTGTTATTGATTATTTATATTAATAGATTAAGGATTAATTTTGTTAATAAACACAGACTCCACGGACGGTCAACAGACCATGTAGTGTGTCTGATTTTTATTATTGTATTTCGTAATTTGTAATTTGTTTATTTATTTTTTTATTTGCTTATTGGCTATTTGATGTAATTTTGAAAAATAAAAACAGACTTTTCTATCTATCTATCTATCTATCTACTACAATTAGTTATATTTATCCGTTTTCTATCACTCTTCATTAATTTTTGAGTAATATCACATTTTTTTATAAACTATTTAGCTTTCTAACGACTTCTATATTATTATTCTTACGTTAAAGGAACAAAAATCAAATGAAAAAAAATTGTTTTGCTCTTTTTCCTTTAGTTGCTTATTGAATGCGTTATACTTATATATTTACCCGTTATCGAACCTACAAAATTAATGATACTATAGAGAAAGAAAATATAGGAATTGAAGTCCTGTCAAACTATTAATAAGAATGAAACCTAAATCATATTAAAGACCGTTAAACTTTTCTTATAACTAGTTTAATCAAAATCATTAGAGCTGCTTTTGGTGAAATCTTAAAAAGGTCCAAAATGCATAGTATAAGCTCTTCTCGTTTGCCTAATTCGTTGAAGAAAAACAAACGGGATTTGGTAATTTAGACTCAGGCCCAACCATAAAACGTGTGTTTCCAGTGAAAGCTTGAATTCAAAAATTTTCACGTTCACAATACTTTCTCCTACTAGATATTCCATATATAGGTAATGGAAAGTAAAAAATATATAGAGAACCCAATTAAGACTCAAAAGAACTACAAATTTAAAGATTACAATGATAATTTAGGTATCACAAGGACTTTGACTTTCTAGCAGTTTCAGATACTTTCACAGAATAATTCACAACTTTGCACAACAGACAGACTTTCAACACCAACCATTTGGCACAAACACATATAAAAACCTTGAAACCGTATATTCCACCCTGACGACTTTTGAAGGCGGTGTCCAAATGGGCCTTGCTAAATTTACTAAATGCTAGATTGTAATCAGAATGAGCATAGATTTGCTATGTTGATATATTATGTTTCTTACATAAACGTGTTTGGATTCCGATCATTGCTCTGATCATTCTTTTCTCAATTTAATACTGTTGGGTCAGCCTTACACAGCCCTAAGACAACCTTTCCTCTGAGGTCCTCGAACTATTAGTAAAAACTAATATACTGAATAATAATCAATTTAATTTTCTGTGCTTAGTTCTAGATCTTGGGTTGATTGATATAAGACATATATGGATGTGTATTCGAATTTTCGTGGAATAATACGTAAGATTATTTAATAAATGTACGTTAAAAAACGATCTGTTCTATCATATAGAATTTGGTTTGTTTATTTGTTTATTTGTTTAACGTTACTTTATGCTACTGTAGCTGGTTGGGCGATACTAATGTCGAAGTCCTAAATTTTGCCTATTCAGGTTTAATTAGTTTAGGAATCTTTAACGAGTACCTGATACCGCACAGGCTCGGGACGACCTTTTTACGTCCCTTCTGCAAGACGGCATAACTAAGGATTTCGTACTTATTTATTATTTATTGCATAAATTTATTCAATACAACATACAATATATGTACCTAAAATATTTTGAAAACAGCTAAGAAAAGTATTTGATGTCAATATTTGGCTTTATTTTCTAAATGTTTAACTAAAGAAAACCGTCTTTCGTATATTAAGATATTTATTTAAAGAGTACTGATTAATTAATTAATTTATTCTCAAATATTTGATGTATTATATTTCCAAAACAAACTGGGTCTCAGCCCCTAATTTTCAAAGCAGGATTTTTTCCATCTTAGAAATATTTATAGTAAAATATCTCAAAAAGGACTGAGTGACAAATGATATAACTCATACAATAAAAAACGAGATTTTTAACAATATAAAAGTACATGAAGGGAAAGAGACTCACTTTTAGTTATTTTTTAATATAAAGCTTAGTCTTAGTCCTACTTGCTGTAAAAATTTCGATCTTGAGAACACTGTACTTATTTCTATATGAATTTTCAAAATTTAATTTTCGCGATGTTTACACGGAAATATCTCAAAAGGGACTGATTGAAAAATTATGAAGCTTGTACAAATTACTTTAATTATGTTAAAATAACGTTTTCTTTAAAAAATATTAACTCCGGTAATTTTGCGTATTTAAGAATCAAACAGAAACTAGAATAATAATGAGAGTATTTTATAAAATTTTGGTCCGTAGAACACATTACCTAAGTAGCTAAGAAAATGGTTTAAAAAAATCACGAAAAATTACATCAACTGAAACCTTTGGCGCGCTATGACAAGGGAGGTTAGAAATGATTTTCACGCTTAATTATATTTCCTTATCATTGCAATACTTGTTCTGGAAATTTTGATCGAGTAAGCTATACCTTTTTTTAATATAAATTTTCAAAGTAGGATTTTAGCAATGTCATCGTGTGGTGGATGTTGCCCCCTCTGCGTTGGAGCGCGGATTGTACTGCACGGGAGCCTTTCTCGACGTAGAACAGGCCTTTGACCGAGTCTGGCACCCGGGATTGTTTTGGAAATATAATACATCAAATATTACTTGCCAGAGTGCCCCTCATGTCATCAACCGACTATAATACAAACCAAATTAATAACATTAGAACCAGTTGAGTCTCAGCCACTTAATTTTATTCTGTCGTACTTATTATATAGAGGTATAATCTGTATGAGTTATATCATTTGTCACTCAGTCCTTTTTGAGATATTTTACTATAAATATTTCTAAGATGGAAAAAATCTTGCTTTTTCTTATTTTTTAAACATATTTATTGATATTTACAACTGTATAATTATATACAACAAGTAAATGTGATGGGTATAGTAATCTGACATGAAATACATGAAGAGATGCCACCCATCAGCAGCACTCTAAAAATATTTTAAACTAGAAGGTCTCGGGGCCATCTTCTTTTCAGACGCCTCGAAGGATTATCAGGAATCGAAGAGGATCATAGGGTAGAAACTAGTGATATTAAGGTCTTTATGGATGAGCTTATTCGAGACAAAGTAAGAAGCGTTGAGGATTTTGGATTGTAAGGATTGGATACGAGAAGAATTTGATGGTTTGGTAGAGTCCCATAGCTCTACTCCGTAAGTCCATATCGGTCTTATGATGTTCATATAAATATGTCTTTTGTAATTAAGTGGAAGATTGGAGCGTCTGTCCGGTAAGTGTTGGAGTAGTCGAAAACGTCGGGCAGTTTCTTGTCTTTCAGTCTTGTATGGGGATTCCAAGTCAGACGTTTGTCAAGGTGGAGTCCGAGGTATCGAATCTGTTCAACAGGGGCGAGTGGAGTGTCATGAAAGGATACTGTGGGGCAGGAAGTCATTGGTTTACGGCGAAGGGTAAAGGTTATTTGGTGGGATTTGTTAGAATTAATTTTAATGTTCCGTTTCTGACACCATACTTCAAGGTCTCGGATGTGGGAGTGAAGAGTGTGGGAGGCAGTAAATGGATCATTATCTACCGATAGCACACACGTGTCATCAGCATAAGTAGAAAGGAAAGTGTTAGGATGAGTTGGGATATCAGCTGTATAGACTGTATAAAGGACAGGTCCTAGATTGCTGCCTTTGGGAACATCAGCAGATTGAGAAAAAAGGGAGGAATAGGAGCTGTGGTGATTTATTTAGAAAGATCTATCAGCAAGGTAGGACTGTATAATAAGAAAATAAGTAGGAGGGAGAAATAGGCGGAGCTTGTAAAGCAATCCCGGGTGCCAGACTCGGTCAAAGGCCTGTTCTACGTCGAGAAAGGCTCCCGTGCAGTACAATCCGCGCTCCAACGCAGAGGGGGCAACATCCACCACACGATGACATTGCTAAAATCCTACTTTGAAAATTTATATTAAAAAAAGGTATAGCTTACTCGATCAAAATTTCCAGAACAAGTATTGCAATGATAAGGAAATATAATTAAGCGTGAAAATCATTTCTAACCTCCCTTGTCATAGCGCGCCAAAGGTTTCAGTTGATGTAATTTTTCGTGATTTTTTTAAACCATTTTCTTAGCTACTTAGGTAATGTGTTCTACGGACCAAAATTTTATAAAATACTCTCATTATTATTCTAGTTTCTGTTTGATTCTTAAATACGCAAAATTACCGGAGTTAATATTTTTTAAAGAAAACGTTATTTTAACATAATTAAAGTAATTTGTACAAGCTTCATAATTTTTCAATCAGTCCCTTTTGAGATATTTCCGTGTAAACATCGCGAAAATTAAATTTTGAAAACTCATATAGAAATAAGTACTGTGTTCTCAAGATCGAAATTTTTACAGCAAGTAGGACTAAGACTAAGCTTTATATTAAAAAATAACTAAAAGTGAGTCTCTTTCCCTTCATGTACTTTTATATTGTTAAAAATCTCGTTTTTTATTCATCTTCGAGAATTTTTTAAACAACTTTCTTCACCATTTAGGCAATAAGTTGGGAGGACAAAAAATACAAAGCATGTTCTTATGTTATTGTTAATTTTTGTTGTGATTCGATATCTAAAAATTAAAGGAATTAAGAAGATTTTTCCGTCACATGTTTTCGCCTGTGAAGCTGAGTTGAAACGGCTGCAACACTAAAAGTATTGGCCCGAATTTTTTTTTTAATTCACAAAGGATAGACAATAAATGGTAAAAAAAAACACATAAAATCAAAAATGTTGAGAGACAAAATTAATGAAAATTGGACGATTTCAAATGGATGGATCCATATATATTTACAAAAGTACGACAAATTATTTATAAATTACAAATAAATTTACTTATGGGTTATCAGATTACTCTAAGTAGATTAATTTAACAACATTGTTATATTTTAAGGAACAGGCTTTTTCAACTTGCTCAAGCCAAAACTTTATGCTATTATTGCGAGTACCTTTCTATTTTCTCTACGTTGCCTGTAACCTCCTACTTTTGCAATTTAATTCTATTTCCTATCCTGCCTTCTATTCGTATTTTCAGACTGTAATTTTAGCCTAATTTGGAATTTCGCAGAATTTGCCTTCTTGTAACACATAAATGCTGTGTTTTCGAAAAATATATTAATAACATATAAAAAAACAAAAACATAAGGATCATCATGCAAGTATTTTTCGGACTGTGTCACAAACGGATAGGTTAATACTTTTTTAAAGATAAGAAACTTGTATCTGTACTGATAGAAGGTGGTAGTTCTGCCGTGTGGGGTTTGATAAATTATTTTTTCTAATGAATGCTAGGTTTCTTGAGCAATAAAACCCCATATCTAATGGTACCATGGTGCATCATTATCCGAAATAGCTTTACGCTAGGGCCGCGACAACGGTTAATTAACGCAGTTTAAGTGCTAAGAAGGATTTTACCACAAATTACAAGGAGATACAGGCAAGGGAAATACTCAAGCACATCCCACAAAAAACCTTAAAATGTCGAATAACAGAACTCATCGATTAAAAACTAAGGTCAATTAAAAATAGTGATAATTTATCTACAGTGTTTATTTTTATTTTCTTCTTTGTTTTTTATTTATATTTTAGCGCATGTTTAATGATTTTTTATTTTATTTTTTTATTTGAATAAATGAACATTATTAACTATTGCTCTAGATAGTGGCGTATTAATATGTCATTCACATGGGCTTTCTTTATCTTATTTATTTTAATAGGTAGAAATAAACAGGACTCACTCCAGTAAATACAATTTAAATTTAATTGTATGTATTTATTTTATTTCGGGAAAGTAAATGTCTTCATATCTTATTTTATTTATTTATGAAGCTGTTAAAAAAAATGCAATAAAGAAAAATATTATTAATATGAGAATGACACTGATGTAATATAAAAGCTGAAATAATGAGCTATTGCTTACTTATATAATATATACATTTTAGAAAAAAACAAAATAAATTATAGCTCTGTTTTTCATCATTGATTGGCCTTTATACTTATCATTGTAGGCGACATCACTTCACTTCTATTTAACAAAAGTAATAAATTTCTTACTTAAATTATATGATTTTTTCACAATATTGATTATCTTTATGGAATAATGATTCATTCAGCGGAATAAATCAGTTAACATTTTTTAAACTCCAAATAAAAATTTTAAAAGGATAATTATTTTCGAAAACAAATTTAATTACCCGTTAGTCGTGATATATTTGTTACATTATTATATATATATATATATATATATATATATATATATATATATATATATATATTTCGTAAATGCACGATCTAGTTTGAAAAAGCCGTAAGAGAAATTTAAAAACAAAATTAATTTTATTTTGTTTAAAGCTAAACAAGAATTACATTATAATTTATTCCTTATATTGTAGTTTATTATCTACAGTACCACTCGAATGACATTAGTAACATTTATATTTTTATATTATATCTGTAATTTAATCATAATCTGATGCGATATTTAGACGAAAAAAATTATGGATAATATTCCTGACGTAGAGAAAAGTGGAATAAATGATATTGAAATATATAAGGATAATATAAAAAGTAAACTGATATGAATATAGATGTCTCCCTCTCTCTATCTCTCCTCTCTCTCTCTCTCTCTCTCTCTATATATATATATATATTTTATATATATATAATATATATATATATATATATATATATATATAAGTACAGTAGAGAGTAGAGAGAGGAAAGTGCAGTTTTTAAGATATTTTACACAAAAAATAAAAAAGTTTTTCACTGTAAAACATTATCTCGGAAACTATTAAACGCAAAAATATATATTACCACTCAAATTAAATATGCCATAATGTACTTTTTCTTTATAATTTTTGTAGGAAGAATAATTCCTTTTAAATTTGACACTTTAATATAGCAAAATGTTTAATTCCAATTTTTAGAAAGAAAAAGTTTTTACTTAAACTGTTTTGAAATAATTTTAATTAATGTATTTATGGATGAAATATTTTTATAAACCAAAATATGACAATAACTATATGCTAATGAGCATTTCGGGTATAAGTAAACGAATAAAAAAAAAATTAGGTTTGTTATAATATATAATGTACTCAATACGTACTCATCCCCACGTCAAGAGAAATTGTCTAATGATTTTGATAAATGAAATTATAACTTCAAAGATTGTATAAAAAAAAATTTACCCAATATTCTACAAATATGATGTATTCTTATAAAATTAATAAATAAAATTATGTACAAAATTATTTAAATAAAATAACGACTTACGAGTGAATAATTTGTTTTTAATTTTTATTCTGGTCGGATCTGTTCCTATTATAAATATACCGAAATTTACCCAAAGATTCTAAGTAACAAATTAAAGTTCTAACAAATAAATCTGCGGGTCATAAGTACATAATGTGATCACTTTAATTATAATTATAAATAAATTATGTTAATATGAACATATATATGTTGCTCACCGGTTAGGGGCGCCTTGACAGACAGAGATTCGAAGGAGACCTCCATCTGTAGCCGGTGTCTGGGAACAGACTGAACGCAATGCAACTCTCTACTCCTGCCCAACGCTTGACCTGGGGGTCTTGGGAGAACATCAAACGATTCAGCTGCTATTAGGGTATGAGCGTGGACTGAGGGCGTTTCATCAGTCGTGTAACAATATAAAGCAGTCTCAATAGTGTAAAAAAAAAAAATCAGAAACGTGTGTGGATAACCGGCTTCCAACAAATAACAGGTTGTTAAAACAAAAAAAAAAAAAAATCATAGGCACATTAAAATCAGCACTTGGCATCAAATACCTAAAAAAGGACAAATAAATTAGATATGATATGCCCAAATTCAAATGTCAAAAGACATAATTATAGTCCAAATATTTGTATGTGTGTGTGTATATTATTATTTTAAATAATTAATTTATTTTTTGAATTGTTATAAATAGTAACCTAATTAATAAAGCAATGAACTCCCTAAACATCTCGTTCTCTCACAGTAATTAAAAACATGATACTCATTTAATTTCCTGAACTCTTTTTGTCTCTAATTTTGTCAGCTATTTTAATTAAATATTTATGGATTATATACTCTTATAAACCAGAATTTAATCATCGCTTTATCTCAATGAGCATCTGGGGCTGAAGCAAATAAACAAAAAAATTCTAAAGATTTTATTTTATTTAATATCCAGAATACGTATTAATTTCCCTTAGAAAACATAAACTATCTCTATTAATTTTTATAACTGAAATTATAAATTGAAAGATATATCTACAAAATATATCCCCTATTCTATAGGTCTTGAGATTCATTCATTAAATAAGCAATTGTGTTTAGCAAACGTTTAGAGAACTCATTTTTTCCATATTCATGCCCTAACAGTACTGTAAAGCACGTACCAAAAATAAAATAAAAATGACCCCAATTCTCGGACCACAGTAATTTATAAAATCCCTCCCTACCTCTCCTAATTGTTATCTGCACGTTTATGAATGTAAGAATTATTATTTTGTCTGTAAAAATGAACTTGGGCCCTAAAACAAAAAAAATCTAATCTAACTGGAGCCATTCCAAGCATGTTCTTTGCCCACTCTGGAACATTTTCTTTTAAAGTTTGGTACATCCAGACAGATTTACCATACATAAGAAACTATATTTTCTAAAATTGTAAGTAAATTTTTAATAATTTCTTTTATATGTATTTGTAACGTTAAAAAATGTAAATTCTAATTAAGATGTATATTTAACTGTGTATCCATTCATTATGAATTAAGTGCATTTTTAAATTTATTAAAAAATGTTTTCTGTCAGTAAAAATAACATCATCTAATAATAATTATTGCATACAAATTTTAATATTATACTGTTTTTTTTTTTTTTTTTAATCGGGGAAAAAATGAGAGAACAATAAATTCCTCGAAACGTAGCCTAAACACAATTGCTTATTTATTGACTGAACCTCAAGAACCATAAAAAATTTAGATTGGCGACAGTCGAAAAATTACAACAATATATATATATATATATATATATTGGAGGACACATCTAATACATGTAATGGTAAGAACAAGGTAATGTTTCTATATTATACCTAAATGTAAATTGGGATTATGAACAGAAATAAAGTAATTATTGTATTTTATTTAAAATTAATAATAATTTAAAGTTTTAATAATTTAAACATTTACAAGAGAAAAAAGGGTCAATGGTGAAAATGGTATTAGTTGTTAATGATTGTATTAACTAAATACAGTTCAAGGCGCACTAGTGTTATTTTAAAATGTATTTAACTATATTGTAGGCCTCAAATAGTTTAATAAAATATTACATAATTTTATTTCAAGTAAAACCACAATGTAAACTGTATAAGATTTGCCTCCGACCTGAACCCAGGTCTGCTGAAGCGACCACAGTACCTAGATAGCCACAATAGGCTGGGACAGGAAACCACTAATTCTCTAGGAGTATTAGTAACTCGTTAAAAACTATAGTACAGGGTCAAGGGACGCTCCTTGACGCCATCTTGTCTCAATTGAAGCTCCTTTCTCATAGCTATCTCGTGAAGATGACTCCATACGAGATGTATAAGTTGCGTATGGAAATGCGCTGCGCCATCAAACACTGGCGAAGCCGCAGGATTTATCACAGAGAAACCACGAGACAAACCACTTTCTCCTTAGCATCTCTTACCCTAGGATGTACCCTATTTGTATTGCTCAACCGAGACTAACCATGAACCTATTATCTAATATGTATTCGCTGCTACTTTTCTTAAGCAGCGATGACTCCGAAACTGTATTAAATAATATAAATATTTTCGGTTCTTATTGTATAAAACTATTAAATTTCTTTTTCCAAGGCATCATTTTTATCAATTCATTATTGGGATCAGGTGGCATAAACGGAAATAAAGTAATTAACTTATAATAAACATTTATTTATAAAATAGTACATATTATTACACAAATAATGTAGACATTGTTAAAGGAAACGAACATTTAGACATTGTTCATTATCGAGAATATTGAGGTTTGTTCAGATTTACCTCATAGTATAACATGAAAAAGGTACCATCGGACATAACTGCGTAATTCTTCCCTTGCTCCGATTTCCTATCCTGCCCGGGCTAAGTAACCTTATAGCCCTGTAGAAATAGGATTTTGGCTAGAAAAAGGTGGGGTAAATTTAATTTTTAGGCACGGTTGTTTGTACTACTCCACTCATTAAAAACCCAGGTTTTCACACTTTTCACCCTTGTGCGTTTTCCGCCATCTTGAAAAAACGTCTAAAAAAGAGTACTTTTTTCAGTTTTTTCCTTCTAAATCTGTTCCTGAACATTTGTCGTTAGCAATTTGAAAGAACAATAAATTGCCGACATGTTTGGTATGTAACATGTTGGAAAATTCGAAACACCTACTGAGATACGTGGTTGTCAATATTGGTCTAATTGTCAAAAAAATACAAAATGTTAGAAAAGTCGGTGGTTTCGCTTCAATAACTATTTTGGTGTGCAGTTTATTAAAAAATACATAAGAAACAATCTTGTAGTGCATTAAATTTCTAAAAAGTTAGATGTATAACATTTTCAATTACTCCTAATTATACGAACAAGAAATGTTTAAATAACTTTTTTACTAAAAGTGCTCTGTTAAAAAAAAAAAAAATACTCCTTTTTAATTAGTTCTTCTAAACGTAATATTATCTTAAAACCATTATTGTGTATATTCTAGGAAAAGAAAAGCGTTTTTGCAACTAATAAGAACAATTTCCCAATATATTACTTTTGTTTTAATTGATTAAAAAAACAAAAAAACAATTTTATGATACACCAACAACTTTAAATAAAATATAAAGCATTTCTATTAGTTGTTTTTTTTATTTGTGTTTTTAGTCTCAAATGTATTTGATGTGTATGATGTATCATTTTGAGCGAAAGGCTGCGTATCGTCAAACTCGTCTTCTTCCATGTTATATTTAATATTTGGTCCATTATGCAGGATTCGAATCCGCAATAAAGACAGACAATAGAACCAGTCCACCTTTTTTGCAGCTGTATTTTTACCACATTTCTCTTTGCATCTACAGGAAAACATATTATACGATAGGAATTGCGAACGACTTTAAGAACGTTCATTTCTGATTTAAAGATGAAGTGGTTTCCTTGGATAGTTGGATTAGTTGGATGTAGTTGGTCGTCACATCAATACTAGTAAAGGAAAAGTAGTACAGTAGTAAAGTAGTATACTAAATGTTCAGGAAAAATGTACTTTTTATTAGAGGTTTTTTCAAGATGGCGGAAAACGCACAAGGGTGAAAAGTGTGAAAACTTGGGTTTTTAATGAGGGGAGCAGTACAAACAATCGTGACCTAAAAATTAAATTTACCCCACCTTTTTCTAGCCAACCCCCTTTTTTGGTCTAATTCTACTGGGCTATAAGGCTCTAAGAGTAAAGGGGTATATTTTATGCATAACCCTTCTAAGAAACCTTTTCTGCTTGTAGCCCGAAAACAGTTCTATTTTATACTATTATTTATAATCCTTCCAATGATTAAAATTATTTCTTTTCCTCCCAGTATTATCGATGCATAGCATATCATATGTTCAACAAAGACCTTTATTATATTCATTTGCTCCCTTCTTTGTAGATTTTTCTCAAATAGGTGATCTTTCCCTTTATAGTACACTTCATTGTATACTTTACTTGAAAAGTACATTATATCGATGTAATCTCTAAAGATTGTATTACTTATAAGATATTTTATTTTCTATCTTTAATTTTAACTAAATCAGAAACTTCGATTATCCATTGCACTTGAATGGCCAAAATAGTGTTGTTTTTGCTTTAATTTACCTATATATGGAATATATAGTAAGAAAAGTATTGCAATCGTGAAAATTTTCTAATTCGATTTTTCATCGGAAATAGAGTTTTTAGGGTCCCCCGAGTCCAAATTACCAAATTCCGCGAAAATGTATGTGTATTCAGGTGTGTATGGCAAGTCTAGTGCGAAGAAGTTAGCCCGTATACGCTATATCAATGTAAAATTTAATGGTCGTTAATGTCGTGTCGGTTTCATTCTGATTGAAATAGCCTGACAGGGTTTAAATGCCGATATTTTTAATTTTCTTATTCTAAAGTGCCTTCCATTGTATATTTCATCTTGTTAGCATTGACAAAAAATGGGTAAATATACAAGTTAAACGAATTTGATAACAAACTGAAGGAGAAATGAGCAAACATTCCTTTTTTAATTTAAATTTTTGTTTTTGGAGCATAAAAACAGTAACAGAAAGGTTAAGATTTTAGAAAAAAAACATTATCTTACACACAAAGGTTGTAAAGGTAATGGAGAGTGATAAAAAGGGAACAAAAATAAGTGATTGTTCTAAGCAATAATATAATAGATTATTTAATATAACACATGTTTCTATCGAAACTCAATGTAATTTTTTTTTTAACCTCTAACTGTTTTTAAAAATTCTTAAATTGATTTTAACAAAGGGTTAATGTAGTTTCGTGTTTGTGTTTTTAACAAGATTATTTTCAATTGTTATATAAAATATTCTTCTTAATTATTACATGAAAAATGTTTAACTGGAATAAAATGCATTCCAATAAACATTGAATCTTTTGTAATTGTAAAATTAAGATTCAATGATTAAATCAATTCCTTAAAAACGTATTTCATATTTGTATAAATATTTTGGTTAAACAAATTAGCTCATAAAATTTAACAAAACTAATAATTTATTTTGAAATTCAGCTCTTAAATATTGCATTAATTCGTTAAAACCCATTGTAAGCAATGTATTTCGTAACTTATCAACTAGTTGGTCCTTTGATCATTTTATTTTAATAGGTTTACATATTAATTATTCCACATATAAATATTAAACAATAGTTCATTTACATACTTATTCCAAATTAGAGTAGAAAATTAACTTTTTTAAACAGGGTATTCTTACATACGATATTGAACATTGTGACTGGATTATTAGCCAATAATTATGGCTGCAATAAAACATGCGCAGAAGGAAAAAAATTGGTTAAATTTAAACTACGACGAAATATATTTCATGGCCTTGCTGTATTTGATTCTTCTACAAGCATTGCTAATAAATGTATATATTATACATACATATATATATATATATATATAATATATATATATATATGTGTGTGTGTGTGTGTGTGTGTGTGTGTGTGTGTGTGTGTGTGTGCTTGTGTATAAATAATAGGTTTATTATATACACATTAGTCACGTTCTCGGAGTGTTTTTTTATTACTTGGTTGACTTTATGACATGTTTATGACAGAAAACAGGATTTATTGAATACGTATTGTATGAATATGTATTGGAAGCCTCTGCAACCCATGATCAACTAATAACCTAATTTGGGAATCGCTGAACGTACGGAGAGAAGTGAAGACGGATGAGGAAGATTGTAGCTCACTGCAGAATCTCTGTCAACGCAAAAGCAGGCCAAGCAGCCAACTTGGTTAGAAAGTGAGAAATACCTGAGACTAGTATAATAAGGGACGTTACAATGGAGGATTGGATAGGCCGGTAAAAGAAAGCTGCCTTAAAAAATTGAAAAATGTTTTGAAGACAAGACAATAGAAACAGTTATAAAAAAAAAGATAAATAAAATAAGATTGTTAAGTATGCTGTGTCAACGGAGCTACACAATATATTTGGGCAACATTGTTTTTTTTTAAATAATATTTTTCTCTCCAAATGGTAACAAAAAAAAAAAAAAAATAAATTAAAAAAAATTAGACGTATTTGTATTGTATTCTACCACGTTTACTTTTTAAGACATAATAGTACGATTCCGACGATTCATTTTAGTACGGCTAGTTTTTTTAGATTTTTTAACTTATTGAAGGTTGATGATCGTTGGCAAACGTTGAGTTTATGCTAAGCACCTAACTTGCAGACAACATTTAGTAATTAAAAATAAAAAATTTCAAACTAGTTATCATAGCTAAAATTTTAGGAGTAGATATTTCTATTATTAAGTGACCTAAAATTAATTTGTCTGGTATAAATTCAGTTGCTGAAACACTCCCATACCATTTTATTCGCGGGAACGAACATTCAGCTAAAATTCTGAAGTCATGATCATAATTATTCCAGTTCACATAGCGGGATAGCCTTAGGAAAAACATTCATTTTAAATTCTTAACACATTGAGTATATTTAAATCAGAAAACGGATTTTTTTAATGAATCATATCACATAATTATGAAGAAATATTTAATTTTTTTTAGGTGGTGTAATAATAATTATGGCAACAATTGTCTGATTATTTTGAATTCTATTAACACTAAAATAGTAATAATATAAAATAGTCTTTTTTTGGAAGCTACAATATAACGGTGTTGGTTGGGCCAAAGAATTGAGGTTGGAATTATATTTTATTTATATGTGTTATTTTATATAAATATACATATATTATTCATTTATTTATATAAATATTTAGTTATTTGTATTTATTATATTTAGATTTAGCTATTTAGATTTAGTTATTTATATATATGTTATTTTATTAGAATAGCAATAGAATTTTCCTAGTTTGTTATCCGAAATTCTCTCATCCTCCCATTGTATTGTTTTTTTCGTTCTTTGGTTAAGCATCGTGTTTTAAGATTTAATTTCAAAGTGTATCCATTTTATGTTTTATTATTATTCATATTAGCAAGATATTTTTTTTAAATAATAAAAACTATTTTTTTCAGGTTTGCTTTGTTAATAGAGGTAAAATATAATAATACTTTTTGAATGAGGTATTTATGACATTGAACCCATTTGCAATCATTTATACAACTCTCATCTTGCCTACTTTTTAGAGAAAGTTTGAGTAATCAATTCAATATTGAACGTCCTTTCTATGCTGGATTCAATAGGTGACACTTTCTTTTCTCTTTAAACTAAAAGCGTCATACAGATTTCCAAATTATAATACACTGTCAGGATATGATAGAACTACCTAATATTAGTCATTGTGATTAAATTGGTTATTCGATGGGGATACATTCATTCAAGAATAACTTTTGATATATTTTATTTATTTTTTTTTTGTCATTACATTATGGGCTAAACAAATAAATACAAAAAAGATAAAACGGTTTTACCACCAATAGATCATTAATAAAACAAATGAAGTGAAAGGTGTTTAAGTCCTTAACAAGTTCGTTTAAGCTAAAAAAAAGCATATCATATTACAGTATTTTAACTGCTTGGTATTCACAATCACAAGTCCCTTACAGACCTATTTTACTTATTTATTGACATCGCTTGCCTGACCTTTAGACTATACGGGATTGGCTTCAGTACTTGCACTGAAAGCGCTGAATCCCACTTAATAATTTATTAAACTCTTAAGGTCTACTATTTCTCCGCTACTGGACGGCCTCCTTCCTCTGTGTCTTGTCCTGTCCCTCTTCTCCTTCTTCGGGCACAAATATTGAATTATTTGAACAAAGGGAAGTTGACTTTGCTTACTAACTGAGAAAACTCCTCACTGAGAAGGAATATTCCGGTAGCTCTCGACATATTGGCTCTTGTTTATGCTTGAGTGTCTACGGAACACCTCACGAAGGACGATGGGGCACTGTGGAACTCCCTTTGCCATCCATGCCCCGTGAGGAATTGAGATATTCAATGCAAATGCATTTTGAATTGTAGAGAAATATTTCCTTAGGGTTCCCTCTTTTCGAACAGTAATTCACCGTTGACCCCATTCCACCATTGTATCCTCCCGGATCTACCACAATCCTCACTTGAAGATTTTCCGAAAGACCTATCTATCTGGTCCCATCTTCTCACAAGAGGAGGTCGAGAAATACCAGCTCCGCTAGGACCTGCTGTTCGTGACACGCAGCAGTGCCGTTCTCTGGGTCGGTTAAAACCATTCTTCTTCTGGTGGTGTGTAAGGTTTCGAAGCCTGAAGGGAGATGGGAATCTCAAGATATCCAGCATAACACCTTTGTAGATTATTATAGTCACTAAGTATTTGAGGCCCAAAAAAACACCCCTGACACGACTAAGCCCATTCAGGTTGGGTCATTCTTGCAAAATACTCCAAGTGAGATGTGATTTTAATACTTCTCCTAATCATAAGGTTCGTTACCACCTCACTTGGATGCATTATGTCCCTCTATTTGTCGTACCTTTTATGAGGATGGCTTGGGTCATCTCCGCAGCCATCCTAAACTTCTTTCCCTCACACTATCTCGCCACCAGGTTAACGCAGCGCTACGCTTCTGCTTTGTTCCCAGTCTTGTATTCTAGGTTACAACGGTGGTCTAGTCATCGATATGGACAGCACTCCAAGCTATTCGTCAAACACTAGCTTCAATAAGGCAGGTCTAATGATTGACCCTTAAGGACGCGCCCTCTCTATGGAATCTTCTGACTCGTAGTAGCCTCTGATCTGAATTCGCCTTCATGGAAAAGCTCTCTACGGGCATATAAGCTCCCTGACGGACCTTTAACTGATTAATAGTTCATATCGAAGGTATAAATATCAAAAAGCTTAAAACTCAACATTTAAACTTCTGTTTATTGATCGAGATTATTGGACGGAGAACGGAGACGGAGTACTAAGGACCGGCATGTGATATCATTGCAGGACCCCGGAGAAAAAGAAAAAAAAACTTCTGTTTACATAAAAATACTTTCGGATCGTGAAATTCTGATTAGTTAATGAATTTAAATTAGTTTCTGAAATCATAGGGGAAACAGTCTAAATTTTCGTTTAAGTCACTTAAGAGTCTGTCTTCTTACGTTTAATATTTCAAATAATCAGAATAAATAGACTTGATGAAAACAAAATTATATGTGAATAGATACAATGAAACACCCCGGCCTATTTCAGAGAAGGCATGACCTGGAAGTGAGATTTCAAAACATAATAACCGAATTTTATCAATGGATATTATCTAAGAATAGCTCAAAGAGTAATTAAATACTAATTACTCCGGATATCGCGGGTCCATTATACTTTTTTATACTCTCTCCTATTACCTATCTAGGATTGAGTCATTTTAATAATTATTTCAATCATGATTTTCAGCGTTATTGTATGACGAAAGTGATGACTATAAGAAAGCTACTATACTATACGAAAGAAACTATCATACACCCTCAAACATTCTGAAAAAAACAGATAATGACTCTATTACAGTTTATTCTAAGTTTTTTTATTTGTTTTTCGTCTTTTGGATTTATTATTAATTAATTAATGTTTGTAGTTATGATCTATGAATTATTCCTCAGTATATACTATAGTGAAACATTCCATATTCCACATTATATCACTTGAAAGCTAATTTAATTGTATACACAATCAGTAAAAGCACTCCCACACATATATTAGCAGAAAAAATAAATTTTTTTGTTGGATTCGACCCCAAAGCGATAAGAAAATTGACACACATAAACTGATTCAATAATAATTTGAATCGGTTTTTAAATTTAGGCACTTAACAAAGCAATCAGTGGTAATTAATCACCAGGGCTAGGGTTCCTATGTAAATTCATATTGGCTCCTGACTTCGATATCACCTAGTAACAACTCATAGTATATGTTTTAACGCAATTGGGATTAAATTAAGCCAATTTAAATATTCATATTCGGCTTAATTTACATATTTTTTACATGTTACTTTCAAATGTTTAAAAAAAAAAAAAAAAAAAAAAAAAATTACTCCTGCTCAAAATTTGAGAGCTATATATACGCTTGTAACTACGTTATTTTCGAAGATAAAAAAAAATCATTATTATTTTTTAAGTCAGTTTTAAAATCAATACATATATATTTACATACTTGGCGTTTTTAATTTTATGAAAATCCTAGCCCTAGTAATCACCAATTTCATCACAAGAGAAAGCTTAAAATTACGAAGGAAACAATAATTATAATGTCTCAATAGCACGCACGTCAGGGATTTGCTTCATATATAGCAAGAGAGGGGGTTTAGAATTTTTGGTTTTGAACACTTGGTGTTTTTAAATTCGCACGGCGATAGACTTTTTTTTTTTTTTTTTTTCAATATAGGATTCTCCGTATCTTGAAACGTGAAACCTCAAATTTTGACGAGGGTTATTTTTTTTCTTTACTTTTTACTAAGATTTATTGAAAATACTAAACCGAAATTGATCATTTTATACTAACCTACATAATTAGGTAAGTATAAACTAAGTTAGTATTAAAAAATTAGAGGACGAAGGTATGAAAATCACTATTAAAAGTAAAAAACTAGCCATTCGTCTAATAAATGATAAATGCCTAACAGAACCATAGTTTATCAATATATACTAATTAATTTAGAAAATCACTTAATGACAGTATAATTTAATAGTTTTTAATGTAAAGGGTTTCATAATATGGTCATTCCATGCGAATTCATCAAGAATTTTTTTTATTATGTATGATGATACTAGAAACCACATAAAATAATTAAAATAATATTTTTCTTCATATAATCTGAATCAGGCTATTTGACTGAAAAATTACTATAAGACAATTTTTTTCTCAGAGTAAACCAGCTTCACCGGGAGCGCTGAAAACGCCAAAGTTTGGATTGCTCTAAATTAAAAACTAGTTGAGATAGAACTATATCAAAGGATACCTTACATGCCAAATTTCATGAATATTGGAGATCCTAAATTTCTGGATGAATTCGCATGGAATGTCCCAATACCACTGGTAGAACTTGACCTATTTTTTTTATTTTGATTTACAGCAATAATATTGAATACGTAATGGTTGACCGAGGAATGATTATGAAGGATGTTATACTTATAATTACTTTTTATTTTCTATATTACTTTTCAGTTAACTGTATTGTTTATTTACTCTTCATTTTCTATTTTATTAAACTGTTCATCTGTATTTTCCTTCACTACCTTGCTTACTTTTGATCATTTTTTTTTTTTTTTTTTTTTTTTGACAAACAACAATTTTTATTGAGTAAAATTACAATCTGTCCCAATTTGGACATCAATAGTAGTGCTGAAAGATATCGTACATACTACATTCATACAATATTTACACAGCATAAAATTACAATAAAATATATACACAATAATGTATCAATACAATAAAGTCAAGAATTCACTTTTACCTATATACACATACACACACTCATACATACATCACATTGAGTGGAGAATCTAGCCAGTGCTAGAACTCCAATAAATTTACAAAAGGTCGCGGGGCCACTGCCGTTTCAACCTTCTAGGTGGGTTGTATGGATGAGTGGAGCTGGATAGGGATTGAGCTAGAGGATTAGGATGATGAATGAGGTTCTGGTGGAATTTGGAAAATTTGGATGGAATTAGGTCTGAAATAAATGGTACATTAAGGTCGTGGTGCAAGGTATAGTTGGAGACATAATAAGGAGCATTTACTATTGTACGGAGGACTTTGGATTGAAAGGATTGAATGCGTTTGATGTTAGTACGTTTAGCTGTCCCCCACAGTTCAAGTCCGTAGGTCCAGATGGGCTTCAGTATTGTCTTGTAGATTAATAATTTGTTGTCAACTGCAAGTTCAGATTTTCTGTTGAGTAGTCGGTATAACTGTCCGAATCGTCGGTTGAGTTCTTGTCTTTTAAGTCTTGTATGTGGGTTCCAAGTCAATATTTTGTCTAACAGTAAGCCAAGATACCGGACTGTATCTGAGAGAGGAATTGGTAATGAGTTGAAATAAACTGGCGGACAGGATTTTCGTCTAAGAGTAAAGGTTATGTGTTTACATTTGGCTTCGTTCACCTTTACACGCCAGTTATTACACTAGTGTTCGATAAGGAAAAGGACTTTTGTTAACTATATTTATTTTTCATTTCTCTTTTAAATTGTGTTTATAATTAATTATTTCTTTATTTCTGTTTTTGTTTTTTTTTTCAATTTCGCTCATTATATTATTTATGATCTTTTCTGTTATTATCAAACACCTACATTGTAACTTGTTTTTTGACTCTGATGAAGACCCGCAATTTAGATCGAAACTATGGCTAATAAAAAGTGGTTTATTATTTTATATTTTATCATGACAAGAACCATCTCGCCCTTCATATAGCAATAACAATTTACAAGCAATGACATTTCGATTCCAACGTGGTGTTAAGTGGAAGTCTAACTTGCATTCGCAATAACAAAGAAAAAATCATAAGGAAAGACTTCATATAGAGCTTTAAATAGTATTTAATTCCCTATCCCCATATTCTTTTCACTCAAAGCTTCTGTTAGGCTCTCCTGAGTAAGGTTTTTTGATTGTGCTACACTGAATTTTGAAGCATCACAATCTAGAAAATAACTTGCGATCAAATCAAATGAATTCAAAGAGGTTTTTTGTTTGATAAAGTGGTTTATTCTATGAAATTATTTTTATTTTCTCACTTTTTTAAATTATTTACTTAAAACAATATCATTTTATGAAAAATTTCATGTTTAGGTGAACTGGAATTTCGAAGTTAGAACCATATCATGCGACACGGCACGACATACTTATTATGCTCGTCAGCCTTGATATAGCAATCTCTATTCTTCCTAGCATGTCTTGTTTTTCTCATGACAACTTCTTCCTAGAGACCTCAGCCAAATCCTGCATGACCTTTGAGTCCTTCGTAGAAAATAAAAATTCTTCTCATAGACTCATAGACATCACAATGACATAGGCACATTTAATTTCTTTCAATCCTTTTTTTATTTTTTATTTATTTTTTTTTTTTTTTATAGCCTGACATAGTTGTTTCGTTAGGAAAAGATCTGCAGAGAATTATGCTACAACTGAATTTTTTTTCTTGTAAAAAAAAACACCTAAATTCAAGTATTTCAACTTAGGAGGAAGACATTTTCTTTCTAATTTGTACGTATAAGTCTAAAAATAATAAATCATGTAGAATATTTCTTGAACTGTCTTGAAGATATACATCATCTCTATTTCGTTCGTTTGTTTTACACTTTTGATGTGAGATGTGTTATTTATGATTCTAATTTATAAGGTGTAATGCTTGGCGGTTAGGTGAACGAAAGCAAATGCACACTTCACCCTTCGACGCAAATCCTTTCCAACGTTTAATTTCAATTCCATACCGCTTCCTTCCTCAGACACAGTACGGTATCTTGGCTCCTTACTAGACTGACGTGGAACCCACATACAAGACTTAAAAGAAAAGAACTCAACCGCAGATTCGGCCAGTTACTACAGACAACTGAACAGAAATCTCATCTTACAGTTGACAACAAACTACTAATATACAAGACAGTACTGAAACCTATATGGACCTACGCTTCAACTTTGCTAAATATTCTAACATCAAACGCATCCAATCCTTCCAATCCAAAGTCCTTCGAACAATAGTTAACACTTGTTATTACGTTATCAACTGTACCCTACACCACAACCTTAATATTCCATTTATTGTAGACCTGGTGCCATCCAAAATTTCCAAATTCCATTAGAACCTTACTTATCATCCTAACACTCTAGCACGATCCTTATCCAGCTCCACCCATCCCTACAATCCTCCTCGAAGATTGAAACGGCAGTGGACGCTAGACGTTTTGTAAACATTTATACTGGAGTTCGGACACTGCTCAGATACTCCACTCATGTACTGTATGTTTGTGGCTATTGCGCCCTAGCTCTGCCTCCATTGGCTCACACCAGTGACGCGAGAGAGAGAGGCGCTGGGATCTCTTGGATTCTACAAGTGGGGGGAAAGGCCCAGTCTGGGGTTCCTTTAGCAGATTGTAAATATTTTATATAGTGATGATTTTGTTTATGATGTTAATTTATTTCTCACTCTGCATTTATCACAATTTTAGGTTTTTTTTTTTTTTTTTTTTTTTTTTTTTTTTTTTTTTTTTTTTTTTTTTTTTTTTTTTTTTTTTTTAGTTTTAGTTTTATAATGTTTATTTTTTAATATATAATTAATTATATTTTATGTAATTTACTTTATCATTATTTGCTGTACATACTGTATGAATGTGGTCTCTTATCACTATTACTTCTGAGAATTTAGAAACAAATTGTAATAGATTTCAATAAATATTTAAATTATCAGAAATAAATTATAAGTTCAGAAATTAGTTATTTGATGATATAGGAGATCATTAATTTTGCCTTGTTTTTTTAGCCTTTCTTATTTTCACTATTGCGATCGTGATGTCTATTACCAGTTTTCAACGGAAATACACCTGAGTCCAAATAACCAAGGCCCCGCAAAAACGTATGTGTTGTCCGTGTTTGTGTATTTGATAGTCCAAGAGAAAGTCCAGCAGAAAAATGAAAAGTTGTACGAAACTGAAATTTCATATTTAAGACAAATATACGCCCAAGATGTTATAGCAATTTTTAATAAAACTACCATGCAAATTGCACCTTTTTACGATTTTCTCAATAACGGCAATAACGATTTTAATTAAACTCGCTATATGGATGTAAAAATTTAATGGGATGTTTATTTAATAGTTCTTAAATTGATTTTAACAGCCGAGGTAAATGAAAGTCGTGTGTTGTCCACACCAGATTTTTTTAAAAACAATTTTTTCAGAATAATTCATGTAAATTATCTTTTTTTTATTTTTTTTTTTTATTGTATTAACATGAAACTGTTCGCCTTTAAAATAAAATATCGTTGTTGTCTTCATGTTCGTTTTCTCGTTTGCAGAGTTTCTTCAATTTCTCCTGTCATGCTGCTGTTTATTTCGGGTTCTATTTAAGAGTGAGGAATGGGCTCTCTGTAATTCTGTATGAACCTATCCAGCCAGATTCATATATCGGTATCAAATTCACGTTACTTACTGATTAACTGATAATTTTTTTATAAACAAGTTTCAGTGCTATTGTTGGAATTAAAGGGGGATTGAACCATAAGTTGGTCAGATTATCCCCTTGTACTCTTTCGAGCTTAATTTTGAGCAGAAATTTAATCTCTATTTGATGAAATAAAATAAAAACAGACTCGAAGGGTCAATCTCTAATCGGGTTTTGCGTTTATGATATACGCATACTCTCTCAATTGCATTTTTTTATTTTTTTATTTTTTTTATTTTTTTTTTTTTATTTTTTTATTTATTTTTTTTTTTGTAGTGACTTAAAAAGAAAGAATTTTTCTTGATTTGACCATTTTTTTTTTAAATTGTATAATTCACTCTCCTTAGTGTTAAAAAAAATTCAATTATGGTTAAATTAAGCTAAATATTGAATGATAATGGTGAGAAAATTATGTCAATTGTTTTCATAGTGCAGCCGCTCCAGCATTTTCTTTGTTCAACAATCACAAGAAACAAAATATACAGAGATATGAAAATAATGAGGTAGTACAGGGGTATAAGAGTTGACTCTAAACTCTTACGAAAAACAAGCAAAATACGTGTTGTCCACGTAGGAAGAATTTATAGATAGATCACTGGTAAGGGGTGGGGTCACCTGTGGAGTAGTGACTAGTATAGCAAACCTTCTGTTTAGAGTAATCACCTCCAACTAAATGTTACGATGATCACTCCTTTACTAGTATATAAGTGGACTGTATGAAAAATATAACTAAATGAAATAAGGCTGGACCAAGATATAAAAAACACAATCTGGCCCAGAGGACCAGAGAGGACAAGAGAAGAACAGATTCACCTTCCGGAGCATTTTCACCATCTCAGAGATCACCACATAAATTATCACTTGTTATAATTTACAATAGCACAATTTCAGAACCAGTCCTAATGAACACCTGGTCATTCAGTTAAATTTGTACCAATTTTCATTATTATATAATTAATTTTATCCCCATACTGTGTTTTTTATATCTTGGCCCAGCCTTATTTCATTTAGTTATATTTTTCATACAGTCCACTTAAATACTACTAAAGGAGTGATCATCGTAACATTTAGTTGGAGATGATTACTCTAAACACCTTCTATGCCCTGTGTCGAGGGTTCGAACCCAGCAGATAGCCCTATATTTTTTTTAAGGAAGTTAAAAAATCTGGTGCGGACAACACACGACTTTCACTTACCTCCATTTTTAAAATCAATGAAAGAATTTTCAAAAACAGAGATAAAAATACGTGAAATTATTAAGGAATTAATTAAATTGAATTTTTATAGAAACGTGTGTTTTATTAAAAAATCTATTATATTATTATCTAAAATAATTAGTTAGTTTTATGTTCATTTTATCACTCTCTATTAACTTTTAAAAGCTTGTGTGTGAGATAATATTTTTTCTAAAATATTAGCTTTCCAACGGTATATCATACATGTATATTACTGCTCTTATGTTCAAAAACGAAAAGTTGCATTAAAAAAATATTTTTTCTGTTGGGTATCGAATTTATTCAATTTATATATTTACCTGTTTTTCTTCAACGTTAACAAGACAATCTAGTTATTATTATTGAATCTACAAAATTAAAGGTACTTTAGAGGAAGAAAATTTAAAATATCGGCATGTAAGCCCTGTCAGACCATTTTAATCAGAATAAAACCTACATGATATTAAAGCCCATTAAATTTTATTTCGATATAGCGAGTTTAATCAAAATCGTCGGAACCGTTTTCGAGAAAATCGAAAAAAGGTGCAAAATGCATGGTATAAAGTGCCTCTTATGGTAAGCTCATTTTGATGAAAAAAGTTTTTTCACGTCTCGGGCGTATAGTTGTCTTAACTATGAAATTTCAGTTTCATAGGACTCACCGTTTCCGCCCGGGTGTTACCACACACACACACACACAGACCTTTTTGCGAGACTTGTTTATTTGGACTCAGGGGGAACCTAAAACGTGTATTTCCGTTGAAAACTGGAATTCAAAAATTTTCACGATCGCAATACTTCCCCTTACTATGTATAGTAAGTGAAAGTAAAAACTTATTTTAGCCGTCCTTCCTTGGTTCCGAGCGATGTGTGCGATGTCAAGTACTCGCTAAGAATCCTTACCATAATTAAACCTGAAGAGGAAAAATTTAAGACTCTCTCTGCAGCATCGTCCGACTAAGTATCATAAAAGTGACAATTACTGAATAAACAAACTGGTAAGGCGTATCTAAGGAGGTGCATGCGATAGCTATGTAAGGCATGTTGATATGCAAAGTAACTGCGCTACACGATATTTACTGCTCTTTCACAATCGTTGTTGGTTGCTAGCCTCGAGATATACCCGATAAGATCTAGAAGAGGAGCTTGGCATATAAAAAATAAAAATACCTCTGGTCTAGTAAAGGATAGGGGCTCATTAATTATGTCCTTTGCAACTATCAACGTCTTATATTTATCGCTAAAATATAAATCGCATGTATAATAAAAAAGATTTTGGTTGAAGACCAGTAGGTTTGTTTGGATCATACAGGACCACATTAGATTATTTGAATATGGGGCTCATATGACTTATAGTTTTTACTTTAAACGTTGTTTCTATCCAAACATAGATAATAATAATAATAAAAATAGCGAACCGCAAGGTTGGGTGCTGATACCACCAAACATTGCATAGATAGATTTGTCCAATGATCACCGTCCAAGCATCATCATCAGACATAAAAAAAGCCTCGGCCTACATCTCGGGCTAGTCGGTTTAGAGTGTACTAACTTTTTATGAATTCGTCCTTCACTGGGCTTAAAAACTTTACACACCCATTTCATTCGTCGCGATGTTATCAAGTCAATTGTAATGACAAGGTTCAAGCTCCGTAGTTCCGCGTTGTGTAACCTTTTGAATTCAGCAATAGCCTCATCTCTCGTTGGGCAAACATGGAGGTATAAAAAAACAACAACATATGAATTAGGACTTTTCCTCAAGATGATATGAAATCAGGAACACGAAAAACCACAAAAACAAGAAAATAACATTAATTGAGGACATCATGTGCGAAAGCATAGAGACCGTAACTAAGAACGCGTGGACCATATATATCGAAATAGAGAGAGCTCATGGTTTTTACAGGACAAAAAATAAATAAAATAAACATTATACATTGTTTTTTTTCTGTTTCCTCAACACCTCTCTCCCTTTTAAATTGAATGAAAAACTTGAACACCTTGGAGAGCTCTGTTCTTTAAAAATGTTAAAGAAAAAATCTAGTGCGGGCAACACACGACTTTCACTAACCTCCGTTGTTAAAATCGATTAAGAATTTTGGAATACAGTTATGGATGAAAATGAGTGAAAGTGTGTTTTATTTAAAAAATATATTATATTATTATTTAAAACAATTAATTAGTTTTTTTGGCTTTTAATTACTCTTTATTAACCTTTACAAGCTTTTGTATAAGATAATATTTTTTCTAAAATCTTTATCTTTCCAACGGTATATTATACATCTATATTATTGTTCTTATATCCAAAAACGAAAAATTGCATTAAAAAATATGTTTGCAGTTTTGTCCTTTAGTTGGATATCGAGGTAATATTTACTTGTTTTTTATCAATGATATCAAGATGACATAGTTATTTTTATAGAATCTACAAAATCTAGAAGGAAAAAAAAACTCAAAAATTCGGCATTTAAGCCCCGTCAGAGTCATTCTATCCGAATAAAATTTTACATCAATATAGGAAATTTAATCAAAATCGTTAGAGCCGTTTTTGAGAAAATCGTAAAGAAGTGCAAAATGCATAATAAGAAGTAGCACTTCCGGTCAGCGCATTTAGGTGAAAAAGTTAAAGTGGTAAGTGAAAGTTACTAAAAAGAAAATTCTGCAAGAAAGGGAGTTACAAGGTTATCGTGAGAGCCATGAGTATGATGTTAAACAAGACACGATCCTGCAGAAGCTCAGTAGCCTTTACCGTATCGGCGCTCAAGGTATTATTTACTTATAATACTTGGGAATTAACTTCATCTAAGACTTTAATTCCCTTTAACTTGTTTTAAACAAAGGAAAAATTGTTGTTTAAGCTATGGATTGCTAATATTAAACTGAGCCATAGATAACAGAGACTATTAGATAGTTACAATTATTTGAATAAGTGACGCTGCCTGGATTGGGTTGCTTTTACAATACGAACAAATTTTTCTCTTAGGACTATTTTTACTATTATAAATTTTAATATATAGCAACAAAACATTAACACATTTTTTTTTAAATAATATTTTTTTGTTTAATCTTATCTCATGTTATCCTTTTTTTTCTATATATCGTTTCCCTCTCATACTAATCTGAAAAAATTATTTAATCTTAGGTGTAGATTCTTTTAGGTGAAGGTCAAATTTTTTATATAAATAAAATTGGAGGCTGATGTCTACTTCACCACTATTTTATTGAAAAAAAATATTCGCACTACGTTTCGGCTACAATGCCATCTTCAGGTGCAGTGGAACAACTTAGATTTAGTGTGGGTAGCTGCTTCCTAGTCAAAACCACATGACCAAATAGATTTGGTTCCACTGATTTAGTTCCACTGCACCTGAAGATGGCATTGTAGCCGAAACGTAGTGCGAATATTTTTTTTCAATAAAATAGTGGTGAAGTAGACATCAGCCTCCAATTTTATTTATATTTAATCTTTCTCCCTCTCTCCCTATATATATTGAGGTATTGTCGACAACTAATGAAACGTAAGATATTTATAAGCAGTTCGAAACGAAACATGGAGTGAATATCCCTATGTAGTCAATGCATTCTGTTCAGAATACTATACCTCTTGATTCAAAACTTTAAACGGAATTTTATTTTCTCATTCATGAATACAGGACACAGGATGTCCATTATCAACCATTATAAAGGGAATAGGCGATGTATCTTTATATTGGTAGATTAAGCGATTATAATTACCTTTAAAATACTTAAACAAAAAAAAAAACTTACTACCAAATTAAGGTTTCTTTTTTTTCTTTCATAAGAGCCTTCTCCTGACTGATGTAAACATAACAAAAAAATAATTAGAGAAATCGGCCAAGCCGTTCACGCGTGATGCGATGACCAAGGGAATAGGCGATTCATTTATATATATATATATATATATATATATATATATATATATATATATATATATATAGAGAGAGAGAGAGAGAGAGAGAGAGAGAGAGGTGTTAACTAATAATCTAAATCTATTTCAATATTTTAGGTATCACAGAACTGTGTTCGATATATTGGGAAAAAAAAATAGGTGATGACTTAGATCATGCAATACTTTGATTCACTTCCGGTTCATAGTAAGCGGTAATACTTCGCTCTTGTTTCATACTGTTTATGGATATAAATATAATCGATTGTATGAAAAAAAAGGAAAATGCCTATATTCGATCAGACAAATTATATTATTCAAGAATTAAACTCTTTTAATCTTTGAATTAAAATCTTTGAAACTACAAATTATTTATTCGGGCTAAGTGAAAGATGCTACAACAAGGGCAGTAATGCTAGTGTTCTCAACAAGGTAGAAATTAAAAGATATGGAAAAGCGGCGCGTGTTAAGAAATGTGTACTGTTCGACTACTTGTTGCGTACCGACAGAATTGCAAACCTACTCACTGAAAGGTCAGTGATAATTCAAAGGGGACAACTGGCACATAGGCCTCGATGAGAAACATTGGCCTTGAGATCCGAGCTATGTAGGCCAGAGGAAATTAGAAACTTGGATAGGAGATGCACGAATCTTGTGTGTACTATAATACAATAAAATAAATTAGCTTTTTTTTTTACTGTTTATTTACTGTATTTATTTACTTTATTTTATACTTTTTTTTTATTTTGTACATAGATGTGTCTATGTACATGCATTTGTATACATTTCTTTCTCTACCGCTTTTACCTAAGTAAATAATTTAAAATATCTAATGCTTTTTGACTAGATGTGCTATCTTTATTTGTAAATTTCATGTTATTCTAAAGGGACTAAGTCCCAGAATAAAAGCTTTTTTTCTATTCTATTCTATTTTATTCTAAAATAAATAGTTTTTTAACTAATGGTAGTCAATGTCTCGGTCTTCTTCTCACTTTGGTTTATTATTATAGCAAACTACAAACGGGCGCACAATGGTTCCAGACGCATTTAGATTGAGACAAAAGTCGGCCCTGGTCGTGTATTTATGATGCATTAGCCATTTTAGCGCCATTATGTCCAAAAGTAAATCCACTTTTAATGATAAGATTATCAATTTTTTAGCACGTTTCTTGAGACCAGAAATACATAAGTTTAGTCGATAATTCCGAAACATATCTCTGTAACTAATTATATATATATATATATCTGTATTTGCCTTCATTGCTAACTGTTATTACATAAAGAAAACTTTGGGTTTCATACCACAACATGGTAATTTGTTTATGAATTTCCACAAAATGTTAATAATATAATAATAATAATAATAATAGGCTTACCGAACCCGAAGGTTCGATGCCGATACCACCAAACTTCGCCTGCACAGACTCGTCCAATGTTCACCGGTCAAGCCCAAGCCCCCGAGATCAGCCTTAATGCAATCCTCCCATCGACGCTTCGGCCTACCTTTCGGACGCCTACCAGTCGGTTCAGCGAATACCAACTTTCTCGGAATCCGTTCCTCACTAAGCCCAACAACTTTACGCGCCCATTTGAGTCTCCGCGATGCTATCAACTCAATTATATTCACAGGGTACAAACTCCGCAATTCCTCGTTGTGCAACCTTCTCATAATAACAATTTTTATTGAGAATATTTTACAATCTGTCCCAATTTGGACATTAATAGTATTGCTGAATGATATCAAACATACTACATTCATACAATATTTACACAACATAAAATTACAATAAAATATATACACAATAATGAATCAATACAAAAGTCAATAATTCACTTATACCTATATACACATACACACACTCATACATACATCACATTGAGTGGAGAATCTAGCCAGTGCTAGAACTCCAATATATTTACAAAAGGTCGCGGGGCCACTGCCGTTTCAACCTTCTAGGTGGGTTGTATGGATGAGTGGAGCTGGATAGGGATTGAGCTAAAGGATTAGGATGATGAATGAGGTTCTGGTGGAATTTGGAAAATTTGGATGGAATTAGGTCTGAAATAAATGGAACATTAAGGTCGTGGTGCAAGGTATAATTGGAGACATAATAAGGAGCATTTACTATTGTACGGAGGACTTTGGATTGAAAGGATTGAATGCGTTTGATGTTAGAACGTTTAGCTGTCCCCCACAGTTCAAGTCCGTAGGTCCAGATGGGCTTCAGTATTGTCTTGTAGATTAATAATTTGTTTTCAACTGTAAGTTCAGATTTTCTGTTGAGTAGTCGGTATAACTGTCCGAATCGTCGGTTGAGTTCTTGTCTTTTAAGTCTTGTATGTGGGTTCCAAGTCAATCTTTTGTCTAACAGTAAGCCAAGATACCGGACTGTATCTGAGAGAGGAATCGGTAATGAGTTGAAATAAACTGGCGGACAGGATTTTCGTCTAAGAGTAAAGGTTATGTGCTTACATTTGGCTTCGTTCACCTTTACACGCCAGTTATTACACCAGTGTTCGATAAGGAAAAGGTGTCTCTGAAGGTTTAAGGATGCTGTTTCAGGATTGGAACTGGATGATAGGATGGCGGTGTCGTCTGCAAAAGTTGCCAGAAAGGTATCAGGATGTGTAGGAATATCAGCAGTGTAAAGGATGTAGAGGATGGGTCCCAAGACGCTACCTTGAGGAACACCGGCCTCAACGGGATAAAGGTTAGAAAATTCTTCACCACAGCGAACTCGGAAGGAACGGTTCGAGAGATAGGATCGGAGAATGAGGTATAGGGATTGGGGTAAATGGGTTTTCAGCTTGAAGAGTAATCCAGTGTGCCATACCCGGTCAAAAGCTTGCGCAATGTCCAGAAACGCACCAGAACAATACTCTTTGCATTCAAGAGCTGAGGAAATATGGTCTACAACTCGGAGCCCCTGTTGAACTGTGGAATGCTGAGGACGGAATCCAAACTGATGGGAAGGAAGATTTTGAGATTCTAATATGGGTAGGATACGTTTTAGAAGAAGCCTTTCGAAGATTTTTGAGAGGATGGGGAGTAGACTAATAGGCCTGTAGGATGAAGTGTTGTTGGAAGGTTTACCTGGTTTTAAAAAAAGGATGATGGTGGAATGTTTCCATAACAGTGGAAAATAGGTGGTGCGGAGGATGCAGTTGTAAATATAAGTAAGGAATATAATAGCTTTCTGCGGAAGTTGTCGGAGGATCTGGGGAGTAAGGAGATCGTGTCCAGGAGATATACGGAGAGTCAGTTTTTGGAGAAGATATTTGACCTCAGAGGGATTAATAGCTTTAGGAGGTAGGGAAAGTGGAATCGGTGACATAAGAAAGTCTTGCACTTTTGCGGTGTGATTGATGTGGGATTCCGGGTGAGGAGTGAATACTTTGGAGAGGTGTGTGGCGAATTCCTCGGCTTTATCTTCATCAGACGCAGCCCAGGAGTCATCACCACGTCGGAGAGGATGGGAAACATGATGGTATTTTAGGATCTTTTTCGTGACATTCCACAGGGAATTATCACGAGCTGATAGAGAGGAGAGGTAGGAATTAAAGGACTGGGAACGGAAGTTCGCCAACTCCCTCTTCAATTGTCTACAATAGAAGTTATAGGAGCGGCGATCTGTTGGGTGTCGGGTGCACTGCCATAATGATCTTGCTCGGCGTTTGGTGTGGATAAGGTCTATAATAGGTTGTGGAAAATGATTTTGGTCTGGATTTATATTGGAGTGTTTAGGAGAGGAAGCAGTCCAGACAGCTTGTTGGATGGCGGTGGTAAAGGAATAGACGGAATTATCTAGGTCATCTTGGGTTTTGAGGGTTACTCTGAGGTCAATATTATCGGTTAGGATTTGGCGGAAAAGGTTCCAGTTGACAGGGCCTCGGATGAATGATGGTGGAATGGGTTTTGGAATTGGAGTGAGAGATACTTTTAGGATCAGTGGACTATGGTCTGAGGATAGTTCATCAAGGCGAGTTAAAGACAAGTTGAGAGAGCCTAATCCGCTGTGGATAAAGAAGTCGAGGATGTCAGGATTGCGGTTAGGATCGGTTGGCCAGTAGGTAGGGGAGTCAGGAGGCAGGATATTAAAATTTCGGGAGTTGAGTGCAGACAGCAAATTTCGTCCCCGAGAATTCGTGGTTCTGGAACCCCACTGCTGATGCTTGGCGTTTAAGTCTGCACCCAGAATGAAACGATTTCCTAAGGAATTCAGGAAGGATACAAATTCAGAATTGGAAATGGAATGTTTAGGAGGGCAATATGCAGATGTGAGGGTTACCGGAAAGGAAAAAGTCTTGATTACTATGGCTGTGGCTTGTAGGAAATCATAGGTGGGAAGTGGGAGTAAATGATGAGAGAGGGATTGGTGGACAATGATACCAGAACCGGCATGGGCTTTACCGTCTGGGTGGTCAGTACGGTATGTCATGTATTGCGGTATTTTGAAGTACTGTTTAGTCGTTAGTCTTGTTTCAGTTATAAGTGCAACATCGATTGTTTTGTCTTGCAACAACGCTGTCAGTTCGTCAGTATGATTTCTAACACCATTCGCATTCCAAAGGAGAATGGATAAGGAGTTAGGTGAAGTCATTTAAGGATTTTTCAAGGCAGGGATTAGATTCGATACTAGATTTGTAAGGAGTGATATAAGCGGCATAACAAGAGATTTGATTTCGGAGATGAACGATGTCATTAGACTGGTAAGATCTGTGACGTTTGATGGTGGAAGGATATGAGAAATTTGATGTTGAGGAGTTTTTTGAAGATTAGGTAAACTTTGAGGGATAGATTCTTGTACAATAGATTGAGAATGTTGAGGAAAATGTTGTTCCGGCAATGCCTCGACTTCATGATTCTGGTTACCACCTCCAAGCAAGTGGGCAAATGACACGTTAGAATTTACAAGTTTAGATGGTTCTCTTCTGCTTCTGGTTGGTACAGCTGTTTCATTCGGATCCTGAGGTTTTTGGTATCTGGTTCTGAGTTTCTTGTAGATTTCACATCCCTTGTAGTTAGCCGGGTGGTCCTTGAGGCACAGAGCACATACAGCGGGTGCTGATCTTGATCTTGTACATTCTTCTGTTTTATGCTGTTCACCGCATTTCACACAGCGTGGTATGTGATGGCAATAACTTTTGGTATGACCATATGCCTGACAGTTATGGCACTGGACTATTTCTTTCTTTGTGTAAGGTTTTTCAACTTTTACACGGGTATAGTACAGTCTGCTGAGGTCATAGATTTTTTCGACTCCTGCTGATGGTTCCAAGTCCACGAAGAATAGAGGCAGTGGACTTTTATCTTTTAGAACGTTGGTGACTTGCCTCACTTGGAATCCTAATTCTGTCAGTTCTTCTTTGATTGCTTCAACGGGTGTTGAGGAATGTAGGTTTCTGATTACGACCCTTAATGCTCTCTCTTGGCGCAGCTGATAAGTATGAAAGTCAGCTTTGGTCTCAGTCAGATATTTTACAATCTTTCTGTAGGTTTCAGCAGTAGTCGGAGATATTTTAGTATCATTGGTTCTACTTATACAATAATAACTATTAGGATCTGTTACTTTGTTTAAATGCGCACACATCAGTTTAAAATTTTTAATATTTTTAACAAATATTGGTGGAGGTAGTGGTTCTCTGGGTATAGGAGAAGATTCCATGGTTTCTTTTTCATTTTGGAGGATCTGAAATGGATTCGGTGTAAAAAACGGAGATTCATCAGTTAATCCTTGTGATGATGTGCTGGGCTGTGGTTCAGATCCTAATGAGGTAGCTGACGCGGTCGCTGGTGGAATCATTTTTTTATTTTGTTCACGGCGGGGTCTCTTTTTTGTGGGAGACGAGTTAGAACCTGCAGATCTAGATCTTTTACTTGCAGACTTTGAGGACATGACTTGATGAAAATATCTCATTGATTAAGAAAATAATAATAATAAATAAATAATGAGATAAGAATTAAAGATAAAAGAAAGATAAGTTAAAGAAAAGCAAGCCCGAGCTTGCCGAGCTAGCGGCAATCAGCTGATCAGTGACCCTTCTTTCACTTTTTCGTGATTGTACAAAGTAAATTATAACTTTTCTTACCGAAACTTCTCCAATATTCACTGCCGTAATATTCCTGAGGTCTAGTGATGTTCTCCAGACTGAATTCTAGCGAATTCCTACTGAAAAAAGCAAAAATCTGAGAGACGATGTAACGTATGACTGTTATCATCGAGCGCATCAGCTGGTTTTTTTTTTTTTTTTTTTTTTTTTTTTTTTTTTTTTTTTTTTTTTTTTTTTTTTTTTTTTTTGTGCAACCTTCTAAACTCCCCAGTGGCCTCATCTCTCTTCGGACCAAATATTTTACGCAGCACCTTATTCTCGAAAACCTTAAGCCGTTGTTCATCCTTCAAAGTAAGCGGCCACGTTTCGCATCCGTAAAGAACCGTTGGAAGAATAATAGTTTTATAAGTTCTAACCTTTAAGTTTTTAGACAGAAGCCGCGAGCTAAGCAATTTACCAACCGAATAATAACACGCATTTCCCACCTTTAACCGGGACTTTATTTCTTCCTGGATTTCATTTTTTCTTGTTATCATTGAACCTAAATACTTGAATTTCTCTACGTGTTCAAAAGTATGACCTGAAATATTAATATCATCAAGATCGCCACCATTTCTGCAACTAATCATATATTTCGTCTTATCGGTATTTAATTCGAGACCTATTTGTTTACCGGTTTTTATTAACACACTTGTATTTAGTTGTATAGTTACTAGTTTGCTTCCGGATAATGGGCGTTTTACCTCAGAGGAATCCATGACTGTTTGTGGTATTTTGTGAACTAAAATATGTGAGTAGGGCGTTCGAACCTACGTCACACCCTCCAGCAAGCCTGGAGGGCCGCTCTCATTGTTGGTCAGCGAGTCCATCGGACTTAGCCGGGAGGAGCTTCCGAGGAAATTCCACCGACCATCCCCAAATCCGCCACCCGTGGGACGCTCCCCATACGCGGTAATGAGATCCGCGCGAGGTCAAAATGTTAAGAGGAATTAAATAATTTATAGTTTTTCTGACATTTTGTAATAGTCATTTTAGTGATTTAATAATTTTTCTTCTCGCTCGATAACTGATCAATTTGACTTGGTAAGTTATTCCCGCCAGAGGTCTACCGGTGTCACACCTCAGCCAGCAAACAGCACGGAGTAGGGACGAGAAGCCGGTCTCCTCTTTCTCTCACACAATAAGCCTTCTCTCACTCCCTCCACACTTTTCGACTATAATTATTGTTTATGCGTATTAGTAATCTTTACAATTATCATTTTACTATCTCAGTGTAGCTCATATTTTTTACACGGACAATTACCATCCATATTGTATTAGCTAAAGATGGGCTAACAAAAAATATTGTTCAAGCTGTATAATTAAGATATTGACATAGTTTGTTAGTGTTTCTGTCGTAATTAATTAATGATATATAATTCTAAGAAATAAATTATAATAAATATAAAAAAAATAATGCTTGGTGTTTTGTTATTTTTATATTTCCTCATCGTTCACCCATATACCCTTTTCGGGCGTAACCCACCTCACCCACCCTAATATAGACAGTTAGACTTAAGTTATTTCGGACAGCTTCTTGCATCGGGAAGAGAGTTTCTATATTAAAAAGTGTCCTTTTTAGTGTGGTAATCCTAGTTACCATTGATTTATTTCGATTCGTATCCTTTTAAAAGGAGAATCAAGTCAAAAATGGAGGTTCTCTTCCATTTTGAACCGTATCCTGGTTACAATAAATGTCAATTGTTACGAATCCTTTCAACGAGAATGGCGACTTTAACTTAGAATGAAAAACAAAACAAAAATTAAAACAGTCCTTAAAATATGAAAATCGGGCATATCCTTTGAAATAGTAAATTAGTCCTTTTCGGGCGTATATATACCCTTTTATATACCCATATACATCCTTACACACTTGCAATAAGTTAGTAATTATTTTCTACACTAGGAATAATTGATTTGTCAAAACAACGTTTGCTGGGACAGCTAGTTTAATTTATAAACTGTGTTATTATATGCCTTTATTTATTTTAGTTACATTTTATGTAATTTGACTTTCCTTTTGTTTATACTGTATGGATGTGATCCATACATTATATGGTAATGTAATGTAATAATAATGATATTATTATTGTCCATTGTGTCAAATCGTAATATATCCGAATAAATAAAAATATTAATTTACTAAGAATAAAAAAAATAATTTAAACAGTTCTTAAAATATGAAAATCGGGCATTATATTATATATATTAAATATTGAAACAGTAAAATAAGTCCGTAAAGTTACGGAAAAGTTTTCCGTGCGTAAAAGATACGACATCATATATAATATGAAGCTTCATAAATATGTATGAGCCCGAGGCCTTGAACTGTCTAGACTAAGTACACTTTATTGTCGTAAGATAATTGGCCGAAAGTGATTTTCGATTTTCCAAGGAAGGTCGATCATATATCTTCTTCGGTAATGAATGATAATTGTCTCATGATTACTGGACATTAAAGCGCTCAGTCGAATGGTCCTCTTCAGACTCTTGTACTTTTTTTTTTTAAATATTATTAAAGTTAGTGTATTAATGGTGGAATGAAAATGCAATCAACCGGCAAAGGATTAGTTACTTTCAAATCGAAGTAGCAAGAAGCAACAATATTAAATACTTTACTAACAATTCTTTCAAGGAATTCATTTATAAAGGTGTTCAACATTTGAATATTTTAATTTTCGTAACTTGTGCCATTATCAATACTGCTAACGGCTGAACATGGCAAAATTATTAACTTGGAGTGAACAATTTAAACTGCAAAATTTAGAGATAGAAAGGCTTCTGTTTCAGTTTGATGTTCTCAAGTAGACCAATGGCTTCTCAACATTCCCGACAACTTGATCCTCTCTACGACTTTCCAAAACTAAATAAAAAAACGCACTTTTACTTTCACGATCATAAAAAAAGAAAATGACTTATCTGGTTTTTAAACAATGACCTTTCAATTTGTAACTGATCATCAACTTATCCGCGAGAAGTCATTGGGGAATAATGTTAAATTACCTTAGCGTAAAATATTTTAGAAGCCTTGGCTTTTTTAAAACATCACATACATGGAAAACTTTAATATTCTAAGCGATATAGTTGCTTGTTTTTATTGCTACTGTTTACAATCCCAACCTAACAATTGGTAATTGTTGTAAAATCGCAGAAGTTAATGAATTAGAATTTGATTTCTTTTTGAGAATTTGGACAAATATCTTCTTGTATATGTTTTAAATTTTAGGTAATTTTTACTTTCACTTACTATATATAGTAAGGGGAAGTATTGCGATCGTGAAAATTTTCGAATTCCAGTTTTCAACGGAAATACACGTTTTAGGGTCCCCTGAGTCCAAATAACCAAGTCCCGCAAAAAGGTCTGTGTGTGTGTGTGTGTGTGTGGTAACTCCCGGGCGGAAACGGTAAGTCCTATGAAACTGAAATTTCATATTTAAGATAACTATACGCCCGAGACGTGACAAAACTTTTTTCATCAAAATGAGCCTACCAGAAGAGGCACTTTATACTATGCATTTTGCACCTTTTTTCGATTTTCTCAAAAACGGTTCCGACGATTTTAATTAAACTCGCTATATCGATGTAAAATTTAATGGGCTTTAATATCATGTAGGTTTTATTTAGATAAAAATGGCCTGACAGGGCTTAAATGCCGATATTTTAATATTTTCTTCCCCTAAAGTACCTTTAATTTTGTAGATTCAATAATAATAACTAGATTATCTTGTTAACGCTGATGAAAAACTGGTAAATATATAAATTGAATAAATTCGATACCCAACTAAAGGAGAAAACAGAAAAAATATTTTTTTTAATGCAATTTTTCGTTTTTGAACACAAGAGCAGTAATATACATGTATGATATACCGTTGGAAAGCTAATGATTTTAGAAAAAATATCATCTCATACACAAGCTTTTAAAAGTTATTGGAGAGTGATGAAAAGAAGATAAAACTTACTGATTATTTAAGATAATAATATAATTGATTTTTTAATCAAACACATGTTTCTATATAAATTCAATTAGATTAATTCCTTAATAATTTCACGTATTTTTATCTCTAACTGTATTTGAAAATTCTTTCATTGATTTTAAAAATGGAGGTAAGTGAAAGTCGTGTGTTGCCCGCACCAGATTTTTAATTATTTAATATGATTTTCATGCTACTGTGGCTATTGTAAGATATCAAAGTGGAAGCCCTAAATTTGTTCTATCCAGCTTTAATTAGGATCTTTAATGAGTACCTGACTTAGCAAAGGTTCTGGGCTACCATCTTACGTTCCCTTTGAAGGACAGCATAACGAAGATTTTTTCCCTTAAAAACTTAATTATTTAGAACTTAAACCTACCGTTCAAAGTACTTCCTGGCATCCTTTCTCTTCCAAGTTCTCCAATCTCAACGTCCATCGTACATCTCTGATATATTTTCAGTTAAATCCTCCGTACACTCGTTCGCGGCCTTTAGACCTGTATATAACACATCATAGAACCGAAGCATTCTATTCCTTTATCCGTCATTCCAATACCCTTCCGACCTTCAAATCCCGTATGTTCAAACACTTCCTGCCTATCCAATTTTCAATCGAACCTAACTGATTTGCAAATTTCAATAAAAATCGGTAAATGGAGCAGAGAAAAACGTTTACGAATCATATTTTATTTCGTATAGTATTTAAAGATTTATGAATTTTATTTCGCACATTTTCATATGCATTATAATTTTCTTTTTCACTGTATATATGAACATATTTTTATTTTTTTATTCTTTCCTAATTTGTTTTTCTAAATTATTCTACCTATTAAGTTATAACTATTATTCATTATCTATGTTATTTCTGTTGTCATCACTCCAAGACAGTGAAGCTCTAATTAAATTTTTCTGTAATATTATTCTAAAAGGACTTGTCCCAGAATAAATAAATAATTTATTATTATTATTATTATATACCTAATATTTAGGACTTATGGGGTCCTTGCCATTGAAAATGCCGTATTAAGGGGTCCGCAAAAATGTTTTTAGGCAAGAAACGTTTTGCAGGATTTTTACGCTAAGCATGCCTGCTAAACATATTCGAGTCCTGCTATGTCTTAGAGCAGTTTTCTTTCCGTAAACATAAGCTCTGTAATATTAAGAGAAATCTTCGCTTGAAGAACGTAGAGCCCAGTTTCTCTTTGCAATCAGGCTCTTAGTGTCTCAATGGTGGTGAAATCCATGATCAACTGCGTTCGGGACGCTAGAGAGGCCAAGGAGGTCGGTGTCCCTCCACATGATGACCAGAACTAAGGAATCTTTTGCTTCTAGGAAATAGGGAAGAATTGCTAAAGGTATTTAAACCTGAATTCGTCACCAACCGGCGACTCCTCTCTCCCATTGTATCTTTCCGGGTGAGGATAACCATAGAAAGATGTAGATACGTATCCCATCCTCAAAGACCTGCACCGCACCAGGAGATACTCCGATAAGGGCTTTTTTTACCTTCATTTAGGTATTCAGACTTAAAATTAACTGCTAGTGAAATTTTATATTAAGTTGATTCTCTGAACAGAAAATTAGTGGAATCGGCTGGATACTTGATATGCACACAAACAACATCTAAAAACATTTGAATGTTCTAGATTATGTAAATATAACTAGGTATTTCATTCCTTTGGATATTAACTCTAAGATCGAATCAAAACTCTACTGATTTTCTGAAGTAAAATTTGCAATTAAAATTTTATTAACGAGGTAATAAAAACGAGTTATCAAAACAACTATTATTTACCAAACAACCTTCAATTCCAGTCCTTTTTGATTTATTCATATACAATTTACTACTAGATATCTGAATTGTTAATGACAAAAAAAAAAGTTTCCTATAGACGCTTTTCAAATCGACATTTTGGTCCATATCTATATGTAAGGACAGAAGATTTTTGGAGTCTTGCAAAGATTTATGTCCTATTTTCTCATAGTTGTGAGATTCATACCTTTTATGCTAATTCTATAACTTTAAATATCAAGGAAACTTGTTTATATGATAAACATTATACTTGCTTTAATTACTGTCCTGATTTTTAATATCGGCCACCAACAAACAGTGAAAATAAATTTTGCGAACAAAGAAAAGTACGTAAATGTTGCAGCAAACTTAGTTCTGAAGCTTCAGCTAGTTCTCAAAACTTTGTAAGTGCTAGTTTGAAGTAGCCAAGTGTCATGTTTCATTTACTTTTATTTTTACGTCATTGAGAGTAATTGGCTATAAATAAATTACAGCCACCTGATTTAATATGCAACTTGTTCAATAATACTATAATAATTTGAAAATAAGATTAGTTGAATATATGTTTTTGTATCATATAAAATATGATCTGCACACAATTTTTTAATAACTTGGTGGATTATAAAGCTTTAAAACTGGAATCACCTGTGGTGAATTGGTTAAGTATAACAGCCTTCTATGTCCAAGGCCACGAGTTCAAATACGGTAGATGGTGCTATAAGTTTTAAGGAGGTAAAAATCCTTGGTTATACCGTCTTTCGGACGGGATGTAAAATGGTGTTCACAAGAGTGGACAATGTACTCTTAAAGATCCTATCCTAATTAAACCAGGATAAGCTAAATTTAAGTCTCCCACTGTAAAATCGTCCCATTAGCCAAAGTAACATAAAGTGACGTTAAATGAAAGAAACAAAAACAAATACGATGATGATGATACAATGGGTGTGTGGAAGTAACAAAATTATGAATTTTTATAGCTTTAGAGTTGAGATTGAATTTACAATTACCAATATTGCACAGGGGTTTATAAATTATTACTATTTAGAACTTTGTGGTTTGTATACAATTAAAACCATTACTTTTAAGTTGGAAAGTTAATATAACAATTCATCAAGAACAAACTTAATCTTAAACATTTTGAGTAGATTTCCCCAAAACATATATTTTTACTTTCTATTCAAACAAAGCATTTTATCCATTAATTTTCTATTGTTATTCATTAATAACAGTGTATTGGTATTAGTAGAATGTTTGCAACTATAGAATATAATAATTTTTCGTGAATTCTGCAGTATGAAATAAGTTCTCAAACCTCAAATATTGGCTTTCAATTAATTGGTGAAGGTAATGTCTTTCTGGTTGAAACGTCCGTGTTTTATTGAGGAAAAGTAAAACGACAAGTAGAAGTAAATTGTTAACATGCCAGAAATATTCTTAAACGCCGAAGTACAAATTTAAGTAGTTAGTTAAACTTATTAGAATAGGGACTGATAGAAATGCTTCTAGTGAAGATAGAAATGGTTTTGTTTGTTTAATTATTGAACGCCACTTTATGCTGCTGTGGCTTATCTGACGATGCTGCAAGGGGAGAACTGAATTTTGCCTCTCTAGGTTTAATTAGGATAGGGATCTTTAACGAGTACCTGATCATGAATTAGAACCATCATTTCACATCCCCAAAGGACGGTATAACTAAGGATTTTTACTATAGGAACTGGCCATCTGCCAGGTTTGAAATTGACCTGGATAGAAGGCTGCTTGCTATCCTACAATAAGTAGGTCTGAAATCATGAAGACTCAGATTGATACAAAACAAGACCCAGAGGCCCCACTAGAAATAAGAGGCGCCTTCAACGACTGCGACGCTTCAATCTTGAGAGCATCCTATGTGGTAGGCTAGAAAGATGAATCTTTTAGAAGCATAAGGAGAGGAAGGGGTTTGAGTACTGAATCTCAACCTTACAATAGCATTTATTAAATGGAACTTAAGTAGAGGTTCTTTCGATGGTTGTGCTTCCATGATACGCTCGGATAACATGAAGAGTCCATGAAGACTTCAATATAAGGAGTGTATGGAGTCTTTGTATCCTGTAAATAGTAACTACCGACCCAAGTATGTAAATTATCTGGCATGCGATTTGGCAATTTAGAATTAATACTGAGAAAAAAGAACAAATAATGAAACATTGCGCAGAAGGCAGAGATGTTTTGAACATAGAAGAGCCTAAAACATCCTCTACTATTGAAGGACGAAGATTGGAATAATACACCACTGTTAACCTTGTTTAATTATTGTTCCAAAATTTATAAATCACAATATAAGGCCTGATAATTTTAATGATAATTATATAAGCAATAAATAATTCAAAGTAAAATGGCATATCACTACTGCTAATTTCAAAACGCTGTATCTCTGCTAGTTCTAAACCAATTTCAATGATTCTATTTTTATTTTGAATTTATATTTAGGAGAAACAGATTTTTTTATTTATTCAAATTTCGGGTTCTATGTATATTGAAACGTAAGCCCTCAAATTTTGAAAGAGAGTAATTTTTTTTTTTTTGTCTATTACAAAGGTTCATATTGAAAATGATAAACCAAAAACATTTATACTTGACTGCGTTACTATTTCCTATTATTTTATTTTATTTCGACTTTCATTCAAATTAATCAAATAAAATTTCCTGATTCCAGAATACCTTACATTTATTCACCATCATCAATAATAACTGAGTTACCAGGGAGTCACATCTCTTATGAGTTGTGGCTTGACCATTGTACGCATCTTGAAACGTAAACCCTCAAATTTCGAAGGGAGGATTTTTTTTTGGACGATTACAAAGGTTCATTATCGAAAATAATAAATCAAAACTGAGCAGAATGCTTCATATTTGACTCCGGATTCTTGGAACAAAAAATCGAGTTACGTGGCTAATTAATACCTTTGGTTTAATCATATAAATTAAATATAAATATTGGATATTGAATTATCTACTGTTAAATGAGTATGAAGGATGAGATGGTTTGAATGGCGGTCAAAAAAGATGAGTTAATAGTGAAAATATAAATATATATTGTCCAATAAATAAAATAAATATTGTCTTACGATGTGGTTCTTCATCAGGGCTTCTAGAGAGTCAAGAAACAACGGACTGCGAAATTAATAATAATAATATATTAGAATTAACAACAATTATAATAATAAATACGACATTAATAATAATGTATTAATCAGTACAATTAGAGTCAGTTGCTTCATGACTCTAGCCTAGAAGGCCTTATGAAAACCCGCAAAATAGAAACGTTGGACAATAAAATAGTTTTTCTCTATTTACACGTATTTTTTTTTTTTTTTTTTTTTTTTATCTCCATTTAAAACATCACATCCTTGATAAATATAAATCTTGTTTCACCTTTTTTAAGTCTGTTCTTTCCTTAAAGTATTCTGCTGTATATACCTCCGTCCTGTATATACGTCCATCCTGTATATGCCTCCATCCTGTATATACCTCCACCCTGTATATATCTCCATATTACACCATCAGTAATTTTAGGCTCTCTTTTTGATTGATGACAACATCAACCTAAAATAAAAACCTAAGTGTATTGTTGTATTCAGAAATACATTTTTTCCCTTTTTTTTTACCAATATTCTTTTAGACAAATAAGATGGTAATTTCGTGAAATCACTTATAATTGTGTTGATTCCTTCAAAATAGCATAATGAGATTATTATGTTATTACTAAAGTCATGAAGGTTTAGAAACTGCTTTCGTCAATAACATTTATCAACTATGTTCCGTGTGTCGAATCCCTCTGATTGGTCTTCTAACTAATAATTTTGACATTGAAATACACTTTACTATACTTTGTTGGAAACAAACACTAACATACATCTCCAAGCGGAAATTTCGGTATTTAGTCTTGCATAATCTCCAGGATTTTCCTTTGTTTCGTTCCGCTGTTTTCATTACATGCTTATATTACAGTAAAGAATAAACGTATTTAATTTTGGGTCTATTCTGTTTCCAGGTCTCCGGATATATATCGATAAGTCATTATGATTAAACTGTCACTAAAAACAACAATTATTATTGATAAATAAAAACACATGTTGTTCACGCCATATGTTATGGCCTGATGAGGTTTCATGACTGTTTCATGAAAACAAAAGGAGAACTGTATAATTTTTATGATATTTATCAATAGATCATTCTTTGTTAATCTTTTTTTTTTTTTTATCTGTTTAAAAAATAGTTATTTTAAATATAATTGAAAGTTTTGAACACAAGAGAAAGAAAAAGAATACGATCGTACTTCAATTGTTTTTATTGCCGCCTAGTGGCGTGGGGTTTTAAGCTAGGGTCTAAAGGATAGATGAGCCTTAGACCCGAGTCTGCTCTTACTTAGTACGTTTGCAAACGAAGTTTTTTCTTCTCATCGTTCCCCTTGGAACTTGGAAAAGCCGCCCTGCGGTCATTCAACATACCTGAGAACTTCGTCCAAGCCGCCCTGCGGAGATTTTCTACAATACGCAACTGGACTTTTTCACGTGAATATAGCTTATATATTAATGGAACATTTAATTTATTAATTCTTATTCAAGAAACTGTTTAATTTTGATAACTATTTTTTTTTTACATCTTTAAGCATTAATTAAGTTAAGTTTGTTTCTTCTATTTTATACAATATTTTAATTAGGTTTATTTTGTTTCCTACATTTTTTTACAGCTGTTTAATTATAATTAGGTTAATTTTTATCTTATATAAATTTATTAGGTTAATTTGTTTCTTATCTTGTTTATATGTATTTCATTGTATTAAATGTATTGTGATTCGTCGTTTGCTTTCATTATTTTTATTTATTTTAAATCTATACAGTCCACTAATTTATTTCAATAGAACCACCCTCAATTTTGAGTTGTCACTTGGAAGTACTATTCTTTCACGGATAGCCCAGCGTATACACATGTCATTTTCAATGAAATTTGTTCGGTCCATACACGTTCAATTTATGGATAATACAATTATGAATTACGGGCAAATTTGTATAAAATATTGAACAGAAGAAGGCTGCATTGGCTTTCTGGAGAAGACTGGATCCATTCCTAAGGAATTAGCCCGCAGGAATGGCTGCAACATGACTTCAAATTCACAACTCAGATGTTATCATTTTATTTTTGTATTAACATATTTTTTTATTTGTTCATAAAAGTTATTCGTAGTACCAGTTTATCACATAGTAACGGTGACCGATATATAAGCCTGCAAAAAGAAAAGACCCAATTTTTGCCATTTTTCATCCTTATTGTAATTTTAAAACTTTTAAAGGTGCTTCTTTTAGGCGATCACCATTGTAATATTATCAAACTAGTTACTGTAAATTACCATGACTTTTTGCCGTTTAGTAATTAGAATTTCATTGTTGTATCCAATTACGTTATTGTGTAAGATAGTTACAGTATCACAAATTTATTGCAGGTATGCAATTTATTTAATAATCCGTTTCCTTTAATCAAGACGAGTAAAAGACGTGTGAGAAGGAAGTAGATGGAGAATTTGAATGCAATGTGAATTTGAAGAATAAGAAAAAAATATAAATCACTTTTTTTAATAGTTGAGAATAAAAATATGCAAGGCAATGAAATACACTTGATAATCAAGGAATATTATCCATGAATTAAAATTGTTTGTTTGTTCATTTATTAAACGTCACTGTATGTTACTGCGGCTAATCGAACGATGCTACAGTGGGAGTCATAAATTTTGCCTATCCAGGTTTTATTAGGACAGGGATCTTTAACTAATACCTGACATCACACAGGCTCGGGACCACCGTTTAACGTCCCCTCCGGAGGACGGCATAACTAGGGATTTTTTACTCCCATTAATAAATCCTAGAACCACCAGCGGGTTTGAATCTGTGACCTTTGGCATAGGAGGCTGTTATGCTATAGCCACCCTTCTACAAGTGATCCCAGAATTAAAATTGTATACATGTTTTTCTGCTTGGGTTTGCAGTAAAACATTTTTACTTTTACTAACTAAATATAGCAAGAGAAAGTATTGCGATCGTGAAAATTTTCTAATTCCAATTTTCAACGAAAATACACGTTTTAGGGTCCTCTGAGTCCAAATAACCAAGTCCCGCAAAAAGATCTGTGTGTGCGTGTGTGCGTGCTAACTCCCGGGCGAAAACGAAAAGTCCTATGAAGCTGAAATTTCATATTCAAGACAACTATACGCCCGAGATGTTACAAAAACTTTTTCATCAAAATCGGTTAACCAGAAGAGCCACTTTATACCATGCAATTGTACCTTTTTGTGATTTTCTCAAAAACGGTTCCGACGATTTTGATTAAACTCGCTATGTCTATGTAAATTTAAATGGGCTTTAATATCATGTAGGTTTTATTTTGATTAAAATAGTCTGGCAGGGCTTAAATGCCGATATTTTAATTTTTCTTCTTCTAAAGTACCTTTAATTGTGTTGATTCTATAAAAATAACTATATTATCTTGTTACCACTGATTAAAAACGGGTAAATATATAAATTGAATGAATTTGATACACGACTAAAGGAAAAAACTGAAAATATTTTTTTAATGCAATATTTTGTTTTTTAACTTAAGAACAGTGAAATACATGTATAATACACCGTTGGAAAGCTAAAGATTTTAGAAAAAATATTATCTCATACAAAAGCCTTTAAAATTTAATAGAGAGTGATGAAAAGCCGATAAAACTAAGTGATTATTTTAGATAATAATATAATAGATTTTTTAATAAAACTCATGTTTCTATAGAAATTCCATTTAATTAATTCTTTGTTGATTTCACTCATTTTTATCTCTTTATGAATATGAAAATTCTTTAATCGTTTCTAAAAACGGAGGTAAGTGAAAATCGTGCGTTGACTGCACCAGATTTTTAGCCTTTTAAACCCCCCCCCCAAAAAAAAAAAATAAGTTAAATCTGTTTTTCTCCTTTTTTATTATTATATTTTTTTTTTTTTATATATAATATGTGAATCTTGCGATCATTAAGATAAATTATATGTTAAGTTTAATATTAAAATCATTTACATTTATTAAAAATGAAACATAAGCCAACAAAAAAAAAGAAAAGGAAAAGATGCTAATATGAAAAAACTACATTTACAGTTTAATCTCCGGCATTTTCATGGTTCCATCACTGCTAACTGGGCTTATTCAGGTCGGCAACGCTTTCTAGCACTTCCTGTCTCTCAGAATTATTTGATCTTGAGTAATTAACACGTCATGAAGAAAAATTTATGTAAGTTTTTGAATATTGTACAATGGATCAATCCGAATAAGCAATACAATATATCTTACAATTGGTAAGCAATGTATAGTGATAGTAATATTAAGTAACCGAACATCTATGCACAGTTATGCGTATCATTGAGGCGATTGTAAAGGTGTCATTAACTAATGATGGTTCCTTTTATTTTAGGCTCACCTGTTATGCTTTATCATCACCTTAAGGACAAACCTAAGAATTAAGATGCTTCCATAATGGTCATTGTATCCCTCATCGGAATAATATCTGTCATTAATCAATAAATTTGATCATCAAAGCTAGAATTCTCAATTTAGAGGTTCATAATAGTATTTTTTTTTTTTAATTTAGTATTGAAACCATGTTATAGTCATCAATCCAAAATAAAACATTATTAATCCATTTATTATAATAATTGTAATTTTCAGTAGCGATTTTTTATCTTTAGAGATAGATATCTGAGGATACTTTGTTTTCCAAATGGCACTATATTTACAGAAAGCACGAAAATCTCTATATTATTAAACTAGCTAATTTGATTCTTTTCACATGAAATCTAGCATTGTTTTTTTTTACCATCATATTGAAGTAATGAAACGAAACTAAATTGAGTACCTTTAGAAAATAATTGCATTTCGAAATCGCGTTTTTAAAGGACTTGAGTTCATTAGAAAAAAAAACAAATAGAAGATTTATATAAAACTAAACGATGAGAATAAAAATATGTAAACAAATCAATTTTCACCTGAGGAGGTTTCACCTAATGATTATAAATGTTACTTTATATGCAAAAAAGGCATTTGTTGTATATTACTTGTTGTTAAATAAATAAAATAAAGAATTAATTAAATTGAATTTCTAATAAAACCTGGATAGGCAAAATTTAGGACTCCCACTGTAGCATCGTCCGATTAGCCATAGTAGCATAAAGTGACGTTAAATAAATAAACAAACAAACTAATTGAATTTCAATAAAAAAACATGTGTTTTATTAAATAATCTATTATACTTTTTTTTTTTTTTACAACATTCAGTTTTATCGGCTTTTCATCACTCTCCATGTGATTCATCACTTCCTTTAGAGAAAGAAAATATCGGGATTTAAGCCCAGTTATACTATTTCAATTAGAATGAAACCTACATCATATTAAATACCATTAAATTTTACATCCATATAGCGAGTTTAATAAAAATCGTTTTAGCGTTTTATTTTTAGAAAATCGTAAAAAGGTGGAAATGTATTATATATATGTAAAGTAGTTCTTCTGGTGTGCAAATTTTGATGAAAAAGTTATTTTAACAGCTCAGGTATATATGCTCCAAAAATATGAAATTTCATTTGTATACAACTTAAATTCTAAAATGTTCACGATCGCAACACTTCTCCTTACTATATATTTCATATATAGGTAAGGGAAAGTCAGAGTGCATTAAGTAAATGTGATCAATTATCATATGGGCTTGACTCAGGCGTATGAAGAAACTATCCAGTTTCCAGCACTTCAGTGTTAATTTAAATCTCGGGGCCATCGTCTCAAAGTAAATATTTTAAAACATAAGTAGAATTATTTATTTTAATTTACATTAGTTCAGTTTTAAGTTCATCATATTTTTCAAGCCCTTTTTCAATATCGATTGCATAGCAAAGAAGGCAATTGAGTTAATGGGATCATAAAAGATGATCTATTCCAAAACGTGTTGTTTCTTTTTCATATTTTATGATATTCAATCCGTAAGCGCCACTTTTCTTGTTTGGTCTATAATATGTTAAGACATTAATTGTTGTTTTAAGGGTGTCTAGATGGCTACTAGGCTAAATAACATGGACAGTATCATAACATCTCACAGCAATGACAGATTCAGGCAGTTATATATACCGTATCAGGCAGTTTTACCAAGCATTCGAAGTTGTTCCTTTCCATATCAAAATGGCAGTGTCTCCAGCCGCAATAGCAGAAGCAGAACTGGCAAACATCTTCAAAAGAGTTCACTTGTCGTCCAAAATCCTAGCAGCATTCCCGTTCAAACTGAGAGGTCGAGTTTACAGCATTTCTCCCTTAGAGACAATTTACTCCATCATTACTCTCACCGTATACGGCTACATCGCGGTAGTCACTGGATTCGACCGCATCAGAGAAAACATCAACCTCATGATGATTCTTTCCCTGACCTTGCCTCATCAAACAGTGTTTGCGATCCTCTTGATAAAACATTATCTGGCTCGCTTATAACATGAAAACGATGTCCAACGTTTTCCAATCCCTTCTACAAATCCAAATAAAAACGCCAGTAGCATTGAACTTCAAACACAGGTACATGATGGTGTTCAGTAGCACACTCGGTGTGATATTGGTCTCCATGTATATATACGATAAGAGGAGCTACTTCACAGAGGATTACGGCAGCGTCGTATTCGTGTTCTTAGTAACGTTCGCAATCGTGGATCAGTTTTCGGCCCTCCTGGCAGTGATCAGGCTCTATTACGAGCACATCTGCGACAAGCTGACCTCCCAGAACGCGGAACAGTTCACCGATATCCACGACCTCCTGGCTCAGTGCTGCATCTCGGTCAATGACTGCTACTCCCCGCAGCTCCTTCTGGTGTCTTTGGCCACTGTTATTTACAACGTGTCCTTGCTTTACATCACGATAGCCGAGTTCAAAGAACTAGGAAAATTTAACATTCCCTGCGTCTTGGCAACATTAATGTTCTTTGCTATCGTTATGCACTTCACAAGAGGTTGCAGGCTCACGAAAATTCAAGTATACACTTAAAATTTAATAATTATTTTTAATACATATATATATATATTTTCCCTCAAGTTGGAAAATTAATATATATTTTTTAAATAGATGTTTAAAATAAAGAAAAAAAACTATTTTATAAATGCCAGTTTCAAACTAAAACTATTTTATATAGTTCATTTTTTGATTAAGGGTTTCATCAACCAATTTCTCCATAAAGGCTCTCATCCATGTTTTCCTGTGAGTTGCTTCCTCAACTTTGAAGTTTATAAAACTTTACTTCAGAAGGAACTTTGATGTAATATTATAGGGATACTATATTTGAAGAGAGAATTTATGTTTTTACTTGCATTTTATTAATTATTTTTGCAAACCAAGGATCAGATGGAATGAAATTATATGCACTAATGTTAATTTTTTTTTAATATAACAGGAAATTCTTTATCTTTTTTTTTTAACTAGAAAACAAGTGTGTATGTTAAACACTGGATGACTTACTAACCTTTAAAAGTGCAAACAAATAATAATAAGTACTGTACCTGGTTCTGACACTCAATTAATACAAAAGCAATAATCGACTCAATGTGAATACATATGAAATATATAGTAAGGGAAAGTATTGCGATCGTGAAAATTTTAGTTCATAATTTTAGTTTTGGGTACCCTGGGTCCAAATGACCAAGTCCCGCAAAAAGGTCTGTGTGTGTGTGTGTGGATTACTCCAGCGGGAAAACGAAAAGTCCTATGAAACTGAAATTTAATATTTGAGACAAATATATGCCCATAATATCACAGAAACTTTTTTTATCAAAATCAGCTAACTAGAAAAGCCACTTTATACCATGCATTTTGCACCTTTTCACAATTTTCTCAAAAATAGCTCTAACGATTTGGATGATACTTGCTATATTGATGTAAAATTTAATGGGCTCTAATATCATGTAGGTTTCACTCTGATTGAAATAGTCTAACATTGGTTAAATGCCGATATTTCAAATTTTCTGCCTCTTAACTACCTTTAATTTTGTACATTCAAAAAGATTAACTATATCATCTTAATGACATTTATGAATGACAGCTGAATAAACAAGTTGGAAAAAATAGTTTTTTTATGTAACTTTTGGTTTTTTGATAATGACAACAGTAATGCATAGATGTATAATATACATTTGAAAAGAGAAACATTTTAGAAGAAATATTATCTGATACACAAAATTGTAAAAAGTAATATAAAGTGGCAAATAGGGAATTAAATTATTAATGCTTAACAATTTAATATTGTTATATTATTTAATTTAAATCATATGTTTCCAATGAAAATGCATATTCGTTTTATTAAAATTAACTTAAAATATTTTTCAAATTGAAGTATATGTAATAGTTTATGAATTGATTTTATCAATTGAGGTAAATGAAAGTCGTGTGTCGCCTGAAACAGATTTTTTTAGAACTATATCAGTGAAATTATTTTTATGTTTTAGGAGTTAAGGAGGGAAACTTGAAAATTTAAAGTAATTCCAACCTAGAATTATGAAATAATCTCTTCCTTATGACTTTGGCTAAAATAATCATATAACAAAAAACATTTAAGATAGTTAATATTTTTCACTAGTTAGAGATACAATAACATGGATCCTTAATTTTTTTTCTTATGTATATCCTACAATTTTTTTTTTTTTTTTTTTTTCAGTCTGAAAGATTCAATAAACTTCTTTATAGACTTATCATAAATGAAGAATCAAGAGAATTAATGAGAAATGTAAGTATTTACAAAAAAAACTCACTATTTCACTATTTAAAGTCAACAATACAATTATAAACATCAATTAATACTAATAATTAGCAATTATTCTAAATATACATTGATTCTAGAAACGTATAATGCTCCATTTCAAAGGGACAAAAGAGCTTCAATTCTCTGCAATTGGGTTTATTAATGTTGATTATCCACTAATTTGCTCTGTGAGTAACATATTCAATTTTTATAAAAAAAGTATATTATTTTAATGTTCTATTATTATTGAAAATAAAACATTATTAAAGTTGGTTATATCATACATTTTCAGATGGTGTCTACTGCAACAACATATATCCTTATTCTGGTTCAATTTTCAAATTAGAAGTAATTTTTCACTTCTTTTTAAAAATCATAAAAATCTTATCTCACATATTTAGTCACGTTTGAGACACATTATTGTGATTTGAAAAGCACAAAATGGATTCTATTCAAACTGAATAATTTTCTGAATAATAAGGTGCTCTTCCATACTAAGCTCATCAAAGGTCGAAAGTTTAGAACTATCTCATGTTTTGACTCTAGAAAATACTTTTTTTTAAATCCTGACATTACTTCTTCTTAGTATTTACTTTTTTACTAGGTTGAAGACTTATTTATGTCAGCATTTAATAAATTATTAGCACAATTTAATTTTATTCTTAATCACCATCAGACCATTTTCTTCTTGATTTACCATAAATATATATAGTATATATCTCTCAAACACTTGCAATTTCTTTCCACAGATTTTTGACATAGTCCACATTTCAGCTTGATATAGCATTTCCGTCCAAACATGTGATTTTTACAATTCCACTATGGTATTTCTCAACAGTGTGTTGAGAAATATATAAATATCATCAGGATATGAACGGATCTATTTGTGACAGTTACTGTAGTCTGAATCTCTCACTGCCATTCACTAGATTCAGATTGAAGAACATACAAGCAAGTCATCACCTAGAAAAATAGCTTTCCAGAACTTTTCTCTTAATAGCTGTCTTGATCAGGCTTATAGGGCTTGTTCTAATAATATATAGAGGCCAGCCCAATCAGAGTATAAGCCTAAATATACATGTGTGTGTGTGTGTGTGTGTGTGTGTGTGTGCGTGTGTGTATCTTTTTTATTCTCTTGAAAAATAGCCATTCATATTCTTAAGGCCTCTTATGCTAGATATAAAATATTTTAATGTGTTACTTCATAGCTCAAAGTAAATTTGTGAGTATAAAATTATGATTATCTGGAGTAGATAAAGATGTCACAAACTGGATGAGTAAAATGACTACAATGGTTTTAACTGGTGTAAATAAAAACACAAAATAAAAAATTACATAACTAAATAAGCTTTATTTAAAAACAGTCTTAAAATTTTCATAATACTGTGAAAACTCAAAATGGACAACAAACTCCAAGGAAGCTAGAAAAAAAAAATGGAAGTTCATTTTTAATGAGTAAGTTAAAATAATTTAAGTAAATATTGTTAAAATTTATATTTGTTAAAAATAGAAAACTTACTTGGGATCAATATGACACTTTAATCGCATATAAGATGCAGGACTATTAACAAATACAGGCAATACGCAATAAATAAAGTGACGGCATTTTCTTAAGCCAGAGCAGCTGGTTGAATTAAAAGCTACATTAGTCTGAAACAAAACAAAGAGCCAGTTAGTTAAAACTAATATAGTTTAAAAATCAGATGCTTTCCTACTTGGGAATTCCATAAATAAATATGTTGTTTTCAAATTTACTGCCTTGGTTAATTATACAGAATATAAAACAACAGATTAATAATACCAAGGGGGCAGTTTGTTATCAGTGCAGAAGCATAGAGCTAAAATCCTTTAATTACCTTATTAATTGAATTATGGTCATTAATCAAGTAAACCAATATTTTTCTTCTGATGTTAGCTTTATGATACTAACCTCGTTTAAGGCAACAACATCATGTTCATCCATCAAAGAGGAGATCTTAGTTTCTAAAAAGAGGCCATCTTCAGATACAGTGTGATTCAGCCAAGACACTGAAGTGTAAGGGATAATTACAGGTCCTAAAAAAGCTTTCTTACCCACTAACGAGTCAGTTGAGTCAGGTTCTGTGAAAACAATTTCAAAGGAAAATATATCAAACATTATTGACTGTTAAGAATAAAAACGTTATGTTGTATAAAAAATTAAATTACTGTCAAACCCAATTAGTTTAGATATTGTAACAGATAGTCTATAGTACTATATGACTCAGCATGAATATTGGTTCCTAATTAGATTTTCTATAAGGCGAGATTTGACCTCCCCTAATGTTAGAAATGGTTTGATTCATCGACAACAAAATTTTGAAAAAAAGAAAGATATCTTGATTAAGTAAAAAAAAAAACCTGTACTTCTACAACCCATGAAGTATATAGAGATTCGTAATGTTTCTAGGCCAGTGGTCATGCAATGAGATGATTAGGCCTTGATCACGCTTAGCCCCCAGGTTATTTCCCCAATTTTGTGTACCCGCTTCTGCCCCAAGAGGGTCTCCATACCCTAGGGTCGCCCCAACGGCCGAATTAACAGAATAAATAATATTCTGCCAAAGCCATGATTTGAACCCAGGACCCGAAGAGCAGTACACTAGTGCTCTATCCACTAGACCATGCCGCTCTCTGAGTAAAAACTTAACCTAAATATTTTTAAAAAAGACTGAATAAGTTATTACAAACCAATTGTAATCTCCTTCAAGATGGAATAATTATATTCTGATAATAACATAATATATATTTACTAGCTGACCTGACAAACGTTGTTTTGCCATAAAAATTATTTCTAGTACAGAAAAAAAATAATTAACTAATTGTAAGTGTGTATGGATGTGGTATTTGAGTGAAAGAGGCATGGAGTGCTGTTAACAATGAGGGAATATAAAAATAACAAAACACCAAACATTAATTTTTTTACTGGAAGGATCTAGTCCGGGTGGCGGTCATTAAATGAAACAACTAAATAGTTTCAACTATTTATTGTTTGCCAACGTTTCGACCCTCTTTTTGGGTCATCATCAGGGCGCATGGTGGAAGAATAGAAACTCCACAAAAAGTGTTTCCATTCTCCCACCATGCGCCCTGATGATGACCCACAATGGGGGGTCGAAACATTGGCAAACAATAAATAGTTGAAACTATTTAGTTGTTTCATTTAATGACCGCCACCGGACTAGATCCTTCCAGTAATTCTCAACGGTCAATAATTACATCCACATTAATTTTTTTAATTTATTATAATTTATTCCTTAAATTATATATATTATTAATTAATTACGACAGAAACACTAACAAACAATATCAATCTCTTAATGCTGTAGCGTGAAAAATATTTTTTGTTAGCCCATCTTTAGCTAACACAAACAAACTGGATGGTTTATGCACTCGAGAGCATGCCTCATATAATTGTCTCAGTGAAAAACATGAGTTACACTAAGATAGCAAAATGATAATTGTAAAGGTTACTACTACGCTTGATGCATAAACAATAATAATAACTGAAAACTGTGGAGGGAGTGAGAGAAAGCTTATTGTCTGAGAGAAACAGGAGACCAGCTTCGGTCCCATCCCTACTCCGTGCTGTTTGCTGACTGAGAAGTGATACCGGTAGACCTCTGGCGGGGATAACCTATCAAGTGATAATTGATCAGTTATCGAGCGGGATGAAAAATTATTAAATTACTAAAATGTCTATTAAAATATAGGGTTTGGCAATAGAAGGGTGAAAATTTATGGTTGTTTGTATTTTTGTAATGCAACATTATAAAAAAAAAAAATTATCCAGAATTAAAAATAATCTTAGGGGTGGACAATCCTTATCACTTCTCAGAATTGCATAGTAACATATTCTGAGACCTATTGAATATGCATATAAAATTTATAAAAATCAGTCAAGCCGTTTCGGAGAAATAAGGTAACTAACATTGTGACATGAGAATTTTATATATTAGATAAAATAAGTCAAATATTTCTGCTTGTTTTTATTTGATTAAATACCTGTTGAGTATGAGTCTACTATACTATACTCTCAATTTATCAATATAGACATGAAACACAGTTGCATAGATTGTGGATTGATGTAAGATTAATACCTAACAATGAAACTTTATGAAAATAAACATATTGCTGACAAATAATGATTCTACTAAGTATTTAGGTCTCTATACACAGTAAAAGTAATTGAATTAATAGCACTATATACACCAAAATAAGCAAGTAAATTACCTGGGATTACAGTAAAATCATTTAACAGTTATTGACAATTAAATGATTGGGAAACCCCAGAGGAGTTGAATAAGATGGGATCTAATCCCCTAAATTCAGATTTTGGAAGAGATTAGGGGAAAAACTGATGTATGTTATGCTATTGATATCAGCAACAATCTTCCATTTTTTTCATTCATGATCATTAATTCATGACAAACATGAAAATTATTTTTAATAAATAAATCAATGTAAAAATAAACACTGTAATACTAACCTCCGATGTTGAAACCCATTATATTTCTATGTATAGGTGCTGATGCTGCATACGATACAGGGGTCAAATAGGAAGCACCTGTACATGTCATATAATAAATTGTTAAGTATCAAAATCACTAATTATGTGAATATAAAAATAACTTTATATAAATTGGTTCAACATCAGAAAAATACAAAAGAAAAAAGCAGTTATGGCAGTTGAGGTCTCCTGAAGTAACAAGACAAGAAAAAAAGCAGTTTTAAAAAATGTTTGATGATGGAAAATATAAATAAAATGTCTGAATAGACTTTATATTGTTCACTGCCAGTCTAATAAGTACATTTATGATTTTAAATTAAAAAAATCACCAATCTAAAAATTCTACAGCCTAGAATATGAAACAATGTGTTACTTATATACCACATGCTATGTTCTTGTCTTGTTAATGCCAGTAAAAAGTAAATTCACTATTATATTCTCTTGATTTTTTGTATTAACAACCTGAGCGAAGAAGTAAAAATAAATATAAGAAAAAAACAAGGAACACAAGTTGTTGAAAACTATAAATCTCATGCACTATAGCTGTTACCAACTTTTAACTGACAATGAGTAGTATTACTTTTAGAAAATGTCAATCAAAATATTTGTCTTCATTTTTTCAATGTTCTTTTCTCTTTTAGTACTGCAATATGTTTATAAAGCTATCCTTTGCCTGCTCAATCAGTTTTACCCATGCAGTCCTGTCGGCAGCAAATACTGCACTCATTTCAGCTAGCCTAAGTCAATGAGGAACTATCTTTCCAGGGTGATCTTGGTCTCTCCCTAGGTCTTTTCCCACGTGGTAAGTTCCTATATCCTTTTAGAGGCCTCTGCAATCTTCCATCCTCAGCAAACAACCAATCTATTTTAGTCTTGGCGAGTTGGCAGGTTGGAAATGTTAGAGATACTCAAATCTCCAATACAATTTAATCCAGTTCTACATTCCTATGTAGACACCAAAATTAATTTTCTTTAAATAGTCTAAGAACATGTCTCAGGATCTTTCCATCAAAGAGTTCAATCTTTAGTACATTGAGCATCCACATTTCAAAAGCATAAATCGCTACTAAGCCATTTGTTTAGTTTGTATAGAATAAAACAACCATAAAAGTATAGTTTTATAATCTAACTTGTTGTTATGAAGCTATATCATCCCTATTTCAGTACATCATTTTTATTTTATTTCTATTCCCATAATTTTCACTTCCTGTTTTATCTTGCAGAAGACTTCCTCCATAGCTGCTTAGGATCTTCCACACTGCGTTATTGTCCGCATACGCAAGGATTTGTACCAATTCTGATAAATATTGCATTGCCATGGTTCAGTCCTGTCCTGCTAATAGCAAAATGGATCTAAACATAGAGACCGAATTTCTATATCTTTTCTCATAGTTTTTTAAAGATAAAAATCTCGGAAATTCTCTTTGTATTACGCTCTTGGTACTTTTTCCCAAAGCGTGGTGTATTTGACTTTTCAGTGCACTATTTATTTTCCTAATGCTTACTCTAATCTGGTATCAATAATATGTTTATTAGTTTTACTTTTACTACTAACCACAAAAGTAATGGTCTCAGGCCTTACAGGCGCCATATTATTCACCATATTGAAGTGTTTCATGATCTATTTGACTATGTGCTTCTTTTAGTGCTCTCCAAGTACATTTATTGTTATCCTTGTGCAGAATGATCATCCTCAATATAAGTAATAGATTAGTTGTTGAAAAATCAATTATCTGCTCCCCATTATCATTCGTGGTTTGCTGGAGACTTTGATGGTTCCCCATTGATATCATTCCGAAATGATATTTGGGCGGAATACCTTTTATTTACCAACTTGTACATTAAACCTCCCATTAAAATTTTTATATGCTGTCTTGGTTATCAGCTAATAATTCTTTCCAAGCATCTTTGGTCTTTTACATCTTTCTTTATTTAGTGAATTAACATTGAATAAGATGATGTTTCTTGACCAAATCCTAATCCTTATTTTACACTGGTTGGTTAAAAGTTAATTATTATTGATTTATATGCTCTCAATATTCTACAAAACAATGATACATTTGTTAAAAAAACATTAAAAAATCAAGCTAAAAGTCTAGTTACCAAACCTCAAAAACCTTCCTAACCAGCTGAATAGATTTATACATTAAGAAAAATACAGTAAGTAACATTAGTTTTGATAATACTAACTTTTCTGTACAAAACTATGTCTACCTGACAAGGCTGATTTTTGATAAACTGTGCTATCCAAACCCATTACTTCTTTTGGCGAACCTGAAACAACAAAACAGAACATAACTGTTTAACATATTACTGTTATGATATAGCTTAATACTTAAAATTCTATGTAATATAATGTGTGATAAAATTCGAGTGATACACTAATTTTTCGACTAGAATATTTAATAAACTACAGCCAAAATATTTTTGACAACAATCAGTGTAATATTAAAATACTTATTAATGTAAGATGTAACATGAGTATGAAACAAATGTTTATATTTTGACTTATCTTAAGGCAGATAAAAGAATAATTTGGATTTTTTTTTATTTACATTAAATTATTTATCAGAGACTAAATATTAATGAATTATTAAAGTGGTTTGGTGTTTAAAAAAATATTAAATTCATAAAATACATACCAATAGCATTGTCATCATTCATCACTGAAGAATCATTAGGTTTTACAACAACCAATGAAGTAAGTGGAGTTACAAACTTATACTGTAAATAAATTTTAAAAACAAATTTTAGTGATCAGTCTATTTAAATGCACATTATGATAAAACATTACTGATTACTGAAAAGTTATTGCATAAGGCTTATTTAGGTGATTCGATTTATATTATATGTATTTATATTTATTGCAACCCTATTCATATCTTGATTGATATATTCAAATAAAAAAACATTAAATGATAAGTCATTAACGGTGAATTTTATATTGACTTTTCAAAATAATTTCTATCCATTCATTTCTATTCTATTCATTCCCAAACTTTCGGTTTAACTAAAAAATTGTCCGTTACCAAGCAAAAATTGATTTTTCATTCCATATCACACATCTACATAAAATATTGTAAAAATAGTACTAACTTTTAAAGCTAATTCTTTCACTTTATTTTCTAATGTTTCATTCTTAGACACTGTATTTTGATCAAGCAGGGATTTAATAGTTTTGTACACCCACATTTTCTCTAGAAAACCTAAAAAAAAAAAAAAAAAAACTTAATAGATTGGCTGTCCTCTACTTCACCACTAGGTTGTTTTCATGAGGGAACCTAAATCTCAATACTATAATATATATAGTATATATATATATATATATATATTATATATATATATATATATATATATATTATATAGTATACTATATATATGTGTATGGTAAAATCGTTTGATACATTTTAAAAATATAAAAAAACTTTTACCGATTTTTTCAGTTTGAGGTCTAAAAGGTAATCGAAATATTTCTTCAGTAGGAATTTCAAAAGTTCTTTTTCCCTTTAGTGTCTTGGCTGAGAGTGCTCCTGACACTGAATGATTACCCTTAACTTTGCCAAAAGTTATCACTGAGGATCCAGAAAATAGATTTTTTACATGAGGTGTGGTATTTTCTACCTGTAAATATAATTATACAATAATTCTTTATTATTTTAACTTTATTTTAATAAAAAATGTTCCTCATCATACAAAATAACACAATTGTTTATATTGAACAGGCCAATGGATCATCAATCAACCAATTATCAATTGATTTATACAGATTAGTTTAAGCAGGCATTGAGAGGAATTATTTGTGGTTGTTCAAATTATCTACAACACCTTATAGACTAGATGGAGTAGATGGCTAGATTGGCCAAGTATTTAGTATTTTCTTAAGACGCAGGACTTCTTTCTTGTGTGCTAAGCTCTTTTGGATGAATGCATACCCAAACTAAAACAAACAATGGGAATTCATACAATAGACAAGTAGCTGAAAGTGATGGTTTTCAAATAGATCATTTTACAATATTGTAAAGTTAAGGGGAACATACATCAAACACTAGCAAGACATGATGATGTGACCACATCAACTTCAAAAATAAAAAAGCAAAGGGAGCAACGGTGAAGAGTAAACTCTCTGAAAACAATGTAAAGAAACCAGACCTTGAAATAAACATCCCTATGTGTTCTATGAGCATACCCTCATATATCTTAAACAAATTTAAACTTTGATCAGAACCTTATTCATCATCCAGAACCTTTTAGCACAGCCCTTATCTATTTCCAAACACCTCTATGATCCTCTGCAAAGATTGAAACAGTAATACCTTTAGACATATTGTGCATATGTTAGCGGAGTTACAGTAATAGCCGTAGTAACTTTTTATGTGTATCTATTTTAAAATAGAATATCTTTCCAAATCCCTTGAATACAATATAATATTCAATGAATTTTATTCATTAGTAGGCAATGGCTAACAGAGCTGGCATCAATAGTGGTTCAGATAAGTATGTATGATACTGTTAAATATTAAAATGTTAATCGATGTGTGATCGATAAAACAATATGTTTATAGAAAGAAAGAAAAAAACACATGTTTTTTTATATTATTCCACATTTTTCAGATGTTTTCAATATTGAAACTTGTGTAATGGTTGACTAATAAAGTAATTGTGAATAGTTGTAAGTTTTGAAATACACAACAAATACTATATTACAATTTAAACATTAGATCATCTTAATCTTTATTTATTTCAAGAAGAATGAGATTCCATCATCTTTAGCATCCTGGTAGCGTGAGATTGATGAGATTTAAATTATATAAAAACGTTTTGTAATTATTATTTAAATTGATACCTGATCAGGTAAATATTCAAATTTGACATCAGATAGAACAGGTGATGCGACTTCTTTGTAAAAATTGTTCAACTGTAAAGCTGCATCAGAGTCTCCATATATCTTTCTAGCAAAACCATTGTTAGCTAGAGATAGTTTTCTCAAAAAGTTAATATCAGCATCAGATCCGAAACCGAGAGAAAATATTGTTACTCTTAAAAAAAAAAAAAAAAAATTCAAGATATAGTTATTAACTATGAACTATGAAGTAACTAAGATAGAACAATAAAAGAAAGAGTCGTTGTATTTCCAAATACTGATTGAAAATGTGTTACAGAAATACTGAGTGGATCCTTTGACTGACTTCAATCCTTCATTTTCAATTTAATTTTAGAATATTTTAAAATTTCATTAATTAAAGACTGTTATAGCTACACACTCTGCATTGTAGTGTTCCGTTTATTGCCTGAATATACTGATTTGTTTTTTTCATTTTTCAAAAGAGCTTCATAGCTCTATTGCATCAGCTTTATTAGTGCTTTGCAGATTACAAGTTTGTCAGTTCGAAATAATTTGGAGCGTTTGCACAAGTTATCTAAATAATAGTTTAAAGTGTTGATTTAATTGTTTACCTTTAAGTCAAATGTGGGTGTCTTATGTAGTCTCTTGTCTAAATGATTTCCTAAATAAATTGGATCTATCTAATGAATTCTGGCCAGATGTGCTATCTTTATTTGTAACATTTATGTTATTCTTAAGGGACTAAGTCTCAGAATAAAAGCTTTTTTCTAATCTATTCTATCATTCAAGATCAAAGATGTTGAACATTCTCCATTTTATTCATATTTACTCTGAAAGGTAATATGCTAGAAGATAATACTAATTATTGTAATGAAATTGCTAATCAATTTTTTATAAAATAAATTTCATCATCAAAAATGTTCAAAATAAAGATGGATGAAATCTAAAATTACTAAGCTATGCAATTCAATAGAATTTGCAATACAAATTCATATATAAATTTAGGGTTTAAAGGGATTATTTTTTAATAATTATTAATTGATTATTATAAGGGAAAAAATCTTACTTTCCAACATTACGTTTGTCAACATTTTCAATTATTTTATCTGGTTTTGACTCTTCATAATTAGGCTCACCATCAGTCAGGAATATTATCATAGGCTCTATTGAGTTGACAGAATTTCGGAACATTTTTTGTCCAATTTGAGCAATGTCAACACCAACTCTCAGCCCACCATTTATATTCGTGCCTGTAAAATTTGATTATGATGAAGTATGGATTTTGTTTTAAAATAAACCTTTTCTTTTTTACCAATTTTTTAGTGATAATAAATGCCTACATGAACTTTTATTATAATTATTTTGAAATACTACAAAATGAAAAACATTGAATTCAGAGGAGAAACTAAAATTAAAATATTTGTATGTAACTTTATTAACAGTGCTTTGAACTATTGGATTTATTAATGTACAATTCAAACTTTTTATATAGTTATAGGTACATACTACACAAGGAAATATTGTTAGAAATTAAAAATGGAGGAATATTACCTTTTTAAAAAACAACTCAAATATAATAGAGAAACCTTAAGGTTAAGGTTTAAACTTGAACAGGAGTCCTGAGTAGAAAATGCTGAAGCTATTGCATTAGAAAATTGAGCCACAAACAAAAAGCATCACAATATAATTAAAAGCAGTTAAATTATGACTCAGGGAGATTTTTATATTTCTATCCATAAAGCTTATTTTAAATACAAAGTGGAACATTTTCCGCTCAAGTTCAACTCAAAATCTTAATTTTTGTTGTTGGATTAATAAAAGTGGATAACTTCTGTATATGAGGCTTAAATGTCCCTTTTAATAAAATGAATATTAAATAGCTGACCCTGTGATCAGATGGTTCAGGTGTCAATCCAAATTATTACTAAATAGTGACAAAAACCATTTATGAAATCAAATCCAGTCGCTTCCTAGGTCTCCAGCCTGTAAGTCCTGATGAAACCCTCAAAATTTCTCGAAATGACAATTTAATAAATAGTTTTGACACAATTCATTTTAACCATCCCCCTAACCATCTCATCCTCGATATTAATTTAAGTTTCTAGTATATGTTTTTGTCTCATTTGGACCGTTTAAGAATTTATTATCTTATATTACTCACAATGGGTAAGAATAATTACACCTGTGGACGCTACTCAAACATATTTAATTTTGCTGAATGTTAAATTATGGTGGTGTGACGGGCTTGATGTGCTCACCTGCTCTAAAGTGGTTTCAAGAAATTTAAAATTGAGAGATTCAATTTAAAATAGAAATAAAAAATCTTCGTATTCAAAACTGCTAATTTTTTGTTTGTTTTTTTAAATTAAAGATATTAAGTTTAAAATTCAATTATAGTTACAAATGAATAAAAAATATTATATAAAGGATTTAATTGTTAAACAATTCGTAACACAGACAGATTTTTTGATTAAAGAAAACAAGAACAGAATGAATAATTTTATATTTATTTGTTTATTTATTGATAAATGTATTTCTAAAGCTAATCCCATCTTTATACCGAATCAAATTGGCTTTTTCCCCACACCCGTAGGCAATACTTCCTTGGATCTTTTCTATACCAAACTATCAACTCCCAACATCCTTCCTATATCTATAATCTCCTGCAGTTCAAACCCTCAATTCATCCACTAGAGACTAGATCCCGTATGTCCAACCTTTATATCCCTTCCCACAGAACAAAAAAATATGAATGCTCCTTTCTGGCCCGTTCTACTAGTCTCTGGAATTCCCTTCCATCAAACATCCGCCATGCTCGATCCCTCTTCACATTCAAACACCTTCTCTTCCAGTACCTTCTAGCATCCCAAAATGACGCTGCTTGACAATGTTAAATTTTTTAGCAGGATTTTATTCAATATTTTTATTTTTTTTTTCCACAAGTATCGATCTATTTTTTCAACTATTTTATCTGGAAGATTTATTTTTTTTTTACATTTTTTTTTTCTTTTCTTTTTAAATTGTTTATATTGTGATTATTATGCCTGTTATGTGAAAGAAGACTTCGTTTTGTATCATTGTAGTATATTATTTTTATTTATGTTTAATTGGTTTATTTTTCACTATTTCTTGTCCAGTTTAAGTTACTTTATTATTTCAAAGCTTATGTTATTCTTAAAAGACCAAGTAACAAAATAATGTAATCTTTTATTTTTCTTCTTTTTATTATCCATTCAAACTCATTTATTTTTCATTTTGTCCAAACAACTATTTTCTGAGGATATTTTTTTATTTTAATTTTTATTCATTTTATTTTTATATTTTACGTATATATTCACCCTTAATTGTAAACATTAGTTAATTATGTTCATTTTGTCTGTTGGCCAGACATACTGTATATTGTAAACTGTGCAAATATGTTATTCTCAAGGGACACAGTCCCAGAATAAAAATCAATTTCTATTCGATTCTATTAATCATAACTTCAACAAACATAGCATAAAAAATACTGTTTACATTTCTGTGCTCTTTCGGATGGTAAAATGGTAAAAGTCACTTTTTCTAGAAAAATTAGAGTTTTTTAGAAGATGGTTATTTGTACAAGATAGAGTTGTTTTATCATTAACTGAAAGAAAAACCGTATGACATTTTGCCACCTTTTAAACATAAATGAATGAAACTCCATAATGTGAAAAGTTTTCATTTCTATAAAAAGTGGCTTAAATCGTTTTTCCATCTGAGCACAGATTCGTAGACATATATATCCTTCATCTATCAACTCCGATATTAATAATATACTGCTACTAATAATATTTCTTAAGTAGATTATTTGATCTCCACCAAAAAATTAAGATATATAATAAAAAAATAAATATTTACTTCCATAGACTGAAATACTCTCCATAAATTGTTTAGCTAATTCGATGTTGGTATGGTTAGCTGAAATCACATTGTCTTCTGTCACTGAAATAAGTATTTGTTCAGTTAGATCCTGATAGTAGGGTGAATCAAGAATACTAATGTTTACTCCAGCTAATTTCCAAGGCTAAAAAATCAGAAAAGATATTATAACTGGTCTAAAAAAATAAAATGTTTTTTAAAGAAGTATTATAGGTCACCCACTGTCTCATATTTTGAAAAATGTTGGGTTGATTATTTCATAACAAGTATATAGTTGTAGTATATATGAAATAACAGTATGCTAATAATTGCAAGAAATGTCTCATTGAGTTCTAATTTTAATCTTACTCTCACATACTATCTAGCTCATTCACTTGGAGTAATGTTCATAGAAATGTATGTATATAGTAATAACCATAGACTATGTCTATCACCAAGTGCATCATAAATATTTTAAAGTAAATATTTTTGGGTTAGAAGTAATTAGTAACATGGTGTTCTACAATAAGCTTGACTAAGAAATACATTAAAATGAAAATTCTTACCAATATTTCAGCAGAGAACAAAACAATACTGAAAAAGTCATCTTCTGATAAATCTGACAGTATCTTTTTCATTGCTTGTTTAAGCTGGTCCATCTTTCTTCCATGCATTGAAGCACTTACATCCAAAACAAAAACAACATGCTTTTTCAGAGCAGGCAGGTCATCATTTCGAAAAATATGAACAAAAATACCCATCTTGGTCAACCTAAACATAAGAATGGTCCAAATTTTTAAGGCAAAACAAAAAAGTCATATTGACAAAATAGTGATTTATTATTACTAAAATCTGTTGTGGATTTTGAGAAGAATCCACGTCAAACTTGACAACCATCTGACCATTTAGACCTTGAGCATGCAGTTCCTTTTGTTCTTCTTCACTTGGTGACCACTCAACTTGTACCTTATTGGAGGAAATATATCTCTTTTTGACATTGGGATTTTCTGTAATTTACCAGATAAAAATCATTTCTTAATTATTACATAAAAATCATAAATCATTGTTTTATTTAGCATCTTAAAAAATACGTGATAAAAACAATTCTAGAGATTGAACAGAAGAAATAAACTAAGATTGATGTTTGTTTATTCATTTAATGTCACTTTATGCTACTGTTTCTAATTGGACGAAGCTACAGTGGGAGTCCTAAATTTTGCCAATCCATGTTTAATTAGGAAAGGGATCTTTAATGGGAGAGCCCGTGGCTGAGTGGCTAGTCTCTCATGCTATAGGTTGTGAGTTCGAATCCCAGTCCCAGCGGGACTTTTATAAGGATGTAATTAAATGGGGATTCACTCGCAGCCTCTCAACCGGGTATGTGAGACCGTCAGCCAAATAGTGGCAACTCACAAAATTTGGCATAGGGAGTGATGACCCTACCCTACAAATTGCATCAAGAAACGCAGGTGTAATCTCCCAGGAGATTACACCGCGTGACCCAGGGCCTGCACAGCCTGTCACGCCAGTGAAGAAGAAAAAGAAGGGATCTTTAATGAGTACCTGACATTGCACAGGCTTGGGAACACCTTTTTACGTATTCTTCAAATTTATTTCTCCCATTAAAAAATCCCAGGGCCACATGCCAGGTTTGAACTTGCGACCTTGGGCATAGAAGGCTGTTATGCTAGTCACTACACCACAGGTGATCCCAGCTCTGCTTCTTTCTTGGTAATCCTCAAAACTTACAACACAAATTTTCATTGCAGGCACATGCAGTAAACTATCTTGGGAATAATTATAAATTTATAGTTCTAGTATTTTTTAAAAATATTTAAACACTACAGTAGAAGTACGCGACATCTCAGATATACCATAGAAACACGTGTAAGTATTATTAATCTTTCATTCACTTCACTCTTAGCGTCGAGAACTTAACAACTCCTACGTGGTAGTGTAACAACATAAGAAGTTTTCTTTTGCCAAAGGTATTGAATTAAAAGCTGTATCATACTGAGATCACATGTCTAATCACTCTAATCAGTATGGAGTGATTAGGAAACTTATGACAATTTGAAGCAACTGAAAAAAGAGCCAGATGTGACTGGAAACAGTAAATTTAATTAGATATCATAAGAAGAAACATAAGAGGTACTGAATGTGGAGAAATTTTATAATATAAGGAGAAAACTTAAGAATCTAAGAATTTTTCTCTAACATTTTTCTCTTGAAGGATTATTTCAGAAGAGAAGAAACACAAGAAATCAAAGGGTCCATTATTAATATTCAATATGTTTAAGAAAAGCACTCATGCCTAGTTGTGTTGCTAATAAATTATCATAGCTTACATAAAACATACATGAAATATTCAGCATAAAAATTAAAATGTCCTAAGCAATTAATATAAATTTCTAGTAATATATATATATTGTAATATACCCATTTTTTATAATTATTGTAATTATTTATTTATTATTTATTATTGTGTTAGGCAGGCTAACTATAGGATAAAAGTAAAATTTAAATTTAAAAAACAGCTCCTATTTGGTTGTTTGTTTACAAACATAGCATCCATTTTGGATGCTAAGAAAAAAGGTCCCTGGCAGGTAGGATTGGGTAAAAAAGGTACCTACCAGGTAAAGGTCAAGTAGTTTCAGTTTCAAGAGGGGACTTGTGAGAGGAGTTTGAGTTATGAGCTAATAGGGAGAAGCTGCTGCTGAATATGATGGATCTTGGTTAGCCTGCATATTGTTTGTTTTATTGTTTTGTAAGTTATTATTATGATTAAAAAAGTTATATAAAAGATTATGTGCCTGATTGTCAAGAACCCATATCATACCCTGAGAGATAAATTGAGTAATAATGAAGTAAATATTTGTGTTAATTGATTTTTTCTTAAAAGAATATTATTTTAAAAATAAGCATATTATATAATTTGGCTCCCAACTAGGTGTGGCTTAATTTGTTAAATATTAAGACCACGACAATCAGTGCACAATTTATATTTTAATAAGTTTTGTATGTGTTATTTGTGTTAATGTTTTGAGCAAACAATATGGAGGACCAAGGAAATAATAGTTATTCAGATAGGACAGAAAAGATTCAGATATTCAAACAATTCATGATGATGGAGAAATTAGAACAAAAGGTGGATAAATTTGGAATAGAAATATTAGAAAACTTTACAAGTGTTACTACAGAAATGAAAATTGATCCCCAGAAAAGAACCTCCACTGAAGATGAAGAAAGCAAGAAGAAAGAGCATACAGACAAAGAGTGTGAAACAGAAAAAATAGTAACTCCTATTTGTACAGAAGAAGCTCTATCAAACACTTCACATTCCAATGGTATTGAAGAGATCCAGGACAAGACTGTTATAACTAGTTCTATTGATGTGAATGAAAGTGTAAACATCAAAGAAGATGAAATTTGTGATGTGAAACCCTGAGACAGCAAGTGCTTAGAATTCAGAACTTTTATAAGCTCCTTAAGTCCCCCAAATAAGCCCCAGGTATTATTTTACAGCAATATCAAAGAAGATCAGATTCATGATGTGAAATCCAGTGACAGCAAATACTTAACATTCAGAACTTTTATAAGCTTCTTAAGTCCCCAAAATAAACCCCAGGTGTTATTTTATAGGTTAAAAGTTTTAAATAATCTGAAAATAGGTTTGTCCATCTCCTATAATTGTTTGTTACCTATTGTAAATTTATTTAATCAATTCAGGGATGTGCCAATCAAAAATATCATCAGCAAACTTTTAACATATGAATTTTATAATGGTTACATGGTTTTGGATCATGTTAGGAAAGATCAGACACCATATTATTTTTGGATACGGCAGTCTTTATCCTTTTCCAGGGGATAAAAAGGGATGATTAGCGTTCCCTCCGTTAGATGAGCTAAAAAATGGGCAGTCTGAACAATGTTCAGATTGAACCATACTGGAATTATTAATTAATAAATTGTAAATAATGTAATTTTTGCGAAAGTTTTTTTATATGTAAATTTACGTAAGTTCACAAATTAATTAGCTAAATATTTATTGTCAATTGTCAGCCTAAAACAATATGGAACCGTATCTTATTATTGGTGTCTTCACAAAACTTATTTTTTAAATTTTTTGCCCTGTTATTTGGTAGATAATTTCTTTCTAAATTATTTTTTTATGCACCTAGACCTTTTTGTAAGTAAAATTTATTTATATAGTTTATTTGAATATGTGATTAGTTATATGTTCTTAATTGTATAGAGTGCTTGTATAATTTTTATACCTATATAGCTATAGTATATTACGTCCCTAGTTAGTTTTTAAATTTATCTTTCAATGTAAAATATTGTATATAAACTTAATTTATAAAGTATTGAAAATATTTGTAACAAAGAAGGTATTGAAAGAAATAATGTGTATATTTTAAAATAGTTACATTTAAAAAAAAAAAAAAAAAATATTTCCTACCAAAATATTTTTTTTTTTACCTAGGATTGGGGAGAAATGTAATATACCCATTTTTTATAATTATTGTAATTATTTATTTATTATTTATTATTGTGTTAGGCAGGCTAACTATAGGATAAAAGTAAAATTTAAATTTAAAAAACAGCTCTTATTTGGTTGTTTGTTTACAAACATAGCATCCATTTTGGATGCTAAGAAAAAAGGTCCCTGGCAGGTAGGATTGGGTAAAAAAGGTACCTACCAGGTAAAGGTCAAGTAGTTTCAGTTTCAAGAGGGGACTTGTGAGAGGAGTTTGAGTTATGAGCTAATAGGGGAGAAGCTGCTGCTGAATATGATGGATCTTGGTTAGCCTGCATATTGTTTGTTTTATTGTTTTGTAAGTTATTATTATGATTAAAAAAGTTATATAAAAGATTATGTGCCTGATTGTCAAGAACCCATATCATACCCTGAGAGATAAATTGAGTAATAATGAAGTAAATATTTGTGTTAATTGATTTTTTCTTAAAAGAATATTATTTTAAAAATATGCATATTATAATATATATATATATATATATATATATATATATATATATATATATATATATATATATATTATAATATGGCTTATTTTTAAAATAATATTCTCTTAAGAAAAAAATTAATTCACACAATATTTACTTAATTAAAACTCATTTTACTCTCAGGGTATGGTATGGGTTCTTGACAATCAGGCACATTTTTATTATTTAACTTTTTAATTATAATAATAACTTACAAACATAATACAAACAATATGCAGGCTAACCAAGGTCCCTCTACATATTCTGCTCCACACTCCCCAAGTTTCCAGTGAAAACTGAAACTACTTGACCTTTACCTGGTAGGTACCTTTTTTACCCAATCCTACCTGCCAGGGACCCTTTTTCTTAGCATCCAAAATGGATGCTATGTTTGTAAACAAACAACCAAATTTGAGTTGTTTTTTAAATTTAAATTTTACTTTTATCCTATTGTTAGCCTGCCTAAAACAATTATCAAATAATAAATAAATAAATACTAAAATTATAAAATATGGGTATATTACATTTCTCCCCAATCCTAGGTAAAAAAAAATATTTTGAAAGGAAATATTTTTTTTTTTCAAATTCAACTATTTCAAAATATATACATCTTTTCTTTCAATTCTTTGTTACAATTTAAAATATTTTCATTACTTTATAAATTAAGTTTATATACAATTGTTTACATTGAAGGATACATTTAAAACTAACTAGGGACATAATATACTATAACTATATACACATAAAAATTATACAAGCACTCTATACAATTAAGAACATATAACTAATCACATCTACAAAATAAACTATATAAATAAATTTTACTTACAAAAAGGTCTAGGTGCATAAAAAAATAATTTAGAAAGAAATTATCTACCAAATAACAGAGAAACAAATTTAAAAAATAACTTTTGTGAAGACATCAATAATAAGATACGGTTCCATATTGTTTTAGGCTGACAATTGACAATAAATATTTAGCTAATTAATTTGTGAACTTACGTAAATTTACATATGAAAAAACTTCAGCAAAAATTACATTATTTACAATTTATTAATTAATAATTCCAGTATGGTTCAATCTGAACATTGTTCAGACTGCCCATTTTTTAGCTCATCTAACGGAGGGGAGCGCTAATCATCCCTTTTTATCCCCTGGAAAAGGATAAAGATTGCCGTGTCCAAAAATAATATGGTGTCTGATCTTTCCTAACATGATCCAAAACCATGTAACCATTATAAAATTCATATGTTAAAATTTTGGTAATGATATGCTCGGTTGGCACATCTCTGTTTTCATTAAATAAATTTACATTTGGTAACAAACAATTATAGGAGATGGACAAACCTATTTTCAGATTATTTAAAACTTTTAACCTATAAAATAACACCTGGGGTTTATTTTGGGGACTTAAGGCACTTATTAAAGTTCTGAAAGTTAAGCACTTGCTGTCACTAGGTTTCACATCACAAATTTCATCTTCTTTGATGTTTACACTTTCCTTCACATCACTAGTTATAACAGCCTTGTCCTGCACCTCTTCAATACCATTTGAATGTGTAGTGTTTGATAGAGCTTCTTCTTTACAAATAGGAGTTACTGTTTCTGTTGTAAACTTTTCACTCTCTTGGTCTGTAGTGTTTGATAGAGCTTCTTCTTTAAAAATAGGAGTTACTATTTCTGTTGTAAACTCTTCACTCTCTTGGTCTGTTGGCTCTTGATTATTATTTTCTTTATCTTCAGTGGGGTTTCTTTTCTGGGAATCAATTTTCATATCTGTTATAATACTTGTGACGGTTTCTAATACTTCTGTTCCAAATTTATCTATCTTTTGTTCCAATTTTTCCATCATCATCATCATTTGCTTGAACAAATCTACCTTATCTAAATAACTATTTGTTCCTTGGTCCTCCATATTGTTTGCTCACAAATAACACTTAAAAAACTTAGTAAACTATAAATTGTGCACTGATTGTCGTGGTCTTAATATTAAACAAATTAAGCCACACCTAGTTGGGAGCCAAATTATATAATATGGCTTATTTTTAAAATAATATTCTCTTAAGAAAAAAATTAATTCACACAATATTTACTTAATTAAAACTATAAAATATGGGTATATTACAATATATATACATATACTATGTGTGTGTATAGAAATTTATATCTCATAATGAACAGCAGACTCTCAAAGTCATAAATTCATACCAGCATTTGACATATCTATTTCATTTGTCATTTTAAATTGTGGTACTTCTACATTCTTGATCTTAAGTACATCCTCAATGTTAACAATGACTGATAAATTACTGACAATCTGAAACCAAGATCAAAATATATGTTTAAATTTTTTTTCTAATATAATTCTATTTATTATTATATATTTTAAATTATTCTACCTGCTTAAGATTAATATTTATCACATTTGTATAAGTTTGGTTCTTTCTTGACAATAACTCTTCATAAGCCAGTTCAAATGTCACTTTTTCTTCAGATTCCACATTAACACTCACTGTGAAGTCTTTAGAGTCTCGAGAGCTATCCATAATAATCAATATATATCATTATAATAGATAGGTATGTATATTTGAATATAAACTGAAATTTTAAAATTGAAAAAAAAAACTTTTATGGATATTATAAATGAGATTGTATTATAGTTAATATTCATTTCAAGAAATACAAATAATATGTATAGTCAACTCTCACTAAAATCCTTGGATTATTGCAACAGACTCTTGAAGTGTTCTGACTGCCATCGATAGCCAAACACCAACCAATGCAATAATCCGGGAAATAATAAACGAGAGTTGGAAAATAAAACTCAGACATATACTATTTGTTGTTAGTTGTTTTACTATGAACATTTACTCAAGAAATCCCGGACAGTGAAAAAGCTGACCAAGCAGCCAGAATGGGAGAAGAAAGTAGTATTGTTCAAATTAATGAAGTAACCATAGAAGATTGGATTATTGCTATTGGAGGATTGCTATTGGATTGGATGGAAAAGTGAGAAAGAGGGCAAACAAAGTAAGGAGCAGTTAAACCTAATTGCAGCAAATGGAAAACTAGCTCCAGAAAGTCTAGAAGGTAAGAAATCATACTTTGTAGATTGAGAATTGGTCATTGCCAATTTAAACATGGATACATCCTTAAACAGCTGAACGCACCTGCTTGCACAAAATGTGACATCCTACAGTAAAAGATTTGTGGATAGAATGCAAACAATATGAGCATTTAAGAAAAATGGTTGGATTTTGGACACACACTAAATAAAATACTCGTCGAGGAAGAGAAATAGATATCCATACTGTTAGACTACTTAAAGATTGTAGGGTACTACGACAGGATATAATTTATCTATGAGGACACCAATGACCTTGTGGTGTAGGGGCGGATCACAGATAAAAAATAAAAATTAATAAGTGAAGTAATTAGCACATATTTTACTATGAAGCGTAAGTCAGCCTATTTTCTCATTGAAACATTTAAAAGATTAGTAAACATTCTTTTCCAATTTATACATCTAAAAGATCAGTAAAAATTCAATCTATTAAATACCCTCCTGATTTCTGAAATCAAAATTTTCTTCTAAATTAGTAAACACACAATACTCACACAATGCAGTACAAAAATTATTTTTAAAAAAATAAATAGCCTATAAAAGTTGGTTAAAAATGATAAAACATGTTATTAGACTTATATCAAAAGGATAGAAAGAAATAATATTTAATACGTTTTGAATGCTATCAATACCTGCTTTGGAAAATATGTGCAGCACTTTTTCCTGCACTTCTAGCAGCGTCATATTCCTTTTTAGCCTGCTCTTTTTCTTTAATGTAGGCTTCATATGTTTTTTCCTTTATTCTTCTGCAAAAAAAAAAAAAATATATATAAACGTATATAAAATGGATCTGATATATTAAGCTTTTTAAGAAGCTAATATACTATTTAAAAACTTGTGCTCATCAAATAAATTGTAATTATTTAGAAAAAACTAAATTTCTTTTATCTTTTAAAAATATGTCAATAAAGCTTTTATTTATTTAAATATCTTGACAACATAACTGCCACTTTCCAAATCAGGAAAAATAAAATGAAAAATTCAAGCCCACATCAACCAAGTCTCAAGGAGTCTCAAATTGCAAAATCTGACATGGTTTTGAAAATTTTAAGCCTTTTCATTTTCCCAAAAAATCCTTCAAGAAAAGGAAGGAAATTCATTCCACCAAAGCTTGGAGCTCAGGAAGATTCAAAATATTAAATTTATCTCAATGAATTTAGGACGATAATTTCTTGCCTTACCTTGTTTTTGAAAGGAAATTAATGCTTATTATTTGCTGATCATCTAATTACATTACATATTAAATTACAGGACAGTGAACTGGCAGTAAATATTTGAGTGGACCACATTAAAACTGAACCAAATAGTACAAAATATTTTTAAATACAATTACTTACATAAGAAAATTAGTTATAAATGCTTCTTCAGGCAATACAACCCTAAAAGTGACCTCTTGGGAAATATCAGCAGGATTCAACACACGGCTGGTCACTAATGTCCGAGCATATGTATACTTAATGTCAGATTTTATTAGGAGATCTCTTACAATAGGAGCAGGTACCTGAAATAAAAACAGGTTATTATTGGTTTGTTATTTGGGATTGAAGAGCTTTATTTAGTTATTTTAAATTATAGTTTTCAAAATTATTCCTTGCCTAATAGTGAATATTAAAATTTATTATCTGTATGATTTATTTATAATCCTGAAAAATGGGAAATTTATAGGTTTAACTTGATATTGGTGGCATTTCAAAAAAGTAAAATATTTAATTTTTAACCCTGAAATAAATTAAAATGATGAACCCAACTTAAAAATTGATTTTGAAGATTTACTAAGGCAAAATAGAATTTCCAAGGGGAAAAAAACATGATATGGAGTAGCTGACTGTCATTTTGTGGCTTAGGATAGTAATTACTTTGATCTTCTTCTACATAGGTACAAACTTTAAGCTATGGCATTAATCCTGTGATCAAGAAAACCACCAAAAGAAAACCTGACAAGGAAGGGTAGGGAAGAACAGCAAAGAAAGACAAAAAAGGTAATTGATACTAGTGAAATTGTGCACAGATTCTGTGGTTGGCTTATTTTTACTTTCACTTATCTATATATGAAATATATAGTAAGGGAAAATTTTGCAATAATTGAAATTTTCGAATTTGAGTTTTCAACGGAAATACACTTTTTAGGATACCCATAGTCCAAATTATTAAGTCCCACAAAAAAGTCTGTGTGTGGTAAGTCTAGGGCAAAAACGAAAAGTTGTATGAAACGGAAATTTCATATTTAAGACAACTATATGCCCCAGACGTTACAGAAACTTTGTCATCAATATCAGCTAACCAGTAGAGCCACTTTATTCAATGCATTTGGCACCTTTTTACGATTATCTCAATAATGGCTGTAATGATTTTGATTAAACTGGCTTTATCATTGTAAAATTTAATGGCTTTTAATATCATGTAGGTTTCATTCTGATTTAAACAGTCTGAAAAGCCGATATTTTAAATTTTCTTCCTCTAAAGTACCTTTAATTTTTTAGATTCTATAAAAATAACCATATCATCATTTTAGCATTGATAACAAACGGGAAAATATGCAAGTAGAACGATTTGGATATCCAACTAAAGAAGGAAAGAACAAAAATATTTTTGTATGCCATTTTTGTGTTTTTGGGTATAAAAACAATAATATAGATGTATAATATTCTGTTGGAATCCTAAAGATTTTAAATCTAAAGGATTGGTGTATTTACATCTTCTGGTTGAATAGATAAATTGTTCTTGATTGGTCAGGGGCGGAGGCCTCCTTGTGGCCTTCATCTAAGCTACATCACTGAAAAACATTCATTTTGGGCTGAAAAATGTTAAAGTGTTAACTCAAAAAAGCAAAGCCGCAGCATTTTAAAAATAACTTTGATACATTGCTCCCACATTATTAAGCACTAATATTATGTTTTTTGCAACGATTACTTACAGCACATAATGTAGACATAAAGAGGAAACAGCTTATCAGAAGGCATAGTTCCAGTTTAGCAGTAATCTGTAAATTAAAATCAGAATAAGAATAAGTAGGAATAAGAAAATAGAGAGAGAGGAGAGCTTATTGGAATAGCAAAAAATGTTACCAACATATTAAACTGAAAAAAATATAATTTAATGTAACATCTTTTTTATTCATAGCTTATACAGTATTACTCCACTTCAAACATCAGAATACTTTAACAATTTAAGACTAAATTAATTTTTAATTAAAATAAATAAAAATTAATTTAATTGCTACAGTGACTGCACTTCAAGTCCTGTGCATCTAACTTTAATTAACATCTAACTTCTAGGGTGCGCAGTGTGGAAAAGGACTTGATGAAGTTCGGAAAAATTCCGTCAGGTAAAGATGGAAAAGATGTTTTGAACATATAAGTTAGGGACCGCTTATGGCCCGGCCACACTTGGCGGAGTGGAAAGGCGAGGAAAGGAAAGACGAATTTTCCAAATCACGTCATTTACGTAGGAATCCCATCAGAATTGCCGAAGGGTGGCCACACTCGGCGGAGAGGAAAGGCAATTGTCGGTCGGCTCCGAAGGCAATTGTAGGGGACAGAATTCGAAAGACGAATTTCCTTTCCCCGCTTTTCCACTCCGCCCAGTGTGGCCGGGAAAACGGAGGGTAATGTCAACTCCTATGATGTTCGGTAGACTTCGGTCGTACTCGTGAGTGATCGGTTCTCCCTACATCCCATTTCGTGCCTTCTACTACTTGTTGTTGTTTTCCATTGTTTTTGATCTGTCCCGAAATAGAAGAAGAACTTATTTTAACAGTTGAATAATATAAGGAGCTGTATGACAAAATCTATACAAAATCTGCTACTCACTGTAATTTATTAAAACAATAAAACAAATAAAATAAAAAGGTGAATACACGCTTCGTTGTTCACAATGAACAATGCAACAATAAATGAACGGAAATTATTATTTAATCTAAATCACATGTTCCCAACGAAACTAAATAATCTGTTTATTAAATTAAATTTAAAATTTAAATATTAATTGTGCCGCCCTTCGAAGGGGACGTAAAAAGGTGGTACGAGCCTGTACGATGTCAGGTACTCCTTAAAAGTCATTATCCTAATTAAACCTGGATAGGCTAAATTTAGGACTCCAACTGTAGCATCGTCCGATTAGCCACAGTAGCATAAAGGGACGGTAAATAAATAAACAAACAAACTTCAAAATTTAAGTGTATTCAATAGTTCTTAAATTGATTTTGACAGCCGAGGTAGATGAAAGTCGTGTGTTGCCCGCACCAGGTTATTTTTAACGTAAGAGTAGTAATTAATATAGTGTTTAACATACCGTTGGAAAGCTTTTAGAAAAAAATGTATACACTTTATAAAAGGAAAGAGCGATGAAAAGTGGATAAAACTGATCGATTGTTGTAAATAACAACTTCACATTATTACGTTATTTAATCTAAACAATATGTTTCCGATGAAACTGAATATAATTCTTTAAATGTTTTTCAACTCTAAATTTCTATTTTGATTGGTATTGTTTGATTATTTAAGGGTCTGAGATTTTGTTTATTATTTAGGTTATTTTGACTTTAAAACTTCTTATTCACCACTTTTTTTTTTTTAGCTTTAACTAAAAGAGCTCAAATTCTTATTTCTTCCTGATTGTTGTAATGTAACACAAAGTTGTAATGTAAAGAGAGTGATGAAAAATGGATAAAACCATAAGATTGTTGTGGATAATAATTTAATAGATCGTTTAATCTGAAACACACGTTTCTATCAAAACTCAATTAATTCATTAACCTGTTTCACCTAATATTCCATTTAAAAGTTCTTAAATTGATTTTAAAATCTAACATCATGGAAATCGTGTGCCTACATTTCTGGATGTTTTGATATGAGACGACCCAATAGAAACCGATTGATACAAATCTGAATAGATAAACGGGTCACATAAGGAAGATTATAAGTTATCATTCATGTCATTATCAAATCCCACGGCTATTATAAATTGAAGTTTTATATTTATTGATGATTCAGAGGCCGACACTAACAATAAGCCATCTGTTCCACTCCGGCACTAACAATAAGCTCCCCATTCCGAATTTATTCCTTTTGCGACAGTATAATTATAGGTTTTTTAGTCAAATCCATAATTTTTTCAATAAATTTCATAACTTCTTCAATCCATTTTATACAGTTATTTTAATGAAGTTTTGTTGTTGATTGTTTATTTAACGTCACTTTATGCTACTATGGCTAATCGGACGATGCTACATTGAGAGTCCTAAATTTTGCCTATCCAGGTTTGATAAAGTTAAGGATCTTTAACATATTCTTGACATGGCAGGACCTATTGTACGACTTAAGGACGGCATAACCGAAGATTTTTTGCGCCCTCAAAAAAATCCCCATGTGTGGTTGGGAATCCCCACTACTTCTGGTACATTAAATCCTTAACCCCTTATTATATAAATATATCAAGGGTCACATGTAGTGCTGTGCGGTAGATTATTATTATCACGGCTAAAACCGGGGTCAAACTCGGCAGATGGCCCTTGGGTATTTATTGTATTTGTATCCCTTTTAAAGGACGAAATAACCGTCCTCAAAAAAATCATAATTTTTTACGGCTCTCGAAATTATCCTAGAGGTTTGAATCCACGACCTTTATGTGCCAAATTTCGCGTGTTCAAACACGGCAGATAACTCTTGGATATTTTGTTTTGAACTAAATTCCTAATTGTTTCAATCCCATTCTTAATTTTTTATATCCCTTTTGATGTACGAAATAACTGAGAATGTTTTTGTTCTAGATGCTACGATAACATAAAGTAACGTTAAATTAATAAACAGCATGGTTTAATAAAAAATAATTAGTTTTTGATAACAAAACCTCATTAAAATAACTGTATAAAATAGGTTCAAGAAATTATGATATTGATTGAAAAAATTATGAATTTGAATGGAAAAAATTATGAATTTGACTGAAAAAAAAAATGTGTTCTGTTACAACAGCCGTGGGTCAAACCAAAAATCTGGACAGGTCTGGAAGCAGGGGCTCGTCGAGCCTTTTTAAGAAAGTGACACGAAAAATCAACCTAAGGGGGAAAAATAATGTTTAACTTAAAACATCATTATATATACTAATTGTTAATACCTACACTGGTAGGTACCAACATTAGTTTTTTTTTTTTTTTTTTTTTTTTTTTTAAAGACGGTTTTGGTTGAACTTGATTTTCTGATTCCTTTTCTGTTTTCTCCTCTGCTGCATTTATGCACTTTAAGAGGGTTCTGATAAGTGAGTCTGAGATTGAAGATTCTTCAATTATGTTTCCCGTCTTGTGATGGGATTCACTAGTTGTCTGATTCGGTCCAGTGAGTTAGGTTTACTCAGTCTTGGCCGAGGGTATGTACGAAGTGTTCGTCCTGTCGGTGTTAGTGTGTTAAATAATGGGTTGGTACAGTAGTGGAGGCTATCAAAAAGTTTGGTATGTTTGGTAAATTTGCCTCCGTGAGACGAAGTCTATCACTGTCGGGAGCGTCCGTTTTTACTCTCTGCAGAGAAGTACGCCTTACAATACGCCTCAGCACCCCATTCTGAAACTGTTAAAGCTTTTTTGCACACATCAGTTACTTTAATATAATTTAACAAATAAATAAATTATCTTTCATCGGGTAAGAGAGATATTAACCTTGACTCAACTTGTGCGAAATTAATATAAATTAACAAATGCGAAATTAATCGCCGAAATATCACATTTAATTTATGATTACTAATTGTAATTGCATTTTTTTAATAATATTTAAATAAAATACATGTGTAAAACCTCTAATGTTTGTTTATTTTTTAAACCCGAAGGAAACTCATAATCTATTCCTGTAGCGTGATAGACTACCAAATTTCATAGAACCCATAAGGACGGTGTGGTTTAGTGGATAAAGCAATAGTCCACTGTTCGTCGGACTACGGCTTAAAACCCCGACTGAGGCAGGAATCATTTCTTTTATTATTCGGCTGAAGAGCTAGTCTTGTGTATGGAGACCCTCGCACGAATCTCAATATGTACTGAACCTAAGACCATTACTGGTTAGTAGAGCTACAATTTTTTTTTTTTTCCCTGTATCATTTAATCATATATATATATATATATATATATATATATATATATATATATATATATATATATATTTATATATATATATCATTAGTACTACTTCTTAACGTAAGTAGTTGACCATTGAGAATTACAGGAAGGAATTTGTCAGGATGGCGGTCAGTAAAAGAAACAATTAAAGTTTTAACTATTTATTGTTTGCCACCGTTGTGCATTATCATCAAGTGCTTTAACGAAAAAAAAGGAATACAATGAGTGTATAGTAATATATATATATATATATATATATATATATATATATATATATATATATATATAGAATAGAATAGAAAAATAATTTTTATTCTGGGACTGGGTCCCTTAAGAACAATATGATATGTACAATTAATATATACAATGTGTCTGGCCACAAGACCAAAGGATTATAATTCATTTTTATTTACAAGCTTTAAGAAGAAAAGTAGGATACAATAAAACAAAAGAGTAAAATAACTAAAAGAGTAAAATAAATTACTTACTTCTGATATGTTGAACAAAACTTAACATTGAAACTGATTCATAATAATTGATCGATACAGAATCATGAACAATAAATAATAAATTTTCTTTTTGAATATATATTTGATTTGAAAACTCAGGCTTGTGGAGCGTCTGTTTGAGATGACAATAGGTACTCGAACAGCTGGGACTTGAATGATGGTAGGGAAGAAGCATGGCGGATTTGAGTAGGTAGGGAATTCCAGAGAGCAGTAGAGCGGACAAGAAAGGAATGTTCAAAACTTGTTGTTCTGTGGGCAGGAATATAAAGGTCAGAATGGCGCGATCTTGTTTGGAGCGAGCTGACGGACGATTTAAATTGCAGAAGTTTGTGGATATAGGGAGGTAGCTGGGAGTTGATAGTTTGGTAAAGGAATGATCCAAGGAAATATTGTCTGCGGTTTGAGGGAAGGAGCCACTTTAACTCACTGTATAAATGGGTCACATGAGACCTCTGCTGTGTGCCAAGGACAAATCTTAAAAATGTATTCATAATTCGCTTTAGCCTGTCCTCGAGCACAGTCGAGAGGCCACCATATACCCCGCAGCAGTAGTCAAAGTGGGGGAAAATAAGTGAGGATACAAGGAGCTTACGGGTGGATAGTGGAAGAAAATGGCGGGAGCGATGGAAAAATTTGAGGGTACTTATTGTTCTTCGGGAGATTTGGGCAATATGGGGTTTCCAGGAAAGGGTTTGGTCAATGGTAATACCGAGGTTTTTGACAGAAGAAGTGAAGGTGATTGGCTGATCATTTAGGGTTAGACTCGGAAATGTAGTATGGGATCTGAGGAGAGAATTAGAACCTATAAGAATCGCCTGAGTTTTCATAGCATTTAGCCTAAGTTTATTCAGGGTTGCCCAGGCACAGATTCTATCCAGGTCTGCCTTAATATTGGCAAATGCTACATGAGACTCAGAGGGAGAGAAGGATAAGTAGATCTGGAAATCATCAGCGTATAAGTGATGGGAGCAGTGATGGATGGAATTGGGAAGATCATTGATATAGGAATTAAAAAGGATCGGAGATATGCTGGAACCCTGGGCCACACCTGCCGAAAGGGCAAGGAAGGAAGATAGAGGATGGTTAGGGATGGTGACGACTTGAGTCCTATTAGAGAGAAATGATTTAAACCAATGAATAGAGCTATTGGAAAAGGATAAAGACCGTAGTTTGGAAAAGAGGATAGAGTGATCAAGAGAGTCAAAAGCTTTTGAGAAGTCCAGAAGTATTAGTATTGTCAGTTTCTTTTCGTCAATGGCGGTATGTATGTCGTTAGTGATTTTGAGTAGAGCGGATTGAGTGGAAAACATATTTATATATTTATAGATAAGTGTGTGTGATAGAACAATTACAGAGAACACAAAAAAAAGAGGGGTATACATGGATTATTAAAAATTACAATAAAATTGTTTGTTTGTTTATTTATTTAACGTCACTTTATGCTACAGGGGGGAGCGGCGTGGTCTAGTGGATAGGGCGCTAGTCTGCTGTGCTCCGGGTCCTGGGTTCGAATCCCGGCTGTGGCAGAATATTATTTATTCTGTTAATTCGGTGGGGGGCGACCCTAGGGTATGGAGACCCTCCTGGGGCAGACCCAGCCTGGGTACCCAAATTAATTGGGGAAAAACCTGGCGGCTGAGCGTGATCAAGGCCTAATCACCTCATTGCACTGCCGTTGGCCTAGAAACAGTACGAATCTCTATATGTACTGAGCCCAAGACCCTTCATGGGTTGTAGAGGTACAGGTTTTTTTTTTATGCTACAGTGGCTAATCTGACGATGCTACAGTGGGAGTCCCAATTTTTGCCTATTCTGGTTTCATTAGGATAAGGATCTTTAACGAGTACCTGACATCGTACAGACTCGGGACCAACTTTTTACGTCCCCCCCGAAGCACGGCATACCTAAGTATTTTTTACTCCCATTAAAAAATCCTAGTACCACCTGCGGGTTTGAATTTGTGACCTTTGGCATAGAAGGCTGTTATGTTAAGGCTGTTAGAAAAAAATAATGGAATAGAGTACAAAAGAAATAGGCGCCGCATGGTAGGCGGGATCTGACAACAATGAGTAATTAAATAAGCGCTCGAGGTGAGGAATACAGTGAGTCACGGTCAAAATGATACAAATGGCTTCTCATTTATAGATAACGATTTTGACTAATTAATTCTAATAAATTACCATAGATTTTTTTCAAAAGTTTAAATCAAGGTATCTATTTATAAAAATGGGATCCGAATTCAAATATTAATTATTAAATCTAGACAAAAATTAAAGTATAAATAAACACCTCAGAGTAGAAATGATGCAATGCTAGTTTTTAAAGTTTCTAATCCTAATTCTTGAATTTGTTATAGCTAATTTTATTATTTGAAAGATAAATAACTGCACTTTAGTTTTCCATAGAACTTTGGTTGAAGTACGCTTTAAACATGGGTTTCCGTACCCATATTGTGGAACCGAGAAATCGTCATTGTGAATATTAAAAAGGGAAAGACTCTAAGAGAAATAGCTTCTATTATTGGACGGCCCAGGCAACAGTTCAACATATTATTGAACGCTTCGAACGTGTAAATTGACTCATAAATAAAGCTGGTGCATGTGTTAACAAAAGTTTTACTGGTATTGATGAACGATGGATTATATGCCCAATTGAAATAAATCTTACATTCGCGTTCCGAAATTGGCAGTATTGGTTGAGACATTTTTAAATAAAAAAGTGAGAGCTGAAACTGTTCAATGAGTAATTGAAAAGCACAAAATGATGGAAGAGTAGCAAGAAAGAAACGGAACATTAGCCATAAAAAAAAAGAAAGATCAAAGTCGAATTTTCAGTGAAGTATTTGAAAAAGGATATGAACTTTTTGAATAGCATTATATGTTCAAACGAATCAACATTTAATAGATTCGGAAAACTCCTCCTAAAACGTTTATATATTCTACTATAAAACAGTGCTACCGTGTGGTGGATGTTATTTCTTCGTAGCGTATTGCACTGAAGCCTTTCTTGACGTGGAACAGGCTTTTGATCGAGTCTGGCACCCAGGACTGCTATACAAACTCCGGAAATTCCTCACTCCTACATACTTCCTAATTATTCATTTTTACCTCACAGATGTGGCTTTCAAAGTAAACCATAACTTTTCATACTCATCCATATTTTCTCAGACCGCAGGTGTACCTCAAGATAGCATCTTAGGCACAATCCTTTATTCCGTTGATACAGCTGATATTCCTATTCATCCTAATACTATTCTCACTATTTACGTCGATGACACATGTGTGTTATCCGTAAGTAAAGACCCAACAGTTGCATCACAAACCCTTCAGTCTCGCACCCAATCCATTGAAGAATGGTGTCATAAACGGAGAATTAAAATCAATCCTAGTAAATCCCATCACCAATGTTTCAATTATCTTTACCATTCGTCGCAAAAGTATGACTACCTGTCACACTGTATCCTTTAGCAATATACCACTAATCCCTGTTGAACAGATCCGTTATCTTGGACTCCATCTAGACAAAGGCCTTACTTGAAATCCTCACACTAGGCTTGAAATTCGCACAAGAAATTGCCTGCAGATACCGCTTACTTCAACACTTACTCGACAAACGATCAAAATTCCCTGTTTGCTACTACATTTAAATAACCATCATCCAACCTATTTGGACCTATGGCGTTGAGCTGTGGGGGGTCCAATAAAATATCCAATTCCTCCTGTATCTAATTCTTGCAAAATCCTCAATGCTCCTTGTTTGGTAACTAATAAACTCATCCATCCATAGAGACCTACATATCCCACTGGTTGCAGACTTAGCCCGCGATAGATACACCTCCTTTAATTCCAAACTACCTCGAGTGAAACTACCTACAGTGAAAAATATATGATTAATATATACATATGTACATCAGAAATAAATTTCGAACTAGAAAATATCGAAAGTCGCTCATAAATTAATAATGATTCAAAGGATTTGACATAGACGCAACTTATCAGGCTGGATTTCTCCCATTAATCCTTAAGAGTTTTTTTTAACCCTTCCCATTTTATTATTTATGTTTTCGCTCTACTATTTCCCATACACCACGCAGATTTTCTATAACATTCAATCAGGAGACTGAGGAGGTGTTTTTATTGTTTTAGAGCAATTAATATAAGCACCATTATTTAGTAAATAAGAAAACTGCTTGGTCATTGTTTTGGTAAAATACAAATCGTTGCTAAGCCTCAGTATGATATCACTTTCTTTCAAATCTTTTCAGTATGTCACAATAGACAACTTTGTCATTATACCTTCAATAAATAGAGGTTTCCTACCCAGTAGGTGGCCATACACTCCAAACCATGGCATGACCACTCCAGGCTATACGTTGGGCCAGCTCTTTCCCTTTGCTCTTAATTGGTCCTTCTCATTACAAAGCCTCTTCCATCAGATCTAGATTGAAGATTGAATTTATAAATGGAAACCATATTGGTAACGAAAACAATAACTGTAATTTTTTTTTTAATTCTGAAATAGTACTTGGTCCAGAACCCTTAACCGGGCAACCTCCACCACATATTTTTTTTTTTTTACTTAATATTTATTTGCACCTGTATAAGTTACAATCAGCAAATGAGTTATATTTGATTAACATAGCATGGGTTGGCATGAGGGAGACAGTACCCAGTGGTGCATCCTCCTGACATTCAAAAACAAACTATTTTTTTAGGTTAGGAGTCCCTCATCCAACTCCTTTTCAGCTACGCGAGTTTGTATGGTATGTCAGTTGTAGCCATGTTTTGTACAAGTTTGTTTCTATGTCCTTAAGTTGTCGTGAAATCGTTTGTAAGTCAGTCAATATTGGATCAATTGTCCTTTTATTAAAGCTGGACAGTGAGAAATTATAATAAAAAATAACTGAGTTTGGGCGTATTGTGTGTAAAATTTCAACTTCTTTTCGTTTTTCTCTTCTTTATAATTACTTTTTTTTTGGTTAAAAAAACATTTGTAAATTTTTCTTTATCATAAAAAATAACTTTTAATCGGCCGCCATTTTAAAAATAACCAGCTGATATCAACGTCTAGGTGTTAGATCATGGTTGAATGCTGTTAGTACTTTTGTGGCGAATTTAAAAAAAATCGGTCCAGTAGTTTCGGAGAAATGCCGCGGACGGCGGACAAACGAATTTTTTTTTATTACTTATTCGGGTTCTATGCATCTTGAAACGTAAGCACTAAACGTTTGAAGGGGTTGATTTTTTTTTTTTTTTTGGTCGATTACAAAGGTTCATTATCGAAAATAATAAACCAAAATACATCTACATTCACAAATATTGGAATCTAGAAATTTATAAAAAAAGTTGTTGTTTATAAAAAAGAAAATAAATAAAGTTTGATGTTCAGTAAATAACGAAGATAAAAATAGCTTTCCTAAATCGTCAATGGGATATGACTCAGACGAGGAAGAGGCAACACCGTCATAGACCACTGTGGTGAGGAGAAAAGAATTTATTTTACATTATAGCTTCTTTGGAATCTAAGCTACTTTAGAACTGTACTCTGCCAAGGTCGCGAATACAGAATACATTTATATACATGTTCTTCCTAAATCTCTCTTGTTTCAATTCTCCTCAAGTGTTTTCTATTTGACTGGGACTATTGTCTTAGAAAAAATGTGACAGCAAAGAAAACATTTTTTAAGGAAACAATGTAATATGAACCTTGGAGGTTTCCGTTTAAGATATATGAAAAAGTGAAACAGGCTTAACAAACTTTTAATAAGTTGAAAAAGTACTGCATCGAGTTTCGATGAAACTTTTTTTTTTACATTATCACAATAACATGAATTATTTTTTTACAACAATCACTTTATGCGTTTCAATCACTTTCTGAAAACTTGAGCTTTCTGACGAACCATTATACCGACGATTCTCCGTATTATTATTTATTTATATTTCAGCTAGCTATTATTTATTTATTTATTTTCATTTTTCGTATTTACCTCTTTTTAAGAGAGCGAAATTTTGAAAGTTTGGCATCTAAGCTCTGACCCGCTATTTTGTTTGTTTGTTTATTTATTTAATGCCACTTTATGCTACAGTGGCTGATCTGAGATGCTACAGTGGGAGTCCCAATTTTTGCCTACTCTGGTTTCATTAGGATAAGGATATTAAACGAGTACGTGGCATCGCACAGGCTCGAGACCACCTCTTAAAGTCCCCTCCGAAAGACGAGACATAACTAAGGACCACATGCGGGTATGAACCCTGACCTTTGGTATACGAGGCTGTTATGCTAACCACCCGGCTACAGATGATCCCACCATATCACTATTTTGATGAGAATAAAATCTAGGTTGTATTAAAACCCAGTCGATAATACGAGATGTATAGAGTTTAAACAAAAATTTTAGAACCGTTTTTAATCAAACGGTAAAATACATGGTAAAAATTGACAGTTCCGGTAGGTCGATTATATTTAAAAAGTTGCTCTTACATCCCGGTCATAAGCTGTATTGAATTATTTTAGTTTCATACGACTTTACATCTTTAAGCTCAACTTAATTAAGACGCACAGAGATATTTTTGTGAGTCTTGGTTATTCGGGCGCAAAGGACCTCAAAAGGATTTTTACATGGGAAATTGGATTTATAAATTTTCTCTCCCTCGAGGTCTGGGGCATTTCCCATCTTTACATCAACTGATTACACTCCTCATCATTCATGAACAGGAGAAAATGTTTTCTTTTTATTTTAGCCTGTTTTTTAGCAATATATTTTAGGGATTTGAATAATAACAAATAAATAAAAATTATTGTACATTTTATTAGAAATTTTAAATAAATCCGATATTTTTCAATTTTAATTGTGAACATTTTTTAATGAACAATGAAAATAAAAAGCTCAAAATTTTAGGTTTTACGTTTATACCTTGTTTTACGTGTCTTTCGCTTTACGAAACTTAAGCCATTAAAACGTTGCAAAATATTACTCAATGGTTTATTATTTCCAAATAACAATATTAGGGTGTAACTGTTTATATATTTAATTTCTGGTTTTTATTTATTTATAAATTAGGAGAAATGATTTTTTGTTTATTCGTTATTCGGATTCTAAGCATCTTGAAACGTAAGCTCACAAATTTTAAGTGTGTGAGGTAAGTCTAGCTCAAAACCACAAGCTGTATAAAATGAAATTCCATATTTTAGGAGTGAATATGCCTGAGCTGTTACAGTAACTTTTCGTCAGAATCAGCAAACCAGAAGAGCTACTTTATACCGTGCCTTTTGCACCTTTTTACTATTTTCTAAAACAAGATTAAAACGAGATAAATAAATGTAAAGTTTAACGGGCTTTAATATCATGTAGGCTTCATTCTGATTAAAATAGTCTGTCAAGGCTTAAATGTAGATTTTTTTTTTCTGGAAACGGTGCACTACGTGTATTGTATATATATATTCCTAATTTGTATTATTTTTTAAAAATAAATTATTGTTATAAGCAAAAAAAAACAGTACATCAGAAGTGCGTTATTTAAGTCCGATTAAGCAGTTTATAATTTTAACATTTATTTGTATTATTGAAGCCACGTTTTCAGAAGACAATGTATTGAAAATAAAATATGTATGTACAAAAATTACCAATTTGTAAAACAAGTAACACATTATAATCTGACAACCTTTACCTCACCTAGAACATTGAAAACGATACCACATTTTTAACAATGTCGTACTGATATTTAGTGTATAATGGCAAAACAATAGCACTGAAATCTGAACTATTTGTCGGTGTATACTATTTCTTAATTTTTTAAATGAATAACTAAAAAAATAAAAATTTAGTATATATATATATATATATATATATATATATAACTAGAAAGACTTCTACTAAGCGTGGGAAAAGAAAAAATCTGTTTGAACGTTGACATGAATGAAATAAAAATCTTTAAAGAAAAATGTGAAAAACCTATATCTATTTTTATCACTGGCCTATGATAGCACCAAATAATACTACAAGAATATATTAAATCAAGGTCATATAAGAAATATAAAAATATATCTGTAAGTGCGTATAATTTTGATTGAATCTAACATCACCAGTAAAAAGCGTAAATTATATACGAAGGTACTTAAAGTAAATATTACAAATCACTTTTATAATTCATAAAATAATTAATCCTTGGTAAACAAAAAATTTAGTATCGTTTTGACAAAAGATCAAAAATATAGTTATCGTTAGCACGTTGAACTGGGTCACAGCTCATCTAAATATCAATATTCAAATCATACGGTTGCATTTGATTTTGCAACATGTTTGTTGAGAAGAAATCCATCATCAACTTATATATTACTTATAAAAATATATTAATAATACTAAAACAAAACCAATTTTCAGACAACCTATAAGGTTGAAAAACACGAAATATGTTTTGATGGCGTCGTTAATTGCGCTTATGCGAATACAATCAATTTGTAATTATTTATTGAAATATATATGCAATTTAGCCATTATCTAATTCATAATCATTTATTTTTTACGAATGGGATAACCATGTCAATAGTTCTTTGAAAAAATTCATCAGGATTTGTACTTTAAATTCAAATTTATAAGATGAGTGCATGAAAAAACACCAAAACAACACAGTATTTCATACAACATATAACAAAACCATCTATCTAAATCATACAAAAAACGTTTTTATGTCATTTGAAGATTCAATGAAATAGTTAATAATAAATCAATATCTTATTTGCATTACTTTTTTCAGAGTTTCCAAATAAGACGAATGTCTAAAAATGGCAGTAATATACGAATCATTATACTTGACTAATGAAGAGGGAATTAAAGGTCGCTCAACAAAAATTGTAATTTCACTTCCGATAATACTCTCACGATAGCAAATGGGGTGTAATTATTGTTAATAAATGCGTATAATAACATAAGATATTACATTTAAAAAAAAAATGTAAATAAATCATATTATGTATACTTAATAAAAACTTACAAAACTAAATTAAAGGAGTTATGTGTAAATTATATAATAATGTTTTATTTACCAAAACAAAAATATATATATATATATAGTTTTAATTAAGTAATTTATTATGAATATGTTTATTGCAATAGCGTCAGAATAGGAGCTTATCATTCACTATCAGCACTGATTTGCCTGTCACTCACAATCTTCTGTATTACACGTCCTTAAGATGTTGTTAATGGGAAGAATTCTATAAAAGCAAAGGGCTACTGAACACATTAATTGATGAAAACAAATATTTTGTTGCGAAATGAAATAAGTATTTAACAGTAACAGGCAAAAAACTCTCATTTTATGCTTGAATGTCGACACCTTCTTAAAAGGATATTTTTAAGGGTGTTATGTAAATGTTAGTAAATAATGAAGTGTAAACTATATTAAATGATGACATACCATTATCAAATCACTCATTAGAGCAACCACATCAACACAATCACAGTGAATGACCGACTCGCGGACGTCTTGAAGTATCTACCCTCCCCACCACTTAACACCGGGAAAGTCCGCCATTCTCGCCTGCGCGAATGAGTTTCTGTGAACACAATCTGTTTTTAAATTTTTCCCCATTGATAGAATTTCAATACTACTTTCGCGGATTTGACGATTTTTCCACGAATCCAGCAGAGTACTACCCAAATCAAGAGATATAACGGATAACCCATCAGTCTGGGGTCACAGACTCAAGGAAGTAGGAAATCAAAATATTTATTTGTTTGAAAACAATTAAAAGAAATTTGTCTTCGATGATAACGGTTTGCTTCGTCAGCAGGAAAGTGGAACAACTTAAACTAGGCATTAAATTTTGATGGCCATTAGATCTAAGTGTAACTATAGCTGTGAAATCTATAAAAATTTAAATATGATGTACCTTCCTGTAGCTCTCTCCAATGGCTGAAGATTCTTTTGGGAGTTCGAAAACACAGAAAATTGATGGAGGTAAAACTTGATAAAATCAAACATTTTTGCCCACTCACACACCTTTGACACAAATTCATGTCTTTCATTACCAGTTTTAGTGATAAGTCAATATAAAATTATTTTTCTGTATCTTGGCACTGATTTTGGTTTTTTGTTCAGCTTTATGGAAAATAAGATATACAGAATGGTCAGGTAAGTTTATACTTACTTTCTATCATTGTTCAGAAAACTGAGGTTTATATAGTTTAAAAAAAAAAAAAAATTGTATTTGTTATTTATGATTTATTAACTTCCACTTACCTAACATTTTTTAGTGTAAATCCTCGCTAACATTCAATTCAAATTCGTTAATACTTCTCTATTTAGAAAATTAAATTATCTTTCAATTAAGCATTATATTATTTCAGATATAGATGCCACCTCAAAGAAAAAAACCTCCAACAGCAGGTTGTTTTTTTTTTTACATTGGATACCGACTGATCTTTAACAAAATCATACCAAATGCATTTAAATATTTTTTTTCTATAAGTTTTTGGTATACTGATACCAATAAATGTTAGATTTGTGCTCAATCTTCATAAATAGCCACATTATGGATATAAAATCTCTAAACAATAAACGCATCTATTTTTCAAGCCCTCAGGGTACTGATTTCACTATGATACACTTCTTATCTGATCAATTAATCAGGCGGATTGTTTATCCAGTTTGTAATATGTCAACAAATATATGTTAACTTATGTAGAAACTAGCTTAGTATTATGTCAGCTATTGCACTATGAATATGGAAGAAAATATCATTCATTATCAGCATGTTTTGATGTTTTATTTTTGAAGTTTTTTGCAAGCTAATAAAAAAAATTTCAGTGTTCAGGAGGATGATGCTTCAACCGAATGCACCTGTCTAAATTGGTTTGCCAAATTTTATTCAAGAAATTTTGTAATCAATGATACCCAACGGTCTGGTTGCCCACATAAAATTGAAAGGAGCAATGTTAAGGCCATTGTTGATCGAAATCCCACCCAATCAGTTTGAAAGATTGTTGTAGCCCTAAATGTTTCACACATGAGCGTAATACATTTGCACAAGCTTGGCTATGTTTCCAGACTTAATGTCTGGGTCTCTCACACTCTAACCAAAGTCAACTTGGCAACACGCATTTCTGTTTGTGATTCACTACAGAAACGGCAACAAAATGACCCATTTTTGATGAGATTGGTAACAGAAGAAAAGTGGATAATTTAGTCTGTAGAAAATGCTTTCCATATTGTGGTGGGATTGTAAGAGTCTTATTTACTAAGAGCTATGGCCATTAAGACAAACAATTGATTCAACTCTTTACTGCTCACAATTAACAAAATTGGATCAATTTATTAAAAATAAATGCCCAGAACTGGCAAATCGTGAGGGTTTGTCTACCACGAAGACAAAGCTAGGTGCCACACCTCATTGATCACTCCCCATAAATTATTGAGCCTAGGATATGACCTTTTTACCCACCCTCTCCATCCACCACACCTAGCTCTAAGTGACTACCACTTGTTCCGCTATTTGTAGAACTCCATGAATGGAAAGTAATTCAAAAAGAAAGAAGACATCAGAAGCAACTTGGATCAGTTTTTTTAACAATAAACTTCCGACATTATATGAACATGGCATTATGAAGTTAGTGGAAAGATGAGAAAAATCATATTAAACAATAGTAAATATACTATAGATTAAAATATCTATAACATTGAGTTTTATTTAAAACTGAAAGGACTTATTCGCCGACCCAATATTTTTGTCTTTCTGAAAGTGACAGAGTTGTACCTTCAATCTACTATATTTGCTTCTATTCTGAAAAAAAAATTGAATATAAATTAAAAAAAAATTGACCTAAGGGATTATGGGTGGTGACCAGTAAATGACAAATTGAGTCATTAATCCGAGAGATACATAAAAAAAAAGAGATTTCGGCAAGTGTCATCAAAATTGTAAGAACTATATTTCTCCAATTTCAAAACAAAACAAAAAAATTTAATTTAAAATGAATATCTGTAAAATCATGTCCAAGTAAAATAACTTTTAATCATATATTGGCACTACAGTCCATATAAGACCATGGTCTCAACTAACAGCTTGTTTTATTCTGGTCAGTCAAGAAATCTGCACCAGCGGTCCCAAGTCTTGGGCAGACTTCATAAAGAAAAACATGATTTATTGGACAGCCTATTTCAGTCTTAAGAGGATTAGAACCATCAGTTTATCATTTAGAACTATTCAGGAAAATCTTTTAAATTGTTTTAATTATCTACGGAATCTACGTGATGGGTGGGATCAGATGTTTCTGATTTGGCAATATAATCTTTGCTGACACCAAACAAGTAAGAACATGATTACACACATGCAACAATGAACATGAAACATATAGTATGTCTAATGATAAGGTAATGAACAAAAGTAAATTAATAAAATTGCCACAGAAGAAAACCCAACATAAAATGACTTTAGTTAATAGACGAACAATTTTAGTAACACCAATTCTATGTAATGCAGTTTGACTTGCAATTTATATAAAATAAGTACTTTTAAAATGATTAAAATTAAATAAAAAGTTTTTACACAAAATAAGAGTATAAAATAAAGCAAAGGAAAATAATCTTGAATGCTAATAAAAGTTGAAAAAAAAAAAAAAAAAACCTCACCGCAATATCTGTCATATGAATTACTTTAAAAAGTAACTATCTTTGGAACAGATCTGCCCAAGGAAAAAGAGAATAAATACATTTTTAAAATACAAGATAAATATTAAGTCAAAAGCAATGGGTAAAGAATACTTAAATGACATTTAGACATGAATATATTTCAAAAAGTAAAACATAATTACACATTTATAACATTATTGTTGAAAATTCATAATTTGTATTTCAAAAAACAGAAAATCTGTGAACAGTAACTTTATTCCTATTGATATATTATTATGGAATAACAAACATTCAAAAATTTTATTTTCTACAATAAAAATTATCTATATATTAAGTTTTTTAAATTAACTTTTATTTCTTAAAATTATTTTTATACATTTTTTAAAATATTTTATGTAATGTTTAAGTGTTTGCGAGATTCAACAATTTTGTTTTGAATAAATTTTTTGGCAAACACTATACAAAAAATCTATCAAAAACTATATTTTACACAGATAACATACATATAAATGTATAGTTATTAATAATTCATTTCTTTCATCCTCACGACATATGCGAAGCTCACAAGGCATGCCTATTTTATACTTACACCATGCTTGAGACAACGCATGTAAACAAAGTTAGATTTAACAATCTAAAGAGAAACAATATTTCCTCTACTGTTAACATTTATAAATTCAAAACAGGAGTTTTCCTGGGTCTTCCTCATTGCCACCGCTAAAACAATGATTGTTATTAGATCATTAGGTTATAATATAGTGGCAGTTTTCCTTATTATCTTTCTTAAAAATTAAACTTTACTAATAATAAAACATCTTATTGTTTTGGCGGAAATGAGAGAATGAGGGAGACCGATGGTTAAAAGTGTTAAATATTCATCACAATCCAAGAAAAAAATACACAAAAGAAAAACACTTGAGTTATAATTCTTTAAACGGTGGGAGGGGAAGGAAAACAATTAACAATACACCATCTATACTCATGGGCTGGGAAAACAAAACAAAATATAGAATATTATAAATTAACATAAAAAATCATATTTTACAATATTATATCTCACTCAAAAGAAAACAAAAATAATAAGAAAAATAATATATATTTGAAAAAAGCTATTAAGATGTTTACATATACACAATTAAGGATCTCAGCTGATGCCACTATCCTCATTTTCAATAAAATTATTATATATATTTATATTTATATAAACTTTATATATATTTATAAATTGTAAGTATTTATACATTTATACTTTAAAGAACTAACAAGAGAGGCCTCCTTAAAGTGGGTCCTTAGATGACACCCAGATAGTTGGACCAGACTGATCCCTGATAACCATGTTGACTTTTTGGTAAATTTCTTCGGGTGTGTCACCTTGAACTATAGCTATAACAAAAAAAAAAAAGTTTATTTTTAACTAAATAAGGAACTTTAACAATGTTTAAGCAGTTCAATTAAAATATTAAATTAACAATAAGTAATCTAAAATCAAAAATAAAATATATATCTAACAATAAACAAATAAATGCTTAAGATGGATTTATTATCTTTCTTATTGAAACAACTCTGATAGTGAAGGGACTATTGTAGTGATCATAAAAATAGTGATCATTAAATTTTATAACAAGACATTTTTCTAATTATGAAAACTTATCATTTACTACCTTTGATCAACTATTATCACTAAACCATGATACAATACATCAATAATACAACTATGTTAATAGTTACTGATGCATTATTTCTTTAAGAGAACAGCATAAATGCATTTTATTCTTTGACATTTTACCAAATATAAAACTTTTTATCACATGGTATTCTTATAAGGCTTTTTTTTAACAATATCAGGATTTAAAACTTTATCGTTGGAATCTGGGGATGGAGGATATTGTTTTACAATTATAATTTAAAAAAAAAAAAGATAAATAACTTTTTATCAACTATTCCATTTAAGGAAGAAGGCATGCAAAAATTTGATCTAGAGTATACAAACTTTGATTCTGACCGCGGTCTTATTCTACTCATTATTCAAAAGTTAATCACCAACAAAATCTGGTGCATGCAAAACAGACTTTCGCTAACCTCCTTTATTAAAATCAATTTAAATAGTTTTGAAGAAATTTTAAATACACTAGAGATGAAAATAAATTGTGAAATAAAAACATGTGTTTTATAAATATCAATTATATTATTATCTATGACAATCAGTTAGTATTATCGTTTTTTCATCTCTCCATAAACTTTTACAATTTTGTATGCAAGATAATCTTTAGCTTTCCAAAGGTATATTATACGTCTATATTACAGTTTTTATGTTAATAAACAGCAAAATTGCTGAAAAAATATTTTGCACTTTTCTTCCTTAGTTGGATATAGCATTCCTTCAAATTATATATTTTTTATCAGTACTAAATAGATGATATAGTTATTTTATAGATTCTACAAACTAAAGGCACTTAAGAATGAAATTTAAAATATCTGCATATAAGCCCCATCAGACTATTTCAATCAGAATGAAACCTACTCATCTTAAAGCCCATTAAATTTTACATCGATATAGTGAGTTTATCAATCAAGAGCCGTTTTTGAGAAAATCGTAAAAAGGTGCTAGATGCATGGGATAAAGTAGGACTTCCGGTCAGCCGATTTTAGTGAAAAAGTTGCTATAACATCTCAGAAGTATAGTAGTTTAAATATGAAATTTCAATTTCCTACGACCTTTCGTTTTTGCGCTAGAGTTACCACACACAGACTTTTTTATTGTTATTTGATAACGTAAGTGTATTTTCATTGAAAACTGGAATTCGAAAATTTTTACGATCACAATACTTTCCCTTACTATATATTTCATATATAATAAGTGAAAGTAATAAAAAGACGACTGAAAATTATTTATAATCTATTTAACAACGATCTCCAAGTAATCAACAAAAATGATTTTAAATAACCCTTATCACAACTAGGGAAGATTATATTTTTTTTTGCTTCCTTAATTTCAGATAACAATGAGTAATGTTACATTTTGAACGAATCTTTTAGAGTTAAGATAAAATATCAATGTTATATTAGGAATCAACATCCAAGTTGGTCACTAAGGAAAGATAATGTATGCTTCCACAATATGTCTAAAGAAAGGGAGGATATTTTTTTTTTTATTATCAGGAGTAAATTTTCATTAAAGTTTCTAAGATAGAAAAACCTTGTTTGAAAAATATGCAAAAATAAATACTTCAAAGGATAATTTTGATTACCTGTGAAATATTCACTAAAATCTTGCTCAAGCTTAAGTGCCCTCTCAAATGTTTTCTTGGCCTGTTCTTCCGTCATTCGTTTGCTCATTTCCCTATAACAAAAGAAAATTTAAATGTATTTAAAATAAAACAACTATCATGAAAAAAACATTCTTCAGTAGTGGAACTGTTACACGATTATAAAAAATTGTCTATAAAATAATACTGTGCTATAAATATTATTTTTAAAATTCAATCCTTTTATGGTACCTGTAAAATTTTAAAGAATGAAAAAGTAGTCAAACAATAAAAATGGTTGAATTAAGCATGTTAGATACACATTATGTAGTATACCAGGCAGTTGGAGTGGCATTGACCACACATGTTTTAATTAGGAATTTACAAAAAACAAAATCGTTAATCAAGAAACAAATAAGGATATTATTTTTATATTGTACTCAAGAAATAATAAAATATGAAATCTTTTTCATGATTTCTTGTCTAACATTAATATTAACTGTAAAAGCACAAATTTGTTTTAGAATTAGTTCAAATACTTTTAGTTCATAAAGAAACCATTTCATTTTTACAAACCAATCTTAAGATTGGCCAGGTATTGTCCTTGATTTAATATAATATTTATTTTTAGGCAACATTTGATAAACCTAAACAATGTATACTAGGTGTAGAAGTATGAAACCGGAATTTGGTTTGTAAAAATTGCATGTCTTTTATTTGAAAATTATAAAAAATATTTAATTCAAAATAGTCTCCATTGGAATTTATACATTTTCCCCACCTCTTCGGCAGGTTATGAATGCCACGCCAAAATAACAGTTCTTCCTTTGAAGAGAACCAGTTGTTGAGCCATTTTCATATAAATCAAAGTGTTGTTCGGAGTGCATGTCACAATGATGCAAAAATATGTTAATCAGATGGAGCCAAGTCTGGAGAATAAGCCGCATGCGCTAGGATTTCCCAATTGAATGCTTTGATCGTATCTGTGACCAGTTTTGCTGTTTAAGAGGGAGCATTATCATGAAGCAAAATGATTTTATGTTGCCGGTTGTTTTTTTGCGAATTGCTTGATTCAAATCCATCATTTGTAGTTAGTAGTGTCAGTGTTAGCGGTTTCCCAGGTTTTAGTAGCTCATAATATATTATACCCTTTTGATCCCAACCAAAGGAACAGTATTGTTTTCTTTCCAAAAAAAATTTGGTCTTGCAGAGGATGATGATGGTTGGCCTGGATTTACACATGATCTACGACACTTAGGATTCTGAAATATATCCACTTTTCAGCACCTGTCACTGTTCAATGAAGTATTATTTATTTTCCATCTGACGAGCAGCATTTGAAAAGTGGTTTCTCAATTTTCTTGCTGTCTTTCATTTAGTTCATGTAGTACCCATTTTCCCACTTTCTGAATCTTTCCCATAGCTTTCAGATGAAGAGATACTGCTTTTGCATCACAGTTAATTTTTATGTGAGTTCTAGTTGAGTCAAAGTATCATCTTCATCCAATAAGGCTTTCAAATCATTGTCTTCAAACTTGTTCGGTGTTTTCCCTCATTTCTTAACACTTTTACATTTTTTAAACCACTCAAAGCATTGTGTTTTGCCAAGAGCATGTTCACCATATGCTTTGACATTCTAAGCGACTCTGAAGCAGTTTTCTTCAAATGATAGCAGAAAACCAATGCTGTCCGCAAATCATAGTTAGTAGGCACAAAACTCGACATGTTTGAGGTTATAGAAAAATATACTAGTGTATGAAACTTAGGTTATTGTGTGTTGACAAACTTCGGCAGCTGTTAGAGGGAGAAGATGGCTTTACAAAAGCGGTCTTTAAACTGATAGCAAGAACCATCTATAGAGAAATTCCAGTTTTATATTTCCACACCTGGTAATGTGGTCTCTTTATGGATATGCTTGCTACCTTGCAGCAGGTAACCCTAGAGTATTAACTCAAAGTGTTTTCCAAACTAAAAGGACTACAGGACTGCTGTCCTCTGGGTTCTGAACACAAATTGGCTATGACAGGATATTTATTCTGTTTGGCCAAGGGATGATCCTCGGGTAGGAAGACCTTCCAGCTTCAATAAAGTGAGTATTAAATATTAGGGGGAAAACCTCATGGTGGAGCATGATATCGGCCTAATCAGTATGAATCTTTGTATCTACTAAACTCAAGATCCTGTAAGGATTGTAGAGATACAGATTAATGAAGTAAGTAGCAAGGGAATTAAAAATTCACAGGCACAATCCAAAGTATAATTGTTGGTATTTGTCTTCCCTTCCTCTGTTGGCATATATCAATGGTAGAGAAGAAGTAGAAAGACCTCTTATGTAACACTTAAAAAAGTAATTCATAAGAACCCTCCTCATACTACCTATGTTTATGGTTTTCCTCAGTTTGTTTGTTGCATGGGAAGAAGTTGCAAAGGAACTGCAGGAACTGGTAGCTCAGATATGGGAAGAGGAACGTCTGCCTGAAGAATGGAATAAGGCTCTTGTAGTGCCCGTGTACAAGAAGAAGGGCGAGTCAACAATATGCAGCAACTATCGGGGGATTAGTTTGCTAAGTGTGGCATATAAAATTTTCTCCATAACCCTTTATAACAGGCTCCTCCCATATGTAGAACAGAAACTGGGCGACTATCAGGGTGGTTTTCGGCCCAATAGGTCCACTATTGATCAAATCTTCGCCCTGAAGCAAATCTGTGAGAGATGAATGAGTTTCAGCAGACTACCTGGATGTTGTTTGTCGATTTTAAGGCCGCCTATGATACCATAGTTAGGAGTAAGCTCGTAGTAGCCATGCATGAACTGGGACTACCATGTAAACTAATTCGTTTAGTAAAATGCACAATGGCAAATACAATTTGCCAAGTTAAATGCTGTGGGCTATCGGAGCCGTTTGAAGTAGAAGGTGGTCTGAGACAAGGAGATCCAATAGCTCCTCTTCTGTTCAATATAGCTCTGCAAGTCATCATCAATAGGGCGGAATTAGAACAGCAAGGGACAATATTTACGAAGATGTCTCAAATTCTCGCATATGCAGATGACGTGGTCATTATTGGTAGATCCCTGCCGAGCATAAGAGCGGCCTTTGAAGCAATGGACAAGGAAGCAGGAAAGATCGGCCTAAAAGTCAACGAGCTGAAAACTAAGATAATGGTACTAGGCACACGAATGGACCAGAGGCAGAGTCATTATGAAATGGGACACTATAAAATAGAACTGGTAAGAAGTTTTCAGTATCTAGGCTCTATTATAAATGATGACCTGAAGGAAGAAGAAGAGGTAAGGAAGCGTAAAGCGGCTGGTAATAGAGCCTATTTTTCCTTATCAAAACTATTTAGAAGCAAGCTTTTGAGCCGCTCCACCAAGTTGATGCTAGCTATACAAAACCCTTGTAAGACCAGTGGTTACGTACGGTGGAGAAACGTGGATCCTCAACAACAAAAATGTGGACCTGCTTGATAGGTTTGAACGGGTAATCCTAAGGAGAATCCTGGGAGCCGTATTTGAGGATGGTCAATGGCGGCGGAGGGAAAATAAGGAATTGTTTCAGCTCTACCAGGATATCAGTATCTCCTCTCATATTAAGATACAGAGGTTAAAATGGATTGGGCACGTGATGAGGATGAACTGTGACAGGGTTGTAAGTATAGTGTTCAGGAATGTTCCGGATGGCCGGCGCCGGCGTGGCAGGCCGAAGGGTCGATGGAAGGATGGTGTAGGGAAGGATCTTAGACAGCTCGGGATCTCTCTGAGAGGAGCCGAGGATCGAGAAGGATGGTTGGCGACTGTTGAGCAGGCCAAGGGCGGCCTCATGCGCCTGTTGAGCCAGTAGAAGAAGAAGATATATATATATGAAAAATATGTGTGTATATATATATATATATATATATATATATATATATATATATATATATACACACATATTTTTTTTTTTTTTTTTTTTTACTTCTATATAAAAGTCTAAAGTTTTGTTTTTATGCTTATCATCATCAGATTGTTTATCATATTATCATTATTTGTATTCAAAAAAATTTTTATTATCATATTAATATGTATCTCTTTTGTTCTGATGTTTGTAGCCCTGATGATGGGCTCACAAAAGCTTGAGCCGAAACGTTGGCAAAATTAAAAAATTTCAAAAAATGACTGATTCCTGATTATTCCACCTATAATAATTAAATCTTAAGGTGAAAACTTTATTTTACTAAATAGATTAATATTAATCAACTTACATAATGGATTCAACGGACTTAGGTTTGATGAAAACTGCTATTGGGTATAGCTGAGCAACTTGAAGCCTCTTAATAGCATTTCCACTTACATCCAGAATACAGTGCTTACCCTACAATAAAAAAAAAAATTAAATAATTTTGTATGAAATAAAGTTATTAGAGGTCAAGGAACTGGACAGGAAGTAAATATATACATATATCTGTGTGTGTGTGTGTGTGTATATAATAATGTAAAAGTTAAATTAAATACAAAATAAGTTTTTTTAAAAGTAAGTCATTACTCTTTCAAACCGCTTTACAGAAATAATTGTCCTTTCTTTATTTATTTAAAACATATATAAATATGGTCCTATGAGGTATATATTCTGCATACTATTATATCCAGAAAATTAATAATTTTTTTGGAACTAATTAAATATAAAACTGAATTATTACGCAATGCTGAAGTGGACATTATGGAATTATTGGATTGTAAAATAAGTTTCAGTATTTCAATTGAATCCTCCCTGTGTTTATAAAATCATATTTACAGGGTCAATAATGTTTAAATATTCAAAAAAAGGATTAGTAAAGGTGCTTTTATGCATCAGTTCCAACCGAGGTTCCTTATCTTTAAGTGGTATTTTGCTTACTCAAAATGGAAGAGAAAACTGTCATTTTGCTCATTTAATGACTGTTTATTTCCGAGAAGGAAAATCCGCTGTACAAATGGTTAACGAAATTTGCAATGTCTATAGCAGTAATGCCTTGGGGCAAAGCACCCTCTGTGAGCGGTTTGTTCAGTTCAGAACTTGTAATATTGACTTGAAGGCGCAAAGCGCTCGGGACGTCCTTCAACTGCTGACAGTATTAAAAAATTACCTGAAAGATGGCAACATGTAAAAAATAAAAATGGGTCAGATATAATTGATTAAAAATATTTACAAGGATCAGAAGGTTTTATTGAAATCTCAAGTAAAAAATGCTACAAACTTAATTTACAACATAATAATTTATAAATAAATATCATTTAATTTGAACGAGATTGTTATTTATTATTTTAATAAAGTTTATTAGCTTTTACACTTTTTTTTTTTCTGCCAGGCCAACAAATTTGGGTGTTAATAAGAGAGAAATGCTGAGGGTTCATCAGGAAGATTTTCCACAAGTTAAGGAGGTGTATTATCCACCAAGTAGTGTGACCACCAAGTAGGGGGTTAAGAGGGGAAGAGGACTTTTTTTTCCAATCCTAGTGCGCACAACACACGACTTTCACTTACCTCTGTTATCAATATCCTTTTAAAAATTTAGAAACGAAAATAAATTGTTAAAGAATTATTTAATTTGACTTTTATAGAAAGATGCGTTTTATTAAATAATATGTTATTTACAAAATTCAGTAATTTTTTTTTTTTTTTTTTTTAAAAAGGTGCTAAAGTAGGACTTCCGGTCCTTAGTGAAATAGTTGCTGTGACATCTCGGTCATATAGTAGTCTTAAATATGAAATTTCTGTTCTGTACGACTTTTCGTTTTTGCGTTACCACAGACACACAGACCTTTTTGTGGGACTTGGTTATTTGGACTCAAGGGATTCTAATAGGTAAGTGAAAGTAAAAATAAACACTCCTGAGAAGGACGACTAAATTTCATTAATTATTTCCAATAAAAAAACCTACAGTTGGGCAACTAAGAAATTGAATATATAACTTTCTCTAATTTCATACCTAAGATTTCTTTGATTTTATATATGAAAACTGTTAGGAAGTCAAACATATGACTATTCAATGGGTCCACTCTTTGAGAAGAGTTTTTAAAGAACAATGAAATATGAACTCAAAATGACAAGAATATTATAAATTAGACCATCTAGACAATCAGAAACATTATACTCAAATATATTAAGCGTGTTATTTACTTGTGCCTCATGGAGGGTAATGGCATATGATGATGTACTGATAGGAGGTATTCACAACTTATTCATCCTTTTTTTGGGAGGGAGGGGAGGCTGTCTTAGAATAGCAATGCGACCAAACAAATCTATTGTACCATAGTTTGGAAGTTGTATGGTCAATACATGAGTTTAGTTGCAATTGCAAACTTTAAAAGGCTTTTAGGATCAACTAGCTCATTTCTCTGTAGATACTCAAGATGGTTAGCACCAAAAGGTATGTACTGTAGCCTAGAGAGCCTATTCCACTAGCACATCATATAAAAAGAAGATTTATCTTGTTTGTATCTGCAGTGTATAGTCTACACAGAGGTTTACTTGAAATTCCAAGGTTAAAATTGTGATAGTTGAGTTTGCAGTATCACATATAGACAGCAGTTATTGTTTTTAAGGAAGACCTACACATACTAAGTAGGCACTTGCTTCTATTAATGCTGGAACCAAAATTAATTCTTCCTTAATTAATCTCACAGCTTTCTGTCCCAAGATAATGCCTAATAGTTTAATGATCAGGAATCAGAAACAGGTTTTGCAAAAAATAAATAAATTTTTTGTAAATTCTAATAATCCAATTAAAACTATTTATAAAATTAAAGAAAAAAAAAATATTGATCACCTTTTCAGCAACTTCTCTAACAGATGATACAGATGTTCCATAGAGGTTTTCGTTATACTGACCAGCCTCGATGAACAAATGACTCTGTATATCTCTTTCCATCTCCTCACGTGAGCTCACAAAATGATAATCACGACCATCTACTTCATATTCCCTCTTTGGCCTTGTAGTATCTGTAATAATATTTTAACTCATTAAACAGTTCTAAATGAGAATAATCTAATAAAGCATAATTAAGAAAAAAAATTAATAAATAAAAATGTGACTTTAAATACTAAGAAAGTGACTTCTTCCTTCCAGTGGCACGACAGACCGTGTAGGCCCTGGGCCTCGCGGTGTAAACTCCTGCAAGTTTACACTCACGTTTCATGATGCAATTTTTAGTGTAGGGTCATCACTCCCTACGACTAATTTTTTGAGTGGCCACCCTTTGGCTGACGGGTCTCACATACCCGGGGGGAGAGGTTGTGAGTGAATCCACATTTTTTTTTATCCTTATAAAAGTCCCGCGGGGACTGGGATTCGAACTCAGAACCTGTAACATGAGAGACTAGCACGCTAGCCACGCAGCCACAGGCTCCCCAAGAAAGTGACTATCAATATTAATAATCACAAACAAAAGGATCGTTAACATAAATGGTAAGTTGTTATAAATATATAAACTAACATTGTTATTAATTATTTTAAATTTAATATTATTTTATGAAAACAGACGTTTCACTGTAAAATTAATGGGATTCTAATGGAAACTTAATTTAACTTAAATGTAATTTAAATAGTCCATTTAGTCCGATTAGCCATAGTAGCATAAAAGTGACGTTAAATGAATAAACAACAACAAATAGTCCATTTGAAAAATAAAATAGTAATAGAACAAGATAGGAACCGTTTTTATTTTGTAGTTTTTTAATCAAGTTTTCATTATATTGAAAAATTAAATTTACCATTATCTGTGCTTCACTCTAAAATAGCAAACAAATAAACGTAACTAATTTCTATAATTTATTTTTCTTTTTAGCCCATGATTAAATATAATAATAAATAGAGGTTATAAAATATACACATTTTCTTGCTAATTGCACTTTTAGTTACGATAAACTAAAATTCCTGAAGTGATAAACTCTAAATCGTTCAGATAGAGATTTTTTAAACATAAATAACAACTCATTCAAATTGCACCCGTGTGAAGCAGGGGTGAGTCCACTAGTATTAAATAAATGGCAAGTAAAGTCAAAATTAAAAAAAATATTTCTTACGTGGCACACATGATCCAAATCTATCTGGAAATTCTGAGATGAGGTCATCGTTGATTCTATCTTTGAGTGGTCCAAGAATAATGACTGGCCTGGCATATGAGATAGTTTCCTGAACTACAGGCTCGTAAGACAGCACGGTCTCTTCTGTACCTACCAAAGTCTCATTTAGTAATAACTGTTTCTTATTACATTTATAATCTACTACTACATAGTACTGATCAGTAATTAAAATTAAAAAAAAAAAACGAAAGTTAAAAAAAAAAAAAAAAAGAGGAAAATTGTGTAATGGTTACTGAATACTATGAATGAATAAAATATGAAGTTAATGAAAATTATTACATCCTACGTATGAATTATTGTCTTAGTTGAAGCATGAACCCAACTTATAAAAAAACAGCTGAAGGATTCTATAGATTGACCTAAGAAATAATAAAAACAATAATATAAATGAAATGAAAATGGTAATGCAAGCTAGCAAGGGAAAGGTAATTTATCAGTACAGGATATTAATTAGCAAAACCTGCCACATAAGCATTATGAGGCTGCATTAAGTCATGGAACATAAGCAAATATTTAAAGTAAAAAAACAAATTAGGCACACAAATTTAGTCTCAGTTATTTGTGTTTCAACTATTCCGATTTCTACGCTTGGATTCCTGTCCAAGCTCAAATTAAATCACAAATTTCTTTATACTGTAGTGTACTTGAATAAAAAAATATTAACTATTCTACTTTTCAAAACCAACTACAACTAGCTCGGAGCACAAACTGAAATTGTAAAACTAAAAACAATACTAATTTAATTGAAAATACCATCCTACCTAAACTGTAGATGAATTGGTAATGGTACAGATAGCCTATAAACCACAATCATTTTTTAACATAGATTGCTCAAGTAATTAACAATTCAATAAACTACTTACTTCCTGGTATTACTATTTATAATGTCTTCCACTTATTATTTACGGAGGAAAAGAATGGTATACCAGACTCTAGCTTCTTTGACTTTATAAGAACTGATAAAACCAGAAAAGATGACCGTAACGGAAATTATGAACTGATCAGAAAGATATTAATTACAATAAACAAATATTTTTATTAGATAAGCAAAGGAATAAGAGTAAATAATTGTCATGAAAGTTAATCTTGATGATAAAAGTGACAGGAATTAGGATTTCACAAATGTAGATTGAAAATAATGATAAATCGAAAAGGTTAGTAGAAATGATGCACATTTCTAAAATAATTATGAGATGTGACAAAATGGAATGAAAAATCTTTAAGAACTTATGCTATTTTGTACAGTTTTTACCAAAACAAGTAATAAATCACTTAACTTGTAATTTTATTTTGAAAAAGATGATTGAGATCAATCAATAAACCTTTAAAGCTCAGAAAATTACTTATATTATGTTTAACTTTATATTAAGAACGTAAAATAACCTCCTACTAACATAGTTTAAAGAAATTGCAAACAATATTGAGAAAACCTGCTTCTTTCTACTGATGTGCATGAACAGTGATATCAAATTTACATGTGCTTATTTTTCCTTTAATACTGTAATTAAATTTGCATTAAAGCAAAACTAATTTCTGATTGATTCTGATGGCGAATATAAATCTTATTCTATTGCTTTACAAATGAAGCAGTAATTGATATAAACATTTTGGCTTAAACCATGCATGATTTAAAACAGAATAAATTTTCCTTCTAACCAACAACTTCAAAAAGCAAATAAAGCGTAACACATTTTTATAAATATTTGATACTTTAATTACCCTCGAGACGACAATAAAAAATATTCATGATATAAAACTTGGCACTAGCACAATAAAACATCTTATAGTATGTTAGTAAAACCACTCATTCATGTTCATATATGTTTTAGTATTGACAAGTCAAAACAACACAAAACGATAACTCCATGCTGAACCAAAATCCAGGTTCGGTATACGTTTTGAGAAACCTCTTCGAATGAATGGCCTTACCGAAGAGTATTTCAATAAGACTAATGCTGCTTAGGCTAATACCTTCAGAGGATGGGTCTTCTTGAGCATAACAGAGCATAAACGCTGAAACAAAAAAGTGACAATTAAAACATTATACTCAAGTGATACGATTCTATTAATATCAAGCATATGAGTGTGTTATTAAATATTGTAAAAATTAATGCTGAGTGAAAAATATCATACATGGCAATTGATAAACACATATATAACGAAAATAAAACTACAAAAAATGGACTAAAAGAACCATAGGGAATAATATAACAGGTTTTCTTTATTAAATTGAATGGGCAATATTAATTTTTTCTAACCATAGAGGATATAATTAGTTGAAAATTGAGAATTAAGAAGTTTCAACTATTCATTTTATTTGTGTTTCGATTTGCCTACAATACACCCTGAAGATAATCCACAATGGGGGTCCAAACGTTGATAAAAATAAATGCTTGAAACTACTTAATTGTTTCATTCACTGACCACCACCTGGACTAATCCCTTCCAGTAATTATTTTTAAATAAATAGAAGGCACTTCAACATATTTTATATATGTGCCTCTGTGTGGGTGTTGAAAGTGATACATTAAAATTATAAGAAACTACAATACAAAGATGTATACGTGGGTGAATCAAATATAAATGAAAACTTATTTTTTAATTTTTACTTTGAACACAAAGAAAAGTACACCTCATTGTTCTACATAGTCTCCAGAATTGGAAATACATTTTTTCCAGGCTATAGGTAATTTTCCAGTCCCGTGCTCATAGAATGAAGTAGGTTGTGTCTTCAGCCAATTGAGCACGTAGGCTTCAACCTCATCGTCACTGACGAATCTCTGACCTCCCAAAGCTTCCTTGAGTGGGCCAAACAGGTGAAAGTCACAGGGTGATAAGTCTGGACTGTAGGGAGGGTGTTCCAGTGTCTCCCAGCCCAGTTGCTCCAATGTTTTCTCGTCAGGACCGCAGTATGCAGGCGACCATTGTCCTGAAGAAGAATCACTTCTCTCATGGGTAGATCTCTTCTTTTGCGGCGGTATGCAAGTCTGACTTCATTCAAAATGTCGCAGTAGTATGCGGCATTGATAGTCCTGCGTTCATGCAAAAAATTAAGATGCAGCAAGCCACGCTGGTCAAAAAACACGGAAGTCAAAACCTTCTCAGCTGACAGCCGTGACTTGGCTTTCACTGGTCAGGTTCCCCTTTCAGTCTCCACTCCATACTCGCTTGTTTTGATTCAGGGGTGTAATGGTGCACCCAAGTTTCATAGCAGGTGATAATGTGAGTGAGAAATGAGGCTCCTTCAGCCTGAAATATTGCAAGAAGACCTTCACAGACCTGCGAATGGTTCAGCTTCTGCTCAGCTGTGAGAAGTCGAGAAACCCACCTGGCACACACCTTACGAAATCCTGGCTCCTCTGTGAGTGCTTATCCATAGCTTATCCCGACCTCACTTGCAATGGCTCTGGTGGTTAGACATCTGTCACCTTCAATAAGCTGTCGAACACAGCTGATGTTATCTGCTGTGATGCTGGAGCGGGGATCTGCGGTCATGGCATTCATTCTGAACACAATCACAACCCTCCACAAATTGTTTATGCCATGCAAACACTCTGGCACGAGAAAGTGTCTCTTCCCCGAACAGTACAGTCAACCTTCTCAAGATTTCAGCCGGTTTTACATCTTCAGCAGCAAGAAATTTGATGATATACGTTGCACAATCAAGGGGATAGATCCTGCTCAGACATTGTCATGATGGTAACTGGTGAGTTCGAGAGCATGTGCCCGCCTGCTTTCCCCACTCCTGGCATCCCTATCCAACACCTCTAAACGTGGGAACGTTCCCGCACCTTTACTGGGCTTCCAGGACAAAAAGTCTCATTTATATTTGATTCACCTAAGTATTATTCTTCCCTTCAAAAATACTGACAGGAAGAGCTAAAGCAATACAAATTCACAAACATGGAACCACAGAGCTATTACACAATCATATTTAGTTTAGTTTGAATGTAAAGAATAAAAATAATTAAAATTGATTTTAAAATAATTTTCACTTAGCATTTACAAAATTTAAATTAACAAAGTTCATAAGGTGATACAAATACAGGAAGAAAGTCATAGATCTAATATAATCTGGTCATATAAGAGTGGATAGTAAAAGCCTTTATGAAGTAACAAATTGATACAGTAAATACTAATATAAAAGGAAAATACAATAATAAGGGTTTATCTGCAAGCTTTGTGTTGTCATGGAATATTTTTAAAAAATAATTATAAATTCCATTGAATTATAAAAATGATATTTATTTAAATACAAACCACAAGGCAGTATATATTTATTATTATCAATTTTAACTTCTTAACACATTCACGCTGGGGCGAATATCAACTTTTTTTTTTTGCTTGAGACAGGGAAACACTGTTGCAAGTTCGAACATGTTTAATGCGAGATCACAACAGTTCCAGGCCTCGAATGCACGCCACCCCACAGAACAATCAAGTTAAAGCGTGAACATGTTAAAGTAGTATTACAGGTATCTAGTATCTCAAAATGACAGCACAAAACTTGGGACATAAGGTTAGTATGCAAAGAGTACTCACGCAGGCTGGCCTGGTCCACCTCAGTGTTAGGAGTAGATGGAGACTCTGATGCAAGCAATAAGAGAGATAACATACAGAGTGTGTGAGAGAGAGAAGGGATAAAGCGTCAAAAAACCTAACTGTTTCATGTTCTGGCTAGATTAAGGGGAGGCTGAAGGCAGCATTTGTGATGGCAAACAGTTATAATAATGGGCTCAAGTGATCTTTGGAAAAATATTTTAAAGTAACAAAATACTCCTTGTAATTTATATGAAGTAAGTAATATAATTTTTGTAAAGTAATTGGATTAATATAAGCTAAACTGGTAGATGATTCATTATAGAGAAATAAGAAGAAAAAAGTGGCCACATATCCCGTAAAAAGGAAAACTCTATTATCAATTGTTAACACATGAACAACATACAGCCCAGACCTAAATCATCTTCATATTGGATTGAACATTTATGTAGAAATATAAAGAAAACCCTCAAACAACTTTCATTTCAGAAATAATGAATATTTTTTTGGATGTATTTGTGTAACAAATGTGAAGATATTCTATAGAAAGAAATATCTATTATCGACCTGTTAATTGAGCGGGACGTATAAATACATCAAACATAAATATATCAGGTACTGGTAGGACATATTAATACGTCACTGCAATTTATATTGTGCCCTGGAACAGGCAAAACGTATAGTTTTGAACAATAAAGGTATTAGTCCATTAATTTATCCATATATAAATAATTTAAAAAAAGGTTTATATTTCATAGACTTTTCATTTATTTAAGCAAAAAATCAAATCAAAATAATATGAAATTACTACCTCTGGGCTTGATTACTGTCCTAGTGAAAGAGTTGGTGACTGTTATATGCTATGTGATTAAAAAGGGAATTCCTCGGTTAACATTTAACTTTATATGAAGATAGAACTACAAGCGAAATAAATAGTCTTTGTTTTTTTTTGTTATAAAATTATTAAGATCATATGTAGTGTAGAGTGACCACTATTTTTCATCTCAGAGTATATATTATAATTTGCAAGACATTTTAAGGATGTTTTTAATCGAGATAATGATTTCCAAAAGGCACTTACACGTAAATATATCCATTTCAGAAAATTTTACAGGAAGAACAAAAATCACTTATTACTTTGTTATTGGACCTATTTATTTGATTATATTTTTTCGTTATAGAGTATAAACATAGTAGAGACATAGAGTATAACATAGTATAATTTAGAATAAAATTAAATGTTTAATGTTTGGAAAGACCAACAATTTTGAAACACATTTTTAAAGGTCTTGTAAGTTATAAGATTAAATCAGATGACAGGATTTCAACAAAACTAAAAGTATGGAATACATATCTGTCTACATATCAATTTCATAAAAATTGTTCATAAGTACTTTTTGGAAATCAGGGTTTCAATCGTTCATATGAATTTATTATTAATAAATAATTAGGTTATGTTCATAAATCCGTTATATTTATATATAGTAATGTAGTAATCTAATTATTGTTGTTTGTTAATAACTTTCAAATAAAATGTAAAAATTTTTAGGAGAGAGAGTCATGAATATATTTTTGATTAATACTTCTAAATCACACAAAACATGCTTCCTACAGCCTTCCTGTATTGAAAACAAATTATTCTAGATAATTTCAAAATTCAAGCATCGGCTTAATAAATATTAGGCTTTATTATCTAAACTGATATGTTTTTAAGTACATCAAGGATAATTTATACTAAATAGGTAACTTTTAGATAATGTATGGTAAGATTGAAGAACATAATTAATACTAGACTACCATCTTTCACTTCACCTAAAATATTATAATACTTTTACCAAACTTTTATTGAAACTAATAACAGAAATAAATTTGATCAAAGTTAGACAGAAAAAATGGTAAATGGACAAATCAAATAAGATAAGAAATCAAAATAAAACAAGAACATTGCAATCTTCATCTAGTTAGAAAACACAGTTCCTTCTTTGATGGTGAAGCAATTGGGCTGAGTGAATCCAACTAAAAAATTCAGAAAAACTGATGAAGCAATCATCATCACTGAATCGCTATAACCATCCTTCCTCTTTTATTTAAAATGCCATACATGGCGTTTTATTAGGTTGGGAATGTTTTATGTCAATATAATATAACATAGCCATAAAAAAATAATATTGACAATTTAAAAACCAAAAAACCAAATGGAATAGCAAGAAAATGAATATACTAATAATGATAAAATAAAATATGAAAATTTTCAAGGTTCCATTTAAAAATGATAAGAACTAGAAATATCAGACAGATTTTGAATATCATTGTAACAATTTATGAAGTAAAACAAGATAATTAACAACTAGAATCAAAGGAAAAATAGTCCAAATTAGTTAAGACCAATTTTATAATAATGGTGGTTTCAAACAAGTTTTATGAACTTGTAATTATAATTTTAATCGCTCTCTCCCTTACTTCTCAACATACAGATTACAATTACAAAAACAAATGCAAAGAGATATATCAACAAACAAATAAAAAGTTCATAACCGATTAGATAATGACCCTTAGTTACATAACTATTTACACATAAATTAAAATTTACTATCTCGGTAATAACTAGAATATTCCATTTAAATGTTTAAAAAACAAAACAAATTAATTATAAATTATGATAAAATAATATAGAAATTAAATTAAAAGGATAATTTATCGAGTAGACTTTAGAAACTTAGCATTTAACTGAATATTATGCTAAGTGAATCATTTAACAAAAAATTATTATTTTTAAAACAACTGCTATTAAGAATATCTCAAAGGACTAATTGTTAAGGACTATCATAATTGAAATTACAAAAAAAAATTAATGACAATTATAATTAAACTCAAGCAATTAATATATTGATTACTAAAATCAGTATTTATTTAATGTTTAAAACAAATAAAACTAATATGATTATCTATTAACTTAATGATAAATAAATGCTCCATTTGCATACATTAGTTCACATATATATTGTACTTTTATTTAAGCAAATGAGCTTTAATTAGAATATCAAAAAAGTAAAACCTTTGTTGTAAATAGATTTTTCAAAAAAAATTAATTTAAATTATTACAAAAGCATTTATAATACCGAATTAGGATTTTAAGTAATAGAGAATTCTGATCTTGGCAATACCCGTGCAAACCTGCTAAGCAACATTAACAGGGCTACTAATTTAAACACTTTTTACTTGTTTTTAATAGTTAGAACAAAATAGATGACAATTGAATCAAAACCAATTTATAGTAAGCCTTTTTTGATATATGAAAACAATTAACTGAGGCCAATAACAAAACCTGTAATTAAGGGTTGAGAAATATTTACATTGAAACCAAAAACAATAATAAAAGACAAAAAGAAATGAAATTATGTCTGCAATCATTCTTAGAAAGAGTTAAAACAGACGTACAAGCTCCAACAAGAACAATGCTACATGCAACTTCTAAACAAATAAACATCAATAAATCACAAAAGAAAACCAGTCTTAACCTTTTATAACGAACAAAGATATAGTTTAGACATCATACATCACCCTAAATATGTTTTATAAAATCTGTCACATTCTAATCATTCCCAACAGAATGATGTCTATTTAAATGTAATAAACAGAATCAACAAGCAAAGCAATTAAAATTAAGAAATAAAGTATATATTAAATCAAAAGGGGCCAAACAAGCTTTAAGATAAGCAATAAAAAATCTAAAATTATAGTTCCATAAAGTATGACACCTTTGAAATAAGACTATTCTCAAGAAGTCCAAAAATAAAATGAACAAAGAAGAGAAATTATTTTGTTAGATAAAAATTACTTACGTTCTTGATCAGAACCGTCTTCAGATTTATCATCCTTACTCTTCATAAAAGGGAATTTTCGACTGAATGAGAAGTTCTTCTTTTTCCTCTCTAGTGTAGATTGCTAACAAAAATATATAAATTAATACATTTTTTTTTTGTTGTAATTATAAGAATTTTCCAGTTTAGAATGAAAATATTAAAAAAAAAACATCGGATGAACATTTAAAAAAAAAATCATAATTTATGGGCTATTATTTAAAAAAATTAATTGTTTGAATATAACGGTGTTTCAATTTTACTCGTTATTACTAGATAGATAAGCGTATACTAGGAAACACTAAACATTAAGATTTAAATAGCAGTTAAAAACTTTAATATTCTACAAATGAATTTTATTTACTTTTTTTAGTAAGACAAACAACCAAATAATTACTATTGGTGCAAACATTAATGAAGGGACTAACCTTGTCAATTAGGACTGGGAGATGTCCTTGGAACTTGACAGACCTATCCCTAGCCCTCTGCTTTCTCTCCCACCTGCGCTTTGATGGGATGATCCCAATACCTTCTTCTTCTCCTGTTGGGAGAACTCTTCTTGCCTGCCACCACTCGTCATCAGAAGCATTGGTTACATGGAGAATATCACCAAAGTGGAAAGGCAGGCCCCTCGATGGGAGGCCATCATCTTTGTTGGGGTCATATTCAAATAGAGCCCTAAAATTAAATAAATAAATTATTAATAATTAAGATTTGCTTTCTAAGGATAAAAAATTATTGTTTTTGTACATTTATAATACAGGGAAATTCATATAGAACTTTCCAATTTCACAATGTCATTGCCTGAACAATGGAGGGAGTGGAAGGGTGGGGATGGTGCCGTCAGATGCATAATGACATGAAGTTGCTATGGCAAGATGGTGCTACTTACAAATTGTCATTCAATGGAGCTTCTGAGGCAAATGTTTCCCGGCTGTCTTATGTCTTTGCGGGGTGACATTGGGTTGCCCCCCCAGATCGCCTGATATAAACCTATGCGATTTTTTTTCTTTGGGGTGACCTCAAGGAAAAGGTGTACAAGCATCATCCTCGAACTATTGATGAACTGAAGGCTGTCATCACTGAAGAAATTAACGATATTCCTCTGAATATAATGCACAGAGTCATGGACAACTTCCAGGAAATGAAGTCAGTATTTGGACAATGGAGGTAGACATTTACAAGATATAATTTTCAAATAATAATAAAATAAAACTGAATTCTATAGTCTTTCAAATAATAAAATAGTTTTCATTGCATCTTGTGCTTTGTTTTTATTATGCACCTCTTTGAAATTAGAAACTTCAATATGACTCACCCTGTAGAATAGGACGAGATGGATCAGTGAGTAAAAAAATCTTGCCCTCAGATTAAAGAGAGACATCACGGAATGAATATTTAATTTTTTTTTTTTTTTGTAAAAGATTAAGAAATATAAAAGGTCTAGGAGTTTAAAGAACCTTATTAGGGCATACCCATCCTATAGACACAGTGTCTAGTTTTTTAAAGGGAAAGGGAAAACTTTGGCAGAAAATAAGTGACAGTCTTAATCTATTTATTTTTTCGCAAATTGCTCTGAATAAAGAATGAAGTGGAAAAATATTTTAAAAGGATTTTCGTGCTTTAGAATTAATGAATAAGAAATCATGAACATTTCTCTTTAAAATTTAAGAGCCAAAATATGAAATAATGTTCAACATCCAAGAAAAAAAAAGTTAGTAAATGCAATATTGTAAAAAATCCAGTAATTAAATACTGAAAACATGACCAACTTAGTGTATACATGTATCAGTTTTACAATGGAAAGTAACACACAATGTATTTAAAATTATATAAGACTGAATATATTATAAACCATTCCTTTCTATCCAATAAGATATGGTTGTAAGATTTAAAAACATAAAATAAAAAATAATATTGTAGTTCAAGTGGCATGAAATAATGAATGCCTACGTAAACTATAAACTGACATTGTGTTAACAATTTTTAGTTGAATAAAAGATACATTATAATCCTGGATGAAAAATTATAGACTTCTATGTAAATTACAAAACAATAAATTATAATGAATTTTTCCATTTATTCTGGACAATACATTTTAAGAAGCAAAAGCAAAATGAGAACATGATTTTGAAAAATAAATCAATTTGGAGTTGTAATGGAAGAATTAAGTTTTGGGTTGTAAAATAAATTTGTAACATTTTTTACTGGTTATTTAAATAAAAACCTTCAGATTCTTGTAAATATTATTAATCAATTATATTTGACCCATTTTGATCTATTAAATTTTTCAGGTAATTTTTGGAATTTCTTCTTCATCAACAGTTGAAGGAGGACCTTTGCATCTTCCAAATCAAAATTTCCGGTTCTGATACTTACAGACGGTACTTTCTCCTAAGGTATCAGCACCATACACCCTGCAAATTTTGTTAACCGTCTGTGTAGCAGATTTTCCTTTTCAGAGAAAAAAAAAAATAAAAAAAATCATTAAATGACAAAAATGAATTTTTTCCTTTCCATTTTGAGCAAGTAAAATACCACTTAAAGATAAGGAATCTCGATTGAAACTGATGCATAAAAACACCTAAATTAATTATTTTATAGAATATGTAATTGATAAATTTTTCACTAAGTAAACCAGATTTTATAAACACAGATAGGATTCAATTGAAATATTGAAAAATGCCACAAACTTATTTTACAACCCAATAGTTAAAGAAGGCGAAAGTTGGTTATATATTTAGAAAGTAAGATGACTAGAACTTTTTAAACCAAAAAAATCTCATAATTTCTGAGGGATCAGGCAAGCAAAATCAGATCTGGCTTATTCCATATAACCAAAATAAAAGACTGTTATTGAAACTGATTTTTTATGGAGTGTTCAAATAGCTGGTGTTGGATAATCAGCTCTCATTACTAAAGGAATAGACTAAACTCACCTAACGTATAAGCTACGCTTTTGAGATGTTCTGAGCAAAGTGGCAGTAGGCATCTGTTGTGATAAAGCCTGCTGCTTAAGATCGTGGATCCTGGCTTCGAACCTGTGGTACTCCTCAGGCCTATATTGAGCAACGATAGTCACTTCTTGCCCGGCACCCTTTAAAGTTACAAGTTAATTAATTACAGTAAAACAATAATACCTCTTCAATTAATGACCAAACAAAAAAAAAAAAAAAAGATATCTTGCTTAAAAAAAAAAAAAAAAGTCGAAAATGATTTTGTAATAAAAATAGTTTTATATTTTTAAAAATATAGATAAAGAAAAGAATGATTAAAAACTTGGTTATCTCAGTAAACAAAAATTTATCAACAAAATAAAAATTGTTTTCATTGTAAACATCATTAAGTACAAATGAATATCAATAAAACCTTGTGGCATTTATTTTTAGAAAATATTGAAAAGCCATTAAGAGATAATTATGGAATTTGAATTTTTAGACCTTTCTGATCTTACGAAACTGGTTTTCAGCATTGGTTTCATTGAGGTTGTAGAAGGAAACAAACCTTTAGTTCTTGAAGTAACCTTTAAATCATGCATTCAGATTACAACTTTAATATACATACATTGATGTGTAAAAGTTTTTCAAATATTAATAACTAGTTCTGTTAAACAGAATGCATATTTTAAGATATTGGTTTCACTCTAATACAAGCTCTGAAAATTAAAGGAAGAATACCACTTAAATTAAGTAACAAGCTAATCTAATAGTAGAGAAACAAATTTATATGCATATCAGTAATGAGTAAAAAAAAAGGTTATTACTAGGGCTATGTTAGAAATGAACGGTAGAATAATCAACGATAAAAATGTTTTAGAGCTTTTGCCTGGAAAAAAACCCCCAAAAAACATGATTATATTTTATCTACATCACTTATTCAGATCAATATTATTATTTATTCTCAATAAATAATAAATGTTCAAAATTTGGGTTTCAAATTATTAATTTTACAGCTCAATTTTCCTAAAAATCATTAATTTTACAGCTCAATTTTCCTTTCCTCCTCCCTCTTTTTCTATGTACCTAAATCAATTAGATTGTAAATATTACAAAAAAGCTTACATTTTAGTAAAATCCATTTTGTTTTTAGGATTTGTCTTAAAGACTCATCACTGAAGAAGCGCTAATATGAAAAGTGAACAGAAAATATGAAAAAAGTTTGTTTTGATATAAAACAATGGTATTTTGATCTGTCTAAGATCCACATCTCTGAATAAATGTACTGAAAAGTTGTAATGCAACACATAACCGGAAATTTTGAATTTATTTGTAAAATATCGATGTATATCACTCAAGTTTCTCTAAAAGTTCAAAATGAAAAAATAAATAATGCAAAATAAGCTATTTTAAATATTTAAAGTAATAATAGTAATCAATAAGGCTATTATAATAATAGTAATATAATTAATATTACTTTAAGAGCAGCAGCAGCTTCTTCATGAGTGGCCTGGCTGAGGTCTTGACCATTGACAGACAAGAGCCTGTCTCCACGGCGGATCTCTCCAGAGAGGTCTGCGGGACCACCAGCAAGAATGTATGAAACGAATATTCCTTCTCCATCTTCTCCACCGACAATATTGAACCCCAGTCCAGTAGAGCCTTTATACAGAACAATGGTCCGTGCTTCCCTGAAAAAGAATGTTTTATTAATGGCAGTTCTGACAAATACTTAAAATTACAAAAGTCAGGAATTGAGTAGATTATATTTTCAATAATTAATGATTGATGAGCCAACTGGTAGGTATCATTTAAGAAATAATCAGAATTCAGCGTACATGACTTTTTAAAGCTAAAGCATCACCTATGAGGCAACATTCTTGGTTAAAACTTCTTAGAAAAATGAAGGAGTGATTATTCGTTGAAGAGAAAGTGAGATTAATCTAATATTTTACATAAAATTCTCTTTTTACTAACAAATGAACGCACTAAAACTATCATCCAGAAACAAGGAAGATGTAAACTCCGATTGATTGTTCTAAATACCATTTGAATGATAGTAAAAATGATAATACTTATTGGTAAAACATTTGAACTAAAGGAAGAACATTGGTTGAAATCTATCTGACTTTAGGTTACTTTAGATTATACTTCGTCTAGAACCAAGTTTAACTCCTGGGTCCTGTAACTGACCGCTAAGTTATGTAGACCTACTAAACAGTTAAAAATTTGAAATATAAATAGATCTTTGTAACCCTCCCGAAAAAAATCCATTAAAGTACACTAGTGTAGGGTAAATTGGTACTGAGAAGTAAATAGGATAATAGTTCCATTAATTGAAAGTCTCAAACTTAAACAAGCCAAGCGATCGATGAATCTGCCTTGATTCAATTGATCAGTAATCTTCCCACCCCTTACCTAGTAACTGGGGACCTCAATGGTGCACACGAATCATGGGGCTCACCCTCTAATAATAGTAGAGGAAATGCTATAAAACGTATTATTGAAGCGACAGATAGCATTATACTGAATAATGGAAACATTACATATATAAGCCCACAGTACAGAACGTCCTCATCTATAGATGTCACCTTCTGTTCACCCAGTATGCTAAATAAAGTCATATGGGATACTTGTCCAGACCAACATGGTAGCGATCATTTCCCCCTGGTCATATCTTTAACGAGTCAGCTTCCTCCTGCCCAGAAATATCCTAGGTGGATCACTGACAAGGCTAACTGGCTACTTTTTCATCAAAAATTTTCCGTTAAATTCCAAAACCTTTCAGAAAACATTGATGCAATGACTACAGAGCTCACAAAAGGAATAATAGAAGCTGCAGAAGAAAGTATTCCAAAGTCCTGCGGTACTATTAAAGTGAATCATTGTCCCTGGTTTGATGACGAATGTCGTCGAGCTATCAAAGAAAGAAATAGATCCCTTAGGAAGTTTCAAAAATATCCCACTAACAACCATTTCATCGAATACAAAAAATACAAAGCCAAAGCCAGAAACATAGTTAAACAAAAAAGGAAAACTTCTTGGCTCTCCTATTTAGAACAAATCAACGCGTTCACTCCCATCAGAAATGTATGGAACAAAATAAACTCCATTAGAGGGCTCCACTATTCTCATACAATTGCTCTTAATATAAATAATCAAATAATATCCAACCCAGAATCAATAGCCGAATCTTTTGTAGAATACTTTTCCAATACTCCAAAAAATCAAGACGATTCATCACCCACCGCAGATGTAAATTTTCCAACTAAAACAAACGATCTTTACAACATTCCTTTCTCGGGTATCGAACTTGACCAAGCAATAGCTGAACTGAAGCCAACCACACCTGGACCTGATGATATCCATAACCTCATGTTGAAAAATCTTCCAATTGCTGGTAAACATGCCCTGCTACATCTTTATAATAAAATCTGGACATCCCGAGAATTCCCTGTATCATGGCGAGAATCACTAGTTATCCCAATACCCAAACCTGGAAAGGATAAATCTCAAATGAATAACTACAGGCCAATTTCCCTAAGCAGCTGCTTGTGCAAACTTATGGAAAAAATGGTTAACAAGCGGCTACTTTGGTATCTAGAACAGCATATGTTACTGTCTCCAGTGCAATGCGGATTTAGGAAAGGAAGATCTACCGCCGACCACCTTGCCACATTGGAGGCCGAAATACTTGATACATTTATTGCAAAACAAGAAGCGATTGGGATATTTTTCGATATAGAGAAAGCGTACGACTCCGTCAACAAAAATGTAATTCTCAAGCAATTGTACGACTGGGGATTCGGTGGGAACCTGCCAATCTTTATTAAAAATTTTCTATTTAATAGAACGATAAGAACAAGAATCGGCAATATTCTCTCTAATCCTAAGGTATTAGAATGCGGAATTCCACAAGGGAGTGTCATTAGTTGTGTTCTTTTTGCCATAGCCATGAATACTATAACAGAAATAATACCCCGACCTGTGAAAACCTTCTTATTTGTTGATGATATCGCGATATTTTTAAGATTCTCGAATGCGGAGTGGGTGAAAACAATATTTCAAAACACGCTCAATAAACTACAAGTTTGGGCTACAAAGAATAATTTTAAATTTTCTCCAGAGAAAACCAAGTGCGTCCTTTTTTCAAGGAAACGGAAACCTACATGCACCCCAGTGCTGACTCTAGGAACAAATGCGCTTAGGTTCACTAACGAAGTTAGGTTTCTTGGCTTAATAATAGACGAAAAGCTGAATTGGACCGGCCACATAAAGAACCTCAGGGAAGTATGCAGGAAAAGGCTTGATATTCTAAAGGTTCTTGCAGGAACATCCTGGGGAGCCGATAGGAAAAGTATGCTCATCGTATATAAGGCTCTAATTCAACCAAAGCTCGATTATGGCTGTCTATCTTACTCATCGGCCAAAAGAACACACCTATCCCTTCTAGACTCCGTCCATCACACCGGAATCCGCCTGGCAACTGGTGCCTTCCGAACATCGCCAATAATGAGTTTATGCTCTGAGGCCAGTATTCCACCTTTGATATTTAGAAGACAACAAATCATCTCATCATACCTTGCGAAACTCATCCCGCAACACGATAACCCAGCATATCGTCATATTTTCCATCCAAAACATTGTCGAAATTATGATGCTAAACCTCGTTCTCCTGCTCCCCTAGGAGTTAGAGAAAGAGCAACGATTATGATGATCAAAAACGAAGTCGACAACACCAACATCAGATTGGAAAATCCACCATGGACCTATACTCCACCAACCATAAACCTAAAACTCCAAGGTCTTAAAGGAAAATTACCACAAAATATGTTGATAAAAGAATTCTACGCCATAGTCAATGAAACATATCGAGACAGTCATATCATATATACTGATGGCTCCAAGACTGGAGACAAAGTAGGCTGCTCAGTCATCTCTGCCCAGGAGACCATAAAGTACAAGCTCCCATCCTTTGCCTCTGTACACACCGCAGAGCTACAAGCTATTAGCTCAGGTTTGTTTACAGCTATCAATTCGGACAGGCGAGATATCATAATCTGTACAGATTCCTTAATATCCCTTAAGTCCCTGGGAAAACAATACTCAAAAAACAATGTTTTGAATACCATTAAAAATTATCTAGCCACATTAAAAGAGATTGGAAAATCTATCACCTTCATATGGACACCAGCCCATGTTGGAATACCAGGAAACGAAGCAGCTGACAAAGCAGCAAAAGAAGCTGCGCAACTGTCTACTTCACCGATAAAAATGTTCGAGCTCCAAGACTTGAAAAAATGGTTAAGAGATAAGGTCTTCAATGACTGGGAAACATCCTGGCAATCTGTATGCCCTCGTAATAAGCTGCGAGGAATCAAGAACACGACAAAACTCTGGAGAAGCTGCGTGAGGGGCACTAGAAGAGAAGAAGTAGTAATCACCAGGTTGCGAATCGGCCACTCGCGACTCACCCATGGCTACCTTATGGATAGATCAGAGGAAACAAAATGCGTAAGATGCTCTACTCCGCTCACAATGCAACACATCTTAGAAGACTGTCCGCTGTACGCAGCTGCGTTTTCTTCTCGAGCCCTGCCTAGGAAACTGCCACCATTATTAGGTGATAATAAGCAGGTGCTCGATTTAGTCATAGAAGTCCTAAAAGAAATTCAGATTTACGATAAGGTATAAAGATATATGTTCAAAAAAAAATAAAATAAATAAATAAATAAATAAAAAAAAAATAAAAAATAAAAAATAAAAAAATAATAATAATAAAAAAAAAATAAACAGTGTAAAAGGAAAAGATATGTACATATAATAAAATACATATACATACATTTAAAAATAAATAAAAGACAAAAACGATAAACAAAAGAAAAAAAAAATTGTAATTATTATTAATTTAAGTCTATCATTATCAACTATGCATTGTAAAGAAATTATACAGGTTAATTATTCTAAATTAAGGAATTATATATTGAGTAAACGATTTAAGGGCGTAATAATCTAGAAATTTATCGCCCTAAAACACCTTACCTACCTACCTACCTCTCAAACTTAAAACATTTTAAATAGGTTTTGAAGAGATCTGCATAATAGTGCACTCCTCAATTGATTTAATATTCTTATTACTCTATTTTAAATTCTAGACTAAAACGACAAGAAACTGCCTGAAGATACAGATTACTACAACACTTACTCGACAAACGTTCAAAACTTCCAATTCATTACAAAAAGCTCATTTATGTTACCGTCATCAGACTCATCTGGACATATGGAATCGAGCTTTGGGGCTCTACTAAGCCATCTAATTCCTCCCGCATCCAATCCTTACAATCCAAAATTCTTCACAAAATCCTAAATGCTCCTTATTTCATCACAAATAAAATCATCTATAAGGACCTTAATGTCCCGTATACCACTTTTAATTCCAAACTCCCAACCCATAGACAAGAGGGCTGCAACCTATCAACCTCACATATTCCTGACAACCCTTTGAGGCGATTGAAAAGATGGCCTTGGGATCTACTTACTCAAATAAACATCCAAGTACTACCACTGAGTAGTTTGTTCACAAGCCTTTTACGCCCTTTATTATAATTCAACACTTTTACTTATTGTATTTATGTTAATATACAGTTGTGAAATTCAATAAAATATAAATAAAAAAATTCTAGACTGTCAAGTGCTGGTACCATTAATCTATAGTTAAGCAGAAATATGTTTGTATTTGTTTTAAGGAAATGAATTGAATATTATAATAATGTTGCGTCTCTTATTTACAATATTATCAGTTATAGTGTATTAAAAAAACAATTGAGACATAATATTCTCTCAAATTAAATTTTGGGATGAAAATTAGTAAAATAAAAAAGTAAAATTGCATGAAGTTGAAAATAATAATTTTTATAACATCACATTCAATTAATTCCGCGAATATTAAGAACGATACAACATACCCGAATCTACAGCGGGCCCTAGGACTGTAATATCCGATGAAAAAGTTTATGCTCTTCATTCAAGAATCTATTCGAGAGACTTCGAAGAAGAGCTGACACCAGAGAAAGACCAAGACGCAGGATACTCCCGCTACCAAGAGCGTGAAGAGAAGCAGGCAGGAGGACTTGACAGGGAGCAACATGACAGGGCACTGCCCGGGAGAGGCGAGTGTCCCGAAAAGATAGGAGGCGGACAATGCTCTTCAATAGCAGGAGCCAATATCCACGGTTGGTGGCCAGGTAGGTTGGGGAACAGCGCATTGTCAATATGGGGCTCTGGGGGAGGTATTAGTATGTCACCGGGTGGCAAGCTACAACAGAATAACAACTCATCAAACTTGTAAGGAGATTCTAGTAAATTCGGAACATCGTAGTATCTATTTTAATTAGTAAGAATTTGAAGCCATTTTAAAAAGAACTACAACGATGTAGTATGTGACTGGACGGCAAGCCACAACAGAATAACAACCCAGCAAACCGAATTTAATTGATCTGAATTACTTTTAATTGCCGCCTAATTAAAAAAAAAAAAAAATTGTGAAACAGTAGTTTCGGAGAAATGCAGTGAACGGCGGACAAACTGAGTTCTTTATTCGGGTTCTACGTATCTTGAAATGTAAACCTTCTAATTTTGAGGGAGAGGGGGGAGGGATATATATATATTTTTTTTTTTTGGTCGAATACAAAGGTTCATTACTGAAAATATTAAACGAAAAACCTGACTGTATCAAACAAAAGCTGTAACCACTGAAGGTGGTTAAAACCTGTGGTTCCCTTTCAGAATGGTATATAACATTAGCTTACAGACAAGACAAGGAGTTCAGGTGAGAACATTATTGTGGCGTAATACGTTACTTAATAAATTGAAAACCCGAATTGAATGTGGAATCTAATCCAGAAATCGATCGGAAATAGGTTATGCAACGAAGTTTCTTCATAACAACCGCAAGGCTTATAGAGTGGAGGCATTGTTTCGCGGGTGCAATGACAGGGAAGATCCCGAAAGGTCACCCCGGCAACGTAACTTTTGAGAGAAAGCGAAAATGACAAAAGGCGGCTTATCCGTCGCAGTCCAGTCTGGGAAACTTTCATCCTTAGTTGCCTGCTTTCGGGGATCGTACATTAGCAGATGGCAGAGAAAGCAAGGACCCGGGTCAGAGGTCCGCCCGATACCGATCCCCTTCGGGGTCACCTCGGGGGAATGAGGGCTATCTACATTTATTTATGAAAGGTGAAGAAACCGTCCAGAAACTTCCCATAAGAGTCAAGTTCATTAGGAGTAGAATTTATCACTGTAATGGGAGCTACGAATTATGAATTTGGAAAGTGGAAAAGTATAGCTCACGAAATCTTTAAACCTGGTATTAAACAGCTTAAAAACCTTATCAACGGATAAGACGCGAGAGAAAGCACGAATTCGACCGGCTGATCAACTTTAACGAGTTGCTGCAAACATACTCGTACAGCATACTGGATCAATCTAGAAGGAAATATAAAAAAAAAAAAAAAAAAAAAAAACAAGAGTGCTAGATAAAATGAACGTATTCAAAAAAAAAATTGGTCCTTGAATTGACCAAGTCTAAGTTATTAATATAGATTCTTCTGTTGTATTCATTTAACGTCACTTTATGCTACTGTAACTAATCGATTATGCTTTAGTGGGAGTCCTAAATTTTGACTATCCAGATTTTGTTAGGATAGGTATCTTTAACGAGTATCTGACAACGCACAGGCTAGGGACCAACATTTCAGCTCTCTCTGAGGGCATACATTTTTTAATACCATTAATCATTCCAATGGCCTATGCAGGGTTCCGACCCACGACCTAGTGCATAGAAGGTTGTTATGCTAGCCACTACACCATAGGTGACCCCGTTAATATATATCATTGTGTAAAATTCTAGCAAGTTCAGAATAATGGTATTTGTCATACGCTGGAATTTATTATTTCCCGAAACTAAAAAAGGCTGTTTAAAATTAAAAATACATAAAAAATAAATAGATTTAAAGAGCCCGCGTAAATAAAGCTGCAGCGGGGAGTTTCGCGCTCGTTATATGAACGTCAACATTAACCTTGAAGCCAGGTGAAGGACTCATATCTCTGATGAATTAAAGGTTATTTTTTTCTTGAGTTTAGTACACTTAATGTCTTCTTACAAACTTATAATTTCATCATAATTATTTTCATTTTGTTAACAAGATGTATGACGGACATATCTTATTAAATCGACCAATGATGAAATCATTTAATGCGAGCGATCCTAGAACTAAGGACAAAAAATAAATAAAGAAAGAAAAAAAGGAGGGGAATCGACAAATATAAATTATAATTTTTTTCTTAAAATAAAGCCAAATCGTTTAATATAGCTGAATTGTCAGTTAATCTGATTCTATATGATTTAACTTTCTTTTCATTGAATTGCAGAAATGGAATCCCAGAATCTCACATACTTTTAGGAATTCATATTTTTCTTCTTGAAGTCATCTCGACAAGATAAACATCGACCTCCGTAGAAGTTGGGACAGAAAACATCGAGGAAAAACAAATACAATAAATGTAGAGCCCATCTGGAAGTGTTTATTTAAAAAAAGTCTTGCAGACAATGGGAATCTACGGCTGAAAACCCGACATATTTAGGCAGTATAAACAATATTAAATCGCATGAAATACGGAAGAATCAAAAAAATAGTTAATAAACATTAATATATATTTTTTTTAAATATGATAAAAGAGAGCAAAAAATAATTTAATTATGCATGAATGAGAAAGAACAAGTAAATAAGGCAATTCCTCTGCGATTCGTAGAAGGCGAATGAAATTGAGAAATTAAAATTCTAAAGGAAAACGGCGTTAAAAAATAAAAAAAAGGCGAACGAAGGATCTCGATTATTTAAGAAAGTGAGGATCTCAATTGTATCTAACTCCTCCATCTTAAAACAGGTCCTAACCTATCCTTCTATTTAATGATCATGCTGAAATCGATGAAAAATGGCAAAAATTATGGTTGTAAAGGAGAGGAAAATAAAATAACATACAACTAAATGCTCATCCTATAAATACAATAAACAATGAAAAGATTTTTAAAATAATATGGGGCGAGAACTTATAAGCAAGTCCAGAGAGTCAATCCGCCATTGTCTTAAAAAACCCGAGTCGTGAGGTGGTAAGAAGAATGATTCTAGAATTTTCTCACTCAGGAATATTTTGGAAAACTGCAGGATTTCCTCCCTCTTCGGTAAAATGGAGTAATAAATAATCCACTTGTATGAGTAAATGGGGACTTTCTTTTTGTTCATTCCCAAACTTGTATTTCAAGGCTCAATGGGCATTTTCTCGGAGCAAGAGTGAAGGGCGGAGGAATTATACCTGAGTTAAAAGACCACTAACACCGAAAAGCTAACTCATAATTATTTTATGATATTATCTATACATGGCCGATGAGGCATAGATGATTGAAAACATAAACTGCTGATGAAGCGGTGAATCTGGAATAAATATGCATAAGAAACTTGAGGATGGCCTAGAAGCCGAAACGTGTAAATTTTGAAATAAAATTAATGTCTTTTGTGATTGGGAAAAAAAAAAAAAAAATAAAAATGTCATTACTATTAATAAACCAAAAGAAAAATTAGGATTATGATGAGAAAAAAAAAAACAAACAATTATTCCAACTTAGGATATCAGGTTGTTGCGAACACGCAATTAACCCACTCGGCCACCCGATTTCCTAAATATAGACATTACACTAATTTAACAAATAAGAAAAAAAAACACAACCTTAAGAATTATTATAAGCAGAGTTGAAATACAAATACTGCGTCAGATCAATAACAGGAAGGCAACAATACTTATGACTCATTCTCATGAAATTCTATCTGCGGAATGATCAGTCATTATAGGGAGGTCAGTCGGTCAGGACCTTACCAAGGACAAAACCGACCTTTAATAGCCAATAAAAAAACAATCTAATCAAAAGTAATATAATACTAAAATACAAGAAAAAAAATAAAAATAATATAAAATAAATAAATTAGCCAGCTCTATAAAGCAAGAAAAACAATTATCGGGAAAGTTCCCGATACGAAATGCATCCAATGGGTCTGGTTTTGAATTCCATTAATTCGTATCCATTTACCCATTTCCCACGAGAAAAATACCTTTCCAAAGCAAAAGCTAATACATAAGCCTAAGTAATTTTTTTATGAATAAATTTTAGCTGAACAGGTTCTTGAACCAGCGCCAGCCAGACAGCGCAGAAATTGCTAAATTACACATTTTTGAAAGCGTTTGACTGAAATAGGAAGAATGGTTGAATTATAAACGAATTCCAAGATCTAAAAATTCACTAACAAGGTCGGATTTCGGACCTCTTCGGAATAAGCGTGTTCATGTTCTCGATCCTGCGATTAGAACCGCCAAGTAGCATCGAAGCTTTCTCCACTCGTGATAATTGTACGGTTTCAGCTCAACGATTCGATTCAGTGAGTACTTTTCTGTTTTCGAAACGAGCTGAAAATTCTAGAAATCCCACTATTCTATGAACGTCAGTTTGGAGGATTATGATTTTTTTTTTAAATTTTAAAACAAATATGATTAAAATCATTTTGTCATAATGAGTATTGAGAATATCAAAAGAAAATATTTGTTGTTTTGTGTAATTATTAATTGCTGCAACTTTTTTATTAGTTTAACACAGGTGGCCCTAGAATTTTTTAATGGGAGTAAAAAATTCTTAGTTATGCCGTCCTTTAGATGGGACGTTAAAAGGTGGTACCGAGCCTGGGCGATGTCAGGTACTCGTTAAATATCTCTATCCTAATTAAACCCGGATAGGCAAAAATTTAGGACTCCCACAGTAGCATCGTCCGATTAGCCGAAGCAGTATATTAGCAGGACGTTAAATAAATAAACCAAAAATATTAGTTAAACAGAACTTATTGTTTTTTATCGGTGATTATTTATTTTTAATTAAATATATAAATATTGTTTATTCATCAAAGGCCTATTTCGCTACTATGGCCAATCGAATGATGTATATAATAAATTTCTAAATTATGCCTAGCAAGATTAATTAGGACGGCGATCTCTTACTATTTTTTTGACATCGCACAGACTAGGGACCACTATTTTACGTCCCATCCGAAAGAAGACTTAACGAAGGAATTTATATTTAAAAATATTTAAGAGACAGCTTAATATTTTACTGTGTTTAAAAAAATCCCTGACAATCTGCCGGGTTTGATCCTACGGCCTTGGGCGTAGAAGGCAGTTATGCAAGCCACTATACCAAGGTGACCCTTAAAATAGCTAGTATAGATTTACAACAAACATACTATACAAATATAATGTTTATCACCGTACCTGCATCAATGTATGTTTTCTTCTATATTCACACATTTTATCAAGGCCATAATGTGAGTTTTACGACTACAACATAAATTGCTCACGTGGGAACCTATGCCCAAGTATAGAGACGGTTTATTCTAGCAATAAATCAATCATATCATCAAAATATTATTTAGAAAGAATAGAAATCACGAGGCTGTAAATCGAGAAATGTTAAGATTATAAGATTATTTCGTATCATGGGTAAATAGAATATAAATAATAAATTTAAAAAAAAAAAACTTTTTAAGATAATACATTTTAAAATTTCTTAAAATTATATTTATCAATTATAAACATCCTTAATTACTTTCATGTTTTACAAAATAGTTGCAAATTTAAAATTGCCAAACAACGTTATGACACAGAATATCATGTAATTATTTCCATTAAGTACTTAAATTTATATATATTATTTTAATAATACATAAGAAGAAATACTTCTCTTTCTCGCATAAAAAAAAATTGTAAATTGTTTTGAATTAATGTCAGACCTTTAAACTCGAGGTAGGATAGTTGGGTAACCATCAGGACACATAGCATGGCTTAGTTTGAGTAAAGAGGGACTTCGAATCGTCCGTCACCTTCTTCTTCTAGAGTCCCTCTCGAATCCCAAAACTAACTCTGTTCACTAGAAATCCCAGATAGATAATTATAAAGTACCTCTATTCTATTTTATAGATATAAAATAACTGAAAAATCTTAATACCTGAAACAACATAATTGCGAAAATAAAGAAGAGAAATCAACCTTGTGGCCCTGAAATCCTAGCCTTGATCTCTTGCTGTCACCGTTAACGTAACTGATGGGTTTAAGTTCCATTTCTACTAAAATGGCGAACATATAGGAAGCACTACAAAAGAATAATTAATACAGTATTTCCTACAATTATTGTGTGAAGAAACCATCACTGCATCAACGTCACACACACGATAGTACACGCGTGATTTCTACACTGTAACCATAAGCGGAACAGTCAGTACTAAATTTGTTTTAGAGTTCTAATAGAGATAAGACTACCTTATCAGTTATGATTAAAGGTGGTACTGCCCTCAGTGAACAATGAGTCACCAGCTAAAATTGTCAGGAGGATAAACAGAGTTTAGTACTAAACCACTTATGGGCGGTGCTTTCTCCTAAAGCATCATTGCCATACAAACTGAAAATTTTGCTAACCGTCTGTGCAGCGGATATTACTTTTCGGACATAAAGAATCATTAAATGATATAAATTATTTTTTTTCTCTTCTATTTTGAGCAAGCAAAATAACACAACTATAAGGAATCTCGGTAGAAACTAATGCATAAAAGCACCTTAACTAATTCATTTTATTTTCACTTTATATGAAATATATAGTAAGGGAAAGTATTGCGATCGTGAAAATTTTCGAATTCCAGTTTTCGACGAAACTAGACCTTTTAGGGTCCCCAAAGTCCAAATGACCAAGTCCCGAAAAAAAGTTGTGTTTCATGCCGTGTGTGGCATGTCTAGTGCAAAAACGAGAAGTCAAAAGAAACTGAAATTTCATATTTAAAAAAAAACTATACGCTACAGCAACATTTTCATCAGAATCGGCTGAGAAGAAGAGCCACTTTATACAATAAATTTTGCACCTTTTTACGATTTTCTCAAAACAGTTCTAAGGGTTTTGATTATACTCGCTTTATTGGTATAAACTTTAATGGGCTTTAATATCATATAGGTTTCATTCTGACTGAGATAGTCACAGTGATAGTGACAGGGCTTAAATGCCTAAAAATATTTTAGATTTTCTTCCTCTTTAGCACTAGTCTGCTGTGCTCCGGGTCCTGGGTTCGAATCCCGGCTATGGCAGAAATATTATTTATTCTGTTAATTCAGTCGGGGGGCGACCCTAGGGTATGGAGACCCTCCTGGGGCTGACCCAGCCTCTATAAAGTGGGTACCCAAATTAATTGGAGAAAAACCTGGCGGCTGAGCGTGATTAAGGCCTAATCACCTCATTGCACTGCCGTTGGCCTAGAAACAGTACGAATCTCTATATGTACTGAGCCCAAGACCCTTCATGGGTTGTAGTGGTACAGGTTTTTTTTTTTTTTTTTTTTCCCTCTTAACTACCTTTAATTTTGAACAAACCAAAAGATTAATACCATCTTTTCTTGACTTTATTGTATTGATTCAATATCGTGTATTTATGTTATTGTAATTTTATGCTGTGTAAATATTCTATGGATGTAGTATGTATGATATCTGTCACTACTACTATTGATGTCCAAATTGGGACAGATTGTAATTTTATTCAATAAAATTGTTGTTGAAAAAAAAAAAAAAATACCATCTTTATGACATTGATGAAGGACTAAATATACAAGTTGGACGAATTTGATGAACAACGAAAGGATAAAAGAGCAAAAATATTTTTTAATTCAATTTTTGATAATAGGAACAGTAACAATACACCAGTAATATACCGTTGGAAAGAGAAAGATTTTAGAAAAAATATTATCTGTTACACACAGTTGTAAAAGTTAATATAAAGTAACGATTAGAGATTAAACTCATCACTGATTATTTACTATAGTTATATTATTTAATATAAATCGTATGTTTCTAACGAACTTGAATACACGTTTTAATAAAATCAACATAAATATTTTTAGATTGATGTTGTATATTGCCCGCACCAGATTTTTTAGAATATATAGACATTATTGATCAAGTAAACATGGTTTAATAAACACAGAAAGGATTAAATAGAAATATTGAAAAACGCTACGAATTTATTTTACAACCCAATACAAAGCAACACTTGTGTATATAAGGAAGTTAGAGGATCAAAAAAATTTAGAAAAGTAAAGCATCTATTACAAAGGTTTTTACATAGATCTTAGTCACAATGCTCAAATAACTCACCCGAAATGTCTAGTTAATTTGTAATAAACCACAAACACTGCGACAGAAACTTTTAAAACCCAAGGACACTTTGAGCCAGACCGCGGACCACTCCTACAATTGGGAGAAGGAACTTGCGGTAGGAAATGGGCTAGGAGTAGGCACGGACCTTGGGCACGCTAGACTGATTGAAGTCCTTCGCCCGCGGCCGCACGAATTATTTCCAATGACTCAGTCCGAAGGAGGACCATTCAGCGCGTTTTAAATGAATGGGACCAGTAGTACGATTGAGGGCTCTTAACAGCACAATCAGGTTCAAGTGCTTTCAAGGTGAGCTGAGCAATTAAGGTTAATATTTGACTAATTAGATAAATATTTAGTACCAAAAAAATAGTAATAATAAAATATTGTATAATTATTGTGCTTATATTTAATTTATAGTAGTTAGATTCTAAAACTAACACTTATTGATTCTTTTTTATGTATATGTATATTGTATTATTATTTTATGAATTTATTGTTTTGTATATATTGTGTGAATGTAGTACTTAATCAGTATTAAAAATGTCCTAATTAGAGCAGATTGTAATATTACTCAATAAAAATTATTTCTGGGGAAAAAAAGAAAAAAAAAAACCTACCTAACGCTTACGGGTGTGTAACAGACCCATTTTTGGATTAAACAAAGATTGTAAATATACATATATAATGAATGCCACAGATATACAAACAATGTGCGAGCTGAAAAATATGTCCATTCATCCTCACTTCATGCAGAAGGTCAAGATCTACAGGCACTGTTTGATTGATAAAGACATTTTTTTTTTTTTATTCAACAAAATACATCAACAGGCCAAAGTCCTATTACAAGCATTAATAAATAACCACATTACAAATTAAAATAACAATATTAATTGAAATTTATAATAATTGGTAATGTATCACGTACCAACTTAATTTATACGAAGAATAATATTACAAAAAAAAAAAAGAAAGAAAAACCAGCATAATCTCTGAGTCATTTAAATATAAATAAAAAAAATATAACAGTCTTTTAATATAAAAGACAATTTTTAACATTAATAATTTTTATAATTGGATATTAATAATTTTTATGATATAAGATTAATAATTATTCACCTTTTAATACAAACACACACATACATATATATTTACATTACAGCTGTTACTCGCAGCGGATTGTATGAAATAACATCCCCCCAAAGGCTTTCGTAATCTTAGTCTTTATATAATCATTAAATGACTGACAAATATGAAATGTAATATACAAGAGCTAGAATAACCCAACATACTAATCCTATAAATGTTTTTATACGTATTAAGAGGTTTTATCATCAAGAAATACCGCATCCACCCTGCTGTAGTGAGATAACTATAGAATATTTTGTGTTAACTGAAAATATGATTATGAGAAGATATAAGTTTCATTCGGTGTCGGATCCAGGCGCTGACATTTCACATTCGATTTAGGGATACAAGAAAAGTTGAGATCCATCCTGTAAATAGTTCAAGTGAAATCCTAAAATTGAATTTTTATTAACATGATAGGTGTAATGAACTAGGAAATTAGGTTTGTTTGATCTAATTAATTATATCACCGATTGATTTATTCGATAACTAATAATACCGAAGGTGATAGAAGGTAGCAGGAGGCAAGAACCTTCGGAAAGGCCCTCAGAAGAAGCACGTTCACCTACTCACATCCAAATGTCAGATGTAAATTGGCATTTAAATCAGAGACAATGAAGCAATGTCAAGTAAAGAAACTCTCAAAACGGACAAATGAATGATAGCATTATTAGCCGTTCGTTGTGCGATTAAAAATTACTTATCGTTCTTTCTGATTACTCTCCATTTGATCTATTCCCGCTATGCATTAACTAGATTTATTAGATTGCTAAAGCACATCAGTAAATTACATTGAAGTAACTTTCTACTCCTATCTATATCTCTCTATATAAATTATGTCGAGATTCTTGGTTTTAGCGAACTCCTTCTAAACAACGCGACGGATTTTGATGCGGATTTCACTATCACTTAGGACATTATTATCTGAAGGTTTAGATGGGAAAATTAAATTTTTTGTAGTCAAGGCATCAAAAAATCTTTCCTAAAATATAAGTACTAGTAGTATAAACGTATAATACATCTTTGGAAAGCACCAAGTTTTAGAAAAGTAAATCAGAAATAAAATAAGACGTCGACTTTAATAGAAAATTTTATAAGCCTATAAAATTATGAACATATATTCTTCTCTAATGAGCTGATGATCCCAAAGCGATAAACTCTTAAATCGTTCTAAAAGTGCTTTCACGTTCATTTAGGACATTATTGTCAGAAGGTTTATAGAACAATAAAAAAAAAGTTTTTCTTTTGTTGGGAAAACTTAAATGACACTACATCCAAATTGCAACAGTGCGAAGGAGGAATAGGTTACTACTAGTTTTGTATGTTTGTTAGAGTAAGAGAATTGGAATAGGTGTTCAACCTCTTGGTTATTAGCACCGAATATATTTATATTAAGAGATTTTTTTGTAAAAAGTTTAAAATGATAAAACACACACATTTTTATCTATTGTTTAAAAATTAATTTATTCCATTCTTTATTTATATTTTTCTTTCTTGTTTTAATTATTTTTTCATTTATTTATTTTTTTCCTTTTAGCTCCTGGAGCAGATGACATTCTTTAATGAACCTCAGTAGTGAACTAATTGTTTCACTAGAGACCTACTTCAAGCTCTCACACAGCTTGGTAGATGAAATTTATCCATCAGTACATGGAATTCGGGAATTTTTGTTTGTTTCTTTTAATAATACATAGTGAATTTACTTCTATGCTACTGAGGCTAATCGGACGAAGTTACACTGGAAGTCCTAAATTTTACCTATCCTAATTTAGGATATTATTGGGTATAAAAGGCTGTTATGCTAGCCAATACACAGATCACTAGTTTTGAACATAAATTGAATAGTGTTTTCCCGCTACAAAGTAATCTCATCGTAGAGTGAACGGTGGTGACCAGTATCTTATTTAATTCAATGTATTGTAAAATTTATAGGATATAATAAATTACGAAAACCCCATATCAAAAAGATTTTTTTAATTTAATCTCAGCGATAGTCAGGAAGTGTAACGATGACACAAAACTTCAGAGAAAGGCACCTTAATACGACGGCTCTGTCAATATTAAGAACAGTTACGCGATAATAGCTAGGGCGAACTGTGAATAGGGAATAGAGCCATGAGTTAGGCACGCGGCCACTTGGCCATTCTGCTCCCGGCCCAGGAAGTACACGCAGGAATCTTCAGTCAATGGCTGTCTTTGTCCCGCTCTGGCCCGGCAACGACCGACTGTAAAGATATAACAGTAACCTAGGTTCTTGGAACTGTTAACATATCATCACTCTATTATCCAGCTTGTATCACTGGAACTGAGGGATCGGAAGCTGCTTTGATGTGCGATCAGGCGAGAGGTCCAGAAATATCCGCGGTGTGCTGAATCCCAGATTGGGAAAGAAACAAACCTAACTCAGAGGGCATTTAGTATCTATTCTCATATATGTGTTATTTAGTAACATGTATCAGCGGATTGTTTACATTTGCAATATATAACTATTATTGTGCTATAACAAGTAGGTCCTACCAAGCAAACAAAAAAATTAACCGAATAAAAAACAATGCACGAGCAACAAGGATCCGTTACGAACATATTATTTTCACGAAAATGCTAAATTTGTTAATTTCATGGAGAAAGGCAAACAGAACAGGTATGTCAGAGGGTAAAAATTAAATATTATTATAACATTTATTATTATTATACAATTTTATTGATATTTTTTTTGTTTCACTTACCTACATATGAGATATTATTGTTGGAGAAGGTATCGCGATAGTGAAAATTTTCGAATTCCATTTATCACCGGAAATACAAGTTTTAGGGTCCCTTTACTTCAATAACCAAGTCTTATAAAATGGACTGTGAGTGATAATTCAAGCACCAAAACGATAAGAGGTATAAAACTGGCATTTCATATTTTAAAAGCGTAAATGCCTGAGATGTTATAGCAACTTTTTCAAATAATACCTTTTACGATTTTTAAAAACAAACACCTTTAAAGGTTTTGATTAAAATATATAAAAAGATTAAGCGCTATAAGGATTTAAATTTTGTATATTAGGTATGTAGGTTTCATTCTGATTGAAATAGCCTGACAGTGCTTAAATGCAGAAATTTTAAATTGTATTTCTTTAAAGCACCTTTAATTTTGCAAATTCGTCAAAAATAATTATATCATCTTGTCAGCTTTGATAGAAAACGGGTAAATAATTTGAAAGAATTTGATAACTAACTAAAAGATAAAAAAACCAAACATATATATATTTTTTTTTTAACATAACTATAGTAACGTTGGCTTAAGGTTTTCGAAAATAAGGTACTGCGTAAAATATTTGGTCCGAAGAGAGATGAGGCAACTGGGGAGTTTAGAAGGTTGCACAACGCGGAATTGCGGAGTTTATACCCTATGAATATAATTGAGTTGATAGCATCTCGGAGACTCAAATTGGCGCGTGAAGTTGTTGGTCTCGGTGAGGAACGGATTCCGAGAAAGTTGGAATTCGCTGAACCGACTGGCAGGCGTCCGAAAGGTAGGCCGAAGCGTCGATGGGAGGATTGCATTAAGGCTGATCTCTGGGCTTGACCGGTGAACATTGGACGAGTCTGTGCAGGCGAAGTTTGGTGGTATCGGTATCGAACCTTCGGTTCGGTAAGCCTATTATTATTATTATTATAGTAACGTTGATGAATAATATACCTTGAGAAAGATAATAGAATAACTGTTATAAACAAAGATGTATATGGTAATGCATAGTGACGAAAAGCGAATAAATCTAAGTTGTTAGTGGTTAGATAATAATTTGTATTGTTAGATCATTTGATCTGAAACACATGTTTTCATCGAAACTCAACGTAATTCTTTACCTTTTTTAAAACGATGTTTATTTAAAATCCTAAAATTGATTTAAACAGCGGAGGTATATGAAATTCGGGTGTTACACGCACAAGATTTTTTTTTTTTATTGTGACTCATTGAGTGTTCTAAAAGCTATCCTGACTATACAGGGGACCACTGTATCTTGGGTCTCTGTAAAAAACATATTTGATATACCAACGACGGTATTTTTTTTGTATGACCTGATACTTTAAAGGCTTTTCAGGATGTGGTAAAACATTTTTGTCACCGTCAGAATTAGCGCGACCTCTAAGAGAGGCTGATACATCCCAAAAATGGCAGACTGCGGACCAACATCCCAGACAGCAAGCTGAAAGAAAGAGGTTAGACCAGTCACAGCTGCCGCAGAAGAGAGTGGTCTTCACGTGTCTGAGAATCGGTCACCCAAGCATCTGCACCTCATCACAAAGGAAGCTCCAGCTGTCAAATGTGTGGAAACATACAATTCCTCTAAGGTTTAGAAGTGCGCCTTTTTTACATGAAAAGGTTTAAAAATTGTGATATGCCCATACATTCACAATTTTTCCAAATAATTTCACAAGGATTCCAGGTAACAGGTTTCGAAAACACTAATTTCCTATCCAAAGAAAATTTATTGATGAACGAATAAATTTTATTTAATCAGAGTTTTTAAACTTTCTGTGTATTTTTTATATTGAAAAATAAAAGACGTTGATGACCAATAAGGTTTTACGCATAAAATACCAAATAACTAATTGACATACCTTTGAAAAGAAATATGTTAGTTAAAAAAAAAAAAAAAAAAATGATTATTTTCTACTAATCAAAAGTATAATTGGAATTTCAGAAGGTTTAGTAAAAATAAATATTTGAATAAGAACTGGGAAAGAATAAAGGTGGATATTAGAAGGAAAGCAATTCCTGAGGAGAATGGAAGAAGTATAGTTCAACTCGAGGTAGATTAGAAAAAAGTTTTAAGTGAATTTAGAAAAAAAAAGTTTATTCACTTTCGTTGGAACCATTGGATTTCAATATATGCCCTATTTGTAACTATCCATTACTTTACAACTTTGTGTATAAGATAATATTTTTTCTAAAATATTTCTCTTTCCAACGATATATTTATTATATTATATTGCCATAACAAAACATAAGAATAATCCATTGCATCATTTAAGGACTCAAAAGTGCAGATTGCATAAAATCACCATTAGGACATACACGTAGATATATAAAACAGTAGTAAAATGGCTCTCTTCGACGGCCTTCGAAAAAGTTCAGAAGTATTGAAATGCAATATCATAGTAATATTCAAAAATACAATTACAATGCTGATTAACTGCTGAGTTAAGCACGCATGGATCCTCGATAGTAATTAACAATTTCTTTTTTCATACCCTCAGATTTTATTACTAATTAAAACAATAATATTCCACTTTTGCATAAACATATAGATACCGTAGCAATCCATGAGTTATAAAAAGTAATACCAAGCCTTTACGCCATACATTTTTACTTTCACTTACCTATATATGAAATATATAGTAAAGGAAAGTATTGCGATCGTGAAAATTTTCGAATCTCAGTTTTAAACGGAATTACACGTTTTAAGGTCCCCTGAGTCAAAATAACTAAGTCCCGCAAAAAGGTCTGTGTGTGTGTTAAATCCCGGGCGAAAACGAAAAGTCCTATGAAACTGAAATTTCATATTTAAAACAACTATACGCCCGAGATGTGACAGAAACTTTTTCATTAAAATCAGCTGACCGGAAAGATGTACTTTATACCATGCATTTTGACCCTTTTTACGATTTTCTCAAAAAAAGGCTTAAACGATTTTAATTAAACTCGCTTTATCGAAGTAAAATGTAATGAGGTTTGATATCATGTAGGTTTCATTTTGATTTAAATAGTTTGACAGGGCTTAATTGCCGATATTTTAAACTTTCTTCCACTAAAGTACCTTTAATTTGTTAGATTCTATAAAAATAACCATATTATCATGTTACCATTGATAAAAAACAGGTATATATATATATATATATATATATATATATATATATATATATATATATATATATATATATATATATATATATTGATACCTGTTATAGGTATATAACCGGTAAGTTAGACGAATTCGATATTCATCTAATGGAAAAACTGAAAAAGTATTTTTTTTAATGCAATATTTTTTTTGAAAATAAGAACAGTAATATTATATATATGTATAATATAGCGTTGGAGAGCTAAAGATTTTAGAAAAAATATTATCTTATACACAAGCTTGTAAATCAAACTAAAGAGTGATGAAAAGCCGATAATACTAACTGTTTATTTTAGATAATAATATAATCGATTTTTTAATAAAACACATAATTCTATGGAAATATAATTTAATTAATTCTTAAATAGTTTCACTCATTTTAACTGTATTTGAAAATTCTTTAATAGATTTTAAAAACGGAAAGTGAAAGTCGTGTGTTGCCCGTACCAGATTTTTATAATTAAAGTCTTAAATTAAGTATAGTCTATATTGCATAATTAACCATTTAGAATGGTCTTTGCCATAACAAAACACACGAATAATAATTGCATTATTCAAGGACTTAAATTTCATATTTAAAACAACTATACGCCCGAGATGTGACAGAAACTTTTTCATTAAAATCAGCTGACCGGAAAGATGTACTTTATACCATGCATTTTGACCCTTTTTACGATTTTCTCAAAAAAAGGCTTAAACGATTTTAATTAAACTCGCTTTATCGAAGTAAAATGTAATGAGGTTTGATATCATGTAGGTTTCATTTTGATTTAAATAGTTTGACAGGGCTTAATTGCCGATATTTTAAACTTTCTTCCACTAAAGTACCTTTAATTTGTTAGATTCTATAAAAATAACCATATTATCATGTTACCATTGATAAAAAACAGGTATATATATATATATATATATATATATATATATATATATATATATATATATATTGATACCTGTTATAGGTATATAACCGGTAAGTTAGACGAATTCGATATTCATCTAATGGAAAAACTGAAAAAGTATTTTTTTTTAATGCAATATTTTTTTTGAAAATAAGAACAGTAATATTATATATATGTATAATATAGCGTTGGAGAGCTAAAGATTTTAGAAAAAATATTATCTTATACACAAGCTTGTAAATCAAACTAAAGAGTGATGAAAAGCCGATAATACTAACTGTTTATTTTAGATAATAATATAATCGATTTTTTAATAAAACACATAATTCTATGGAAATATAATTTAATTAATTCTTAAATAGTTTCACTCATTTTAACTGTATTTGAAAATTCTTTAATAGATTTTAAAAACGGAAAGTGAAAGTCGTGTGTTGCCCGTACCAGATTTTTATAATTAAAGTCTTAAATTAAGTATAGTCTATATTGCATAATTAACCATTTAGAATGGTCTTTGCCATAACAAAACACACGAATAATAATTGCATCATTCAAGGACTTAAAAGTGCAGATTGAATTAAATCGTCATTAGGACATGCACATAAGGAAAGAAGGAACTCTTTGATGGATGACCTGGCTGCCGTTGAGCGCTAAGCCGTTCATCCTGAAGGGCGTTGTCTAACTTCGGCTCCGAGCTAATTTGTCTTCCTGTTCTCAAATCAATGGACCGTAAGCTTTCTGTTCTTGGGGATTAAGGACGAAACTAATGGGGTTTTAAATTAAGACTTCAACCTAGGAAGAATCGACTGCCGGCTTGATTATTCAGGAAGGTGAAATGAAATTTAAATTAATCAAAATCAATCAGTATAACTGGCATCATTTGAAACATAGATAGTCAAAAGAGTAGTGATGTTAGAATTGAAGGGTGGGTAACCATTCGTCTTTAATGATTAAGGATTATCCGATAGGCTGTCATGTCTAAAGAAATTCCTGTTTGTTAAGCTGCATTGTGTCTTTGGAATGAACAGTAGGAAATTAAATATGCTCAAATCAACATAGCAACAATCCCAACGCTTATTTATAAAGAGAAATATATTTGGTATCAAAATTATGAAAGGTGTTCATAATGATGGAGTTAAATTGACCAATGAGAATATTAGATAAGTAAGATGGTTGAATGGTGCGATCATCAATGAAAAAAAACACATTAAGAAGTAGTACTTATTTCTAATTGTGTGTCGACGTATCGGCCTACATTGTGGGTCTTTATCAGGACTAAGAGAAAAAAGAAAACAAACAATTAATTAAGTAATTTATACTTTTAGATGTGAACAATTTTGAAGTGATATTTGACACCAGTGTATAAAAAAAGGCATAGTAAAGAACTTAGGTAGTATATAAAAATAACATAGTAATGAACATAGTTATTATATTTAAAAAAACACATAATAATTGGAAACGAGGAACCATAAGAATAAACATTTTTAAGTTATGTAATATTAAACTAACAATTTAATTATTTTTAATGTTTCTCTTTATAGTCTTCAAATATTCTTATTGCAATAATATCATCTTATTTTATGTTGCTTCCATACTTTTTACTGTCATCTTGTTATTGCCATTTTACATTTAATTTTATGTATGTTTCCATATTGTATTACGGTCATCATATTATTGTATCTAATTAATTACATTGGCTGATGAAGGCCCACAAAAGGCCGAAACTTCGGCACACCATTAAAAATAAGTACTACTTGTTAATGATGATGGAGTTTTGTTGACCGTAGAGAAGTTGATGGAAGATGGTTGGGGGTGCGGTCATAAATTAAAACCACACAATTAAAAATAAGAGTTATTTTTATTATGTGCCGACGTTTCGGCCTACATTGTACATTGTACATGAAGGCCCACATTGTAGGCCGAAACGTCGGCACATAATAAAAATAACTCTTATTTTTAATTGTGTGGTTTTAATTTATGACCGCACCCCCAACCATCTTCCTCATCTTACTTGTTAATGTGTGTTTTATCTTTGATGACAGCACCCTCCAACCATCTTACTCATCTATGGAAAGTGTTGTGTGTCGGCATCTATTAATATAGTTTAGGATTGATTGATATTATGCGAAACATGTGATATCCGACTGAAGATTAAGATATTAGATCGTATTCTACTCAACCACCAGCTTTTCTAGTTCTGACTTAACCTGATGGTGCAGAGAGGGTAGGATTTTAAGTCAAAAGATAAAACTCTACTTCCACGCATAAGTTAATATGTTTTTGAACATATTCACAATTTAAATTTAAACGATATAAATCCTAGGATAACGAGCGATCAAGTGCAATACAGATATACAGGTCTGCAAACAGACCTTTCTCCTAATTGAGATTGTTATTTAATTATTTAGAGCTATAATATTTTTTTATCTATTTTTATATATTTACTTAATTCATCATAGCTAAAATACCGATACAAATCATTTGGGTATTATAAAAAAAACAAAAAAACTTTGAACATACAAATTTTATTTTAATTTAATCTATGTTAGCAACCAGAAACAAAGTTACGAAACACATCTAGTATTTTTTATTTTTTTATTTATTTATTTTTTTACATGTCGATTATTTAAGAATGAAATTCTAACACGTGGACAGAAGGCACAGGCGAAAGGTGTTCCTGACAAGGCTGCTACTGCGGGAATGTAAACATCCGCCAGACGCAGGGACCTGTTACACATGAAGATTTCAGGATATACAGCAAAAAAAGACAATTGATTAACAAACAGACCGATTTTATTTTTTTCTAAATATATAATAAGCCTGTAAAAAATAATTATGATAATTCTACGAAATTTACTGATTTGTTTTTTTTATGTGCACCAATTAACGCAACAACAAAACATTCCATTCTGGCTCAAAGTTTTTCCGACCTATTTAGAGTGCAGTATTTAATATTCATTAAGAAAATTTAAAAAAAAGTAATAGGATATGTTATTTATTAATAAGCGTAAGCAGAAATCCATTAATGAAATATATAATCTTCAGCATTCATCCGATGGCGCGAAAATCCGAAAGTCAGCAAGAAAAACTATCAGACTGGAAAATCTCGGAGTAATCATTCGAAATTAGAAATTTTTCAAACCATTAAAGATTAGAATAGTAACTAGTAGCAAGGAGAATCAGGCAAAGAACCTTGCGAACTAACTTTCCCCGTGAACGGGTCGGAGCGAAGAAGGATTAAAGTTTTTCATTTCTGGTATCGTGGGAACATGTCAAGTTGCAGAAGTACTTTCAATAAGTTTTTGAAAGTACGTGACAGACAGGAACGAACCAAAATAAGGTGGACTGTCGGGTAAGTGTCAGTGAAAGTCGTGATCCTTTCAAATAGCTTTTTTCGAATAGCAAAAGGTCAGGTATCTGATGGAATAGTTTTACGAAATATATATTTCTTAAGTGGAGGTCCTAGAAAAGATTAATTCATAAATTAAAAAGGTATTAAAAAAAATGGAAGATACTATGATAAAAATATTACTAAACCTAGTATTAAGTATGAAAATAACTTGAAGATCAGCCGATAACAATAAGAGAATCACAATAATAATAATATAGTAACTATTTTACAGCCACTTCAACCAATAATGAAGCTAAATTCATGTCAATTGTAAAATGCCCTTGACAGCGGAGGCCATAAATTTTGCAGGTCACGTTCAATGGGAACATCTTCCTACGCTGTATTGTTCTTGACATTGTCAACTGTCGAAGGAGTGTCAGTGAAAGTGGGTAGTATTAACCACTGTTTTTTTAAAGACTTTAACTTAAACTTAGAAACACAATCTGGCAACGAATGATTAATCATGGATATAAAACATTTACTGCGGTGTTCTATTAATATTCTAATGCTAATTTTAATTAGGAATAACTCAAGGACTGGGTATTTGTAGAACTGCATGATTGTCAAACGGTATTCTTGTATGTTGGAAACCATCAAACTCGATTATTCTATATTAACCAAAGTTTAGCTTAGTTGATTCAAGAAGTAGCAGTCAAACTAAATAGTGGTTCTATAACGCATAACTTTATTTAGTTATGGATAACAAAAATGAATATTATATAACTTGAAATAAAAACCAACGAAACAAATAAAGACTATCAATACCTAAGAAGCAAATATATATAATATATATATATAGTTAATATATATATATATATATATATATATATATATATATATATATATATATATATATATAGTTGTCTAGTTATATATATTTTATATATATATATATATATATATATATATATATATATATATATATATATATATATATAGTTGTCTAGTTATATATATTTTTATATATATATATATATATATATATATATATATATATATAACTAGACAACTATAAATAAAACTAGACAATAGCTATTGAAAGAGCTACCGGAAATTTCAAGTTAAAAAAAAGTAAATAAATATTCAGGAACAAAAATAATAAACCCGAAACATTTATAAACAAGAAATTAATTCTACGTTTAAGAATTTCGTGAAGTAATCAGGAATAGTTATTAATTAAAATAACAAAATGCTGATTAGTATATTAGCCAGGCAATTACAATCGCTTTTTACCTCGAACTAGGAACCTTCTCTTTAGTATCATGGTTCAATAGGAACAGATGCCTGATGTGTGGGGGGACTTACCGACGAACTGGACGTAGGACTAAAATGCCAGATGACTTTCTTCATAAGATTTATTTTTAGAGCCCGCAACGTGACCATATTTCTGAGTATTATACCGAGTAAAAGTGGCTTCACCCTTCTAAATATTTCTATGGTTCTTACCAATTCCAAACCTTCCTGTATAAAGGAACTCTTCACCCTCCGAACTGACATATATTCCTTTAACCCATCAACACCATTTATATTCCATCACATAGAACTGCGTCCTTTTCCAAACCCTTTATCATTCGGCCCTCTTTTGGAATCAGCTTTGTATCTCTATCAGTAAAACGCGGCCTTCCGATCTGTATGCAACGCCCCATCGATCCACAGCCTTCGATTGATCGTTCTTAATCCGATCCTCATCTCTCTGGAACTCCATTCCTTCCAACATTCGCGACTCTCAAACTCCTTCAACATTTAAATTCCGTCTATTCGGCCCTTTCCTATCAATTCAATTCCCAAATAGATACTACTTTCAGGAAAAATCGACAAATAAAGCAGATAGATACGTTTATTTATAAATTAAATTTTCCAATTTTATTAGTACATCCAAGAGCGCATATTATTTGAAATGATTATCTTTCAATAATGTAAATTATATATTATTTTCAAACATTCTGAAGAATTGTTAATTCCTTTCCTTTTTTTTTTTTTTAAGTTCATATTTTTACTTCTTTTTTTTAATCTTATATTTTTCATTATATCTTATTTTTCTGTTCTCATGTTATTTTACATGTTTTTTTTTATAATGCTTGTACATTTTTATTAGTTTAATTCAATCGTTTTCAATTATTTTACTCTATAACTCCAATATTAAATCCACTTTTTATTTAATTATCCTGAAGGGAATTGTATCAGAATAAATAAAGAATTATTATTATTAAAATCATCTGTCAGCCTCTTTTCTTAATATCAACTCTTGAATTACCTACTCAAATCTCAATCCATGCATAAACTATACCAAAGGCATTATTTTTGGTCTAAAAGGGACGTGGTTCCGGAATAAGATTTTTTTTCGTATCATTTACCTAATGAATCAGATATTAAGAGCACTTGGAAAATAATACCTTAGTTGGTAGTTAATCCAAATCACCTTTTTATTAGATGAGTGGTGGCCCTGACCTTGCACATGTACAAATTCAAGGCTGTGAAGAACTAATAATAGCTTTTTCTTGGATGTTTATAAAAGATATTCGTAAAAGTAAAAACACGTTAAAAGAAATTGCTTAATAAAATAAATCAAAAGTCCTCCGAACAATAGTTAATGCTCCTTATTATGTATCCAACCATACCTTACACCGCGACCTAAATATTCCATTTATTTTAGACCTTATACCATTAAAATTCTCTAAATTTCATCAGAACCTTATCCATCACCCTAATCCCCTAGCTCAATCCTTATCCAGCTCCACACATCCTTACCATCCTCCTAGAAGGTTGAAACGGCAGTGGCCTCGAGACCTCTTGTAAAATGTATATTGGAGTTCTAGCATTGGCTAGATTCTCCACTCACGTGCTGTATGATTGTGAATTGTATATAGGTATGAGTGACTTTTGTATATATTTTATTGATTTTGTTTTGTATATATGTATATTGTATTATTATTATATAAATTTATTGTTTAGTATATATCGTGTGAATGTAGTATGAATGTTGTACTTCATCACTATTAAAAATGTCCTAAATTGGACAGATTGTAATATTGCTCAATAAAGAATTGTTTCTAAAAGTTAATAAAATAATGCAATCAACAATGACAGCTGTATACTCTTGAAATACCTCAAATAATTACAAACAATTAAGCTTCATGGCAGTAGCTTTCTTGTGACCATAAAATCGCCAGCAATCATGTCTTTTTTCGGTGAAATATTTGCTCGAGCTAATAGAGCCGATGACCATATGCGGCTTCTAATGGGGTAATTATGGATTTCTCCCGAATAGCCACTTGGGATGCTTTATAGATTGCTGTTCGAAGTTTAGCTTTAGAAAGTTAAAAAAGAATCCGAAAGCCGCTATGAAATCGGGTCGTAAAATCGAAAGTCTGCTTTAGGCTTAGTGCTTTATGATAGGCGGTGTCTCTCCATTCCTCTTCTAACTCGTGTTTTTTTAATCAGATATCGTTTGTAATATTGAGCTAAAGCCTGGGATCTAATGTGGCGACTTGATAGGTCGCATATCACTTTCAGATCGCCTCTCACTGTCTAGAAGTTTAGCAGTCGTTGTAACCCTCAACCTTTTTCATACTAGCAGACAAAACAGACGATGTCCTTTGTCTTTACTATGTCTTAGCGAGATCGGTCAAGCGGTTCAGGCGTAATGCGATGACCAAGGGAAAAGATTCATTTTTATATAATGAATAGAGAGACATTAGTAACACCTCAGGAAATAAAAATAAAAAGCCTAACAACCAAAATAACTTTTCTTTTTTTTTTACCATAAAATCCTTTTCATGACTGATGTAAAACACGACAACAAAACTAATTAGCAAAATCGATCAAGCCGTTCACGCGTGATGCTATCACCAAGGGAAAAGGGGATACAGTTTTATATAAATAAATAGACAGAATATTTTTAACTTAAAAAAAAATAAAAAAACCTTAACACAACAAATAACTCTTTTTTTTCTTTGATAAGACCCTATTACTGACAGAAATGAACAAAACAAAAAAAAATCATGGAAATCTATCAAGCCGTTCACGCGTGATGCGATCTCTAAGGGAAAAGGGGATTCATTAACACGTTTCCGCCGGGGTGACCCACCGGTGGGTCATGCTTAACGATTCCGTGGGGCGATGTGCATCACAGGTAGTCACTTGTTTCCAGAAAATAAGTTTATTTTATTTTTCTCAACATTAAATTATTTAAGGAATTAACAAGCATAAGGGTTTATTTATTAAATATCTTATAACCTTCAACATGCTCCCTCAAAGGACCCTTATGAGTTAATTTTATATAACTGTGCGTGATTTCATTGTTGTTTATTGTTTATTTATTTAACGACACTTTATGTTACTATAGATAATCGGACGATGCTACAGTGGGAGTCCTAAATTTTGCCTATCCAGGTTTTATTAGGATAGGGATCTTTAACGAGTACCTGACATCGCACAGGCTCGGGACCACCTTTTAACGTCCCCTCCGAAGGACGGCGTAACTAAGGATTTTTTACTCCCATTAAAAAATCCTAGGACCACCTGCGGGTTTGAACCCGTGACCTTTAGCATGGGAGGCTGTTACGCTAGCCACCTCAGCTACAAGTGATCCCCGTTGATTTCATTCCATACGTTTATCCCCGTTAATAAGATATAAATTAAAATTATATAATAAATAATATAAGAATTATTTTTAATAATAAATATAATATAATTATTTAGTTTTTTTAACTATTTTTTAAGTATTTCCATAATTACACCTTTAAGTCATAAGTGTATGTCAAAACTGTTATCAAAACAATACAAACACAAATTTGGAACTTGGAACAGTGTCGCCCCGCCCCACGTAAGCAGCTTGAAGAAAGTCCCGCCTCACGGGAAGAAATGGAGATATTCCCCGGCGTGAACGTGTTAATTATATATAAAATATATTATTATATTATTTTAATATATATATATATAACATGGATGATACGGTAGAGTTTTTTCAATAATTACATAAATAAGCACTTTTGGATCTCATGCCGTCTAAATAAATGCCACAATGAAAGTACTAAACGAAAAAATTCTGCGCGTCTCGTGAATTCAACATACATGAGATGCTACTAGCTACACAATCAATGCAAAATCTCTATAAATATAAAACGGTAATGCAATGCTTGGTTTTGGCGAACTGCTTTACAAAAACACGAGACGGATGTTGATACGGTTTCACTAACATTTAAGGAATTTTTCCTGAAGGTTTATAAAGTAAAATTTGTTGCACTTAAGTTTTTCTTTCGAAACGATATTTTAATTTCAGTGAACACAGATCCTAAAGTGATGAACTGTTAATTGGCCAAAAAAATAAAAAAATATAAATTACAACACATTTAAATATCACCTGTGTGAAGTAAGGGCGGTTCTGTATTGTAACATATCTGCTTAATTTTTTCAATACACAAAGTACAAGGTACTTAAGGGAAATAAAAATTTAAAATATCGGCATTAAAGTTATTTTAGACTATTTCAATCAAAAAAATATAAACCATATACTTTACGGTTAAAGCCATTTTTGAGAAAATCGTAAAAAGGTGCAAAATGCATAGTATAAAGTGGCTCTTCTGGTTCGCCCATTTTTATGAAAAAGTGCTCTAACATCTGTAATAGTTGTATTAAATACGAAATTTCATTCTATTAACAAACATACATATTTTTGCGCGACTTGGTTATTTGGAACTAAGGGGAAACTAGAACGCGTATTTCCGTTAAAAACTAGAATCCGAAAATTAGTAAGATCGCAATATTTACCTAATTTTATATTTCATATTTATGTAAGTGGACGTAATAGAAGTAGATTGACAACGAAGATTTGAATTTATGTATAGAATGAATGTTTCTGACACTTATTGATCAACTGTCATCAGCAGTTTGTTGCATAAGGCTTCTCATCCCTATTCCACGAATTTTTATTCAAAATAAGTACTTATGTAACAACCCCTATATGTTAAAATTGAATTACACGAAAAAACTTTATACCTATAAAAAATAAAATAGTGTTCCAATAAAAGGCTTCCCGAAAATTGAGTAAACATCCGACACTTTTTTTTTTTTTTTTTTATATTAAAATTATATTTGTATGATATTAGGGAGCACTAAAGATTCCGGTTTTGGGGTATGCCGATGATTTGGTACTGCTAGATGAAGACACGGAAACCATACAGCTAAATACAAGTGTGTTAATAAAAACCGGTAAAGAAATAGGACTCGAATTAAATACAGATAAGACGAAATATATGATTAATAGCAGAAATGGTGGCGATCTTGGTGATATTAATATATCAGGGCATACTTTTGAATTCGTAGAAAAATTCAAGTATTTAGGTTCAATGATAACAAGAAAAAATGAAATCCAGGAAGAAATAAAGTCCCGGTTAAAGGTGGGAAATGCGTGTTATTATTATATGTTATTATGTTACTTAGCTCACGGCTTCTATCTAAAAACTTAAAGATTAGAGTTTATAAAACTATTATTCTTCCAACGGTTCTTTACGGATGTGAAACGTGGCCGCTTACTTTGAGGGATGAACAACGGCTTAAGGTTCTCGAAAATAAGGTGCTGCGTAAAATATTTGGTCCGAAGAGGGATGAGGGCACTGGGGAGTTTAGAAGGTTGCACAACGCGGAATTGCGGAGCTTGTATCCTGTGAATATAATTGAGTTAATAGCGTCGCGGAGACTCAGATGGGCGAGTAAAATTGTTGGGCTCGGTGAGGAACGGATTCCGAGAAAGTTGGTATTTGCTGATCCGACTGGTAGGCGTCCGAAAGGTAGGCCGAAGCGGCGATGGGAGAATTGCGTTAAAGCTGATCTCGGGGGCTTGGGCTTGACCGGTGAACATTGGACGAGTCTGTGCAGGCGAAGTTTGGTGGTATCGGCATCGAACCTTCGGGTTCGGTAAGCCTATTATTATTATTATTATGATATTATGGAGCGGCGAGGTCTAGTGGATAGTGCACAGGCTACTATTTCTCAGGTCCTGGGTTCGAATCCCAGCAGAATATGAAGTATTCTGTTAATTCAGCCGAGGAGCGACCCTAGGGTATAGATACCCTTCCGGGGCAAACACAACCTCCAATTGGGTGGGAGCAAACCCACCCAGTGGGTACCCAACAATTGAGAAGTTGATTTCCTAAAGGTACTATATCCATTCTGGGGAACTTTACAGGGAGTGCAAAAATCTCTCATTATTATATTATTAAACCAGCTAATTTGATTCTTTTCGCAATAAAATCTAGAATAATTTCTTTACTATATTAATAAAACCATATTAAAGTTATGAAATGAAGTGTTCTGGTATGATTTGGAATGAAACTAAATGTGTAATTAGTATCTTAAGAAATTAATAGCATTTCTAAATCACGTTATTAAAGGACACGAGTGTTCATTAGATACAATCAAATTTAAGATTTAAATAAAACTAAATAAGGAGAATATAAATATGTGAAAATATCAATTTCGTAAAAAATGACCTTTAGTACCTTTTGGAAATCAACGTCTCAATTAAGGAAAAACCAGGCGGCTGAATATGATCTGGGCCTAATCACCTCATAGCACAGCCGTTGCCCTAGAAAAAGTACGAACCTATGTATATACTGAACCCTTCATGGGTGGTAAAGGTACGGGTTATATTTGTACTGAAACCCGGGTTTTATTGTTATTTGTAATATGATACTAGAGGGTTAATATCTTTTCTCGTATTTTTTGTATAATATCATGTACAGATGAGTCAATCATAGTAATTAATATGTTTTTAGTGATAAGTGGCTATTTTAATGTGATCAGATTGTATTATTGGTATCAGAATATTTTTAATGTTGTCAATCACCGATATTGTAAATACAAAAATCATAGTTTAAATTTATTTACAAAACATGAAGGTATCATGCAGTGACAGATAACTAATGGGACACAGGCAGCTGATAAGAGGATAGTAAATTTATGATAGATAAGACTATTTACATTCGACGATCGATCAGAAAGAACTAACATGACAGACATGGATTGAACTAAACTGTCAAGTTTGGAACCAGAAGATAGTCACGCGAAGATTTAAGATATATAGCTAATAAACCAGTAAGTAGTTAATAACAATTAGCAACCATCATCACTTTAGTTAAATTATCACAATCTGTCTTTTTTCAAACCCAGACGATAAAAAGTACGGGTTGTTTATTTAATCAACCCATACCAATTTATATATTAGAAATAGTTAAAAATACCAAAACTTCTAAATTTTTAGATTCTCTGAGTTCAAACTTTTTCAGCTCCTACTAGTGGTCTGCATAATTATGTAAAATAAAATAAAATACGAGCGAAGCCTAGCTTCGTGAAATTAATTTTGAAATGTTTTTCTTTATACTAACTAATATACAAAACTTTAATAATCAAAGTTTCATGTATATTTTTTAAGAAAATATACTGCTAATTCGTTAAATTAACTATTTCTTAATAAATCTTCAGGCTAAAGATACAGAGTAACGTTACTACGCCTTCATAATTACAATTTAAGCAACTATTAATATAGTCTTGGTTCCTTAAAAACATATCTGCAAAGAAGAACTATAAATAAAGCGATAAAATAAGAAATTAAAAACAGATATCAGAAATATTTCAAAGATTAAATTGGTCATTATAATTATTGTGTTATTCTTATCAAAATTTTAAATGAAAATGTTACACCTACAGAGCTTCAGTTTTGGGATAACAAGAGACGGAAAAGGAGAAACTTGAATAAGGATATTTCGTATATTGAAAGAAATGGAATTCTGGAAGACATTGGAACGGACGAGAAGGGATGGCTGAAAGATTTTGGCCATCGTACAGAGAGAAAGATTTTTATTTTAAATTAAATAAAAGAACAAGTTATCCTTCACAACCAAAATATTCAAGCAGAATGAAATAGTAACGATTGATTCATTATGTGGAACCGCCAAGGAATTGGCTTGAACCCATCCAGGCTTGAACAGAAACTGCGTCGTTTCACTTCATAAATTTTGGCCACAATAGCTTCGTAAGTTAATCATTAGCTAGTTTGGATAATCATTAAGTATTATAAAATATTGGACCAAATAAACATTTTCTTAAATTAAATATTAGCCATAAAAAATATAATAAAATAACACTTCATTTTGTAAGTTATTGGCCATGTCTGCAGTAAACAGTTACAGCAACTCTGCCGTTCCTTCAAACCATTCGTTCCAACTGACGACATTTCTAATCATTTTTTAGAGTATTTCGAGACCTACCGTAGCATTGTAGTATTACAAGAACGGTTGGAAAATCATCGTGACTCAATAACTATCCAGTCAGAGATGAAACTGTTAACATTTTTCAACATGATATAAATATCTTTATCAGAATGGATGTTTCGAAGTTATTATTCTACATAAAGGAGTAATAGCCATAATCAATAAAGAAAATAGTCAATAAAATAATTATGTTTTACACAGTATAAATTTAAGTCAAGTGAACTCATAAATTAAAGATAAAAAAGCATAATAATAATAAAATAAAATAAACGTAAAGGATCACATACAGATCTATTAGGGGAACATAAAACTTTCTCATTTTAATCGATCTGCAACTAACACTTAGAATTATAGCTACGTTAATGTTTATATTGATAGGCAGTAAATTACCGGCAATACATATAAACTGATTTTAATTGAAAAATAAATTCAAGAAAGAAAAAGTAGTGAAAGCTTAGTTTCAGATTTATATGTATATTTTTATTTATGAGGTACATAAATAAAGCTTCTATTCTTACATAATGTGACATTTTTTTATCCTTAAACACTCAGTAGAGAATAAAAAACAAAAAAAAAAAAAACAGTTTAATTCATGATAATTTTAAAGGAGTTACCATCTATGGAACGAAATATTCTTAATACTTAAAAAAATAATTGAATTGGTTATAAACATAGTTATTTGTAACAGAACGACTATTAGTCGAAGGATACTAAAATTATCTCTTCCAGGCTGGTTTTTATCAAAGGTGTCAATATAGATAGCTTCCTTACGATGTGAATCATTCCACCATTACTCAAAAAGAGTTAGTTTTAAACAGTCAAGTTTGTTTATGGTATATATAATGTAGGCTGTAATTACAGCGACCACATTTTTTTTTTAAATGCCGTTAAAAAAAGAAAATTTTTGGTAATTATTAAAATCACTTATAATAATTACACATAAACTCTATAAAAATGCATAAGTCACACAAGATGTATTTCAAATTATTATCATTTAGTCAAAGGTACCTAGAAAATAAAATTTCCTCCACACCATTATCTTTCCTGGAATAAAAATATTTCCTCTACAAAAATATTTTAGTGATTACTCAGTGAGAATGTGTTATCGAAACTACAAAGGATTTTTGTTGTTAAATTTATGAATCAACCAATTAGGATTATTATTAAGAAAAAAAATGATTATACTGTTGGCCAATTGTATAATTTATTCTTTTAATATAGATTTGGTGCCTGGATAGAATTTTATTTAGTTCGATAACTTTTTGCCTTTCTAAAAATTAGTTTATTCTAGTCATGGCTCACTGTATTTTTTCACAAGACTGAATCCCGATTATTTCTACCTATGGTAAAACTTGATAAGATTTTCTTTTTCTTTTCTTTTCTTTTTTTTTTAAACATTTTAATGATATTAACAACTGTACTTATAATAAATACAACAAGTAATTTGGCTAATTTAGAAACTTAAACTTTTTTTTTTTTTTTTTTTAAATATATTTATTGGTATTTACAACTTTATAATAAAATACATTTAGTAAATGTGATACAAGATAAGTTGACATGATTCATATGTAGGGATACTACCCATTGGCAGCTCCCCAAAGACTATGTTAAACAAGAAGGTCTCGGGGCCATCTTCTTTTCAGACGTCTCGGAGGATTATCAGGGATTGTAGAGGAAGCAAGGATTGAAACTAGTGGGTTAGAGTGGGAATGGAGTTTGTCATGAAAGGAGTGGTACCTGGTTCTGGCCAAGTCAGCAACAAAGGGAATATTAAGGTCTTTATGGATGAGTTTATTTGTGACAAAATAAGGAGCATTGAGGATTTTTCGAAGGATTTTGGATTGTAAGGATTGGAGACGAGATGAATTTGATGGTTTAGTAGAGCCCCAAATCTCTACTCCGTAAGTCCATATTGGTCTTATGATAGTCATGTAGATGAGTCTTTTGTACTTAAGTGGAAGGTTTGAGCGTTTGTCCAGTAAGTGTTGAAGTAGTCGAAAACGTCGAGCAGTTTCTTGTCTTTTCAGTCTTGTATGAGGGTTCCAAGTGAGACAATTGTCCAGATGCAGTCCTAGGTATCGGATCTGTTCAACTGGGACAAGAGGAGTGTTATTGAAGGATACTGTTGGGCAGGTTGTCATTGGTTTACGACGAAGGGTAAAGGTTATTTGGTGGGATTTATTGGAATTTATTTTTATTCTCCAATTCTGACACCATACTTCAAGGTCTCTGATATGGGATTGAAGAGTTTGGGAGGCAATAATTGGATCGTTGTTGACTGATAACACACAAGTGTCATCAGCATAGGTAGAAAGGAAAGTGCTAGGATGGGATGGGATATCAGCTGTATAAACTGTGTAAAGGATGGGTCCTAAAATACTGCCTTGAGGAACACCTGCGTACTGATTAAAAAGGGGTGAATAGGAAATATTATGATTTACTTTGAAGGACCTGCCTGTGAGATAGGACTGGATAATGAGGAAGTATGTAGGTGGAAGGAATTTACGGAGTTTGTAAAGCAATCCCGGGTGCCACACTCGGTCAAAGGCCTGTTCTACATCGAGAAATGCTCCCGTGCAGTACAATCCGCGCTCCAATGAAGACGAGACAACGTCAACCACACGATGGCATTGCTGGATAGTGGAGTGGGATGTTCGGAAACCAAACTGATGATCTGGGATAATGTGATTGGAATCAAGGATGGGATATATGCGTTTAAGCAGAAGTTTTTCCAGGATTTTACCCATGATGCATATAAGAGAGATAGGACGGTAGGAGGATGGGTATTCAGGAGGCTTTTTGAGTTTGGGGATCATTTTAATGATGGATAATTTCCAGGAAGTGGGAAAATACGTGGATCGGAGAACGGCATTACAGATGTAAGTGAGATATAGGATGGCTTTTCGAGGAAGTTGTTTTAGGATATGGGAAGTTATAAGATCATGTCCAGGAGCTTTGCGAGATGGTAAACTCTGGATGATGTTTGATATTTCGGATGGATGGAACGCTTTAGGGAGAAACTTAAACTTAAGCTTGAAAACTGATTTATTATAATATGTACTTATATTTCAGAAAATATTATGATGGTAAAATCATGGTCTTTCATTAATTTGAAACAGATGAAATGAAGTTGAAAGATACGAGTGAGGTATCTTAGTCACACCTTTAATAGCTTTTTTATACTTCACCATATTATTTTGTATATGTTATAGACGATTGTGGATTTGTGGCGTTTTGATGACTGCAAAATGAATTAACTTCTTCTCGTTATAAATTTAAGTTTAAAAAAAAAAAAAAAAAAAAAAAAAACTGAAAAAAATAGTTTATTCATTAAATACATGTCTAAACTAATTTTTTCTGTTCTTTTTTTTTTTTTTTTATATACCTTCGGGTAATAGAAGGACAAAATGTGACATCTATACATATTACATTTGTATTTGTATTTTGTTTGAAAATAAAACCAGAGGGTATGAAAAAAAAAAAGAAAAAAAGTTTATCCCACCACTATTTTTATGTTTCAACAATTAGCCGTCAGAACCACAAACTGATCGAAAGAAAGGACGTTAACGTTGTATTGTTGACATGGTACAGAGCATGCTTTAACTTCAGTTTAGATGGTTTAAATATATTTATTTTAATAAATATTAATTGTTTATTAATAAATAAACAGGAACATAATTCGTCTATATAACATATATTTAACGGTACTTCAGTACTTTCATAATCTTCTATCTAAGTTAAAATAAAATAGGTTATGTTCTAACATGTATGTGGGACTGAGATACATGGAATTCCATTACTTTGGTGCTTAGCAGGTTAAAAGTAAGACGATTAAGTCGGAAGAAGAATATGGAGCTTACTGGGTAGGTAGCCAGTCCAGGTATTATGTAAAACGATACCTGTATACCACCCCCTATACGGATCTTAATCCGTAAGGGTGACAAATCCGAGTGAATCATCCGATGATGTATGAGCTATGTGTGAACAATAACGCGCTAATATTGCGTGAGGTAGTATAATAACTTACTTGTTACACATTAAAAATGTTTTACTTACTCCGCTGAATCATTCGTATAGAAATTCAGATAAAGACGTTTCTTTATTTTCTAAGTAAATTAAAATAATTTTTTTAAGCTTTAAATGTAGCTACCATAAAAAGCATTATTTTGAATTAAATGAGAGAAAAAGATCACTTAATCTACAAAATTTACATTGAGGATTTATAGTGGACTGTGGAATTTATGGTAGGTAGAAATGACCTGGAGACTTTTTTTTTATTAATAATTTTAATTTTTTCAGCGCTTCGTCTCAAACTCGTAAGCCACCATCAGAGCATTACTGAACCATGAAAAGCACAAACTGAGTTGCCTAAAGATGATGGCTCACAAGTTTGAGTCGAATCGTCAGCAAAATTAAAATATTATAAAAAAAGACTGGTTCCCGATTATGTTTACCTAAGATCAGTTAGTTTATGTTTGAGATGGCTCAGTAATGCCCTGATGATGGCTCACAGGTTTGAGCCGAATCGTCGGCAAAAATAAAGTATTAAAAAAAAAAAAAAAAAAAAAAAAAAAAAAAAAATATATATATATATATATATAACAGTTTCCTAGTTAGAAATTTTTGTTATATAATATTTGTCGCAAGCACCAACTGTTTTTTCATTGGTTTCAGTGTTTTTTTGCCCTCAGTGTTGCTGGAATAAAAAAATCTGACGACCGTTCCCTAGTCCGAAATTAATTTTTTTTTTTTTTTGTTTTATAGCATTTATCGTTAGGACCAATCGTATATAAGTTTATATATAAGGAGTTATATAAGTTTCAATGAAAAAAGTCACGTTAGGAATAATCTTTTGTTTATAAACATTTGTCGTTTCAAACCCATATTTTCACTCAACTAAAGACCATTATATTATAGATAGGTGCATCCAGGATCTATTGTTTTATCCAGTCAAGGAGAAATTGAGTTCTTCTAGCTATACTTTCATTATTACGTGTTTTTTTTTTGTGGCTGCTTACGAAGTTCCAAAAAACTCAAGAAGGTTAACTATCCATTAAAACTGTTTCAGAATTTAATTACAACAGATTTTTCTGAGAGTATTGATTAAAACGAGTGAATAGAATCAATGATGAAGGCAAATAATTAACTTGATGGACTGATAGAAATAAAACAGACGCCACACCCTCTGGGATAGATAGGAGATAAGATGGGCTGGAGCGTTATCACTCCTAGAGTCAAATGGCGCTCATCCGGCAGCCTCTATTTCACGACTCACTGATCAACTAACTATAAGACTTATTTTATACATCAACGTCTAAATTAATTAAAAATCGTCTAAGATGGAATCGAGATTTTACATTCGTGTTTTATTTATTATTTTAAGTAACCATATGAAACATAGAATCGGAAGGATTGAGTGGGAATGAAACGTCAAAAATATAATAATCCAAACTAAAAAAAAAATAAAAAGAGGTAGTAAGATGGCATAAAATTAAATTAAATTTAGGATTTGATAGAGAGTGATTTTACGCAACAGTTGACTGGATGGATGGTTCAAAATGCCAATGTCAATGAAACAAGTAAATTTTGCACAATTTTTGTTTCTTTTTACAAATAAAAAATCTGGTGCGGGCAACACACGACTTTCACTTACCTCAATTTTTAAAATCAATGAAAGGATTTTCAAATACAGTTAGAGATAAAAATACGTGAAATTATTAAGGAATTAATCAAATTAAATTTCTATAGAAACATGTGTTTTATTAAAAAATCTATTATATTATTATCTAAAATAATCAGTTAGTTTTATCTTCTTTTCATCACTCTCTATTAACTTTTAAAAGCTTATGTATCAGATGATATTTTTTCTAAAATCTTTAGCTTACCAACGGTATATCATACATGTTATATTACTGCTCTTATGTTCAAAAACAAAAAATTGCATTAAAAAAATATTTTTTCTGTTTTCTCCTTTAGTTGGGTATCGAATTTATTCAATTTATATACTTACCAGTTTTTCATCAGCGTTAACAAGATAATTTAGTTATTATTATTGAATCTACAAAATTAAAGGTACTTTAGGGGAAGACAATTTAAAATATCGGCATTTAAGACCTGTCAGACCATTTTTATCTAAATAAAACCTACATGGTATTAAAGCCCATTAAATTTTACATCGATATAGCGAGTTTAATCAAAATCGTCGGAACCGTTTTTGAGAAAATCGAAAAAAGGTGCAAAATGCATGGTATAAAGTGCCTCTTCTGGTAGGCTCATTTTGATGAAAAAAGTTTTGTCACGTCTCGGGCGTATAGTTGTCTTAAATATGAAATTTCAGTTTCATAGGACTTACCGTTTCCGCCCGGGAGTTACCACACACACACAGACACACACACACACACACACACACACACAGACCTTTTTGCGGGACTTGGTTATTTGGACTCAGGGGACCCTAAAACGTGTATTTCCGTTGAAAACTGGAATTCGAAAATTTTCACGATCGCAATACTTCCCCTTACTATATATAGTAAGTGAAAGTAAAAGACAGAGTGTTTCTTAAAAGATTTATTTACAATTAATGAGCATATTATGCACAATATAGGTATATGTATTGTTTTATACATTTATTGTCGGAAGTTGCTTCCTCAAGTTTGGATGGAGAAGCCCTGATTAATACCCAAAATGTGGGTCGAAAAGTTGGGTACACAATGCACAGTTTACTCTATTTTTGAAACTATTTTATCGACTGTCACTAGATATCTCATTCTCCATTGAATTCACACAACTTTAATTATTCAATATAAAAAATGAAATAAATAAAAAAGTAAAAGTAAATAAATAAACATGACTAAAATCAACAATATTTATTTTTTGCAATTAGATTTAATTTTGTATTTAATGTAATCTTCTATTTTTTTCAATCGCATTGTAGCTTTTATTTATTTAAACAATAGTTGAGATAACCGTTGTACTTTGCTTTAAAAAAAATATATTATAATATATTATTTTAAAAAATATATGCACGATACTTCGTTTAAAAAACATATGTATATGTATATTACAATTGCTTAAGTTAGGTTCAAATACCTTTTTTATTCTTCAAGCATTTTTACAAAAAGAAATTCAAAGATTTTCACATCATGTTTGATATACATTCAGCATTTTTTTAGGCTATGCGCGAATTTAAGGTCAATGTAATGCAAGTGTGAGCGTTGTAAGTTTAAGTTTTTGAACTTTTAAAAATTCGTATATGTTTTCCATTAAAAATTTTGATAATGAGACTTTTGATTTAATAAACAATGAAAAGTATTAGACTTAAGCAAAGTATTAGGAACTACTCCTCACAATGGAATGTAGATTAAAAAAAAAAACTTTTAATAGGAAAAATTCCTACTGCGGGAAAATTCCTAAACCTTTACTGCGGGAAAACATTAATGTCTAATGAAAAATAATGAGAATAAAGAAACACTGAACGGAATTTTTTTGTTAAAATAAAAGCCAATTTAACAGCAGATTCGTTATAGTATCTCCTGGTTTCAATTAAAAGCGTTCCTATTATTAGAGGCCGGATGTAGCGTTTTTTGGACCTGATGCTGATGATGTCACAGTCGCAACGAAAGGAAGAAATCTGGAATATTCCGAAACGAAACATCTTCAAATTAAATATCTCGGAAGTGGCAGAATGGATTTCACTGTATGGAAACATACGGATAAAGGGCCAATGCATTCACTTCCAAGTGAAAGTACATTCTCTGCAGACTGGATTGCTATAATAAAACCATGGGAAAATACATTTACGTAAGAATAATGATTCATACATAAATAATATGCATAAATTATAATAATAAATAAATAATATCCTTATTAAAAACAAAACAAAGCAAAAACAGAAAGAAATTCAATCATCGGGACACTACTTTAACCACTACCAGGAGGTCATATTATGGCTAAAATAAAAAAAATATCTAAATAATAGGGATGACAGTTATAATTTTAAATTAAGGGGATCACGATTGAAATAAAAACAAATGTAATTAATTAATCAACAATATAACACAGTGAATTGCATATGTTCAAAGTTGTTAATATGTAGAACTGGCCCAATCTATTTTTCTATAGTGTAAACCTAACATCTTGACGGTAGGGTTGTTACAGTACTTAAGACTCAGGTACATTAACCTCAAAAAACTGATTGGAACATTTAAATTTCATATTTAGCTGTTTAAAAATCTTACGACTTATGTTGTTAAATAAATTTAAGAACTTAAAATTAAGTTACAGATGGCATAAGTTCAAAGAATCTATTAAATTTCAATGAAAAAAATTATATTAAGTGATACAACAGTATGGATTATTATCCACTAAAATCACTTGGTTTTATCTGCTTAAGAAAATCGTATAAAGGAGAAATATGTAAGGTATAAAGTGGCACTTTTGGTTTGTCAATTTTATTGAAAAAGTAGCTGTAACATCTCGGGCATATATTTATCTTAAATATGAAATTTCAGTTTCATAAAACTTATGGTTTTCGAGCTAGACTTGCCACGTACACACACACACACACACTTTTTTTTGCGAGACTTGGTTATTTGGACTAGAGAGAGCATAAAACGTTAATTTCCGGTGATAACTCTAATTAGAAAATTTTCAGGATCGGAATAGATAGATTTCCATACTATATACAATTTCCGGTGATAACTCTAATTAGAAAATTTTCAGGATCGCAATAGACTTCCATACTATATAATTCATAGATACGTAAGTGAAAGTAAAAAAAAACAAAAAAACTGTACCTCTACACCAATGAAGGGTCCAGGATTTAGTGTATACAGAGATTCGAACTGTTTTTTTGGCAAATGACCTTGCATTGAGGTTATTAGGCCGAGATCAAGCAGTTCTCCCTCTAGTTTTGGGTGCCCAGTTTTAGCCCAGTAGAAATAGGATTTTGGCTAGAAAAAGGTGGGGTAAATTTAATTTTTAGGCACGATTGTTTGTACTGCTCCCCTCATTAAAAACCCAAGTTTTCACATTTCTCACCCTTGTGCGTTTTCCGCCATCTTGGAAAAACCTCTAAAAAAAGTACTTTTTTTCAGTTTTTTCCTTCTAAATCTGTTCCTCGACATTTTAGAGCAAACTTTGTCGTTAGCAAATTTAAAAAGCAATAAATTTTCTACATGTTTGGTATGCAACATGTTGGAAAATTCGGAACACCTACTGAGATACGCGGTTGACAATATCGGTCAAATTGTCAAAAAAACACAAAATGTCAGAAAAGTCGGTGGTTTCGCTTCAATAACTATACTGGTGTGCAGTTTATTAAAAAAAACATAAGAAACAATCTTTTAGAGCATTAAATTTATAACAAGTTAGATGTATAAAATTTGTAATTACTCCTAATTATACGAACAAGAAATGTTGAAATAACATTTTTACTGAAGGTGCTCTGTTAATAATAAATAAAATACTCCGTTTTAATTAGATCTTCTAAGCGTAATATTATCTTCTATTAAATTAAATTTTACTGGGCTATTTATAGACGCTGGGTGTGCCCAAGAAGATCTCCATACCTAATAAAAGAATTATTATACCACCACTGAGATTCAAACCCGGGACCTGAAGCTAGTAGGTTAGTGCACTACCCACTGGAACACGACGCTTCCAGTTCATGAATACTAATTATTAATAAGTTGAATTTTTACTTTTAAACAACAACAAAAATGTGCTTAATTATTATGTGTTTTCAATGGATATTTTCCTTTCACAATGGCTGAAAAGTTGGTGTACTAAAAACAATAAAAGTTCTGGAGACGATAAGTTATTTTTTATCGAATATTCAATAGTTGGTTGTGAAATTAATATGAAGGATGAAACGTTTCAAGTGGTGATAACCAAAAAAAAAAAAAAAAAGGCTGTGTTTTCATCCTACTGTTAATGATCCAACGTTTTGACCCATGTAGCAGATCTTCATCAGGATTAAAAAATAAGGATATTCAATGTAGTGTTTGATAAATAAATAAGAAAATAATAAAAGAATTAGACCAGTAGTGAGGATTAAAGATTTATGACAACAGAAAGAAAGAAAATAAGAGGGGAAAAAACGTATTAAAAGCTGATGCAAAAATTAATAATACATTGATAAATAAACATGAGTTGATAGTAAAATAGATTAGAAATTAAAATATTTAATAAAAGTATTTGAAGGTAAAGCAAAGATAAATATCAGATGCCGAAAAAAATTAATTTATTAATCTTTATCAAAAATATTATTTTATCTCATACAAAGTATATCGTATAAAATTTAGAACTTCACTCATTTTCAGATAAATGATTTTTGTAACAGCCACAAATTGGACAATTGGCTCCTGGGTTGCTGAGATAATCCTGCGAAGCGCCCTTGACAACAGATACATCACCCGCCGCTGAGTCATGTCCATGCTAAGTAAATCTGTGGGGAGGGAAAGGACAGGATGAGACCCTCCCTATCGTAGGGAGGGAAGGGTCGGGGGTTGAGGAGGGAACAAGGGAGGTAAGGTCCTTTACTAGATATCAACTGAAATAAATGGTCCCAGAGTTGCTTTAGGTATTCTCGAAGATAAGAGAATTCGGGGAACTACACATAGAGAAACATCATACAACGATAAAGGTATCGTGTTTCGGCTCAATAGGATGGTAGCCAGACCTACAGAACCATTAAGAGCAGACAACGGAATCCAAGACATGCCCATTGAAACAGTGCATTTTCATTAGTGATTATAAGAGTAAGGCCTTTTTACTGTCCATGCCTATTAAAAATCGAATAAATAGACTTTCTCATAAATGTCTCGTTATATTCTGAGAGCGGATAATAAACCTCGAGATTAACAAAAAAGTACAAATGATCCATAGTCCGATTGTCAACGGTTAGGGAGAATAATCAAATTTAGAGATTTTTTATGTTATCCATGGTCTTCAGTGAACAGCAAAAATCTCAAAATTTGATTTTTCTCTGTCTTGACAATCGGACCATGTGCGATATATACTTTTTTGTTTCTCTCGAGGTGCATCGGCTCCCACAATACGGTTACACATGTAGATATTAAACACACATTTTCTTTTTGGTATTTTTAAGAACAATTCTTGCCTCCTCGCATTTTTGATTGGCGATTGATTTATCCTTGATTAATTGATCAAGTAGAAATATTTGAGTTGTCCTAATTGGAATAAATAGATAACAGAAAAGCACTCAAGATTTGATTTACCTCCCTAACCGTTGAGAATCGGACTATGGTCATATAAACTTTTATTTCCCACTTGACGTCCAGTAGCACGATATCACGTGAGACATTTTTAAGACCTCCTGTATATTAAGTGGAAATTTTCGAATTCGAGTTTTCACCGAAAGTACACGTTTTATGGTTTCCTGAGTCCAAGTCCCAACAAAAAGTGTATGTGGTCGGTCCAGCTAGTTGCAAGAGCGTATATGTTACACCAACTTTTTCAACAACATTTGGTGGTCTGCCAATTGCTAAACCAGAAAATCTACATGACACCATGCATTTTACACCTTTTTACAATTTTCTCAAAAACGATTATGATTAAACTAGCTATATCGATGTAGAATTTAATGCGCTTTGATACGATGTAGGTTACATTGAAATTGAAATGGTCTGACAATGCTTAAATGCCGATATTTTAAAATTTCTTCCAATAAAGTACTTTCAATTTTGATAATTTGAAAAAAATAATCACATATTGTTATCATTTATAAAAAACGCTCAAATATATAACTTGGCCGAATTTGATATACAACTGAGCGTGCAAGTCTTTTTAAGTAATTTTGGAATACAAGAATTTTTTTTGGAATACAAGAACAGCAATATAGATGTATATAATATATCAGCGGAAAGCTTAAGATTTTAGACACAAGAGAAACACAATTTTGTAAAAGGTAATGGCGAATGATGAAAAATGAATAAAATAACTGATTGTTGTAGATTATAATATAATAGATGATTTGGTAAAAAACACGTTTCTATCGAACTCATTGTAATCATTCATCCTTTTTGGATATCTAACTTTATTTAAAAGTTCTTAAATTTATTTTAACAACGGAGGTAAGTGAAAGTCGTGTCTTGCGCGCACCAGATTTTTTAAATTTATGGTGATGTGTAAGGAATAAAACTACTTTACATATTCACTACAAATATTATGAATTTTTGTTTCATTTACCTGCGATTACTCTTTTCATTAAAATATCTTACTAAAAACGATAGTTTCGAGTATTTCAGATGCCTTACGTCAATTATCGACTAACTCAAGGAGAAGCAATACGCTTGGTTCAAGGCGCCAGATAATTGTAATTAGTTTTAGGAATAGCAAGTGAAGGACGAATATTCTCTGCTTATTAATTTCAAAACTACAGCTGTCAGTCTTAAAAACAATGTTGTCCGAATAAAATAAGAATACATTTTTATTTCAGTGTCCACCAAAACATCTATACGGAGAAGTTGGTTGGGGTGCGGTCGTTTGCCGACGTTTCGGTCTACGTAGTGAGCTTTTATCGAGGCTAAAAAAAAGATAACAACTGTTACAATTAAAAGAAAAATAATAATACGTTATTTTATCAATAACGAAATCATCATCTTCAAATATTTCACACTAAAATTATCATTCTGTATATATTTCATACAAACAGTATTTGTTTCCAAATTTTATTACTGTTATCTTAATTTTTATAACAATCTTAAATTTTTCTTAAGGAATATCCTCTCGTTTCTACGCTAATTTTCTTTCAGAATTTTATTTAATTTAAGAACTTCACATCATTTAAATATTAATATGTGTGTAAATATGTATAAACTAATTTTCCGACTTCTAAAACACAATATCAATAAAGAACAGGGGTAAATCCATTTATGATAGTTTACAATTAACTTTCATCATAAACGAAAAACATAATTCAAAATATTTTTTTTTTTAATATCTTAAATTTTATAAAATTTGGAAGTTTTATAAGAAAATTATTTGAACAAAATTAAATTTAGAATTGTAAGATATATCACAAACATAAAATGAAAGCATTTAAATACATGAAAATTTCCATTACTGGTCCAGAAAAATGTTTAAAAACAGTTTTAAAAATGTAAGAAAAAAAAAAAAAAAATGTATCTTTGGTATTGAAAACAAGTTTTTTTTTCTGAGTAAAATTGCTTTAATTTTCGAGTTTAATAAATTCTTGTACAACAGGCATTTTTAGGTCTGTTAGATAATCTGTGATTGAGTCATAACATTATAAATTTTTTTATAATAATTACCGTATTAGGAGTCAACGAAAAAAATCTTTTAATAGCAGTTAGCGTAAAACAAGTCAATTCCACCACATAAAGAATTCAAACCACTATATAAACAGATGGTAAAAAAATTAATTAAATATATAACATGATATGTTGCCCTCAATACAAAATGGGTTAGGGAACGTACAGATAGCCTTCATTTTAAGGAGTGTTCGGCGAAATTGCAATAATTAACGTAATAATCGTGGGACAAAAAATTAAAGTGATTAATACATTTACTCATGTTCTAAATTTTAACAGCAGGACAGAGAAGAAACTTACGAAAATGAATCATTCCCTAACAAATGACAGTTCATTTATTCAATAAAGAATGAGAAAGTACATTGTTAACTTAATTTTCCTAGAAACTGTTGTTTCTATTTTTCTAACATATTTAAGCAGAATGGTTTAATAGTGGTAAATTTTTTGCGTTACACTGAACAACAATAAATAATAAACAGGAGTAACTAAGAAAAATCGAAGATATACTTTGATACTTTAATGACATGGTTTGAAAAAAAAATTGAAATATTTTTCAGAAAATCTCAGATATAATATATTTTGAAAGGCATTTTTGTATTATATTAAGATTAATCTTGAAGTATTTTAAATTACGATCAATAATTATATTTTCTTGACTTCAGTTAGAAGGAAAAAAATCTGGTGCGGGCAACACACAACTTTCACTTACCTCGATTTTTAAAATCAATGCAAGAATTTTCAGACATACAGTTAGAGATAAAAATACGTGAAACTATTACAGAATTAATTAAATTGAATTTCTATAGAATTATGTGTTTTATTAAAAAATCTATTATATTATTATCTAAAACAATCACTTAGTTTTATCGGCTTTTTATCACTCTCTATTAACTTTTAAAAGCTTGTGTATGAGATCATATTTTTTCTAAAATCTTTAGCTTTCCAACGGTATATGATACATGTATATTACTGTTCTTATGTTCGAAAACGAAAAATTGCATTAAAAAAATATTTTTTTCTGTTTTCTCCTTTAGTTGGGTATCGAATTCATTCAATTTTTATATTTACCTGTTTTTCATCAGTGGTAACAAGATAATATAGTTATTTTTATAGAATAAACAAATTTAAAGGTGCTTAAGAGAAAGAAAATTTTAAATATCGGCATTTAAGCCCTGCCAGACTATTTTTATTAGAATAAAGACTACATAATATTAAAGCCCATTAAATTTTACATCGATATAGCGAGTTCAATCAACATCGTCGGAACCGTTTTCGAGAAAATCGAAAAAAGGTGCAAAATGCATGGTATAAAGTGGCTCTTCTGGTAAGCCCATTTTGATTAAAAATGTTTTGTAACGTCATGGGCGTATATTTGTCTTAAATATGAAATTTCAGTTTCATAGGACTTACCGTTTCCGCCCGGGAGTAACCACACACGGACACACACACACAGACCTTTTTGCGGGACTTGGTTATTTGGACTCAGGAGACCCTAAGATGTGTAATTCCGATGAAAACTGGAATTCGAAAATTTTCACGATCGCAATACTTTCCCTTACTATATATAGTAAGTGAAAGTAAAAAATATGAAAAAAATACAAAACATATAAGGAATGGTATCCGTTGATTACATTGTATGGCGCAAGCAACCCATAAACACAAAAAAAGTCCTATTATAACATTTATTCAACCTCAATATAATAAATGTTTTTAAGGTAATAATAGTGATCAAAATAAATTGTATGATAAGCTAACAAAATAATTGTATAATTATATTAAACAAAATAAAAACACAAAAAAAAAATAAAGACCAACTCTATTAAAAGATAACTTCTTGTCATGCGATATCCCTGGGGAAGCGTTTTAATTACTAAACCGGATTATGATCGCGGTATCTACACAGTCAAGAGATGCAACAGTAATGAAGTTCTAGGACATGTATTTTTTTCTTATTTAAATTTTCATAAAAATAGTTTTCAATTCGGTTAAATAGATTAACTTAAAGGATAGTGACTTCTACTCGCACTGTAATATGCCTGTATTTTTATTTAAATAAAGAAGATATTGAAAAAAAAATTGATAGGCATTTAAAATTTAACAACCATATCATTTCGAAATTATCAAAAGTTAGACAAAAAACCTATAAATTTAACCATCTCTTAAAAACTCCTAATTTAAGTTTTAGACTGAAACTACTAATTTACAAAAGTGTGATTAGACCTTCACTATTATACGGAGCACCATTACTAATCCATTCTTCAGATAACTCAAAAAAGAAACTACATCAATTCCAAAATGGCGTTTTAAAGAAGATTGCAAGAAAAACTACATTTGAAAAAGAAAAGGCAGTAAGGCTTCATTTACTATTTAATATTCCTAAAGTGGGTGAATTCCTAGATAAAAGAAGACATAACTTTTATAATTCCTTAGAAGTTCTTCCAAACCCGGTTTTTAGTAGGCTTAAGATTCCGCCAGCTCCTCAGAGGTGGCAACATAGTGTAAGCTAGAGTTTAAGATTAGCCTAAGTCTAGAAGTGTCAAGATTGAAATGATCCCCATCACCAAGAGGAATAGCAAATCAGTGATAGCACAAAAACATAATCTCTAACAGAAATATCCTTAAAATGTATTTAGATACAGTAAAAGGAAATTACTCAGAATATATTTTAGCTAAACATGCAACTAAATTGGGGTTAAGAAAAAAAAACTAAATAAAAAAACTTCATAAATATCAACAACAGTAAGTTGGGGTAAGTAACTATGTAAAAAGCATAACATTATATATCTACCCTTCCTTAAATTTTTAAATATATCAGTTCAAAAGTTCTACGAAAAATTGAGAAAAATAATAGAATAACTTTTTTTTTTAATGACAAATAATTCCTGACAATATATTTTTTTAAATTTAGTTCCTACATAAAGTCACGGTTTAGAGCAATTGCAGATACAACGATTTACAAGACCTATAATTTAAGATGGAAGTAGTTATATACAAATATAATATTTTTGTTTTATTAAAACTTAATTCCCAGCAATATTTATTTAAGTCACGTGTAATAAATACCTGTATTTAAATAAACCACGCTTTTTTCTTTTCGTAGAATACCGGCTTTATTCCAATTGTTTAAAACAAACTATTTCGGAAATAAATTCCTGGCACCATTGCAGGACTAAAATCCCCTGAAAATCGCCTGAAACGTAATTTCTATTTGTGCGTTCAAATTTTCTGAATTTCTTATAACTTCATTAGCAGAATCGAAATGAAAACTTATAATTTCGAAACGAATATTCTCAAAAAACTGTTCCTGTCAGGTTTTGTGAAGGCAAATTTAATGTTTCAGATTTTCAAACCTATTCGTTAATCGTGGTAATTAAAACATTTTAACCATATGAAGCCAACTAAGTTAATTTTTTAAATAAATAAAAAACTTAATTAATATAATGCAGATAAAAAATAAAATGAAAAGGAAGATGAGTTGATTTTATGGTCAAGCATAACCTTAGCAGGTCAAAGAGCCCAAATGTTTTTTTGCCTCAAACTGGACCAACACGTGTTAAAACAAAAGTAAAGTATTGCTACCGGTTGCCTCTATTCTTTAACTTTTATTTATTGTTTCGTATTACTCTATTTAGGGTTAATTTTAAATGTTAAACAAAATTTTATTTTTTAATTCTAACTTGAATAAAATATTTACCTTACATATCTGTTAAATTATGAAGCGTCATTTATTCCTTAAACCAAATATTGTAAATACGAAGAAATGGTTATTTGTTGGTACGCGTAATTTATTACTTCATTCGTTATCATAACAAATAATCTTTAGATATGAAGGGAATAAAATTTCATAATAGTTTTAAAAACAATAGTCGTTTCTTCGATTCTGGTTAAGATTACACTTAATTTAAATTTATATTATTATGTTTGGCAAATATTATCTAAGGTTGTAATTTATTTTTCGTTACGTATGTATGAGCAAATAAATAAAAAGTGATGCAACTATAAACATTTATCATGTTTAGCTATGTCAACTCATACGTTTTCTTGTTTAATAACTGATTTCATGAAAAATAACGTGATTATATATATATTTTTCTTTCATTATACAAATTCACATTTATTATATCTCAGTTGACGTATCAACTCATCATTAGAACAGAAATCACTTGTACATTTTATCATTAGCAATCCATAATTCAATTTCGTCTTATGGTCAAATTGAGAAAAATTAATAGATTTAAAATAAAATTATGAGGCTAACTTGGCCTAATTATGTGCGAATTGGGTATTAAAAACAATAACACATGGAAACACTTTAAGTATTAAAACGATAAATAAATAACCAATACATGAAAGTCATATAAAGAAAAACTCCAAATAGTAATAAAACCTAAGCCCTGATTCTTGAATGATTGAAATTAATTTTTTTTTCCGTTAGATCACGATCTGACAACGCTATTTGAACAAATTAATTATATGGTTTAGTGGTTGAGATCACAACATATGTAGCTCATTCATTGTAAAAAAACAAAACAAGAGAGAGGAAAGAATTGAGACCTCAAATAGTCGGGTTAAAACCTCAATCCACACAAAAATTGTCAACATTCAAACTCGATTTCCGAGTGATTGATAAAGCGATAGCTTAAAAACCGCGAAATAATATTAAATATTGTTCGAAGTATTATTAAAATTTACCTTACCTTCTATGGTATTGTTTTGCCTCTTTATGAATCATAGATACAAGATTTAAATTCTATGATAAAATAGGAATTATTCAAATAAAAATTGTATTTGGTTATTTTTCAAATAAGAGTCACCTGTTACTTATCGAGTACTTCCAACAACCGTTACTTAATTCGAGACAGTTCTAGTAAATAAGGTCACTACCTCGACCTATAACGAATTAATTACTGCGATAATGTTGAAATTCAAAAGATCATTTCGAAAAATCACTGACATTCAAGGATTTCTGCAACCTCAGAATGTAAGAAGTACGTAAGTAGTTTCGCACTCTAGATAAAGGTTAAAAGTTACAGATTACAATTGCATAGGATCGTATTTCATTAATCAGTTCCTATTTCTTATATATCTTTTTTTTTTCATTCTAAAGCAGCTATTAAAAAGTTAAAATGACTCACTTTTTTTTTTTTTTATTAACATTCATTTATTTTTTGCATCGATTTATAAATTGCATCGAATAGATAAAAAAAAAACCAAGTTAAGGAGTAACGTCACTAAGAACACATTTTCGTGAAAGTACATCCCTCCAAAGAGTTTTACCGATATTGAAATTTTTATTTATTAATTTTTTGCACAAATTTCTTTCACACACGTTATATTTTAAATTTTAAGACAAAAATAATTGATGAGAAAGAATTAAATTACGAAATTAAAAATACAAAACTGATGGCGTCGTGAAAAAGAAAACAGCTTTTGGAGGAGGCTTTAAAGGAGTAAACTATACTCGTAAATATATATATATAGGGGTTAGTATGTCTCACTATCCCGGTGTTGCTCCACTGTTGATGAACAAAATTTATGAAGTTTGGCTTTTAATAATAATCAGACATACTCTACATCAGACATAATCCCAAGTGATCACTGACATGTGACTACTACTTCAGAATTACAACCTTAAAAAATTGGTCATTTAAAAACATTTCCAAAATAATGAGCTTAGAGGACATAAGTAACTTCACATAAGATAATGAACGTTATTTGATTTCTTTATCCACATTTAACCCCGGACGACGATATATGGTGGTGTGCTACACTTGCCTGGAGTGCCAACGATGATACATCGTCGTGCGTGTAATATCGGCTTATTATTCGAATTGCGATTTCTTTATCTCTAAATAATAAAATTTTGTTGACAAGGAATTCGTAAACCGGTTTGGGTCTGTCATTTTACACATTCTATACCGGAGTGTGTTGAGACTCGGTTTACGCTGGAGCGATAAGATGGACACTCGGAACCAGACCCTCTTCTAGGTCCAAAGTAGAACTGTTTATGATATTTAGAACTCAATTTTTATATTATTTATAATTGCGCTATTAATATTATTTTCAATTGATATTGGAGAATCATTATCATTGCTTTATTCTTCATTTCGTCCCGAATGCGTGGCATTCTTAAGCGTATAAATGTCATTTGTAGTTTGGTTTTTCTAAGCGTTTTTCCAAATCGTTGTATGTTTATCAAATTCGGCCGGTTATCCTTGCATAAACACTTGTTTTTCAATTTTTTTTTTTTTTTTCATTTCCCCATCTTCATTCCTTGCCTCATTGGGCAAATGAGGGGTCCGACAATTTTGTTTGTTGTGATCTATTGCCACGCCGTTTTCTCAAAGATTAAAATGAAAAAAGGTGATCATAACAGAAATTGAATATCTTTAAGTGTCCAAATGCCGAAATATATATATATATATATATATATCGATTGCGAAATCTCAAAAAGTAAACTGTGTTCCAGAACTAATATAATGCATGTGGAATGCACCCTTTGACCTTTGCTAAATACTTAAAGTTCTTTATTGTCAAGGAATATAACGAAAAAATCTGGTGCGCGCAACACATGTCTTTCACTTACCTCTGTTATTAATACCAATTTAAGAATTTTTAAACAAATTTAGAGACGAAAATAAATTGTTAAACAATTATTTACATTTAATTTTTATAGGAAGGTGAAATTAAAGCCCATTAAATTTTATATCGATATAGCGAAATTTAATCAAAATCGTTAGAACTATTTTTGAGAAAATCGTAAAAAGGTGCTTAATGCATGGGATAAAGTAGGACTTCCGGTCAGCCGCTTTTAAAGAAAAAGTTTCTGTAACATCTCGGGCGTATAGTTGTGTTAAATATGAAATTTCAGTTTCATAGGATTTTTCGTTTTTGCGGGACTTGGTTATTTGGACTCAGGGGACCCTCCCTAAAACGTGTATTTCCGTTGAAAACTGGAATTAGAAAATTTTCACGATCGCAATACTTTCCCTTACTATATATTCCATACATAGGTTAGCGAAAGTAAAAACATTTGCGGATTTCTATTAAGCAACAAAAAAGGAATGATCTCCCTAAAAATATAGTGTAGCAGAGGACTCCCAACGACACAATGGGGAATATTCCGCCCCTCGATTGGATGTGACAATCACCTGCCAATTGTGAGGCAATTCCACAATGATTCCCTCACAAACCAGCAATCTATTGACTAGGGTCAGTTATAGATGATCATTGTTTACGTCAAGCTTATACATTTCGTTCAAAATGACTTATGAACACATAATCTCGAGCTTTTAAAAAACGTTTTCGATCTCCCTAAGTCAAAATAAGTTTTTTTTTCTTCAGATAACTCTTCAAGTGAAATAAAAATTTCTGGTCGTGCTTGTTACTGACCACCACAGCACGACATTCCACATGCAGAACATATAAACTAATGAAAATCAAAACATACAAAATTAATATTTTATTTAATGATTTATTATATCATATCATATCACATATTAATTCAAAATAACAATAATAGCAGAGACACATTGAATATTTTTTAATTATTTCAGAGTCTGCCGGATAAAAAAGTAACCTTTGCAATTTATCCAAATAATATTTTCCATTTATTTCAGTGCCCGCCAGCAACAATTATGAGTATTTACAACAACTTTGCATTAGATCTAGTAACATAGCAACTATTAAACGTAAATATAGTTTTATGCAATTATAGGAGAGTCGTAAATTGATGAATGAGGTGGAATCCACTCTTTTAATAGTTCTACACTCACTCCGTCCTGAGCTGACAAGGTGATTTATGATTGACATCTGGAGGGCCAAGGGTATTTACTATAATTGGTGACCATGGCAACCGATCATTAAACCGGCTTTTGTTCATTGTTCGCAACCATTAAACATTCATAATGTGCAATTTTGAAAAAAACAAAACAATAAATTCTAAGCACCCTGTGATAGAGCATTTAAACATAACAGAAAAAATAAAATAAAATTATCACTAAATTTAATGAAGGCTAAATGCAACTGAAAATAGCTACTAATAATAAGTTTTAAAAACATATAAGAAAAAAATATTTAATTTTCTGCTTACTCGAATTTTGACATCACATGTAAAAAATAAAAAAAATAGATTAGATCCTCTACTTAATACATTTATTGCTTAGCAACAATGTAATAACTTGACAACCCGCTAAATTAATATAAACAGACAAAAGAACATGAATGCATTATTTTTAAGATAACTAGTAATGCATGAACTAATAAATTGCATTAAATTAACACAAAACTATAATTCTGAGCACTGCAATCTAGAAAATGGAAAGTAGTAGTATGGACAATGGTGTGAAATTTCAGCAGAAAAAAAAATTTCGTATACATTTTGGCAAATATATATTATATCAACATTTTGAAAATAATAATAAGAGATAGTTTTCTAAAATTCAACATTGCAAGTAGCTGTAAGGTATTGAAATATTCAGCTGTAACCAACACTAGGTATCTTTGAGTTTTAGGGGGAGAAAGAAAGAAAAAAAAAAAGGATTCTGAATTCAGCAGCTGAATTGACTTGCTATACCTACTCGACTCAGAGATGGGACCCGGGATTTTTTTCTAGACTAACTAATTTTGCTTAGAAACATAGTTGAACAGCGATAATAAACCTTATCTTCAATAATCATAGGGGATATTGTTACACCAAAAAACGATTGTCAAGAACTTAGAAGCAACAGATAATTTTTCATTGGTCCTACGATATCAATGGCGATAACATAAGAACACTTCTGCATCATACCTATTTTTCGCTTTCTGCTTCTTGGACGTGAGCTTCCTGTTGACGCAGGCCACCGGCGGTCCCATAAGCCCCATCCTAACGACACTCAACAATATCAACAAATCACCAGCAACTACAATAACCAACACACGGACCAATCAACCGCTGACTGACTATTCAACGCCGGGAAGGTGGAGGGGATAACGGTCGTCCCCACCCCTCTGTTCCAGTGCCTCCTTGAGTCGTGTTTACTTCCGCCCCTTCCGGATTCCTGGACTATCATACTATCGGTTTTTTAGGTAAAGTTTACCTTATGTTACCTGTGTGTGTTAGTCACTGCACTTTACTTATCCGATAATCGAATCTTTGAGTATTGATGTTCTGATGTCCTACCTTTTGGGGAACTGTACACGCGAGGGCAATAGTTTCGTGTTTTCTTCTTCAGACTCTAATAAGGGTCAACAGCGAATCCACACGGAATGGAAAGGAGAAAATGACCAACGCACAAAAATAATCACAAAGAAACAATAAACTGATGCATATACTAAATACATACCAGTAACAATACTAGTAAAGTGTAAAATAATAAGGTGTTAGAATAAGGTGACCACATTTTTGGATGGGGCAAAGCGGAACAACTCTGAAGGAGGGGGGGGGGAGGTTATCAACAAAAATTTTCATAAGGAATAAAAATAAGATATTAATATTTTTTTTTATTTTTAACATAAGTAGAATTTATAATTACTAAAAAATGTATAATATTTTATTCCTTGACATATCTTTTTATTTGTTTCATGAAATTGTTGTCATTTTTTAAAATATTGTAAAAAAATCTTCACAAGAATTTGTCAAATTATATTTGACACATAAAATGGCCTTCAAAGTTAAAACACTTAATTTTTATCATTGTGGATGTAATTGTGATTTAACAGAATAAACAATATACCACAGCCGGGATTCGAACCAAGGACCCGGAGAACAGTAGAGTAGTGCTCTATCCACTAGACCAAGCCGCTCCGTGTAATCAATAATAAAAGGTCACTAATTATCATAACTGAATATATCATAAATAAAATTACATTTTTAACCTTGAAAACTGCATTAAATCAAACAGCGGTCAAATTTCAAATTAGTGGCGTAATTTGATTTTGATTTATTATTTTTAACAATGAACCACCGCAATCAAAAAATCTTAAAACACATTATGTATAACCATTTACGAATGTGTTTAATATAATTCGTTAATTAATTACGAACTTAATATGAAAACTTTGTCCTCATCATGACCGATTTACATTAATTTCGATGGTCCAACAGCACAATCGGGTTAATCATTATGAAAACCTATGAAGTTGTATTTTGTATTATATAGATGAACCATGTGGTTCAAATTTAAAAACAAAATTCTTTATCTTTTTTTAATATATTTTTTTTAAAGAACTTTATCGAAAACACTGCTCCGTATATCAAAAGAATGGAAATAAATTCCACAATTTCCTGCATAATTCCATTTTTTTCCCTTACCGTTTTCTACCTTAGCCGTTATCAACGGCCAGAGGGTAAGGCAGGAGGTTAAAGCCAGAGTTAACAGCTCCCTAGCACCGATAGCCAATATCGTAATTATCCGGTTATCAGGCGTTAGCCCGGTCGGCTATACCGCCCCTATTTCATAATTCCATTGTTTGTGTTTTGGTAATTTTTTTTATGAATAAATTTATAGAAATCTGTTATTTAAAAAAGTTTATATGCTTAAAAATATTCCTTCCTGAAACAATTATTTCGTTTTCATTAAGTTTATTTTTTAAGTTTGGACCGACAAGCAGAGAAGTTTTCATTGTCAAGGTAGTAATCCTGATAGATAACGTTTTAGAAATTATCAGTAATTTGTCATATATATATATATATATATATATATATATATATATATATATATATATATATATATATATATATATATAAACACACACATATAGGAAAAATTATATCTCGGTATGAAAATAGGAATGTTATTTTTTGCCAGAATTAATTTTAGAACGTTGTTCATTCATGAAATAGTGACGTATTTTCAACTGTTATAAAGACACCCTCGCTTTGTCATTAACTCTTAATTGGTAAGTAGAGAGAAAGAAGTTCGAAAAGATAAATGATCTGGTACAGAGCAATTTACTTAAACATTATAATGTTGACATAAACTAAAAGGAAATAGCAACTGATTAATTGAGTGACATATATAAATATAAATCGTATATTCACCTCAGTAATCAGGCTATTAAGAAATAATGTCTCTTATCAAAAACACATCATTTCAAGAATACACGATATATTTTTTCAAAGTAACATAACGTTCAGGGTCATGTAAATATATAGCGTTCATACTCAGATCATGAGCAAAGTAATAATAATCATGGGACTCAAGAACATTGGGCCAAATTACCAAGGGATTGTTTTCCGATGGCCTCCAGAAGCCCAAGGTTTTAGATTTACATAATGCGATGGCCTAATGGCCATCAGTACCAGTGCCAAAAATAATACGTGCATCAGTAGAACAAAAACATACATGAAAAAATAAAGTAATCATAACATTTTTATTTTAAAAACGTACACCATAAAGCTTCGAAGTAAATGAGCGGCGACACAATGAAGAAAACATGATGGAACCAGAGATGGAAAACAAAATAGCGAATTTCTATAAGTTGATATTTATTTTTTGTAAGCTAATAAAAAAAAATCATTTTTAAAAGTTCCATTCATTCTATAGTGTTTATATTTCATTTGTACAGTTCGCTGCTTCTAATAGGAAATTTAAAGGTAAGGATTATAAAAATCTTCTCCCGACTGAATCAGTACGGATGTGAAACGTGCTCTTGTATTTTAAAGGATAAACAACACCATAACTTTTCGAGAATGATGTACAACGCAAAATATTTGGCCCAAAGAGAGACAGAAGACTGAGAATACAGAAGGTTGGCATCAAGAAATTGCAGGGCTTGTACCCTGTCAGTATAATTGACCTCATAGCATCTCGGGACTCAAATGGGCATTTTAAGTTTTGGGCTTAGCGAAGAACTGATTCCTAAAGGTGGAATGCTCTGAACCGACAGGTAGGTGTCAAAGAGGCCTATGGCGTCGACGGAGGGTTGTGTTGGCAACATTTGGTGGTATCGGACCTTCAGGTTTGGTAAGCCTATTATTATTTTATTTTTTTTTAGGTTAATCATACATTATATTTATAAATTACATTATATTTTATTATTTAATAGTGCACATCATACTGTACCAAGAGGGACAATGGTAATAGTGATAAGATACTACATACAAATAATACTAACTTATTTTTGTTTAAATTATTTTGTTAGGAATTTTGTCTATTGTTGATGCCTATTGATATAATTTTATAGAGAGTGACCTGATCATTGAGCAAACATCTATTATAAAATAAATCTAAAAATAATCATATACATGAAATAAAATGTCAAAAGCTTTGTCAATTTAATGCAGTTATTTTCACAAAATCTAGCAGCTTATTTTAGAAAAAAATATTTGTTGTTAGTTTAGTGATTTTTTAATTTGATTCTGATAGTATAAGTGCTGATTCTGGTCAACTACATGAATTCATTTTCTCCTCTTTCTAAGCAGGATTTTACTACTTGAAAACAAGTTGCTAAAATCAACTTAGCGTATCACTGATTTAATTTTATAAATACTAAAAAATTACTTTTTTTTAATACCGTACTTTTGTTTTATAACACAAATAAAATCCGTTGACGGCCTCATTTAGTCTTTAGACAATGACTGTCACAAGCAAACACCTTAATAACTCTAGAAAAGTTTACAAAGCTGTTTCATCACAAGCCGTAACAGTCAAGACTTTTCGAAGAGTTATTAATTCCGCTAACAAAAGGACTTTGTACACAAAGCCACAGGCGAACAATACAACGGACGAAGTTCACCTGGAACGGAACCTGGTGGTCTTTAATGTGGACTGCATTAAGCCGCTTGAGAATGGGAGAACTACCGCCATGTTTCTTCGCCTAACAACTATGAAAACTGATCCAGAGGCAGTATTTTGATGTTTATTTTTAAAATATATCTACAATATTTAGTTGTTATTTTTTGCTAAATATTTCATGATTACTTAATGATAACCGTCAACTTGATACAAAACTTTATGTGGTAAGTAAACAATACAAAAGTGACCACGAGCTAAATTCTCAACTTCTCAACCAAGCATTAAAAGCGAGAGGTGTGGCATAGTTTATTCTCACCCTTGTTTATATATTTACACTCAATATAAGAAAAATGAAATAATATAATTATTTTATAAATGTTAAGAGAATTGTTCTTCATGTTTAACCTATTAATACAAAAGGTTTTCTTCCAAGAGAACCCACTTTATAGAGACTAAATGAACCGCAGAGGGTCTCCCGATCCACGGGTAATAAAAGAATATAAGATAACTATTAGTAGTTATTATTACTATTAGTAGTAATTATTAGTTATAAATATTAACCTGTCACAGGCAAGCCTGAAATCTTAAGAATAACAATACATTACTACTTTACTCCCTCGGCTTATCGGTAAGAAACTTTAAGCTTCTTTCTACTGATTTTTATTATTTTACTATCATAGGTTATTAATTCATAACAAAAAAATACAAATATGGTGCGCGCCAAACGCGACTTTCTACCTTCGTAGTCAATTTAAGATCGATCAATTATCAATAAAAATACATTTTGAGATAAAATAAGTTGTTAAAGAATCAATTACCCAGAGCTTCATAAGAAACATATGTTTTATTAATTATACTATATATATATATATATATATATATTATAATATATATATATATATATAAATAAATGAAACCCTTTTCCCTTAGTGATCGCAACCGTGAAGCTTGACATCGCAATCTTATTTTTGTTTTAAGTTATTTTTTTTTTTTTATTTCTAAGGTAATAAAATCACTCTATCTCACTAGAAAAATGAATCCCTTTCCCTGATCATTGCATACTAGATAATAGTTAGACATAACATGTCTGTCGGACTAGTCATTTTATTATCTAGAATCTTTGTTTATAGGCTTTTATCACTCTCCGTTAACTTATAATTGTGTTTATATGTAAATTATATATATGTTTTTGTTTTTTTATCATGTAACAAATGATGGTTATTTTATAGAATCAACAAATTAAAGTTATTCTAGAGGAAGAAAATTTAAAATATGGGCATTTAAGCCCTGTCAGACTATTTCAATCAGAATTAAACCAATATAATATTAAAGCCTTAAATTTTAAATCGATACAGCGTGTTACCTCTAATCGTTGGAGCGTTTTTGAGAAAATTGTAAAAAGTGCTAAGTGCATGGTATAAAGTGGCTCTTCTGGTTAGGTGATTTAGATGAAAAAGTTGCTGTAACATCTCGGGCGTAAGTTATCTTAGATATGATAATTTCAGTTTCGTACATATTTTCATTTTTGCGCTCGATTACCACAAACAAACGGACAGACAGACCTTTTTGCGGGACTTGGTTATTTGGACTTAGGGACCCTAAAAAGTGTATTTCCGTTGAAAACTGAATTAAAAAATTTAAACAATACTTTCCCTTACTATTAAGGTCATATAAAGGTAAGTGAAGTAAAAAACATGAACCGATATCCTCTAGGAAATCAACAAGGTATGTTTAACACATTATAATAATTACATTATTAGTATAATTCACAAATCAAACAAGATTCATAAAGCTGCTTTCTTTGGTCTGCACCAGGATATGCATAACTACCACCCAAGAGCCCAGATGCTCACCCACATCACACCACCGAGGTCAAGACTAGTTACAATAAAAACTGTTTTATAATAGACTTATGACCGGAAACAACGGCGTAATGCCTCCATGGGTTGAAGAAACCCCAAGGCCTCGGCGTGCTCTTTGCAGGGTCATGGTTTTTGTAGCTCTATTCCTAAGCTCGGGATGAGTGCAATAAAGGGATCTGTAGTTTTTGTAGATCATTTATAAAACCAAAAACAAGGATCCAGCCTAAGACTGACGTTAAATGAGTGTTTACAGCCCCACTATGGACGTCAGAGACCAGACAGTCGTCAGCGTCCTCTGCATACTGATGGGTTGGGTGCACTACCCTTCATTCGCATTCACTGGTATGAGAAGCGGTTGAAGATAAAATTTTTAGAGAAAAACGAAACACACTGTAACCAAAAGAAAAAAAAAAACATATTTCTTGTAGATTATTTTCTGCAAAACCATAATGTGCTAAATGGTTTGGAGAAGTAATAGCTGTAAGAGAGATATACGGTATTATAAAGAGTGAAAAGTCGCTAGAAAAAATTGGCTATAACTTATGATTAAAGCCCGAGTTAATGTAAAAGGAAGTCAAGGAAGACGATTATTATATTTGTATTAGACGATATTTACTTCATAAAAAAAAAATCCTCAAGACTTTTAAAACATGGCATTAGCATTATAAGTCATTATTTACACAATGGATAATTTACTGGACGCCCCAATTGCGAGTAATATAAAAACATGGTCCATTGTAGTTCATCCGCTAAGACACGTACTGCCCCATTTGCAGACTCGACCTTCACTCTAATCCGATCAAAACAACTTGTTATTGTTCGGAAACGAAAAAAAATCAGCATTACTGAACTGCAGATACGGTTCAGAGACTCCAGAAGGCCGAGCGATAAATTTGAAATTGTGGTCAAAGAATTGGGTCATCAGCGATAGTATCCAGTATCTGCCGCTGTCCCAACGCCTCTGTATTGGCCATCGGAATAGGTTGTTACAGTTAGAAGAAAAACTGGATCTGAAGCAATGAGAACTTTGTATTGGCAGTTTATCTATCGCTAGCGGTTATAATAAAGAAAGTCGCTCACCATCGAGTGAGAGTAACGAGCTGTAACCATTGCAACACCGGGTTTCAAAACAAGACTTGAAGGCGCGCCTATATCTAACTTCTTATTACTGAGAGCTGGGCAATCGTTTCCGCTCATATTACTCGCTCGGTTAACATGGATTGCTTCACCATTGAAACGAAACGGCAAACATGAAAAACAACATATTACAATCCTCAATACCGTGGCAGTTAATATCCTTTCGGATGGTCGGTAATACTACACCCTGAATTATAAAGGCTTCTATAAATTATCCATAACCTTCGACTAGCACTAGAAATATACTGGTTACCTCAGAACGATATAACAATATTATAGGGTTGAGTGAGCTTATAAATAGTCTCTCATGGGCAGAGGGGAAAAAAAAACATAAAATAAGAGCTGTGCAATAACAAACAAGGATAAGTTGGGGTATGTACATTATTGGTTCTTGATCAATGTAAGGAAGTGATCCGCAATGATCACATTTAACTGTCACAGTTTACAGATCCCCTTCACAGAAAACGAATGTGTTCAGGAGGGGAACTTCCGAGGATGATAGTAAAGGGAAAGTAACTTTAACACTAATAAAAAAAAAATATCTAGTATGGTCCATCCACAGGCTACTTTAAACTTTCATCTTTGAATGATTACCTTCAAATTTGTTCTGATAATACTAAATATTATGTTAACGTTTGAGAAGAATAGTGGATTTCGTAGAAATCATGACTTGGAGTTAAAGTCGTAAAATAGAAAAAGGTATGGTGGAAGTTCAGTCACATCTAATTAGTTTTATTCAGCACAACATTTAACAAGTCATATTTTGAAGTTTTCATAAGATACACTGTTTAGTTTACTAAAAACAGATAGGTTTCAAGGTTTTTCTTTTGAAAATTTTATTTTCATAAATCGTTCTTTACCTCATAACTTGTTTTCTGCATTTCTTGGTGACATATTGTATGCACTGAAATTTAAAGGATTCAAAGGAGGTTCTTAAGTTGAAGTTTTAGATTAAATTCAAAATTCATGATAGAATTTTTCGAGAAAATGTTTGAAAATTGTAAATATATTATATAATTTTACACGTACTTGATTTAATAACGTAATTTGAATTTTAATAATTTTTTTTTCTCTAGTAATTACCTAATTTTTTTTTTTTTTGCTAAGAAATGGATATTTGAATTCAGGACACTTTGAAATACCTATTAACTCACTGAATATTCTATAGTTATACAGATGTGATTATGTAATAAGATGAATGTAGAATTATTTATGTGAAAAATGAACGCTGGTGATTAAAATATAGTAGAATAAAATTACTGGTAACTCTTTCTCTATCTCTTTATAAAATCACTTTAAGTAGTTTTTGAGATAGTAAAATCTTGATATTAATCAATTTCAAACAAATTTCCTACTTAACAAGGTCCTTTTTTTCTTTAGAAGTTTGAAGATTTTAAGAATATTTAAATATTTATTGACAAATATATATGAAAAATAGATCAATCAAAAGTAATATATTCTTGAAAAATCGGTCTGAAAAAATGGTAAAGATAAAAATCAAACAAATAGCTATAATTTAGTTTTAAACATAAACCTAATTTAGTTTTCAGACTTTTACTTATAGTGCCAAGAAATTGTCAGTAAAATGTTGTATATTTAATATCAATACAAATAGAATTTTAAGTGTTTAATAAATTGCTAATTTTTTTTTAAGAAAAATCATTTTCATTAAAATCAAAAAAAAAAGTTAGGTGGTTATATCTTAAATGGGACACACGTACACCACCCTCCCGCCCCTTCACAAAAAAATCAAGCTTTATAGTTTTTCTTGAAAATTCTTTAAGTGTTATTAATAATGATCAAGCAACTTAATAGAATAATATCAGCAGTCCAGTATTGTCTCATCCGTTCTGCATGTTCCTGTTGCAGCTCTTCATCCACCTCTTGCCTGTTTTGCACTTGGGCTTTGTTAGGAAACTTTGGAGTTCTTTAAGTTTCTTTTTAAAAGAATCACACTCTTCAATGTGATTCCCACCTCTGCAAATCCTTTTCCGCCTCCGTGACCCACGCCCCCTTGATTTTCTTCCCAGAAAGAAGGTGAAAATTCTTTTTGTCAACTTTGCTTGGTTCATGCATGCCATGTTATGCATATTATTATTACATAATTAATATACTTCTTTGGCCAAAGATAGATAAGAGAGTAAAATAAAAAAAAAAAAAAGGTTGAGCATATTCTAATAACAAATAAGAGAGAGTGGCATAACAACAAATTGAAATAACGAAAGAACAAGTTTGATTATATTTAATCTTGCAACAGCAAAGCAAGACTGCTAAAGCTATGGTAAGGGCTATAGATGATTGGTTTTAATGATTAAATAAGTAACCAGAGAATTAACAATCAAAAAAGATAAATTGATGAGAAGGAAAAGTATGTAAAGCCGGATCAGGGATCAAATAGATAAATCCAGTGGCCTTCCATAGAGTTCCCAGTTGGAGATAGCCAGATCAGCCTTTTTTGCTCAGAAAGAAGCTCACAGCCTAAAGTACGTATGCATCCTGCTAGCTTCCTTGCATGCACTCACATAGGGATTAATGGTATTAGAAAACTTCTTGAAAAATGCTCTGAGCCTGTTATGGCAATTTCATAAGTGGAAGATGATCTGCTCACATGAGATAAGTTCGCAGATGGCATCTACTGGGTTGTGAAGTGGATTATTCTCAAACCACCATTGTATGACAGTTGCTTTGTTTAATGCCTGTACTTCTATGTCAGTAGAAAATCTCTACATCAATAAAGTGGCTTATTTCTTATTTATTACTCTTGGTAAATATTTTTTGAAACGTTGGGCAAGAAGCCCAGAGGTAGGGCAAGAAGCCTGGAGTTCCTACCTGGCCACATTGAAGGCATTGCAAGGCAAAGACAATCTAGAGTTGGCTAGATGAAAATAATGGTAAAGGACCGAGAGCGCTGCTGCTGAAGACATGCTGACATCCCACATGCACTCAATAGGAATGATGTCTGGAGACAATAGGGGAAGGAGTAGATGGAGAATTCCCAGGTTTTCTGAAATTTCTGCAGTGTCCCTCCCCCTCATTCCTCAATGAAGTTCAAGGTGTTTTGCATAGTTCTGAATAATTTGAAATCATTTGTGGGATGTTAGCATAACATTATATTGCCCTTTGAGATAACTTCCAGCAATGGCCCGTGACTAGCAGCTCAGAAGAACATGTTGCAGAGAGCGCCTAGAAGAGAACATCTACAGCAATGCTTTCATGTTTAGTGACAAGTAGCATGTCACACTATGTACACAGTATAGTGAAACTATACCACTATAAACAATAAAGCGACACAGTTAACATAACAACGCAGGTCCTCTTCTAGATATTCTGAGCCAATGGTGTGTACAAATGTTAGGAAAATACTATGAAAGTATAAATATCTCTATTCAATTTTGCACAGTTTATTTTATTATTCATAGCTCAAGTCCAAAATTTTCAATACATTAACTATTTATGAATGCATATGATAACTTCTAATATTGAAATATTTTTATTGGCTTTTCTAGCAAACATTTTTCTCTAAGAAAGTATACTATGATGTTATACATATATGTAGCAGATGTTAAAGCAAGGCAAAGACCATCTTGATCTGTAGTGTCAGAAGAAGAAGGAAATATATATGTAATATATAGGACTTGTCGGACTTGAGCAAGGAATAATGTGAAATGTAATGGCTTATATCACAGAATAGGCCTTATGATCAGGGAAATTTTCTTAAAAATGTTGTCAATGCTAAATATTTTTAATAAAATAAAAAAAAAAGGAACTGTTTTTACTATGAGATAATCAATATTAAAAAAATTGTTTTAAAAGATGTGTAATTAAATGTTCTCAATTATATCAAGAAAAATTTGTTTATAATTAGAATAATATTTTACATAAACATAGTAAAAATCTTATTTTCTCTAATTTATTAATTTTATAACATTTATCTTTGATCTTCTAGTCCTGTCTTCCTTCAATTTCCCAGTATTTCAAAACATTTTAATCATATTCATATCAAAGAAAAATAAATTAATTCAGAGATAAAGTTCCTCTTTATTAGGCAGATTATAGTTCAAATCATTTTATTACTTGTGTCATGAAAAATTAGATTGAGGATGTATAGTCAACTGTAAAAATTGTCGTAGGTCGTATGTAAGAATTTGTTGGTAGCATAAATCCGTTTATGCTTGACATGGCTCAGTAATGCCCTGATGATGGCACACAACAAGTTTGAGCCGAAACAAATTAAAATATTAAAAAAGACTGATTCCTGATTATTTCTACATATGAAAAATTAGATTATTCAGTTAATTCCTGAACAATCATTAAATACAGCTTAAAGTAACTTACCTTGAGGAAATATCTTCTATGCTAACACCAGTCGGTGTTGGAGCATGGAGCTGTACAGTAGAGGCGTGTATTGAATCTTGTAGAGCTGAAACATTTATTTTTTAAATTAATACTTCCATTTTTAAAATTATGATAACTTAAATATTTTATTCAAATAAAAAAATAACAAAAAAATATAAACAGAAGCAAGACCCACAATCCCTAAAATACTGGATAAGTTTAATAAGCCGTATATTTCAAACTCAGCAAATTAAATCATTTCATACAACTTGATATAAAAACCATAAAAATTTACTGTAGGTTTAGTTACAGATAATTTTAAGGTTAGAGTACACAAAAAGGTATTTATGAAGTAAGGAGAAAAATCAAAATAAAAGAATGATCTAATGCGAAGCAAAATACTTTAAATTACAAATTAAAATTCTTTTGGGGTAATGAATCATTTAAAATAAATAATATAATCTGATTTTATTATATGTTGATCCAAACCTTAATGAAATTCAATGATATTTTCTGATCATTTTAGAAAAATATTACAAATCATTGAAATATACTATGAAAAACACTATGATAATAAGAGGTACTAATATTATTTAAGTAATCTTCTTACTTGTATATTTATGAAATATGTGAAAAATAGAATTACTTTACATGCAGTCAACAAATTAGTGTCAAAGGTTATAATTTTTTCTGAAAGTATGCTAGCTAGAAGAAAAAATGTTTAGCACCTGACTATGTGTGAGTGAAGTCTAGCACAAAAACGAAAAGTCGTACGAAACTGAAAGTTCATATTTAAGAACACTATACGCCCGAGGCGTTACACCAATTTTTTCAGCAAAATTTATAACATGTATTGTAATGTATTGAGGATTCTGAGGGGAGTAAGGATTGGATAATTATTGTATTAATCAAATAAATAATAATAAGCTTTGACAGCAAAAGGCATTTCCCAAACCCCCTTGGGTTGTCCGTGGGCTTGGGCTGCCATTCTAGACCCCAGCTACTAGGCTGGACTTCCATATAAGCACTGCCCGAGGTTATGAGGATAAGAACGAAGATTCAAAGAAGCAGTCGGGCTCTATCCTCAAGAAGTCTTATTCCAGCTACGAGAGTGGAAGTCCAACAAGAGGAGAGTCGGGGTCCATCTACAAGACGGGGAGCGACTGAGACAATTTCCACCTTCACCGGCCAAGTGTTTCAAAGGTATCTCATTATTTGTCATATTGTATGGCAAGGTTAATTGTAATATGATCCTCAGTATTCTCAATCATAGGTCTGGAATTGATGTAAATAGAGTTTAAGTTTGTTATCTATGTAATAGTTATATTTAACAATAATTGCTCTAATTTAAATCTGTTGGTAATTTAATGTTCCCCTGTATGCCACCTACTTGGATTGATAAACAAGATACCTTTGGAAAGGAAATCCAATGGTTCCATTAAATATAGTCTATATTTCCATTAAAGATACCAAGTAAGCTAGTTTTTGAAGATACTGCTGCCTTAGAAAAGCAGTAGGTCAAAAATATAGCAGTATGTACTCTTCGTCCTCTAAAGTACATTTAATTTGTACACATACATATATATAATTAAAATATAATATATATATATATATATATATATATATATATATATATATATATATATATATAAAATTAAAATTATACACAAAATTATAAAAGGTAATGGAGAGTGATGAAAAGCCGATAAAACAAACTGATTATTGTGGATAATAATATAATAGATTATTAATCAAAAACATATTGCTAGCCAAATTCAGTTTAATTAATTATTTAACCTTTTTACATTCACTTACCTATGTATATTATTTTAGGAGGTAAGTGAAAGTGGTGTGTTGCGCACAACAGATTTTTTAGTATAAGTTCATAAACTGTAATTATACGCCAAACCATAAATAAAACATATTCCATATCCTTCTACAATATTGATCATACTTTAAGAAGAAAAATAAATGAACATACTGTTATTTTTAAATACCTTAGGTATACTTTAGTATTAATCACTTTAAATGAAACTTGGATCGAGAAATAATGATTCTTATTTAGATATTCATGTTTCCATAAATTAGCTTGTGAAATTTCCTGAATTTTTAAGGTATAAAAAGTTTATGGAATTTTTCAGGACCAATATAAATCCTATATTACTGTTTATAAAATGACAGCAAATTAATAAATTAAATTTCAAAATTAATGAATTAAATTTTCCAAACATTTTAGCATATTAGGCAGGGTTCCCTATTTTTCTTCATCATTAGAAATGTATTGTGATGGGTGTGCTGTGAGCAAAGGAAAAAGGTTACAAACACACATTTGGTGAAAGCAGAAGAAATTGTGTCAAATGCATTTGTCACTGCTTAAAATACATTTATATTTATTTAAAGGTAATTTTTCATTTCTTATTTATTTAATTTACTGATTATTACTTTTCTATTAACTTTATTTCATCCTTCAGTGACTAATCTATTAGAACAAGCTATTGACTGTTGCCAATTGGTTAAGTGTGTGTTAAGTTTTTTGTATTCCTCCCTAATAGATTTTTTTAATATTGAATTACCTAGAATTTGTTCACATAAATAAACTAACACTTGGAAATTTAGTAAAGTTAATAAAAGCTGCTTGAGACAAATTTGACCTTGTTTACTTATTTTTATACATCTCCCCAAAGTATTATATGTTTTAGATATTATTTTTATTCTAGTTTGTTCGTCTCTTTATTTTCACACAATGCATTGAGTTTGGCGATTGCTTTCCTAAAATTGTATTAACAACACACTTTTACTTCCTAAAAGTCTTAACAGTATCTAATGTCTTCTTAGTCTAGGAATAGTGAATGCTAGTAAAACAATGACGTGATTAAAGTAATACTTTGCATTCTATTTATTTATATCAGTAGCAAACTTACAAGGTTGTGGACTGCTTGATTTTTCAATGGTCGCACGATGAGTAAAAGAATGGCCAAGAGGATCTGACATATGGAGGGCACTGTCAGGCTTACCAACAAGTAGGACAACTCGTTCATGAGTAGCTTTCAGAGTGGCAACGGCTTCTTCATGGGCAACATTTTCGAGGTTGACATCTCCTCCCTGTTAAAAAAGAAAATTTAATTTTAATGTATAATTTTAATTTATATTAATTCATGACAATAAAAATATAAATAAATTATCATGAGTGATGGATATTTAACATGGTTACATTTAAATGCCAATAGTTCATTACAATGTAGTTGGTAATCATATTGTGTAGTACTCAAAGCATGCTTGAGGTAGAAGAGAATTCTGATCTGACCTGAACGTCGCCAGACATTTTTTTATTAACTCACAGAATATGTATAAAAATATACGGGTAACCTATAGAATATAGTCTTTCTTGCCATAGTTGGAGTGAATTAAGATGTCAAACCCAATCGATGATATAAAATTTATATTGACACAACTGAAAGTTATATATAACTGCTTATATCCTTTTATGAATGGAAAGGGAGAGTCAATTGTGAGCAGTGCATTGTTTGTTCTTGAATTTAATCACATCCCAAAATAACTATGGTCTTACTACAAAATAATAATATATTTTTAAAGCAACAACTTGGCTCATGAGAATGAGGCTGAGGGACTTGTGATTCTAATGAGGGTAACCGGATTCTACAAGATATAAATATCTGAATAATATTATTATTATATGTATTTTTAAAAGGGCTGAAGTACAGATGAAAATGAATTATATTAATATAGTAGAAGAATCCTCCATAAATTGATTGGTGATCTTAGAGAACCTTCAAAAATAACTTTCAGAAAATTTAATAAATTTAAATTTTCATATGAATTACTTACTGGTAGATTTCGGACGGCTACAAGTTTGTCACCAACTGCAAGCCTACCATCCACCTGAGCAGCACCTCCATCCATAATTTTAGTAACAAAAATCCCATTATCGCCTGGGATATGCTGATTACCAATGCCACCAGCAATGCTGAAGCCTAAGCCTTTATTTCCTTTAAGTAATTCAATTTCAACCAATTTAAGTGCCCCAGCCCTTCTTCGTCGAACATTCTGAAAAAGAAATAAAAACACATTAAAACAAAATAAAAATAAATAATTTTTAATCAAGGACAACAGAAAGTAAAGTGAATTTCTTTATATTGTTCAAATAATTTTCCTGCTTATTTATAAACGGTCAATGTCGGTCATACTCATTGGCTAAAAATAGGCATGTGGTATAAAAAATAGCATAGCAGAAATACCATTACGATAGAATTTTAAAACTATAGAGAAGATAAAGGGACGGTGTAGACCATAAACAATAATAAAGAAAAATAGTAAAGAAATTAAATAACACATACAAATTTAACATAAAATATAAATCAAAGATTCATAGTTATATCTTTTAGGTGAGATTACTATATATATATATATATATATATATATATATATATATATATATATATATATATATATATATATATATATATATATAAAGGAAACCATTAGTCATATTAATTTAAGGAGAAAAACTTATTAGAAAATGCAAAGCGATAATTGGACAGAATATGTGAGTTATGAAATAAATAAAAAAAGACATAAAACTATAGACAAACTTATGTTATTTTATTTGAAATCATAATAAAATAACCAGTTAGTTTTATCTTCTTTTCGTTAACATTTATAAGCTTGTTTATAAGATAATATTCTTTCTAAATGCTTAAGCTTTCCAACAGTATATTATTCATGTATATTACTGTTCTTATGTTCAAAATAAAAAACATGCCTTAAAAAATTTTTTAGAAAAAAATAAAAATTTAAAATAAATAAAAATAAAAATTTTATTAAAATAGAAGTTTTCTCCTTCAGTTGGATATCGAATTCGTTCAACTTATATTTTTACCTGTTTTTTATAGATGATAACAAGATTATATGGTTTATTTTTTTAGTATATACAAAATTAAAGGTACTTAAGAGGGAAATTTTTTGAAATATCTGCATTTAAGCCCCATCATACTATTTCAATCAGAATGAAACCTACATCATATTAAAGCCCATCCAATTCTTCATTCATAGAGCGAGTATATTCGTTTATTCGCGAGTTATGCGCTGTTTTTGAGAAAATCGTAAAAAGGTTTGTTTGCTAATTTATTTAACGTCACTTTATGCTACTATGGCTAATCGGACGATGCTACAGAGGGAGTCCTAAATTTCGTCTATCCAGGTTTTATTAGGATAGGGATCTTTAACGAGTACCTGACATCACACATGCTCGAGAACACCTTTTAACGTCCCCTCCGAAGGACGGCATAACTAAGGATTTTTTACTCCCATTAAAAAATCCTAGGACCACCAGCGGGTTTCGTAAATAGGTGCAAAATGCATGACATAAAGTTGATCTTATGGTAAGCTGATTTTGGTAAAAAAGTTGCTATAACATCTCGGGCGTATAGTTGTCTTAAATATGAAATTTCAGTTTCATAGCACTTTTCGTTTACGCGCTGGAGTTATCACACACCTACATTTGGACTCAGGGGATCCTAAAACGTGTGTTTCCGTTGAAAACAGGAATTCGAAAGTTTTCTGGATCGCAATACTTTCCCTTACTATATATTACATATATATAGGTTAGTGAAAATAAAAAGAACAGTTCTGGAGTGAGCTATATTGTATAGTAGTGGAACAGCAATCAATATAATCGATTTATTAACATAATTTTCTTATTTTTACTGAAATATCGTTTTTGTTCTATGAGGACTTGGTCCCAGAATAAGGATTTTTTTTTATTTCATTTCATTTCAAAATAAAATAGATGGTTTTGAATTATAGACTATGAAACAAAGATGATAAAGGTTCTTTGTTAAAAAAAAATAAAATAATAAACAATTGTAAATCCTCCAATTGTCCAAGAACCCAGTCCAGTCCAGAAATATGGTGAAATGATCAATTTATTTTTAACAAGACTATAATACTAATATATATATAATACGATATAATCCAAGTAGCCTCATATTTCTTCCCTCAGCCTAACTGATTTGTTCATTAATCAGCTAATGTGTAAAACCTGTTAAACTCACTGAACCAAATAATGTAAGCAGTTTAGGTAGGTCCAAGCCTCTTATCAAGCAAGGGAAAACAACTCATACCAATTTACTTAAATTAACACCACTTTAAGACCTATACATTTTAATCTCATTTTATGTTACCTCGTATCACATATAATCTAGAAAAATTTAATTTTAATAATAACTCTAGAATGATATGACGTCTATACATTTTTATTTTCATTTTCTGTTATAAACGAGTGCTCTTAGTACATCTACTATCTTGAAAAGTTCTCGGTATAAAATAATAGAAAAAATGTGTTACTATAAAAATGAGTTGTTATTAGAACCTGCCTAGATTTGTTACAGACATGATAATAATCATTTTAATAATAATATATCCAATCAGTGAAGAAGCCTGTACGTGAGAACATAATCAACATTCACTTTAGCATCATCCGATCAGCCATTGTAGCATAAGTGACGTTAAATGAACAGACAAACAAACATTTAACTCAAGCCTTTGGACTAATAGAAATAATGATAAATTTGAAGGTATACTTTGCTGGTACTGCCCCACCTTGGTGGCTGTGAGTGATAACAAGTATTGCTTCAAACAGTTATTGCTTGTGTGTTTTCCCCTCAGCTGCAAGAGAGCAGTTTAGTAGAACGCTAGTAGAGACCAACTCTTCCTTCACACAACATACCCATGAAATACAAGGCCGACAAACGCGTAAGATTTAAAGAAAACATTTGATCATGTAGGACTGAAAACGCCTGTATCATAGGAAGTAGATAGGTCTTCCATCATAGATAGGTTGGAATCACATTAGGTAGGACAACATACCCGTCGTTGTGCAATACTTATAGCCGTATATTATTTAAAAGTGTTTTTTTTTGTATATTGTATATTGTTTTAAAGGTGTTTGTTTAAATAGTTAGCAATAGTAAATATAAAAATCCAAGTTTTCGACTTTGAAAGCGCAGTTGTGCATAAACCATCGAAATATTTATTTATCGTACGATAAATATGATGTTTAATGAACAATGAGATGGTAAAAGAAAAAAAATCTAATATATCTCGAATTCTAAAAAATAAAACTCCATGGTATAAACGAGGGGGAAAAAATCTAATCCAGCGAGAAAACTAATATTGACTGCTTCATCAGTAGTGGTCGAGGCGCAGCAGTCAAATGACGTCATAACCGACTTGCTGAGATGTGCCTACGAAAGATACTTCGTTTTATCACTTCAAAGCAGTCACTAGTCACATCAGTCATTTCCAAGCCATTGGAACTAACAGAGTCCGCGAAAGTCTACCTTTAATTTTAGGTTCGAGAATTAGATAATGTTAATCACTAAATAAACAGTAATTAAAAAAAAAAAAAAAGTATAGAGGCCACCTGAGGTGTAGAGACTAGCATAACAGCTTTCTATGCCTAAGATCGCGAATTCAAAACCGGTAGATGGCCTTATTTGTTTTTAAAGGGAGTAAAAAAATCAATAGATATAATTTTAAGAATTTTAAAATGTATTATCTTAAAAGTTTTATTTATTATTTATCATTCAATTACTCATGATATGAAATAACCTTATAATCTTTGCATTTCTAGTTTAATAGCCTCGTGATTTCTATTCTTTCTAAATAATATTTTGATGATATGCTTTGATTCATTGCTAAAATAAACCGTCTCTATACTTGGGCATAGGTTCCACGTGAGCTATTTATGTTGCCATAAAACTCATATAATGGACCTTGATAAAATGTGTCTGAATATAAAAGAATCATAAAACAGTTTTAGGAACGGTGATGAACATTATATTTATATAGTATGTAAGTGTAAATCTATACAAGCTAACTTCCTTCCATTCCCAAGGCCGAGGGATCAAACCCGGCAGATGGCTCAAGGATTTTTCTAAATAGGGTAAAATATCAAGCCATCTCTTAAATATTTTTAAATATTAAGGCCTTGGTCAAGCCGTCTTTCGGAGGAGAGGTAAAATGGTGATCGGAAGCCTGTGCGATGTCCGGAACTCATTAAAGATCACTATCCTAATTAAACCTGGATCGGCAAAACTTAAGACTTCCCCTGTAGTATTGTCCGATTAGCCACAGTGGCATTAAGTGGCGTGAAATAAAAAAAAAAAGTGTTTCTAATAAATTTGTCTTATTATTCCCAAATATTTACAATGTATTCATGATGCAACAAAAGGAGAAAAAAATACAAATAATTATAAGTACAACAAACAGATTAACAGATGATGGATTGAATTTAAAGATCAGAGTGTCATATCAAGATTTCCTTAATTCTAATATTCGTTTAAAATATTGTATCAAATGAAAATTAAATCGAACGATAAAAAGAGTGTTGAAAGCAGATAAATAGCAAAAACAGCCTTTGGGATTTCTATAGGGCTTTCATTTGATTTTCGAACTTGCCTGAAGCGATTAAAAAAAATAAATACGCCATTATTTCAGCTGGTATGTTACAGGAACAGCATAAAGTTATAATAAACATCATACGTTTTGTTTTTCTAATCTCACTTTCATCTGTGAGGACAAATGATAAAAAGGGAAAATAAACAGTTTCATTAGTGATGGCCCCTGTATATTATTTCAAATTCATTAACAGACAAAGAGCATCTCATGGCGGATAATGGATATGCCAGAAGCTGACATGGAGGGTCTGAATTCAATTTCCAACGGGAGAATGCCATGAAATTCAAATTCAGTTTCACCAACGAGAAGTGGATAACTTCTCTTGATGCACCCCATCCTCCACTTAAACACAGTCTTAGATCAGCATTAATTCTGTAAAATACTAATAGAATTTCCTAGGAGCTTTTCAACTTTTAACAAATAAATCCTCAAAATTCGGATTAATAGCAAAATTTATTCTAACTATTCTGAATTCATTTACATGAGTATAAACGCGATAACTTTATCCTGATCTCTTAAAACAATAATAGTTTTCCATTCTACATTTAATTTCAATTGTAAATTTATCCTAAACAGAGAATAGCGAACGATAAAAAAAAAAAAGGTTCACAGCGCATAAATTATGAAAATTGAAAAATTAAGAAACTGAATTAACATGGATTAATTACATTTCATTATTCTTAAGTTTCTTACCTCAAGAAAAATATTGTTTTTTTGACCGAGTTTTGATGGAGTTACATCTATTATAATTAGAGACTTAAATATCAATTTTTTTTTTTCCTGTTTATCTCGCTTTACCGATTCTAAAACTCCATACACATTTTTCTTTATCTTCAAAAATAACTGAGTTATAGGCAACAAATAACTGAGTTATATATCATCGGTGCATGAGTATTTTTGAGTTATTTTGAAAAAAAAAAGAAAAAGGTATAGTAGTTTCTGATAAATGCCGCGGAAGGCGGACAAACGGATTTTTTTAAAATTCGTTATTTGGGTTCTACGTATCTTAAAACGCAAGCCCTCAAATTTTGAGGAGAGGGAGGTGTTTTTTTGTGTCGATTACAAATGTTCATTATTGAAAGTAATAAACCAAAATATCATCTGCCGTCAAAAAGGTATCTTACGTTGATCGCTTGTTTTTATTTTAAATATTTCTTTTTTCTGGAGAGTTGAAAACAAGCCTTTTTTTTTTTTTTCTTACCAATATATTTTATTGCTAAAGGTTCCTAATCTCACTTTCAACGTTTATATCCAAATGGAATGAAATAATCATGTGCTGTACTAATACAAAAAAAAAATCAATAAATAAAAAAAAAAAAAAAACAATCAAGCAACTATTAATCTTAAGTTTTCTATAAGATAAATATATTACCAATGTGACGACATTGCCGGCCCTCTTGAGGGCCTCGACGGCGTCGGTGTGGCAGACATCCACGACAGAAGTCCTATTGACCTCGAGGATGACATCGCCGACCCGCAGCCTGCCGTCGTTGGCCGCCGCTCCTCCGGGTATCAACTTGGTGATGAAGATGGAAGGGTCGTCCTGGACGTGCGGGTTGTCTGTCCCGCCCGCGATCGAGAATCCAAGCCCGGAGGTACCGCGCTCCAGCCGGATCTCTTCGTACTCCCATTCCGAGTCACCATTGACCTGAAAAATTGAATCTGTCAGTCAACTGGGAAACTTAGATAGAATAAATTAACTTCAATAGTATGAAAAGACCGAATGATGACGGATTTCTTCAAGTTAAGTACGAAACTATAACCCTTTCTACTGCTTTGTACGGTTGAAAGACCTGGGGAGGAGTGAAGGAAGCCTTCAACAAGAGAGGAATGAGTTAGAGGAGGAGAAGGCAGCTGGATAGAGATCTTGGGATCAGGCTCTACAAGTATATCACAGTGCTCTGCGATAAAAGAGGTCATGATTAAGTAAGTTGTAAAGTACTTCCAGAATAAGGTGCAATGCCTAATCGGATGTAGAAATAAGTTCACTGAATAAAAGGGAGGAGGCGTGGCCAAGTAGGTCCAGCAACCTGATAACTTAAGTCGGGATAAAATAATTACGAGTTCACGCCTCAGGGCCCGGAGAGAGGAGGGATTTAACTCTGGCATTTATCCATTTTAGAAAATTATACATGAAACGCAGGGATCACCACACGAGTACGATGTCCGAGTACCGACTTTACCAATCAGCATACCAGAAGATCCACTTTATGCAATGCATTTTGCACCTATTTACAAAACCCGCAGGTGGTCCTAGGATTTTTTAATGGGAGTAAAAAATCCTTAGTTATGCCGTCCTTCGGAGGGGACGTAAAAACGTGGTCCCGAGCCTGTGCGATGTCGGGTACTCGTTAAAGATACCTATCCTAATTAAACCTGGATAGGCAAAATTTGGGACTCCTACTGTAGCATCGCCCAATTTGCCCACAGTAGCATAAAGTGACGTTAAATAAACAAACAATATATGAAACGCAATAATCGCTCATTACTATTGAACTAGTTTATTGGACTATTTTCGAAATGAAATCTAAAATTGCAAATTTTTGATAACTTTATGGATGGAAATGTTTTAATATGATTTAAAATATGGTATCTTTTTAATGCAATTTTTAGAAGATCTTTTAAAATACCTGTGTATTTTTAGATTAAATCAGATAGCTGATTCTAACCAAATTAAACGATTAGAATACAATATGTCAAAATATGAATTAAAAAAAAAAATTCTTAATGACCAAAGAGAAAACAATGTCTTAGTCAATGAACTTGTACCTATTCGGTCGGTACACTTCAGGAGATTTCATCGTTAAAAAATGCCTCTCAATTAAGCGAATCATTGTTCATATTATATAGAAACTAATATACCTAATTAAAATAAATATTGTTGAAATATATAGAAGAAATATTCTGCCTGAGTTGAAATGAAAGTTAATATGAAGTAAAATACGACATATTATTGCACAATATTCATATACGTGAAAAAAAGAAAGAAAATATGATATTCCAAAGCTTTTCAAAAATAGTACTCTAATACTTATAGCAATAAAGAGGTAATACCAAGAACATAGTTGATGTCAAGCTTTAAGAGGAAAACTTTAGGAAATAATACAGTCAACGACCAGTTCAGAAGAGATGACAAGACATTTCCGGAAAACAGAAGACCTATATTACCCTCGTGAATTTACATAAGTAGGCAATGACCATACGCGTTCTGCATTGAGAGACAAGCACAAATGGCGAAGGATCTTCTGTCACATGGAGGAACTAAATAGGAAAATGGGATGCTTATGGCTACTTGTTCACGCCACCCTGAAACAGCAACCTCTCATGCATAGCATATACACTATAACGTATGTAAACTGTCTGGCTTATGCTCTTGTTCTGAAGAGAATTACTCACGTTTTCCTTAAACGATTACATGGTAAGTCGACAACTCCTCTTATCGGTTTTGTTGGAGACAAGTAGTGAAATGAGAGCTTGGAGATAAGAAAAGCAATCCGGGACTAAAAAACACAGAAATAAACAAGAAAAACCTAAATCAAACAAAATTATATAATTTTATGACAAATATTGAACACCCACACGCATTGAAAAAAATTAGCTGGTAACTAAAATTGCTTCATAATTATATTTTTAAAATGTTGGTGAGAGGGTGCGGGTCTAGAAAGAAAAACATATATTTACAACATACATGATACAAAGTATCTTGAGGTTATGATTTAAATTTCAACAAAGGATTTCCTAAAAACAATTCAAGACCTAATTAATACGGATTTGTAAACAGAGAAGCTTGTTTAAATTACCCGACTCAAAGGAAAGAATCCCCTTCAAAAACCAGCTAAGAGGACCTATATGACAACAAATAAGGTAACCCAAGCCCTTAAAAAGGGCCAAGAAGTAAAATGGAGTTTCACCATTTGATTTAAAGACGAAATTATACCTTTTTCCCACTGATGTACGTAAAACTGGACCAACATTAACAATTGAATAACTTTTTAGTCGGTGTTTCTAGCGTATCCTATATTTCTTTCATACTTGGAGAAAAAAATAATAACTTTTAATTTAACGAAGAATTCTGAAAATAGTTTTAAAAAGTCCCTCAAGTTTTAAATAATTCCAGTGTTTATTTTTGAGGTTGTCAAGACAGTTAAAAAAAAGAAAGAAAATTAATGGTAAAAAACAGGTAATGCTTCAGATTACTTTCAAATAAAAAAGATCTATATTGGATAATTCTCAGTAAAACAGAGAATAGCATATCCGTCTTTGCCTCCGCTACTCGCTATAAATTTAAAAATTGTATGCAGTCCATCATACTGGTATACACGTTTAAACTAGAGCTTTCAGAACAAATCCATTGCCAAGTCTTTTCGTGAAAGCTGGAGTCATGCTCTTTCTTATTACTTTAAACAGCTAAATGCTGAATGTATAACTAAAATAATGTACACACAACTAGAAAACTCTGCTACCAGTTCTTTATTTAAACAAAAAATATTGAGAAACATAAGGGATTTAAAAACTGTTTTGTCCACTCAGGTACAAAATGAGATGGAATATCTGAATTAATACATGATCCGTTAAAAAAAAAAAAAAAAAAAAAAAAAAAAAAAAAAAAAAAAAAAAAAAAAACTTCATCACCCCTTACGTTAACTGTGAATTGTTGAAATTCTACCAGGCTAAATAATGTCTTTCCCAGCAAGCCCAATAAGTGACATCTAGTAGAAGAGACAATAAAATATTGCTGGACTCGCACTCTCGAAGCCATCATTATAGTTTTTTTTTTCAGAAAATACTATTGAACAAGTAATGTACTCAACAATAAAACAACTAGAAGATTAATCTGCAAAATCAACTTCTTTAGGGTTCCTGGTCATTCTAGAATATCCAGAAACGGGTAAGTCGATAAAGCAGCAGCAGAGGTCCATTCGTTAGAAGAAACAACGCCCTCTTATTTTCCACCATCAGAGTTACTATAATTAATTATTTAAAGATATTAAATGAATGTCAAAACACTGGGACTATATTCGAGGATGACAAATTAAACAATACACCATATGTTCTGGGTTTCAGGAAAAGAAAATTACTTTATTTACCGCGTCAACATCTTTCAAATTAAAAAAAAACACGACGTTTAACGCATTTCACTAAATAATATCCAACATTTTTGTTATATTTGAAAGTAGTTCGATGTATTAAACGAATGGCTACAGACCTAGACTATATTGGAGAAAAACAAAATGAAAAACATTTTAACTGACCGCCAGATGCTGGGTCTCATCACAAAGTGCAGGCGTTAAGTTAGTTTTAAGGGACCAGAGGTTCATTTCAGTTAATCACCTAATTTCAGCTTATATATTTGTGATAAATAAGTTGTGGGGGCAACAATAAAAATTAACTGTTTTTCCATTAAAATAAAACAATAACATATTGATGACCTATTCGCTATTTGTGAGTTTATTTATTTATACTTAATGCTATTTCGGTTAATCGGACGAGGCTACAGTTAGAATCCTAAATTTTAAATATCAAGGTTTAATTAGGATAAGTATCTTTAACGATGCCTAACATCGCACCATCATTTTTCGTCCACTCCCAAAGGATAGCATAACCAAGGACATTTTACTCCCATTAAAAATTCCTAGGGACTTCGTTTAAACTAGAATCAAGGTTTGAATCCTTGACCTTGGGTATAGAATAATGTTATCCTAGCCACTACACCACAACTGATACTGTTGTTTATCTAACATCACTTAATGGTACTTTGGCTAAAAGGACGATGCTACTGAAGAAGTCCTAAAAATTGCCAATTCAGAATAGGTATTTTTAACGAATACCTGACATCGCACAGGTTCGTATCAAATATTTTGCGTAACCTCCCAAGAATAACATAACCAAGGATTTTTACTACCTGAAAGGCTGTTATGTTTGCCACTACACCACAGGTGATCCTAATGGATGATTTATTTAAAAAAAAAAAGAAAAAATTTTGAATCAAGATAGTTTGTTTGTTTATTTATTTAACGTCACCTTGTGCTACTATGGCAAATCGGACGACGCAATACTGGGAGTCTTAAATTTTGCCTATCCAGGTTTTATTAGGATAGGGATCTTTAATGAGTACCTGACATCGCACAGGCTCGGGACCACCTTTTAACGTCCCCTCCTAAGGACGACATAACTAAGGATTTTTTACTCCCATTAAAAAATCCTAGGACCACTTGCGGGTTTGAACCCGTGACCTTTGGCAATGGGAGGCTGTTATGCTAGCCACCCAGGAATCAAGAAAGTATTACCGAGTTATAAATATCTGAATTAATATATTAAAATGTTCATAAATACTTTGCAATGTTGTACCAAAGCATAGAATATTTTTGTTGGCGAATATTCAGCTATATATAGATGAAGACTCATCAAGGTATAACATATTAAATTTTCAGCACGATCCTGGAAGCAGGATATCAAAGTAGTCAATTAAGGCAGGACGAATATTGGTTATTAATGAATGATGAAGAGGAAATTATTGGCATAATCTCTCAATGAGTCACAGTTTATTAGCAAAGTAGCGTACACCTTCAATGAAATATTAATCGGGAGAGCCACAGGAGTCAGTGTTTGCTCATGATAAGATATATCCACATCATTACTGACAGTTCCCTATCTCGAGTGGAGGATTAACTAACGAAAATTCGCACTTTCAGCAACAATATGTTGACCAACATTATTACTGGCATATATATATGTCATTGATAAACTGGAACCGAGGTATTTCAGGGAATTGAGTATGCAGTTATTAATCTTCGATTTCGGTTTGATAAATTATGTCATACCAGCCGCTAATCAACATCGACTGGACCATGCAACTATAAAGGGAGTACTTTGAATTGGGATAATAACATAGCCGTTGATATCGGCCAAATCACTTCTTGGCACCCCCAAGAAGAACTGGTAAAAGTAAAGACTTAACTTTCGCGCTTAACCCCAGACACTTCATGGATTTAAGTAATACATTTTAATATTTATTTATTTATTATTATATATATATATATATATATATATATATATATATATATATATATATATATATATACACATATATTCAATTTTATTTAACTAGTTGATTAATGGAAATAATTTTTACATTCTGTTTGTCGTTTTACAGTGATTTCTTGAAGAAAAAGAATATTTTTATTTATTTTTTTTTTATTTTATTTTACAGTTTTTTTACATGAATTATTTTAAATGTTAGGATAAATTAAACATTTTACGTGAAATGCGAAAGCTATATGATTTTGTAGGTTTAAGCTATTTCGTTCTTTAACATTAGGAAAAATCTCTACAAAAACCCTACAAAATATACAAGAATGAATAACAACATAATAAAAAAATCTAATTTATTTACTAGAATAAATACTTGATAAATAAACAGTTGTTAAACATTAAAAAAATAAAAAAATAAAAAATAAACTTGTATATCAAACTACCGATTCACATACCAAATGAAAGAGTGCTCATCACCAGAGAGATAGCCAAGTACCATTAAAATATATATATATATACATATATATATATATAAATTTTTAGCGAAATTTACAACTGTACAAAATACAACAAGTAAATATGCTGATTAATGATAAAACATGAACATGAAGAGAAACTTATATAGTGAGTCTAAACAAGAAGGTCTCGAGACCATCATCTTTTTAGATGCCTCGGTAGATTATCAGGAATTGAGGAGGAAGCAATGATCGTAACTAATGGATTATAGTGGAGTGGAGTTTTTATTGAAGGAGTGATACTTGGTACGGCCCAAATCAGCAACATATGGAACATTAAGGTCATTGTGGATGGCTTTGTTTGTCACCAAGTAAGGAGCGTTAAGGATTTTGGATTGGATACGGGAAGAGTTTGATAGTTTAGTAGAGCCCCAAAGCTCACCTGCGTAGGTCCAGATAGGCCATATTGTATCATGTAAACAAGTCTTTGATAGTTAAGGGAAGGGTTAGAGCGTATGCTTAGTAAGTGTTGGAGTGGCCCAAAACGTCGAGCAGTTTCTTGCCTTTTCAGTCTTGTACACGGATTTCATGTAAGGCGTTTATCAAAGGATTGAGATGTTGCAAATTCAAATAAAAAATAATTACAACGTTTTTATTTTCTGTGACGGTCTGTTTTTATTGATTAATAAACTTTCTCAAAGTATATTTTACGAAATTTTCTAGTACTACATTTCTAGATTTGTATTGCTTATTTATATTAGACATGTAAATAAAAGTAGATGCGCTCAAACTGAGAAATTTCTTCAGAAGATACCTAAAGGATATTCTCTGCTATGTGATCAATACTAAGGTACTTCAACAGCTTCAGATGGTGTTGTATTGATATCCATCGATCATTAATAGGTAAAGGTATACCTGGTAGCAATCAGGTAACTGATACTGTAGATGTAACCTTAATAACAGAGCGAGGAGCCAATAGAATCGTAGAACAGGGGCTAGCGTTGTAATGAACCTGGATTTACATTTTAGTCACGGATCTATCTAGAGCTAGGAATTCTTAATGGTTTTATATAAAGAAGTTTTAATTAAAATGTTGTTTTAAAAAAAATATTTTAAAAAAATACTTTTTTCTTTTCATATATGTACTGCGAATACACTTCCGCTCTTTGTAATATCCCATTAGACACATTTCAGATAACTAGATGTAATATTTCAAAATTTTCAGTACGCTAGTTAAGGCTGCACATATTTGTTACATATCGCATCAATCTATTATAACTACATGTTATAATACAATATAAATAAATATCCATTCTCATAAAATAATACAATACTATACCCCCAAGTATTGAATAAGTTCCATCAACATTCTGATTAGATGGTAGACATTACCACATAAATAATGTATCGATTTCCATTATATATATTCAAGAACTTTAGGATCTTGAAGCTGTTTACTGATTACTATGCAGAATAGGAACTTGAAGAGCTAACTGGGTTTCGCAATACCGTGAATCATTTATAAAACATCAAATGCGAGTCAAATATTTAATGAGACATAACGTGGCAAGGCGAAACTTGAGGTTGATCACGCAGCAGGGAGAAGCCAGAACAGTAGCTCGATTGCACCATGTGCAACCGAATAGCGAAAAACTGGGTCAATTGTTTCTATTTCTTATATTTCATCTATTATCGAACGCCGGTTATGTATACAAAACATTTCAAAGGTGATGAATACGAAATCGGAAGATTATCACTGGGTGAAAAAATAACTGATTTTTTTTTTTTTTTTTTACAGAAAATATCTTATAACTGCTTGTAGAACCCAATTTCTACAACATTCCGTTAACAAACTTTTAGCCTACTACAAAAAGCTTATTTATACTACCATCATCAGGCCCATTCGGAGAAACGGGATTGGATGAAAAATCTCTTCTAAACCTTTAAAAGTTACTTCAGCATCCAATTCTTGCAGTGTGCAAATGCTAAATCTTTCTTATTTACTCCCTAATACAGACCGTAAGATTCCATTTCCTCATCATAGAAACATATCGGATTCTAAATTATACAAACTCTCTTCTTTCATCTAATTCTAATAAAATCTATAGAGTTGTTTGAAAGGAATTCAGTTTTGCTACCTCTTCTTTCTGCTCTGTTTTACTTACTACTATCATTACTTGAATAATTAATTTAATGTACCTTTACCTCATTAAAATTTGCTATATAAATGAAAAATACCAAGCAACAACGAATACCTTAATTAAGGAACACGAATATTTTACAAATTAATAAATGAAAGTTTTTTTGTCGAATATAAGATTTAAAAAAATGCAGCAACGTTTGAAAGATCTAATTAAGTTATGAACATTCCATTAAGGGCAATTGATAATTTAATTTAGGATAAAAAGGGAGGAATCCGGCAGGGAATTGTTGGAACATTTATTCACAGCCAACGCATCTTTGTTAATTAATGTTTCCTCTGAAATACTGTTTCTGAAGGCTAGGGAAATAGACTGGATGAAGAGAATTCAAGAGATGCGAGTACTAACTCAACTCTAACAGGGAGGGTGTATATTATATTAAAGCATTCGAGTGTTCTTACAATCTCGAATCCGAGTTACTTGAATTTTCAACAAGTTATAACAATACCCAAATTGAATATATCTTAATACGCATTGAACAAATTCAACACGATGCAGCAAAAGAGATAATTAATCAAGAACTATAGCACTTAATTGTAATTAAAGGCTTTAGCGCGCTTAATCTGAACTAAAAAAAGTTTTAATTCTCCATTAGCAAGGAAGAAGGGAAATAATTTTTTTTAAATAAAATTTTTTTGAGTAGCCGTAGCTAAACTGAAAACCTTGATTATTTATTAACATACTGTATTTATTCATTTTAAGTGCAAAAATTGTAATAAAGAAACACATCTGGTGTTTCTTTCAGGACATACCGTGAAAGGAAACAAAACTTCGATATTATTTCAAAGTTGCGCGAAAGCCACTTACTTTACCGTAAAATAATAAATGCTGTTGTTATTGGTTGGACACTTTGTAAATAATTCGATTATATGGTTTTGTTTTGTTGTTGGTACGTTTGACTTATCAGTTCAACCTGTGAAAGATTTTACTAGTTTCTACGAAATTTTTCTCTCCTGCAAACTTTACTTGTAAGTATGAAACTGTTATCTATATAGCTTATTTAGTATGTGTTTACTGTTCTTTAAGTTATCTTCTTGCATAAAATAACTGCTCAGTAAATTATTTGTAACAGTTTCTTAGCAACAGAATTTTTTGGTTATGGCATCCACATTTTCTGGAGTTGGAGTTAATGGGAACACAGATGTTTTCGGTCAGAAGACACGTCAGATGAATATTCCTTGCAAGACAGTGATGCTGAGTTATTGTTATCGTGCACTAGATTATCATAACCTAGATTTGAATCTTTATCCACAAATTATGATATTTCAGTTGGCGAATTTTTACTTATTAAAGTATTTGAAAAAAAAAAAAGAAAAAGAAAAACTTAATAATTTTCGACTTTATGTTTGTAAGGTTTTAGAACCTGATGATGGAGGATACATCGGTTTGTTTTTACAAAGAATCAAGCATACGTATGGGTTTGTTCCAACTTAAGAGGAAGCTTATTTTAGCCCTAGTGAATTTACAATGAAGCTTAAAGAGCGAATCGGATCTTCTAAATCTGTCGGATTTTTGGAGTCTGTTTTATTTATCAATGATCTGAGTGCATAAGTCATTTACTGACATTTCTTCTTTTTCCTACAGAAGGGTGATGCTTTAGAACTTTTTTAGAATATATGAGACGTAATTTCTAGAATATAAGTATATAAAGTGACCTACTTTCTATTTTTAAAAGATTTAATTTAGAAAAACTAATTTAATAAGCAGTTTAAACTGTTCTAATTTACCCCCACATGTTGTAAATGGGAACACAATAACATTTTCAATGTCGTCCCTATTTACCCTACTGTGGGGTGAATGGGAACAGTAATATTTATTTTTTTCTTTCAGAAACTACTATTAAAAAACACACAGCCAGTAATTACGTAATAGAAGGGATGGGGAACTAAGATTTGTTGTATTGTTCAATTAATTCAGATAAAAAATAAATTTGTTATATTGCTCAAGATACCATAGAGTGTTCCTATTTACCCCATTTTACGGTATATTTAACTTTTTTAGAATATATGAGACGTAATTTCTAGAATATAAGTATATAAAGTGACCTACTTTCTATTTTTAAAAGATTAATTTAGAAAAACTAATTTAATAAGCAGTTTAAACTGTTCTAATTTACCCCCACATGTTGTAAATGGGAACACAATAACATTTTCAATGTCGTCCCTATTTACCTCTACTGTGGGTGAATGGGAACAGTAATATTTATTTTTTTCTTTCAGAAACTACTATTAAAAAACACACAGCCAGTAATTACGTAATAGAAGGGATGGGGAACTAAGATTTGTTGTATTGTTCAATTAATTCAGATAAAAAATAAATTTGTTATATTGCTCAAGATACCATAGAGTGTTCCTATTTACCCCATTTTACGGTATATTCATATTGTAGTGCAACTAATATTCAATTAAGTATAAACAGAGTTCAAAAGGTCTATTAAAATAAAGAGAAAAAAAAAAACAATGTTCAAAAGACAATCATACTTTATTTGATTAACAGTGAGTGAAAGTAATAAGACTAGGTAATTTCCTGAGGGAGTCCACAATTAGCCATCAGATAGGAACGCTCAATTAGAAACAATAACAAGGCTGCTAATCGGATGTAGGATCCATAATTATTTATAATTACTGTTTACATTTATAGGCGCACCTCATAATTAAGATGTCAAACGCACCTGAAAGAGAAGCGCTTCTTTATTTTATGCTTTTATTTTAAATTAAGCATTGGGTTGTAAAATAAGTTCGTAATGTTTTTTTACTGATGATTATAATAATAATAATAATAATAATAATAATAATAATAATGAATAATAATGAAAGTTGAGAAAGTGCGAAATACAAATAATAATAAAAACTTCAGATTTTTCTTTATATTTTTAATCAATTATATTTGAAACATTTCGATCTATTGCATGTTGCTATCTTTTATACTTTTGATTGAATTTGGTCATCAACAGTTGAAGGACTTGGCATCTTTCAAGTGAAAATTCCGGTTCTGAACTGAGCAAACCACTGGGTACTTACGGACGGTGATTTCTTTTAAGGCACTGCAAATTTTTTCAACCGTCTGTGCAGCTGATTTTCCTTTTCGCAAACAAAAAAAAAAGTCATTAGATAAGAAATGAATTTTTTTCTTTTCCATTTTGAGCTTGCGAAGTACCACTTTAAGATAAAGAATCTCGGTTGAAACTGATGCACCTTAGCTAATCATTTTTTAAATTCGTAAACATTAATGACCAAGTAAACATGATTTTATAAACACAGAGAGGATTATATTAAAAATCCAACGAACTGATTTTACAACCTAATACTTTAAAGCTCTTTAATAAAACCATACTTCATTAATAAATAGGCTACGGTTTGACATTTATCTAGAAATAATGAAAGAACTTGTTTTTGTTTTTTTATTAATTAATTAAATTTGCGCCCTAGCTCAGCCTCCACTCGCTCACATCAGTGACGCGGCTGAGAGAAGGATGCGCTGGGATCTCTTGGATTCCGCTTTTGGCTCTACAAGAGGAGGAAAAGGTACAGTCTGGGGCTCCCTTAGCAGATTCTACATATTGTATATAGTTATGATTGTGTGTATGATGTTAATTTATTTTTCACTTTGTATTTATCTCAATTATAGGTTTTGTTTTGTTGTTTTGTATATATATTATATTTTATAAAATTTGACTTTATCGTTATTTACTGTATATATTGTGTGAATGTGGTCTATCACTATTACTACTGTTCATTTAGAAACAAATTGTAAGATATCTCAAGAAATATTTAGTAAAAAAAAAAAATTAGTTAAATAAAATGTACAAATGTATCGATTCAAAACAAGTTAATATTCGGTAAAAGCATATGATTGTCCTGTGAATGAACTACCCATTGGTAGCACTCTAATATCTTATGTATGGTAGGAGGTCCCTTGGTCATCTTTTTTTTAAGCCGCATCGGTGGATTGTCAGGAATAAATATGGAGGAGGTCAGGAATAACCGGGTTTGGAGAGGGCAGGAAGTTCGGAATGAAAAAATGTATACCTATTTCGGGTTAAATCTTCAACTAATGGGATATATAAGATCTTTATGAATGATTTTATTGGTAAGGAGCATTAAGGATTTTAGATTGTAAGGATTAGGCAAGGGATTTTAAAATAAATAATCGCTTGATAAACTCTTATTATTGAGGGTGTATATTCGACTGTTGAAATTATCGTATGTAGAAATAATTATATTAGGCAGTTTATACTTGACATGGCTCACTGAGGCCCTGATGATGGCTCACAAGTTTGAGCCGAAAAGTCAGCAAAATAAAGATATCCAAAATACGATTGACTCATGATTATTTCTACTTTCGAAACTTTTACCATCATTTTCTTTTTAATTCGTGTAGAAGTGATCGCGTCCGAGAGTTGAAGATCAAACCGCTTCTCATACATCACGCGTCCCCTGGATATCTAGCAAAAAATCAGAAAAGAAAGGCTGAATGATCACCGCTGTCGCCAACATTGAAGCGACACACAGCAGTCCCAAACGCACTGTGAACAAAAGTCTGAACGGCTCGTTCTAAAAAAGATATATCAGCCATTTTAACATAATTTCGTATCTTAGTGAATTAACTTCCAATGGTATGATTGAAATTTTTTAAAGCTCATTTTTATGTCATAAAAATATATAGCTTTTGTCAATAATTTCAGAGAAAAGTCTCTGTAACTAATTACTATTATAAATCTATATTTCCTGAATGGAACGTTGTCTACAAATTATATTAATTTATTTTACGAAAACTTTGAATTTCGTTTTCATTCAGGTGATTTTTTAAGAACTTTAAAAAAATGCCAAACATTAATAACATTAATTGTTATGGGCTACGGGGGTGTGAGAAATGAACTACTCCAGTTTACAAATTACAAATATTTCATAAATACAGAATATATAAATACAAAGGGATTACTAACCACTATAGTTACAATAATGATTGAATTACTAGCTTAACTACTAAAGAGCATACATATAAAATGAGGTATTCCTAACAAATATACTACTTACGTAAATTTATACAATCTGCTAGACTTAATCTAAGACTTACAACAATAACTTATAACCTACAGTCTTCTAATTTCCCACCGACTGGTTATCACAATACTGACACACAGTTTCACTACACTGTCAGGAATTGATCACTGTCACTGTTCACTGATACATCCACTTCAGCAAGATCAAGACTGACCGCCCCAGGCGTAGTGGACCGGTATTTGTACCACCACCGAAGATTCTAGACACGCTGCCTGCCGTAAGGGCCGAGAGGCGGGTGGGCCGTCCTAGGTACTTCGAGGACCGTCCAGGCGCGGCCCACCTGTCATTGTCCCGACCGTAGCAATTTTATTTTAAATAACTCAATTTATACACAACATAATGAAGTGCAAATTGCTTTCCGAATTTTAATTATGTTTCTACTTTTTACGGAGAAAATTTCAAAACTGTAAATTAATTTCTATGCTTTTGGTAAAGTTGGCTATAGAGATTTCTTTATTAGAAAGACCTAAAACATGTTGAGAATTGAATACAATTTATCATTTAAATTGTATACATTATATTAGGTTACTTTCATAAAAAATAAAGTATTACATTAGTTTTATACATAACTGTATTTGAAATTCTTTAATTGATTTTAACAACGGAAATAAGTGAAAGTCGTGTGTTATGACATAAAAATGAACAATCATGCCATTGATAGTGAATTTACTAATGAAAAAAAAAATGACTGATATATCTTTAATAGCATAGCAGTCCGGCCTTTGGCCACGAAAAAGCGCGTTTGGAACCAATGCGCGACAACACATCGAGGCCTCTGCTTATGGGGCAGGGACTATCTTCAGCGGCTTCTCTATAGCATTGGAGATCTGAATAACCCCTTTAGAGATGGTCTGTCTAAGAGGATATAAGGAAGACTGCACAAACAAAGAATAATTTCTCCAAGACAGTCGAATATATGGTATATTGAAATGTTTCCTAATAAAAAGTATGTTCATCCTCACAAATCTTCAGCTTTAGTCTTTTCGGTAAATATAATTGTTTCAGGTTCCCAAAAAGGGAATTTTATGTTCACTGCACTGCCATCTAGCGGCCTGTTACAGAACCAGAGCGCCCTCAGCGGCCGAAAACAAAAACAGAGTCTTTGCAGGTCCTAGCTGGTTGAGCCACACAGTTGGCCCTAGTTTTTGCTTAAGTTTCTCAAGTCTATTAATTTCCTACCAACATGGAGTAGAAGAATTTAGAAGAACCACTGGCCTAGGGGGAGGAGAAGAGAGGAAGTTTCTCCTTTTCAGAGCATCTTCACCATCTCAGATTCTATCACATAAGTTTATCACATGTTATAATTTGCAATAGTACAATTTACTAACCTACTAATTCCATATATTAACACCTGGCAATAAAGTTCAAATGTAGGATTTTCTTTATAATATAATTAATTTTTTTTTCCATTCAGTGTATCATTTTATCTAGGCCCAGCCTTTATTCAAGTTTATATTTTTCATACAGTCCACTTCTATTCTAAAATGAGTGATCATCTTGACACTGAGTTGGAGGTGATTACTCAAAAAAAAAAACCTTGAGCCCGCGAATTCCCGAAGTTTATTAAAAACGAAAAGAAAAAAATAGCAAGGAAAAATGAAAACAATCGTGACGGAAGAGAATAAATAACTTACGTCTAACATATTCTTAAATTCTCATTCGTGACTTATTCATGCATAAATTACTTGAAGTAATAACATGTTTCTGGCAAAAATCAAAATATAAATATTCAATTAGAGGTAACCCAGATTCAAAGAATTTGAATTAATAGCAATTAATTACGATTAAAATAAAGATTTTTTTAAAGATCATTTATTGAAATTTACAACTGTATTTCAAAATACAACAAATAGATTTGATTAAAGAAAAAAGACATGAAACAGACTTGTAGTCAACTATATTTTTTTTTGTACCATGTTTTTGTTAGTTGTATGATTAAAATTTAATTAAGATATTTTATGTGACACTAATTGTCCACGATATTTTATTTAAAATAAATGTAATTGCATTGCACACCACTTAAGCTAGATGCATGCTAAAAGTAATAATGAAATTCAAACTTAGGAATCGGAAACTTTGACCTTAATTATGAGAGTGGTAGGGCACTGAAGCAATTAGAAACTAAAGACTTGTGCAAATATCTGACCATCAGTAATATTTGAATTTCATCAACCATCCCTCCTATATCAATATATGCATAGTGAATAGCAGCAAATGTCTATGTTGATTAACGTAAATAAAACATTTGTTGGAATGTAATTCTCTCAATAAACTAAAAAAAACTGGAGAGAGCATATTAAATTAACTCTCCTAAAGTAATTTAAAAAACAAAGGTGCATATTCATGTTAATAAAAGCACTTGATATTTTTTAACTGAACGAATATTGTTATTTTACCGTATTTAAATGAAACAAAATCAGCCCACCAAAGTTTAATTCTAAATTTATAAACACAAGTTAGTTCGAACTAAGACATAAAATGCACTTAAAAACGAGATTCACATTAATCATTAGCAAAAGGAAAAAAAAAATTGTTTTTGTTTAAATTGAGGATCTATAGTCGACTGTAGAAACTTTTATAGGTGGGATAATCAGGAGTCAGTCTTTTTCTAAATATTTTTAATTTTTCCGACGTTTCGGCTCAAGCTTGAAAGCCATCAGAGCATTACTGAGCCATGTCTGAGCATAAACAGTTTAAACTTGAACATGACTTAGTAATGCCCTGAAGATGGCTCACAAGCTTGAGCCGAAACGTCGGCAAAATAATAAATATTTAGAAAAAGACTGACTCCTGATTATTCCACCTATAAAAAAAAGTTTTTTGTTAGTATTATATTCTCCCAAAATAATGATAATTTACTAAAAAGATAAAGAGAAAAATAAACAATCTATGGACTAAATAAGCAAAACAATTCATTTCGAACAAAAAAGAAACCGATAAACACTAACTTTAAACTAGAATGTGAGTTATCAGTTGTCATATTCAGGGTTATAATTAACAGGCAGCACTTAGGGATTGAAGGAACAAACACAATTTACAAGAAACAAATCCAACGGATTAACTGATCCTATGAATATCGACATTAATTCCTGCAATTAATAACATGGTTTAAAGTTATTAAAAAAAACAACAACAACAGGAAGCATGCAATACTAAGAGGTTTTTTAGGTTAAACTATGCATTAAATAGTTTTAAAATATCAAATATATATTTAATAATTTAATTGTATATAATTTATCAAACTAAATAAAATAATAATAATAAATGTCACTTACATGTCTACTTTCGGCGTTTGAGAGTAATGGAGCGTGGGCCTGTAAAAAGAAAAAATAACTGGATTACTAAAATGTTATAACTTATTTAAATGATATTATATTAATAATAAATAAAAGAAAATTGAACGAATCAGTTGACACTACAATGTGTGACCACTACTTGTGGATTAATAAGACTCAAGACATAAGAGTGATGATCGAAGAGGACGTTTCTCAATGAGCGCTAGTGTCCGTATTTTATACGATGTGGAACTCACTTGGGTGTATCGCATTACAACTCGTATCAGTTCCTTTGGTGTATGGTACTCAGAGAAGTTTCGTTTAGGATGAACAATATCAAACATAGTCTATAAATCTGGGCCAATTTATGACTATCATTACATCCTAATGTTTTATAAGTGCATTTTCATAAAAAATAACACTTATTAGGCAGAAGAAATGTGAACTATTGAATATGAAGGAATAGAAAAAAATCCCCCAGTTGCTGACAAAAATCCCAATTTCAAGACGATAAAAACCTACCTTTGTCTGATAAGGACGATTGTTTTTCTATGGAAGAAGATATGGTTATGAACTCCAGGAATAGTATTGGTACGTTAGTGGTGATAATAATAATAAGTAACTGTTAAGGACCAGCAAGTTATGGTAAGGTTTAATAAAAACCTCATTAATCCAATGCCTAATATTTTGTTAATGCATGATGTAAAAGGTGCCTCGGTTAGTTGTGGGGAAAAAAATAAATAAAAAAGATAATCGTTAAAAAAAAAAATTACACAATGGTTTATTATTTCCAAATAACTATATTAGAGTATAACAGTTTATAGCAGGCTAATCTTTTATATTTTCTCTATCTTCGATAATAACCGAGTTATGGTGGAATTACATTTATTACAATTCGTGACTTGAATATAAAGAACTTCTTTTTTCTTTCTATTAATCGCGCTATTCTGAATCTCAAACTCTACATATATTTCTCGATCTTCAAAAACGATCGAATTATCGGCGTAGTTATGAGTGAAATTTCAATTTTTCACGTTTTTTTTTTTTTTGTTAAAAAAACACTCATAAATTTGTTCTATGTCTAAGAAAATAACGGAGTTACAAGCGTATATACAGACAATATTTCAATTTTTTTTTGTTTATTGCAATTTACTGATTTTAAAACTCTATACATGTTTTTTTATGTCTTCAAAAATAACTGAGTTATTGGATTAAATCACCTTTAAACGTCCGCCATTTTAAACCAGCTGATATCAACGTCTAGGTGTTAGGATCATCATTACATGCCCTAGTATTTGTGTGTTGAATTTCAAAACAATTTGTCCAGTAGTTTTGGAGAAATGCCGCTTACGGCGTACGGTGAACAAACGGATTTTTTAAAATTCATAATTCGGGTTCTACGCATCTGGAAACTAAAGCCCTCAAATTTTGAGGGAGAGGAGAGTAATTGTTTATTATTATTATTATTATTTTTTATTTGGTCGATTACCATGGTTCATTATTGAAAATAATAAACAAAAAACAGTACAGTGAAATGTGACCATTAGATGATTTTTGGTTCATGGTAATTAAGAAAATTATAATAAAAATATCCTTGAAAAACGAGGGAATTTGTGAATGAAGTTCATTCAACATATTAGTCGTATCGAGCGCAGACGCATGGAGAAACACCACCGACTAGTGCTGTTCTTGCAAGAAACATTCATGACTTGTGGGTTTTCCCGCAGTCATCATATTTTTAGGGCCTTGTGTGGTATTTTTGGCATAGTGGATTGTGTAATCACACACATGAACATTACATGATCCGGAATCTGTTTTATTTTTTACTGGTGGCTTTTTTCAGGAAATCCTATAATTACAATTTCGCAGCCGTAAAATAAAATATATAGACGAATATATAAATTAAATGAACCATACGTATTGAAATTAATTAGACAAGTGTACTGTGGGTGTATTTTAAAGCAATAGCCATCAGGAGTTATTCGCCAATGAGGAAGGTCAATACAAAGAAATTGATACATCAAATTCAATTATGACTCACCGAACTGAATCAGCCTCTTGTTATCACAAATAATACGGCACGAGCCAACTCGTTGATTAATACACGATTGGAGATTGCTGAGTGGAGTGTTGGGCGTGAGTACTGTCGATATGTAGCGGCCATCACACATAAAGCACGAGAGGTATTAGCGAGGAATTCCGACCGCCCGATAATGAGGAAATGCCGTCCATACTGCGGCTTCATTATCGGAGAATTCCTAACCCAAAATCCTAGACAGACAATGCTTGGGTCCAGAGCTTTCACTGTCAGAGATATCGCGTAAATTTATTTAATCGTAAACTGAATTTACGAATGAATTTTGATATAATTAATTAAAATCTGATTTAAATGTCTCTCACATCTTTACCTATCCACTCCTAACATCTCTACCTTTCCAACATACCGTTTTGTTTTTTGTTTTCTCCATAATCTTTTCAGGGAGAGATATGTATACACACCTATTCACTATATTTTATATTATAATGTTTCATATTTTATAAATATTGACATTTTGTACGTCATAGATATGTAACTCTTTTTTTCATCATCATCATCATCATCATCAATCGGCTCTACAACCAATTCACTGGGTCCGGTCCTAGTCTCCTCAAGTAGCTTTCGCCAGTAGGCTCTGTTAAGTGCCGCTTTCCTTCAGCTCCGAACACCAAGCAGGTTTCTCGAATCTTCTTTTACACCATCAGCCCATCGTAGTTTGGGGCGGCCTCTTTCTCGTGTTCCATGCAGCTCTTCATTGAGGAGCTTCCTTGGAATTTCCTGTGCGTCCATCCTGGCCACATGGTCCGCCCATCGAAGTCTGCCAATCTTTATTATTTTAACAAAGTCCGGTTCCTTTAATAACAAGTTCAGCTCGTAGTTTGTTCGCCTTCTCCATGTTAGATTTTCTCTAATCGTAGTAAAATCTTTCTTTTGAAGATGCATTAATTTCGCTCATCGCTTTTGGAAAAGGTCCATGTTTCAGATCCATACCATCAATACCACTAAAAGATAAAGAATCTCGGTTGAAAATGATGCATAATTAATCCTTTTTTAGAATATATAAACCTTATAAACATAAGTAAACATGATTTTATCAACACAAAGAGTATTTTTTTTTTCTCTTCATATCTATATTCACAAACACATATCAATCCTTTCTCTTAACAATTAGTGATTTTACGTTACCAATACGAAAATCGAATAGTTCTTGCACACATTAACAATCCAGGGAATGGCTACATGTATCTTGGCTCGAATATATAGATTAGGCATGAATGATGAAGAAACCTATACGACACTCGGAACTCAACTATCCAATTCACAAATGGTGATAAACTGAGAATGTTATTGGCCCACATAAATGAGGATTTAGGAAAAAAGAGAAAAAATATAATATGCAGAAGCAGCCTATTTTTTTTTAATCTATTTTCCAATGACAACATTTCGTCTATTTCCAAGCCTCTAGCATACACATTTATTCAATATTATCATCATTCCATGCGAAACTCATGTTTTGTTCATATTGCTGTTTATGATATGTTTTACTAAATTCTTTAGCTAATAAGGAAAATACAATACCAGAATCGATAGTGTTTTTTAGCCAAGGTGAAATTTAAAACAACTGGGAAATAAAATAAATTCCTGTTTGTGCTTCATTCAAAAGCATATTATTATTCTGATCAAAACTATAACTAAAAATAAAATGGGTGAAACAAAAGTTAACGTTAAATTAAACTTTAAAAACTAACTTAAAATAATTCAATCCTCAATTTCGTTGAAATAATTAGTTACAATAAAGTCTATATTTCAGCGTTTCTTTCATTTTCCTAATTATTTTATACAACTCATTATAGTGAAGCGTGGTCTTAACTATTCTTCCAGGTCCCGGGTTTGAAACCCCAGCCGCGTCAGATTAAGTATTTACTCTGGTATTTCAGCCTGGGGTGACCCGGAATAGGAAGCCTTCCTAAGGCTCATCCAGTTTATATAGTAGGACCCGAAATTCGAGAAGAAAATTACGGACTCACCGTGATCTCCTGCACGACCGTTGGTTTAGAAACATTACTGATCTCAATATGAACCTTGTTAGTTATATGAGAACATTTTTTTTTTTTAAAATTATTAGAAGTCGAAGCAAAAATAATTGATAAAATTATAAGAATATTTATGTCTTTATTCTTGATTTAAAATAGAGAAGAGTGATAACAAGGGCTTTCCAATCACAAATTTTCTTTTAATCGAAAAATCATTGCTCATAACCTGCATTATTTATTCTTTTAACCATGACCTAAAATTATTCTCATACCTTCAAATTTAAGGTTGACTAGATGTCCTCCTAAGCTCTTTTACCGAAAAGTTACAATAGCATCTGGTGAAACAGGGATAAAATGAAATATTATAGGTAAGCCACAATAAAGGTAGAATCCCACCGAGGAAGGCAATATTAGCGTCGTGTAGACAATATGAACGTCGAATAAACCAAAGTTGGGGGACAAGTGATATTTGTAATGTTGTATATAAGAGGCGGCCACAGCATTCCATTCTTCTGCAGCAGGATCGGAAAGTGTTGTAGGAGTTCCAACTTCTGGTCCAAACTTTGCTAATTCCATCCCCAGGATGAAGCTACTCCTATTGGACTTCTTTAATTAACAGTCCATACCAAGGCAGCTTCCTGCCTGCCATCATAGGCCCAAAACTTTGCTCCCCCCTTCCACTGATTCCTCCATTCTATTAATAATAATAACATTATTAGGAAGTTTTGTCAGTCCGACTTTCGTGAAACTTTATTTCCGCTCCGCTGCTTCGGACCTTTATTTCTTGCACTTACTTCTTGATTTGTACGTCAACGGAAATGACTTTATAAAAATGTTATTACAATCTCTCAACATCCTGTAAAAGTCATTCCATTCAAAGATAAGTAATACAGTAATACCAATTAAATGTAATACAGTAAAACATGTAATTTGATACAATAGTCACGAGAGTAATAGTATTAGACAAGAATTAAAACAAAAAAATAATAAGAAAGCTATAACGAAGATACATCATCCTTGTTCAATCAACGTTTTCCGAATTCACATCCATCAGAATAGCAAAAACTTTTTACATTATTTACAGATTTCACCCTGTTCTTCTCTTCCTAATTCCTCTTAACGTGAAAATAATGAATTCAATAGCTTATCCAAAATTTTTTATATAGTTTGATGGATGGTGCAAATATTTATATGGATTATAAAACGTGTTTTCTGTTCGGAAGACGGAGTAAATTATCCAATATATAGACAAAATAATAATACATATTATAAATAATAACTATTAAAAATAGGAAGAATGTTTTAGAATCTTCCTATATTAAATATAAAGCTTCCATGAAATATATAGAACTTAATATAATAAGAAGAATTACCGTGCTCGAATATCAAAAGCGACAATATAACAATAAATAAATAAAAAAAGAGCAATAGGATACCATTGAAACCATAGAACAAGAAAACCTCAAGTCTCTCAAATATCGGTGAATGATAACCTAGATGACGCTTTCACTAATTTAGAATAGAATAGAAAAAGATATTTATTCTGGGACAAGGTCCCTTAAGAACAATTCATATGTACAATTAAGATATATATAATGTGTCTGGCTACAAGACCAAAGGAATATAATTATTTCTTATTCACAATGATACATAAAGAAAAGAAAGGATATAATAAAACAAAAGAGTAAAATAAATAAATAATAACTTCTGGTGCGTTAAACAAAACTAAACATTGAATTTGATTCATTATTGATCCTTATAAAAATATAAACAACAAATAACAAATTTTCTTTTTAATTTGAAATATCTTATTGAGCGTCTGTTTGGGATGACAGTAGGTACTGGAATAGCTGGGACTTGAACGATGGTAGAGAATAAGCATGGCGGATATGAGTAGGTAAGGAATTCCAGAGAGTAGTAGAGCGGACAATTAAAGGAATGATCAAAAGTTGTTGTTCTATGGGTAGGAATATAAAGGTCGGAATGGCGCAATCTTGTTTGGAGGGAGTGGACTGACGATTTAAATTACAGAAGTCTGTAGATATATGGAGGTAGCTGGGAGTTGATTGTTTGGTAAAGATATGATCCTAGGAAATATTGTCTTCGGATAGAAGGAAGGAGCCACTTTAACTCATTGTATAAATGGGTCACATGAGACCTCTTCGGTGTACCAAGGACAAATCTTAAAAATATGTTCATAATTCGCTTTAGCCTGTCCTCGAGCCAGCCGAGAGGCCACCATATACCATACATCAATAGTCAAAGTGGGGAAAATAAATGAGGATACAAGGAGCTTCACGGGTAGACAGTGGAAGATGACGGGAGCGATGGAAATATTTGAGGATACTTATTGTTCTTGGGAGATTTGGGCAATATGGGGTTTCCAGGAAAGGGTTTGGTCGATGGTAATACCTAGGTTTTTGACAGAGGAAGTGAAGGTAATTGGGTGATCATTTAGGGTTAGACTCGGAAAAGTAGTATGGGATCTGAGGAGGGGATTGGTACCTATAACAATCGCCTGAGTTTTTGTAGCATTTAGACTTAGTTTATTCAAAGTTGCCCAGGCACAGATTCTATCCAGGTCTTTCTGAATATTGGCAAATTTAGACACCTATCTACTTCCGACAACTTAAGTCTACATGTTTTATATATTATATTAATCGGACAAAAGCAAGTAAGAAAAAAATACCAACCTGGATTCTCCCGGCTAACTGTTTATTTTTATAAAACACTATTTTCGAACAATGAGTTCTAAAAAATACTTGTTTAAACACTGAGTGTTCCAACGGAAAAAAAACAACATATTGATTCAGAATTTAAAACTTCATACCTAGTTAAATAATAAAATCACTTGAATAATTATTATTTGGAAATTACTTTAAAGTATATCGTTTGGAAACCAATAACTACGATTCAGATAATGAAAAGCTCATTTATTTATTTTTTATTACTTGTCTTTCTTCTTCTCGAGCAAAAATTATCCCACTGCTGTTTACTTTATGCATGTATTTATAAAAATTCATAAGGTCTAGACATTTAATTATGGTACTTTAAAAATTAATAAGGTAAAATTGCTTAATTTCAGTTTTCGAATTTATCATGGAACTACCTGAATACCTAACTGAAATTACTCGTTTAATTATATAAGTAAAGCGGTATATTAGATGCGCCTATCAACTATCAAACAAACAAAATAAAATAGATCATTATATTCAACCAAAATAAATCAAATTTTTTAAAATATTATATTTGTTTTATTAAATATTATTTATTTAATATCTAGTAATAGTTTTTCGTAGATATTTTATATTTACTAATATTTGTGACGGCATAATGTTTTTTTTGGACTCAGAAGACCCTAAGCAGTAAATTTCCGTAAAAAAAAAAAAAATCAACTTCGAAAAATTTTAGACGATTGCAATATTATCCCTTATTATATATTTCTTGGTAAAGGGATTGATTGAAAAACTAACTTAAAAAAAAAATGTTAAGCCTTGTTTTGTTATAATTCGGTAGGAGTACATTCAGACCGGAATACTTCATAAAAATACACAACAAAAATTTAATGTTAAAAATACTCATAGAGACATGAAATGTCTATAGTTTTTCTGGAAGGAATTAGTCCGGATGGCGGTCATTAAATGAAACAACTAAATAGTTTCAACTATTTTATTTTATTGTTTCATTTAATGACCGCCACCCGGACTAATTCCTTCCAGTAATTCTCAACGGTCAACTAATTACATCCACAATCTATAGTTTTTCATTTGATATTATTGGTTCAGAGGATCATTAAACAAAATCGGCAGTCATTGAAGCAGGATAAATAATGATTTTGAAATCCTAATATACAAAATAATTTAGTTAGCGCATCCCCAAAATAATAAAATATCGAAAATTTGCAAGAAATTAAACAGTAAAAGGAAACTGAATTTTAGTGTGCATTTCAAGGCACTGAGAAATTAAACTGAAGATTTGATAACATATACTTAATCATAACATAACTTTTAGTTTCTTTATATTTTAAACATATTCTGTAGGGTTTTTTCTTTGTTTTCTTTTCTTTGTTGAATTAATTGTTTTATTTTTCTTTATTCAGTTACAGTATTTTATTTTTCTTGTTTTTGTTAATGTATATCTCTATATCTTATAATATAATATCTGAATAATATTATAAGGTAAAGGCTAAGTCTTGAATATGACCACATGTCATCGGGTAATTCGTCTGTTCTCATTATAAATGAATAATTTATTACCATTTCATAACATAAAGTATCACAAATTATTTTTCAGAATCAATCTAGCAATTTACTATGTAATATTATTCAGCAAGTTATTTCGAAAACTAACGACTAAACTGGAATCAAGGTATTAACAAATTAAAATATATGATTGAAACAACATAATTGTTCTAAGCGCATAAATAGAAGTCTTTAATTACTATTTATTTTAAAACATAATTATTTCAGCAGCTCATTAAAACAAAGCGTTTATGTCACTTCGAGTGAATTTTAGGTTAACTATTGCACAAACGAATATTAGATTATTAAATCAGTTTTTGCTAAATCTAATCAAGGGGACAAAAACATGATTTAGCGTTGACAATGCAGGAGCCATTACGCCATTGATAATGGAATAATAACACATTTATCAGGCCACTGCTGTGCGGCCATACTAACGGAAAAATAATTACGGGATATAAAGTACACCTTTCGCCACGGGTATTCCAAATACTTTAATAATAAGCAAATTTCTAGATAATAAATCTTGACAGAGTACTTAAGGTGCGGAATATAAATGTACCAATCCGTGTAAGCCATTAACATTCTGCTCAATATAAATTCAGAAAGTCCGTTATAAATTAAATTCTCAAAAATAAATGTATCAACTAAAAAATATATGAGTCGCATAGATTACTATTCTCGATTTCGGCAATTTTAATTAATCTCAATCCAATAATTACTGGCACATTACAATAATACAATTAAAGCCAATATCCATTTAATTAACGGAAGGGCTTGGAATGGTAATTAGTTATATTATGCTAATCATAATTAGTTTACATGAAAGATATATAAGAGTTTTAGAATTTAACAGGTACAAATGAAATTGAAAAACCTTCGAAAAAATTCTTTATGGAGAAAAAACGTGAATTCTGAAATATCCTTATTTTTCACATTATACTAGCACTAAAGCTACAGATGATTATGATGATGTATCGTGCTAGCCCTCTTGCTAACGGTGAATCTGTTGAAAAATACTTGACGGACCTGATAAATAGATGATCGGTTACCGAAACTATGTCTAAACATTTAAAAAAAATATTCCTTGAACCAGAAAATCAATGTGAAATACAATCGGTATATGCAACTAACTAATAAACTGGTAATTATAGACGCGGCTGACTTTCTAAATATTAAAATTAAAGCCTTATTTTAAAGGAAATTTAATAACGCTGTTGAAAAATTCAATAATCATAATCTTTCCCAAGATATTCCAGCTGCTTTACACTCAAAGTTTAATCCCAATTTTAGGAAAATTAGTAGCTTGAATATGGGGGGAATATGATTTGAAAATAAAGGGACCTATAAAAAAACATATATTAATCAGTCAACTCAGTTTATGTCAACCTAATAAACTAAAAGTGACCTGTTACGGATTCCAAAATAGTTATTTAGATAGTGTTGAATGCCCTATTTGTAATTCAGGCGAATCCGAAGATCTTAATCATTTTTGTTGCAATGCCCTGTTTACTCCGCATCCAAAATAAATATTTGAGGACATATATTGAAAATATGTCAGACAATGACTTCACATAATAGAACATTTGTTGCAGATAGCAAATAAAAAGAAATTTGAACATTTATTTTATTATTATACAGAAAGTTAAAAGCTAAGGGATTTTTTATCTATCTATTCAAGAATAATTTCAATTTAAGCACATTACCAAAATAATAATAATTGAATCTGTAATAGAATTTATGAGTGTTTTGATTTTGTTAAATATTTTTACAGTTACATTTTATTTTGCCTTTTATTATGTATTTATTTTAGTTAAGGAAGCTTATTTTATTATTATTTTTTTAACATTATTTTAGTACAGTTCTAATATATCTATTTGATTTATGTTTAACAGAAATAATTTTGTAAAACTCAACTCCATTTGTATGGGCTAGCCCGAAAACAAATAAAGATATTTATTTATTAAAATACTTGACGGACCTATTCGAATTCTTTTGGACGCAATAAAACTTTATGATAAAACAGTTACCAGAAGAAAACAGTTACCTACCAGCCTCCCCATTCGGTGCCACTGGCAACGCAAATACCTCCTGAAGATGAACTTCTACCTCTTCATAACTTCTACAACCATCAAATTCCTGACAGTGAAAAAGAGAAAACCAGAGAAGAAAAAGATCCTACAAATCAACCTCCCATACACCTTCGTAATAATGTATTGCACACAGGAATGAAGGCTAGAATTGTGTGTTTTTTAATTTTTTGTCTCAATTATATATGTATCAAATTTAACTTTCAAAAAAATCTAAAATTCGAATTCAATGAGAAAAATTATTCTGGAGGGAGAGAGTTTTTATAATAAATTATAACATCTGTGAGATTATTTGGATGTGTTTTTGTAACGATTATTATATTTTTGTACTAGCACTTGAATAAAGGTGATAATGCTGTCAAATCTCTTTTATCTTGCTAAAAGATACAATTATTATTCTTATGTTAAAAAAAATCTGGTGCGGGCAACACACGACTTTCACTTACCTCAATTTTTAAAATCAATGAAAGAATTTTCAAAAACACTTAGAGATAAAAATACGTGAAACTATTAAGGAATTAATTTGCTCTTATGTTAAAAAACGAAAAATTGCATTAAAAAATATTTTTTCTGTTTTCTCCTTTAGTTGGGTATCGAATTCATTGAATTTATATATTTACCTGTTTTTTATCAGCGCTAACAAGATAATATAGTTATTTTTATTGAATCTACAAAATTAAAGGTACTATAGAGAAAGAAAATTTAAAATATCGGCATTTAAGCCCTGTCAGACCATTTTAATCAGAATAAAACCTACATGATATTAAAGCCCATTAAATTTTACATCGATATAGCGAGTTTAATCAAAATCGTAGGAACCGTTTTCGTGAAAATCGAAAAAAGGTGCAAAATGCACGGTATTAAGTGCTTCTTCTGGTAAGCTCATTATGATGAAAAAAGTTTTGTCACGTCTCGGGGGTATAGTTGTCTTAAATATGAAATTTCAGTTTCATAGGACTTACCGTTTCCACCCGGGAGTTACCACACAAACACACACAGACCTTTTTGCGGGATTTGGTTATTTGGACCCTAGGGAACCCTAAAACGTGTATTTCCGTTGAAAACTGGAATTCGAAAATTTTCACGATCGCAATACTTCCCCTTACTATACATAGTAAGTGAAAGTAAAATACGTTTGTTCTTTTCACTTTCAGTTATTTATAAAATGTATTCATCTTGAATATAAGCCCATCTGTATCAATGATTTTGGTGAAGATTTGCTGTAACATCTCAGGCACATACATGTTACCGTTTTCGAGTTTTCACCATTTCAAACTATTTGGAATACTTGGTTATTTCGACTGATGAGACCTAAAATGTTAACGATCGCAATACTTCCGCTTAAACAGAAAAATAACTCGAAACTTAATATTCGTAAAAAAGGTTTAAAGAAATCTAGTTGCAAAAGGTTAAATAAGTCGACAAAATCCTTAATAAAACTGGGTCAAACCGGCAGATGCTAGACAGAGTCAGAGAAGTTAATTCTGCTGACGATATTGCACCACTTCTAAGATGCGGTTACTGTTTTGTTGCCGTTGTAATTACAGAAGGAGCTATTGGATTACTCCCTTGCCTGAAACAGGGAACTGAAAACGAATTTGTGAAGAATATAGAAAAATAAGATCACGATTAAACGCCATCTCTCATTAATGGAAAGGGACCCGACTTTGTTTCAGGGATAAAAGAATCCAATCTTCTAGTGAGTAAATATTGGAACAAGCGAGTCTTGAATAGGAGAAATATTTATTGGGCATCTCAGTCTTATAAACATTAAATATCACTAAAGAAAAAATACAATAGAGAATATCTTTTTATTATATTAATAACAATAAAAATATTTTAGATCCTGCACTTAATAAAATGTATTTAACTCGGAACTTACAATCAGGATTGTCAACAGAGATTTAGAGTCATAAGTACAGAACAAGAAAAAAACAACAACGATAACATGTTAAATTTTACAATGCTAAATTATATAAAATTTAAAATTAATGAATAAAACCTTAAAGCATAAGTTATAAGATCTGATTATGAGGTCGAAATGAATTTAGTACGAGAGATCTCTACAAGGTCGTCAGTATCACAGGAACGTGCTTTGACAACGGTCGGAAATACCAAACCACTTTTCACAATGAGTCATACGACATCGATATGCATGCCAATATTTTCTCATAAAATACAAACTACATAATTATTAGCAAAAAAATAACTAGAATTATAAATATCAGAATTAGTGATTTTTTTTTAAATAAGAAAACACCTTAATTTAAAACAAGATGATGGAATCACAACCAAGAAATATGAGGCAGTTCAAAAAAATATCTAAAAAAATAATTGCAAAATTATAAAATATACATAAATGTATATGATACATTCCTTATAGAATTTTTTTTTTTTAATTTATATTTTATTGAATTTTACTACTGTATATTAACATAAATACAATAAGTATAAGTGTTGAATTAGAATAGAAAGGTTTCTGAAGAAACTACCCAGCTGTAGAAATTCGATGTTTATTTAAGTAAGTAGATACCGAGGCCATCTTCTTTTCAATTGCCTCGGAGGGTTGTCAGGAATATGCGAGGTTGATAGGTTGCGGACAAGAGGGTTCATATGGGCTGGGAGTTTGGAATTAAAATTGGTATATCTGGTACGATAAAGGTCTGCCACAAATGGGCTATTAAGGTCATTATGGATGATTTTATTTGTGACGAAATAAAGAGCATTTAGGATTTTGAGAAGGATTTTGGATTGTAATTAACTAATATGAAGAGCAATAAATTAATCAAAGGTAAATAATCTACCACCAATGCTAATTTCAAAACGCAATGTCTCTGCTTTTGCTTAACCGATTTCAATCACTTTTTTTTTTTCTTTTTTTTTTTTTTACATTATTTATATATTAATTCGGAAAGCGAACAGACTGGTTTTTATAAGTTAGTAGGGATCTATGTATCTTGAAAGCCATCAAATTTTGAATGGGGTTAATTTTATTTTGGTCAATTACAAAGGTTAATTATTGAAAATAATAAACCAAAAGAAATTTATACTAGACTTCTTTTTATCTTCATTCAAATAATTTAAATAAAAATTCCTGATTCCCGAACAATTACCTTTTTTTATCTATCATCAATTATAACCGAGTTATCAGGGAATCACATTTCATATAATTTGTGGCTTGACCATATATTCTTTTATTGATTACAAAGGTTGATTACTGAAAATAATAAACCAAAATTAAGTTATTGCATGAAAGAATACATATACACTTTTTTTTTTTTTTCAGAAATCAACTAACTAACTAGTAAACGTATTATAGATTACAGGCATATAGAACGCGGAATACTTTTCAGGGGTGGAAAGAAATTCAAAATGGAACTGCAAAGTATTCCAGTTCCAGAAAACAATATCCGCACTGGAGGGAAGGGAGGAAGAAGAAATATATATTTCTCGGAAAGGAACGGAATTGAAGGCCGATTCATGGAATTAGTCTAAATCCAGGCTTGAGAGGTCGGTGGGGAAACCATCCAACTTTCTCCATGGTAGGGACTATACCACTTTCTGAGCGAGGCGTCGTCACTTCCAAAAGTAATTTTCGTTTTGTGAAATATGGAAGAAAAGAAAAAAAACCTGCAATAGTTATATTTTATGTTCATATTTGATAAATGATACAAATATAACTAAAATATCGATAAACGCTAAAGTTTGAACTAGGTAGAATAAATAATTCTCAAACGAAAGAACGTTTGAACATTTGGAATATGAAATATTCAAATCAATCAGCTGGAGCCAGTTTCTTTTTTATCATGATTATAGTGAGCGACTTTGTCTGAGAAATATACCACTAGTCTACTGTTTCCAGGGTTCCGAGTTCGAACCCCGGCTGAGTCAGAATTATATAGAGACAATCCTGTGGCACAGGCAGCCTCTATGAAGTGGGTACCCAAAATTGGGGGAAAGCCTGTCGACTGAGCGTTAACATGGCTTAATCACATTCTAACACGGTCTTTGACAGTATAACAGTACGAATCTCTTTTCTTTTAAGGCCGCGCTACATGGTGAGAGGGTAGGTGAAAATCCGTGGGAGGGAGAGCCTGTGAGGGTTCACGAGAGTAGTGAGAGAGGGGGAAGGCAAACATTTTTTTTAACAATAAATTCGGAAAATTACATCAAATATTACTAAATGGTAAAATTACATCAAAACAAACAATTGTAATGTACACATTTTGAAAACACTTAATTCAATATGGAAACTCCATTTTAAGAAATTAAACTTTATTTATAATACAAGTTTTTTTGTTTTGTTTTTTTATAAAAAAGTTGTTAAGAGAATAGGATAAATGCATTTTTATTATTAATATATTGAAAGTATGTGAGAGTGTATAATTCACTATGGCAGACATCTAATCAAACCTTCATATATTTTCATATTTTGTGGATGTAATTAGTTGACCGTTGAGAATTACTGGAAGGAATTAGTCCGGGTGGCGGTCATTAAATGAAACAAATAAATAGTTTTAAATAGATTTGTCAATTAATGTATTTTACAATGTTCCATTATTATTTTTTCCACCCTGTTATCTTTGGATACCTTAAACAGAATTTAGGGATAATTAAGTTGGGAGGTACAGTCAGTTTTTCTCCATATACATCTTCCATCATTGTTCTTACTATTATATAGGTGATATTTCAAGAATTAAATTATAATTTTTTATCCTGTATCATTATTATTATCATAAGTTAAATTTCATTGATTCTTTGTATGGTAGTATTAAGAATTTTAGTCATTGTTGTCAGACCCTGTCCATAAATCAGTACGTATTTTCCATTCTACCTTTTCCTACGTATTTTCCATCCCACCTAACCCCCATCTACCAAACAGTACCTAGTTTCCATTCTCCCACCATGCGGTACGTATCTCCACTCTACTTCATATTTTTATATTTCATATTTCATGTAAATTATTGATACCTGTGTAAATTTTGTTTAGTGAACATTTTTATTTTTTCTGTAAAACACTTTCATTATTGTAATATGGTTCATTGTATTTTAATTAAGTTTTTTTTTTACATACACAGTTCTTCTGTTATTTTTTCAATACCGACGTTCTCTAGCTAAATAGGTTATATAATATTGTATGTAATGTCATTGAAATTATATTCTTTTGTATCTTTTTAGCCCTGATGATGACCCACAAAGGGGGTCGAAACGTTGGCAAACAATAAAATAGTTGAAACTATTTAGTTTTTTCATTTAATGACCGCCACCCGGACTAATTCCTTCCAGTTATATAATATTGTATGTAATGTCATTGAAATTATATTCTTTTGTATCTTTTTAGCCCTGATGATGACCCACAAAGGGGGTCGAAACGTTGGCAAACAATAAAATAGTTGAAACTATTTAGTTTTTTCATTTAATGACCGCCACCCGGACTAATTCCTTCCAGTTATATAATATTGTATGTAATGTCATTGAAATTATATTCTTTTGTATCTTTTTAGCCCTGATGATGACCCACAAAGGGGGTCGAAACGTTGGCAAACAATAAAATAGTTGAAACTATTTAGTTTTTTCATTTAATGACCGCCACCCGGACTAATTCCTTCCAGATTTTCATATTTTACTTTCATATTCTCTTGCCGGGTGCCGCGGCCTTTAATGGGTTTTAGAGGTATAATAATATCCTTTTACATTGTCTCCTGGCTGGGGGTATATAGTTTTTACTGAGTAACTTTTTTTTTTTTTTTAACCTTAAAAAACGCAACACGTTGGACACGCTCCAGGTCTGTTTGTGTTACAAAGATCGAATATTTTCCGACAGTTTTCTAATCAGAAATTTTATTTATTTATTTATTTTTTTAATTTTTAGAAGTATTAGTCAGTAAGACCTACCGCTTAGCTCTATCAGCTATTAGATCGAATGAAAGCCACCAATGCCTAAATGTACATAGATAATCCAAAATAAATATTATTAGTAGATTCGTTATTTCTTTTTTACCGTAAATATTTCATCAATCCACTCCATGGTCCTTAAACTCATTTTATTCTTGACTGAAAAAAAGCAGTAGATTATAGATCGACAAATCCATGATATTTTGTTTTTCACAGTCAGGGAGAAATTCACATTTTTCATGTGCGATCAGTTAAACCATCCTTATACAATGCTTTGATATCGATCAACTTCTGGCGGTTTTTGAAATAAATCACAACAAACAAGAACCTCTAAAATGATTGAAAAAAAAATTTCAATATCAAAACTACAATTCTTTGTATATCAATAACGTCTAGAACTGCGATGTGAACTTTTCTAGACTTATACTATATTACTAGTGCAATTTTCAAAGCTGATAAAGAAACCACCGGCAGTAAAAACGAAAGGAAAAATAGTTAATTAAAACAGTTGTTAGTAAAAAAAAAGTTTAAAACTAATTAAGGACTTGATAATATTCTGTGAACTATTTAAGTTAAAATATACCTAATTAAGGAATAATAAATATCAAGCAATAAAAAAAAAAGAAGACAAGATATCTAATTATGTTAAAGAGATCGATATAACCTCAGTTTTAGTGAATTTTCTAAAGTAAGAAATTAAAAAAACAAATTTATGTAGTCCCCCGGGTCGGTTATACGACACTTTCATCTTATAAGCATGATTTAAGAGGCGTGGTGGAAAAAGTTCTATTTTTTATAACCCTCAGATTAAAAACCTACAAAATCTCTATAGATAAGATCCAGAAATCTTATCAACATTTGATTTACGTTACTATTATATTTATAGTAACAGGTTAGATATTTTACATAACCACACCCTAGTAAGCATATCAAATACGTACCATAATTAGATATTCGTACTAACCTGAACAGGGTGTTTAAAAAGAATATTAATGTAAGGGCATTATAAGCATTATTTTGTTCAAACCATAGATTTCTGCGCCTCGACTCGGCAATTGGAGAAACGAATACATAGTCTAGTTTATATTAATAGTCCTTAGGTGTCAATTATCCTCTTTTTTGCTAGGCATCAATGTCATAGGTAACAAATGATAACAAGGTGATATGTTTTGCGAAGTCCAATTCCCTGATTACAGTGCATATACATTTTAGCAGGTTGAAGTACCGAATCGATCCTCCAAATGGGTAGAACATTCGCAGATTGTCGATACACAGTTTGTAGACACAGGATGTGTATGTGAAGAAAGAGTCCTGGCCGGCCAATCTCGCAATGTTACAAAACTCATTGTATCCGAAGCTTGACGTAGGTAACGTCATATTTCAATAAGTGCACCCTTCTCCCTTAAGTGGTGAGTGAAGATCGAATGAAACCGAACTGTTGGATTGGTCGCCAATGAGCTCACTTGGCATGTCTCAGCTGGGCTCCACAGTCATCGGATTAGACACCCAGTGAATTCTTCCTGAGGGGTTTCGCTCAAGACACCACTCAAACAGGATCTTGAATTGTTGATAAACCGGAGCCGTACGTACTGCCATAACATCAATGACGAAGGACTTTATGTATCGATGTAATATTATTCGTGTGGCGGATGGAGGACATGTAATCTAAACTTGAGGGATTCGTAAAAATTGGGTTTTAAAATAAGTGAGCAGCGTTTTTTTACTGGTGATATTAATAAAATCTTCAGATTCTTTTAAATATTTTCAAATCAATTATATATGGCATACTTTGATCTATTACATTTTGCCTTCTTTCATGTAATTTCTTGTCAGTGGTCATCATTAAGAGTTGAAGGGCGACCCAAGCGCTTTGCTTCTTCCATGTCAAAATTTCCGTTTCTGAACGATGCAAACCACTTACGGACGGTTCTTATAAGCAACGGTTCCTAACATTTTTTCGCCGACCCTATCATTCTATCACTTCAATGGTCAAGGAGCCCCTAATTATCAAATAATTTTAAACAAGTATTGCAAGTGAAAAAGGTGAGATTTCACAGCGTCGACGCTCATGTTCACTTTCAAACGAAGGAGAGGGAAGTGTAGCATTAAGAGACAAGCCAAACTCTGGCACTAAGCTTCAGGAATAAATTAGGTGTAATCAGAATGGTGTAGCATCAGTTGACGTTTAATTCAGACCGCCAAGCATTGGCGACATCCTGGACTCACTGGGATTCCTGCATCACCACATATATTGAGGCTAGTCTGGATTTATATATGTCCATGACCTTAATGTCTAATGCCTATGAATTTCTCTTAGCAGTATCTCCCTCTACTTTTTCTTTGAAAATTGTCTTCAGGATTGAACAAGTATGCTGTGTACTCATAGCAACTCAGAGAAGTTGAGCAGCAGACCCAAATGGGGATTTCTTCTTCTTATTTACTACATTAAGACTGACTGTATAAAGTTTATCGTGTTTACACTAATAACTGTATAAACGAATGAACGACAAGCAATGGACAGTTAGTCCAGTTCTTTGTGCTTTAGTGTATCATCTCTGTATTCATCATTTGTCTAGTTCTGTGTGTTTTAGTAGTGTGACTGAATACTGTGACACAGTTCAATTTACGATTATCATGTGAGACACCATAAATTAATTCTCTTTTGCAGAACAAACATACGTGTTTTTAACTAATGGCAGGTGCATATAAACGGTGCTGCTGTTGTTCAAAGATATCTTGAAAAATTTCCTAACCGAAAACCGGACCTGTTAAATGGCCACTATGATTTTAGGATTTAACGCCATTAATTATTATGTGTAGGGTTGGATGAAGTCTTTGGTTTATGTTTATCCTGTGGCAATTGGACACGCAAGAAGGGCTAAGAAATCGGAACGTGGAAGCTGATGCTATACGAAGAGCCCGAGAAACATGGATTCATCGTGCTGAATGTTGCATTCAACAAAACGAAACCTCCTTTGAACAGTTATAAATGTTGTAATAATAATAAATAAATAGTAACAATAAATCTTTAACCTTTAATATATGTTTAATGAATGTTGGATATAAGTTAATATAATTATGTTATGGTTTTGTGAACAATACCTAAAATAGTTTCGTGCAATTACGAAACACTCTATATAATGATTTTAAATATAAAAAATAATTACAGGTAAATATCATATTTAAAGTGGATTGTGATTTTAATTCGTTAAGAACTAGTTACACGTGATCAGGCGTAGAACGTACAAAAAATAATGGAAGCGATTTCATGCATGTATCTAAAGACGAGAATCAAGGCATTTATATCAGAATATAATAAACAGGCTCTCTAGAATGAATACGAATCTTACATATGATGTATCTTATTATTAAACATTCACAGCACGAATTTGATACACAAGGCGCTTAAAATGCTAAAGCCTCTCTCCATAAAGAATTTCTGTTAGGTAAATACGACTCCTTCTGTAATCTGAAATCACAGTTCTTAAGGCCCAATTACTTTCTCTTCTGAAACAGGGGAGATACATACAAAAGAACATAAGTAAATCTTATTAAACACAGATCTTATTACGAAGAGGAGTTGGAATGATAAACGAAATAACAAAGGAGCTTGCTATCAAAGGTTCTGAACAAGAGGATTCAGCATAACATTACTTACATGAATATGTTATAATACAAAATAAGGTATAAAAAAATATGTTAAATATAATTATAAAATAATGTTAATATAAATAAAATAACTTATTTTATAACAATTAAATAATGAAAGGGGCAACATTAGGAAAGTGATAAATCTTCCTAAAATTTTATAATGATTGGGTTTTTTCAAAAACATCAGATATTTTATGTGTTCTACGTCATCACAGCCTATTTATTATAACGCATATTCATGCAATTTTCGTGTAAAAACCAGTATTTAGCTGGAAAACAAATTTATCGTAAATGTTACTTATCAATATATAGATAAATAACATTTACCATAAGTATGTTTTTCAGCTGAAAATCACAGGAAAATCACTGGTTTTCACACGGAAATTGCAAAGCAAGCATCCAAGTGCGTTTTTATCTGAAATAAAACGAGGGGTCATCTGTAGCATGGTGGTTAGCATAACAGACTCCTATGCCAAAGGTCCCGGGTTCAAACCCGCAGGTAGCCCTGGATTTTTTAATGGAGTAAAAAATCTTTAGTTATGCTGTCCTTCGGAAGGACGTTAAAAGGTGGTCCCGAGCCTAGTGCGATGTAAGGTACTCGTTATAGATCCTATCCTAATTAAACCTGGATAGACAACATTTAGTACTCCCACTGTAGCATCGTCCGATTAGCCACAGCAGCATTAAGGGACGTTAAATAAATAAACAAAAAACCAATCTTAAGTAAAACGGGGACCGATCATAAAATGTCATAGGTATGTTTTTCAATTTTAAAACAGCGGATAATGTTTTTTTTTTTAAGTGATGATTTTGTTACTCAATTCTCTCACTATTCATGATAATGCAATAATTCATAAACAAGCATTAAGTTTACAATACAAATACATAAAAAAAATTTTTATTCTATTTGTATGATACACCTTTTAAGTGAGGACGTTTTAAATGGAAAAAATGACTGTTTTTAAATAAATAAAAAAAATGTATGGCTTCATCTGTATCTGCTGATATAGTTTACGTTGATGGACATTACTTCTTTATTTAACGGAGGATATTATGTCAATTTTGCCACATAAACTGTTTTAAAAAACAGTTGTCAATAAACATTTAGAATTGTCCCTGTAAAACACCTGAGTTATAAGAGCTCTGCCGCCGATATGGGTCACGTAATATTTTTTATGATCACGCGAGGTTCTTAGCAAAAACAATGTTCGATATTTGTGTAGCGGCTATAAAGTGTAAAATATAGCCAAGAAATAAAAACCAACTCCTTTTCAGGAAGAATATCGAAGCCATAAAACACTAATAGGAAAAAGCAAGTGATAGTTTATCTGGATAGCTTTATCTTCTATACACTGTCTCAGCGGAATTTCAGTTTCAAAGAAGAAAGGGAAATATAACATGTTTATCCGAAACTGATGATCTGACGAGGATGTTTTCGATGGTATAACAAAAAGTATCATTATTTTCCAATGGAATATAAATCGAAATCAAATTTATTTGAATGAAGCTTAATTAGCAAAAACAATTACCTCTTTAATTAGTTGGTAACTGTAAAGATTTATTCTAAACACCTCTAAGCTCTTTTCACAGTTAAATTTAACCCGAGACTCATTTAGGGCAAAGTAAAGGGGATGGATGAATGGAGAATTCCAGATAGGTCGCGGAACACGGGAAACTACTTTGTCAATTCCTAAAATTTTCAACTATTTCCTAGCCAATCTAATCTACCGATCCAACTACAATCACTCTAAATCTCTAAAAAAAAAAAAAAAAAAGTTCAATCCCAGAGACCAAGTGCTTACTAATTCAAGATTAATTAGATTATTTATTTGGTATATTTATTTTTTACTGGCAATTTTTTTTTATATCTCATTCACGTTGGTCACATAAAATTAGTAATGAAAAAAAAAAAAAAAAAAAAAAAAAAAAAAAAAAAAAAAAAAAAAGAAAGAATATATATATATATATATATATATATATATAATGCAGGGTAGTTAACGCATTTATTAATAATAATTTATGACAATGATGAGAATAAATAACCTATTTTTCGTTATAATAATAGAAGCAGTAGTAATAAGTATCTTATTATTTTTTTTTTTTTTTTAGTATTTTAATTTTGATTACATATTTTTTTAAAAGCAAAAATAAGTATTTTTTGATAAATAAGTTGGTAAGTCAAAAAAAATGGTTTTCTTAAGTTATGCATATTGTAACCATGCCTTCCCCCAACATTCCCCAGGCCTTATCCAAACATTCAAGTAAGTAATAAGTCAAACATTTTCTCTTTAATCGTGAATATATAACATATGTAAGATAAATAGGTTGTTTAGATTTATTCAGATACTATTTATTATATATTCATTTATTGCCATTCTGGCAACTCTTTACTAATTAGCTATAATAAATAGTTTTGAGCTAATTGAAAACAAAAGTCAAATATTTTAATATGAGTTAACCTTAAATAATTTTTTGTTTTTTTATTTTTGCACAAGGATCCTCTCTTATTACCAACACATAAGAAAAAATTACGCAGAGTTCAAATCTTTCGAGTAAACGCATTTGATGTCAGACAATAGTTATTTATATATTTTTACATACATAATACAAGCAAAACTATTTTAAGAAAAATAGCTCCCAAATATGCATCACTATAAAGGGGGAGTAAATATAATTAATGTTTCGCTGTCATAATTTAATACATCAAACTGCTGATTCTATTGATATTGCAAAAGCTTACATTTCACAAGATAATACACGGTTGGCCGATAAAGCAAGCACTATCATTAGTACGTTACGGTCTGTAGGCACAGGACATATTCAGCAATTACATCTAATGCCTAGAAGGTTTTATCTGTTAAATTAATTTTTTTTTTAAATAAATTAGTAATTAAGAACGAAAATAAAAAATAATTAAAGGAATAATACAATAAAATACCTTGAATTATAAGTAATAGTAATTTAAAAACTAGAAGTTAATAAAATCATAATATAAGAACTTGAGTGATTTAAAAAAAAAAAAAAGGATTGAAAAAAATATTCCAATAAGGACTTCTTACATTGGATGAAACTGACTCATAAATAATGCTTTTTCTGATGATTTTATCCTAAAATTACATTGAAAATTCACCATAATAATAATTACGATTTGAAAATTACAATGTTATAATTTATAATTAAAAAGATATTTATAAAATTTTACAAATATAATGTTTTTTTTTAAATTCATATAGATTCTTCTTAATGTCTAACTAATACAGTGGTTTTTAAATTTTAAGGAGTAATACATGCGTATTCACAAGCATAACTTCCGTAGCCAATTAAATAGGGCGTTTCTTATTTTCTTATATGAAACGATAAACGACAAATTTATACTATCAGTATTAACCTATATTTCCTTCATATCAGGACACTTATATTTTTTGATAAGCATTTTCGATTGTTTCATAGCCTTTTATTCGGATGATAACGTTTTTTTTCCTTTAGAACTCCAAAAATAGACAGGTCCAATATCGAGTCGAAATAAAAAAGTGTTGTGTCCTCAAAACCGTTAACTTTCACCAACAAATATGGTCTCTTGTCAATCTGCCTATCGAAAGAAAACAGAAAATCTTGTTACTTTCCATATGGTATAACAATGTTGCATTCTAAAGAAGTGATAAAATTCATATTCTAACTTCATGATATTTTCTTTATTATTATATTTTGTAAAATGATAAAGATGATAATACCACTTAAATAATATGGTAAAGATACTTAATTTTTTTTCAATAGTGTGTGCGTATATATAATATATATATTATATATATATATATATATATATATATATATATATATATATATATATATATATATATAATATTGGAGAGAGAAGTGATAATCTGGCGTGTATGACTCATAACAATAAAAGCCGTGATCAAATTTCTTGGCCAACCTTGAACCTGAGCTGACCGTATTAAAACCTAAGGAATCTTCTTACGACTCAGATTTATGATTTTTTTTTTATTTACTAAAATTAAGATGGTTATAACATAACGCTGTATTATATATTATCGCATGTAAAATTTAGGTTGATCGGAAATTTTTAATACCTAATTAATAATCATGTTAGAAGCACATTACTTAAGTTTTGCATTTTATTATTAAAGGTAATGTATCACTAATTGAGTATAAATATTAATAAAGTATAAATATATTCTTTTTTTCTTTAATATGCATAATAATTTAAATAAGTTAGTGCGTGTTTTATACGAAATAAAAACTAAAATTTTCTGAATAGACCTAAGTAATATAGCATGCTTATATTAAGATAATATATTTGCTCAAACTAAGTATATCATAAAATAGTAATAAAAAAAACATAAAATTTAAATTCTACATTAGCACATATAAAATGATTATGTAGACATGCGTAAATAAATAGATATGGATGTTTTTTTTCCATATTCTAAAGAAAGCATTGAAAATATTTAAAAAATGTGCCGAAGAATATTGGAAATCCAGAATGCCACTGGAAAATGCAATCTATTCCTGCGGTCGGAAACTGATAGAATGTGAACAATCTTATTTCCACTTCGCTGTAATCTTCTCCGCCGAGAGATGCACAAACACGAACTTCTATTCTGTCTCAAATTATGTTGAAGGTGTCGAATAAAGAAGGAGAAAAGTAATTATTCACAATTTTTATCACCAATGAAGTTTTTTTGCACAAGAACTAGATCATATTTTTATTTTAGAACTTGAAGAAAGGAGCGAGTAATTAGCTATAATGGATAAATATTTCATAGCAATATAAATTAAGTCGTGCTAATAATTAATTTTTATATCAATAATTATTAATTTTAGGGAATTTTTCAAGCATCTAATTAAGTAGAGATTCACTCAAAGCCTCCTTCGGGTACGTGAGACCCACCAATCAACTAGTAGGCTCTCACAAGAGCCTACACGGCCTATCGCGCCACCGGAAAAAATTAAATTAAATAAATAATTTTACTATTATTTATTACTCAAAGCAAATGGCTTCGTAGGCGTTACACCCACGCCCGAATTGCCTGACAACACATTACTTAAGCGGCAAGGAAAATTGTTTGAAAAATTCACGACAATTTACATCAACCGAAACATTTAGTGAGTTATAAAAAAATGAGGTCAGAAAGGATTTTCACGTTTAATTTATTTTATTTGAATAGCCTCTTCCTCTTCGTTATATTACTTTTAGAAATTTCGATCTTGTAAACATTCCTTTTTGTAATATTTTCGTTAAGTTTTTAAAACTATTTTCTACAATAATTTGACAATGAGTCGTGAAGGTGTTAACATGTAGAAAATACCATCATCCTAGTTTGTATTTGTTCTGAAATAAACAAAGTTACAGGAGTTGAGGAATTTTTACGAAAACTTTTTTTTCTGCAGAAATTATAATTTTACAATTCAAGGAACCTGTTGAGTCTTACTTACTTCATTCATTAGGCGATGTCTTGTGCGGACACCTAATGTAAAGCATATCCTTATCGCATTGTTAGTTTTTGGTTTAGATTTGACACTTAAGAATTCGTCTTAGAAGTAAAAAAAGATTTTTCCGACACATTTTTTCAGCCGAGAAGCTGATTCGATATAAAACAAGGTATTTTTCAGGAAAACGTTTTATCCTGGTTTTAAATTAATCAAAGAATATAGAATAATTGGTAAAAACCCAAGAAAATAAAAGAAATTCTGAGCGGTAAAATTAATTAAAATTAGACGATTCTAAATGGATTAACCATTACCAATTTTATAATATATTTCTAATGTACAAGCATAATTACATCGTATTTAAGTATGAAAATGTATTATACCTATTACATAGCGATATATTAATATTATTTTGATTAGTTTCAGTTACTATTGATTATGAACGAAAATCGCAATTAACACTAATTTATCAGCATCACGATTGAAAAAAAAAAACAATATTAAATATGTTCGATGCCTCAATTATGAGCGTAATAAGGAACTCTCAAAATTGTACTCGTATGCGTAATGCAATCGTAGGAACAACTTAAATATTTACTGTACATAATAAATTGTTCATAAATTAAATTATAAAGTCGTTATTTTATTCAGATTTCTATTCAATGTAAAATGAGATTTAAGGAAACAGGAAATAAAATAATTTTTAAAAAACTCGGAGAAGGATTTCAATTAGTTCATCAATGATATACATAATTCACACCCACCGATTCGGCCCAATTAGCTAATGAGTTAATGCTATTCACGAACACGCCTTCCCACGCCTTCGAATGCGTGAACTGAAGTCATCTTGGCCCGGAGCATGACTCTTCTTACAAAAAATAATACTTTTTTTGTATTATTTTTGATATGGAAACATTTTTTCTGTTTTTATTGAAAGTTTATGGAAGAATTATTAGATTAACTGCTGGACATTACTTTTACTTACCTATATATGAAATATATAGTAAGGGAATGTATTTCACTCGTGAAAGTTTTTGAATTCGACTTGTCACCAGAAATACACGTCTTTGTCTCTGTGAGGTAAGTCTAGAACAAACGAAACTATACATGGGATAAGTTATAGCAGCTTTTTATTAAATCGCTACGAAAGTGTAGTTCATTATGATTGCAATAGTCTGACAGGGCTTAAATGGTGATATTTAATGTCTTCAAGTACTTACTTTAATTTGCACATAAAAATAATAAACTATAGCACGTTATAGAAGATAGAACGTAGAAACAAACTCATAAACTTTAGGAAATAATTTCCTATATGAAGAGTAAACCTTTAAATGCTACGATGCGTAACTGAAGTCATTGCCGAATGACTCTTCTAAAAAAACATACTTTTGTATTATTTTGATAGAACATTTTTCTGTTATTGAAAGTTATGAAGAATATAGATACTGGACTTATTACTTACCTATATTGAATTCATAGTAAGATTTTCACCGTGAAGTTTGAATTCGACTTTCACCAAAATCCTCTTGTCTCTGTGAGTAAGTCTAGAACGAAAACGACACTAAATAGAAAAGTTATAGCAGCTTTTCAATAAAATCGAAACCAAAGTTGAGTTCATTATGATTAATATCTGACAGCTTAAGGTATATTTAATTGTCTCAATACTTAGCTTAATTACATTAAAAAAAAAAAAAAAAAAAAAAAATCTTGCTTGAAATAACTCCTAAATATTCAAGTTGAGCTAGTTTTATTAACGACTACAGGAGAAAAGTGGAAACATATTTGTTTATGCAATTTTTTTGTTTTCTAACACAAGAGTAGTAATATAGATGTATAATATACCGTTGGATAACTGAAGATATAAAATAAAATTGTAAAAGTTAATGGAGAGTGATGAAAAACCGATAAAACTAACTGATTGTTTTAGATAAAAATATAATACGATTATTTAATAAAACACACGTTTCCACCCGGATGTTATGTGATTGATTCTTCGATTTTTCTTTCATCTAAATGTATTTAAAAACTTTTAAATTAATTTTAACAACGGAGGTATGTGAAAGTCGTGTGTTGCGCGGAGCAGATTTTTTCAAAGGCTATTTTTATCCTATAAACGTTCCGCACCTTATGCAATTTTTAATAGCACCCGTGCGAACCGGGTTAATTTACTTTCCGTTGAAATTCCCCTTCGGTGAACATAACGGAAACATACCTTCAAGTTTATGGGCTTATAACAACTCTCTATTAGCATGTACTTCTTTTGTTGAATACCAACTTTTCTAAAAACATCGTGTATTCCAACGGTAAATAATACGTCCATGATGATGCCTTGATTACAGAAAATCTAATTTTCCTCATCTAAAGAAAAGAAAAGAATGCTCTATAAGATTTCAGAAAAGCGTATTACATTTCTTCGCCAGGTTTCGGATTAGCGGAAAGTAAAAAATAGCGAAATCATTTTACGTTTTATATTTTTAAGTTTATAAGCTTCTAAGAGCTTTCAATTAATTGTACGACTTATTTATTATTTTTTTTTTTTATTTTTTAATTTTCAACGGTATGCGTAATATGTCTACACAACTACTCATATTCTAGTGAAAGGTTTTTATATTTATTCATTTCAGAGAATTAATTATTCCATCTTGAGAAAACGTAAACCGCAAAGGAAGAAGGAGCAGGGTCAGACCTAGACTTCATGGCTGCAGATGTAGAGGAGACCTCCGGTCGTTGGGTGTCAGCGGACGGAGAAGGGCAGCCAACAGGTCAGAGCGGAGGAGGATCGGTGAGGAGGCCAAGGTCTACAATGAACTATAGCGCCGTTAAATAGATAGATAGAGAAAACGTAGAAAACACAACTCATAAACGTTTAGGAAATAATTTCCTATATGACAGAGTAAACCATTTAAAAATCCGTCGAGTGGTTAAGAACTAAGAATCGCACAACATTTGTATACTTAAAATTATTTAAAGGCGGGTTTTACGTGCGCTATCGCTCATAGATGCTACATTTCATTCTTGATTTCAAGAAAAATTAATTTTGACACAGTTCTTTTTCCATGAATAAAAAAAAGTCGTTGATAATTATGTGAACACATGGCTTTGGAAACTAAAATCGTAATCAACTTCACCTGCAACAGATTCTAGGTGGGGTTACCTGTAGCATAGCGGTTAGCATAAAGCCTCCTTTGCCCAAGGTCACGAATTCAAACTCTCAAAGGCCATAGGATATTTGATGTGAGCGAAAAATCCTTAGCTATGCCGTCCTTCGGAGGGGACGTTAAAGGTCGTCCCGAGCCTGTGCGATGTCAGGTACTTGTTTAAGATCCCTATCCTAATTAACCTGGATAGGCAAACTGTAGCAAAACCCACTGTAGCTTCGTCCGATTAGCCACAGCAGTATAAAGGGGCGTTAAATAAAAAACAAAACTGATTTTACGTCCTACAGCTTATTTGCTTTCCCATTTCATTCTCTCCCACAAGCTAAAGGAGTACCACAACATAACGTCTGAAGTATTTTTGCTATTCCCTTTAGAAAAGCGATATCCCAGTGTAACCTTGCACCTCAAAATTGTGTAGATGGGAACGCTCTTGAGATATTGCATTAAGATCTCACATCTCTATTACAGCTCGTTTGTTTGACTTAGAGAACTAATATCTCAGATTAAACATAGACAATAACCAAAACGGAATGTGCATAGAAAACTTAAAAGATAAGAACTTACCAGAGAATGCTGTCTGATTTCTAATCTCTTGAGCTGCAAATCCTCACACACCTTACTGAACTAACGATTAGCCAACAACACTACAAAAACCTGTCGGGATATTAGAAAGAAAAAATAATACGAATGCGGTTTCTTTTAGAATAATGAAAGTTCTTTAAAGCGATTATCAATGGACTATAGTTTGATTCAAATTTCATGAAACAGAACTTATAACTCCGCCAGTCAATCCTAAATTCTCAACTAATACAAGAATACATTATTAACCTTAAAATCACATTAATGAAAAGTCTCTTTCATCATATTTACTATTAGTTAATCCGGTATGCAAAAAAAAAAAAAAAAAAAAATTCCTTTCTTTAAAATTATTTTAGGAAACTCTGGGCTAACATTTATGAGTATACCTATAAGATTTACCATTGCAAAACATGTGATGCTTCTACCTACCAACTGACAGTAATCCTCAAAAACACCACTAAGCCATCTCACAATAACCACTAAAGATGGTATTAATAATATTCATAGATTTTTTATAGAGGAGTTGGATAGTTTAATGTAGATGTATAGGGAATTTCGCTACGAAGCTCCGATCCTTGTTTCGATTCAGGATAATTATATTCTCTGTTATAACAACGTGGGTCGACTCGGAGGTAGTGAGAACCCTCCTGGGGCTCAACAAGCAGAAAAAGGCAGTTCCAGCGTAATCTCAGCCAAATCCGTACTAAATCTAATTTTCCCTTCTTGAGTTGTACTGGGATAAGCTGGCATGTGGTTAGGTATATGATGGGCACTCGAGGATAGACATAAGCGATAATTAAGATTCCTCTTCGGTACCTCGAGGAGGTCTCCAGTGACCCACAAATACTGCGAATTGAATCGGTTCCTTCTCTCTCCACACGTAGACAATATTCCCTAGGACCATACCTTAGCCAAATCAATATCTCTTAATACCTGCCATACACCTACAGCATTCAACAATTTAATTCCTCAGTCCGCACTTGAAACTAGATCATATCATTTTGACTTTTACATTTCTACTCACAGAACTTAAAACTATTGATCATTCCTTCCCTATCCGCCCTACGAATATTACACTGGAATTCCCTACCTACTTATATTCGCCATACTTATACTGATTCCTCATTCAAATACCACCATTTCCAATACCTTCCGACAACTCTAACATATACCTACCCACTGTGAAACTTCAGTTCAATTATGGTATTTTTGATGTAAGAAATAATTATTTATATCGCCCAAATTCTATCTTATTTTAGTTAACAACTACTTTAATTTATCTTTCGCTTTCTCTTCCTCTCCGCTCCTTTTTGTTAAAATTTCACATTTATTTCCACAACTTTGAAAGTAATAACTAATTTTATTAGTCTATCAGATAGGCAAATTTTATAGTCTATTCATAGTACAAGTTTGTAATTGTTAAGGGACCAAGTTCTAAAGTAAAGGTTTTTTAAATATTATTTCTATTACGTTTTATAGTTTTGAAAAATGGATAATAAAATCTGAAAAGTAGAAGATAAATATTCACGAAACGTTACTGGAAGAAGACTGAAGCATCTTTAAATTTTAAAACTAAGGTTCACTTAATGGCGTCTTATTTAATTATACGAACGACTTTAGAATTCCCATTTTCTGAGAGCGGTGAAATAGAAAAACCTATTTGTAGTCTATTCAAGCGAACTGGGAGATAACCTACAATGAAAATAGATAAGAAACAGGAGGTCCCACACACTATCAGTTGGTGGGTGGGAGGGGTTGCCAGAGGTAGAAGTAATCTCACAACTAATCCGCTTCACCAAGCATTTTCTTATCGACTTGTGGAAACAGCTTTGTGTTACACTTCTGTTTACTTAGCTAATTCCGGCAAACGACAAAATGATATCGGGCAGGAGAAACAATAGGGCTTCAATGTGCATGACAGAATTCCGAATAACACCACTATCAGTTTTATTAAACCAAGTCTCTGCGTTAGATTGAGTGGTTTTCATGGCATGTAATTATATAAATTCGATGAATAAACATGCTTTAAAGAGTATTTCATTTTCTGTGCATGGTAAGAAACATAACGTGTTTCTTGGACAAAGGTTATAAACAACCCCCAGTTCATAGCCTAGTGCTGTAAACATTCAACAATTGAGACGTTGATTTCCTAAAGGTACTAAAGGACATTTTTTACGAAATTGATATTTTTACATATTTATATTCTCCTCATTTAGTTTTATCTGAATCTTAAATTTGGTCGTATCTAATAACCACTCATGTCCTTTAATAACGTGATTTAGAAATGCTATTAATTTCTTAAGATACTAATTACACATTTAGTTTCATTCCAAATCATACCAGAACATTTCATTTCATAACTTTAATATGGTTTTATTAATATAGTAAAGAAATAATTCTAGAATACGAAAAGAATCAAATTAGCTGGTTTAATAATACAGTAATGAGAGACTTTCGCGCTTCCTATAAAATTCCCCAGAATGGATATAGTACCTTGGAAATCATCGTCTCAATTATTCCTAAAAGGAATAATTCAATCCTTACTTATGTTGAGTACTTATAGAATTTCGTACTGTTTTCTCGGCTAACAACCGGCATGGAGGCTCCCCATTTTTTTGATAACCACTTTATAGATGATGAGTGTAACCTTAGGAAGGCTTCCATACCCCAGACTAACCTAAAGTCTAACCGGTCCCGGAACAGTAGACTATACAGTATCTTAATAAAAAAAAACCTGTACCAGCTACAACCCATGAAGTCTGGCCAGTACATATAGAGATTCGTACTGTTTCTAGGCAACGGCAGTGAATGAGGTATTAGGCCTAACTTATACTTTATAAAGAATAAATAAATTATTCTTATCTGCAAATCTTTTCTGGCCAATACTCTTAGTGTGTTGCAGCCGTTTAAGTCATCTTCGCCTGAAAACATGCGCTGGAAAAATCTTTTTAATCTTAATTTGTAGATACCAAATTAAAACAAAAACTAACAATAAGATAAGGACATGCTTTGTATTTTTCTTTGTAACTTTGCAATAACCCACCTTTGGAAAATTATATTTAAAAAAAAGGACAATGCTTATCAGTCAAAATTTCTACAACCAGTAGTGCATTGTTAAGGCTATACGAGAAACAAAATTAGGGAACGTTAAAAGGTGGTCTCGAGCCTGTGTGATGACAGGTATCGTTAAAGATCCCTATCCTAATAAAACCTGGATAGGCAAAATTTAGAACTCCTATTGTAGCATCGTCCGATTAGCCACAGTAGCATAAAGTGACATTAAATAAATAAACTGCGTATACACTTATTTGTAAACTCTGTATTTGTTTTATTTATATATTCTGTTTTTTGTTATTTTATACATAAGATTATTTTATTTTTCATTTTATGTAATTTGACTTCACCTGTTTTTTTCTGTAAATATTTAATTAATGTGGTCTAAAAGCATAATAGTTTTTGTCAATAATAAAAAATTATGATCTTTCGAATAAAAATTGTTTTATCAAAAATCCAAGTATTTTCTTGTATAGAGCAAGGATAAATCTTTTCCATTAACGACATGCCATAATTTTACTAATGTCATCGAATTGGCTGATAGTCATTATTTTAAATTAGTGGTATAAGTGATTCAAAGTTTAAACAAATAATTATCAATATTATTAATTAAAGATAGAGTTTAATAGTTTATTATGAAATGCGAGAACTACGCTATTTCCTGTCGCAACGAGTACAAGGTTGCTGATGATAAGATTTGTATCATCAGTTTCCGGGTTAGCTAATAGAGCCGAGCTGTACTATAATTTAAACATCAAAAATTAGATAATACTTTCGATCGATTTTGTTGTTTAAAAAGAAATAAAAGCATTTCAACTATAAATTCAGCCAACATTCAATGGATAGTTTTAAAATATATTTATGAACATAATTCATACTAAAAAAACATATATTTTTTTTTACTAATTCAATTTTCTGTTATATTAGCAATTAATGAGTTTTCATGGTGTGTTATTTATGTATGTTAACGCTCATAGTTTTATTAGGTATTGCCTAAAATTGAGGATATTTTTGAAAACAATAAAATATAAAAAGGTTTTCAGTAAAACTTAAAAATTGTAAATTATTACGTAAGTTTTTGTATTTTTTTTTTTTTTAAACCACAGAGGAGCGGCATGGTCTAGTGGATAGAGCTTCTGTTCTCCGGTTCCTGGGTTCGAATCCCGGCTGTGGCAGAATATTATTTATTATGTTGATTCGGCCAGAGGCGACCCTGGGTATGGAGAACCCCTGGCGCAGCCCAGCCTCTTTAAAGAGGTATCCAAAATTGGGAAAAAAACTGGTGGCTGAGCGTGACCTAATCACCTCCTTGCACGGCCGTTGATCTAGAAACAGTACGTATCCTCTAGATGTACTGAGACCTACATGGGTTGTAGAGGTACAGGTTTTTTTTTTTTTTTTAATATTCATTTAACACTACCACTACGTTATGCTGATGTGGCTAATCAGAAGATGCTACTGTGTGAGTATGAAATTCTGCCTGTGTAGATTTAATTAGAATAGAAACCTTAAACGAGTAACTGACATCGCACAGGGTTGGAAAAATCACTGTACCTCCCATCTAAAGGGCGGCATAAACAATAATACCTAACTCCCCCTAAACAGTCCTAGTGCCATCTGCTGGATTCGAACCCGTGACCTTGAACATAAAAAGGGTTCATGCAAGAAACCACACCAACGGTGCCTGTAGTCACTGGTTCCCCAGAATTATAATGAGTTACTTTTGACAGTTAAAAAATAAATAGTGAGTAACGTATGCTCATTAGTATTTTCCTGATCAGGTAACAAATACCACTTGCTAAATTAAATTTCGTTATTTTTTAATCAGATAATTTTTTTAAAATTTTGTAAATTGATATTATTAAAATCGTTTAAATTGTAATAAGTAAATCACTTAAATTACACATAAAGCAAATAACCATTTTTCTAATTTGCAGCCTGTTCTTTCAAATACAATAAAGTGCTGGTAATTTTGGAAATTGGAAATAACATCCAATACTCTCTCGCTTTTGAAGTAAACAGCGAAGTCCCAGCTGCTCCTGAGCCCAATTTAATGAACTTGGAGGGAGTCTCTCCATTTTCTGTTAGGACTGTTCCTTGTTATAGGGGTGGTCCCATTATTGAAAGATTGCTTATTGAGATTAAAAATTAATTAAGGGAATTTTTTAGATAAATCCTTATTTCGTATTAGTTAATATTGTTTATTTACTATCGTAAAAAAAATCGACTAGGTTTATAACATTGCTTATCACCAAGTTATCACTATAAATATTTATACATGACGAACAATATTGTAAAAAAAAAATCTAGTTCGCGCAACACACGACTTTCTCTTACCTCCGTTTAAAATCTATATAAGATCATTTAAATAAATTTATAGATATTAAGAGGTAATTACACTGAGTTTCAATGATACATGTATTTCATTAAATAATCTATTATACTGCTATAATGTAACAATCCGTAAGTTTTATTCGTTTTTCGTTAATCTCTATTACCTTTACAACATAAGATAATATTTTTTTCTATAATCTTAAGCTTTCCAATGGTATATTATACGTCTATATTACTCTTATTATCAAAAAACAGAAAATTACAAAAACAAAAATTAGTTTAACTATACTTAACAATTACAGTTTCACTAGTATATTTACACAATACTTTATAAATGCTAAAAAAATGATATAGTTAATTTCTTTAGCGAGTTTAAACAAAATCGTTAGTGCAATTTTCGATAAATGCAAAATTCATGGTATAAAGTGGCCGATTTTGTGTGTCCAATCTATCAGTGCAAGTGTGTGGGTGTGTTTTCTTTAAAAACGGCTCAAACGATTTCGATTAAGCCCGCTATATATCTGCAAAATTTAATGGATTTTAATATCATTTTGGTTTCATTCTGATTGAAATAGTCTGACAGAGCTTAGATTCCGATATTTTAAATTATCTTCCTTTAAAGTACCTTAAATTTATATTTATAAAAAATAAATAAATAACCATATCAACTTGTTGGTATTGATAAAAAGCGAGTAAATATAAATTGTACAAATTCGATATACAATTAAGAGAGAAACGAGCTAAATATTTTCTTAATGCAATTTTGGTTAATTCGAACATGAGAAAAGTAATATAGTATAGTATATACCGTTAAAAAAGACGATAATGATCCTGTTACAGCCTCCCACACTCTTCAATCCCACATCCGAGACCTTGAAGTATGGTGTCAGAATTGGAGGATTAAAATTAATTCTAACAAATCCCACCAGATATCATTTACCCTTCGTCGTAAACCCATGACTTCCTGCCCTACAGTATCCTTTAATGACACTCCACTAGCCCCTGTTGAACAGATTCGATATCTAGGACTCCACCTTGACAAACGTCTAACTTGGAATCCCCATACAAGACTGAAACGACAAGAAACTGCCTGACGTTTTCGACTACTTCAACACTTACTGGACAAACCTTCCAACCTACCACTTAATTACAAAAGACTTATTTATATGACCATCATAAGACCGATATGGACTTACGGAATAGAGCTATGGGGCTCTACTAAACCATCGAATTCTTCTCGTATCCAATCCTTTCAATCCAAAATCCTTCGTAAAATCCTTAACGCTCCTTACTTTGTCACGAATAAGCTCATCCGTAAAGACCTTAATGTCCCATATGTTTCTGAATTAGCACGAACCAGGTATCAATCATTGCATGAAAAACTCCATTTCCACTCTAATCCACTAGTTTCTATTCTGTCATCCTCTTCCATTCCTGACAATTCCCCGAGGCGTCTGAAAAGAAGATGGCCTCGAGACCTTCTAGTTTAAAATACTTTTAGAGTGCTGCCAATGGGTAGAGTCTCTACATGTATCTCATGTCAGTTTACTATGTCCATCACATTTACTTGTTGTATATAATAATACAGTTGTAAATATCAATAAATATGTTTAAAAAAAAAAAAAAAAAAGACGATAAAACTAACTGAATGTTGTCGAAAATATAATAGATTATTTAATAAAATACATGTATCTATCAAAACCCAACGTTATAAATTCATTAAACTTTTTTTCATCACCTAACTGTATTTAAGAGCTCTTAAATTTTAACAACGGAGGTAAAAGAAAGTAGTGTGTGTTTTTTGGTACGCGTTGTTTCTAGTTTATTAAACTATTTTTTACCTCTTCTATCATAATTTGGTTACGTATAAAGCCCTTATATAAAGTGTAGCAAAATGTTGGTTGTATTACTTAGATATTGGTATACCCACCTGCAAATAAATATTAACACATCCAATTCAATGACACCATTTTAGAAGGATTTCCGTATATGTATATATATTTTTCTCCCTTTTCAAAATGCTTTACCTTTATGGAATAACCCAACGATGGATTGAAATCTGACTTAATCTGTAGGCAACGTATGCCCCTTCGTAAGCCCCCCAGTACGTGACGTATTTACATAAAAAAATATTGCTCCGTCTTTATATTTTCGGATTCGCTTAAAGAAGTAATATTGTATGAGAAACTGGAACTTATACGTTTGCCGAATTCAACTGTGTAATTATGATTTTTGGTATTATAATTTTACGTTTTGGTTTATGATTTTAAATAGTAAACTTTTCATATGTAATCGACCAAGAAAAAATGTTATGACCCCTCTCACGTTTTAAGATACGTAATATGCCCGCCGTGCGAGGAATGGCAAATTTTGGTGTCTAATCGATAGAGGGTTAAATTCAATACAAAAAAAAAAAAGTTAAAATCGGTTAAGAAATGTCTGAAATATAGCGATTTCCTAGTCAATCCCTTGACTATAAATTGATAGTACAGCTGGTTCATCTTTCTTTAGTTGTTATTAAAGTATACAATAAATCAAAGAACATAATTTATAACTCAATTTCCTACACATCAATATAAATTGTGATACTGTAATATAATTATTAGAAAATAATAAACCCTTGTGTAGGAGTCACCTGTAGTTTAGTAGTTAGTACAGTAGCATTCTGTGTCCGAGGTCACGGGTTCAAAGCTAGTAGATGGCTCTAGGATTTTTTAAAGATAGTTAAGTATCTTTGGTTATTGCGCCCTTTGGAGAGAAAGTAATGTGGTCCCGAGCCTGGGCGATGTCAGGTATTCGTTAAAGATACCTATTCTAATTAAATCTAGATAAGCAAAATTTAGGACGCTACAGTACCATTAAAGGGACGTTAAATGAATAAACAAAAAAAAATTAATTAAGTTTTTTTTTTAACAGAATTGTGATGAGAAAACTCTATTGAAGGGAGCTTTTATCATCCATCATACCGGACAGCAAGATTGTTTAAACCAAGATTAAATATTTTATAGGTTTAAACTAATATAAAATGATTGGCTGCCACGTGATGGTGGAATATTAAAACCTAGATACTTTTTTCTAGGTTTCTGAAACATTTCTAAACCAATTTCGATAAAACTTTTTTTTATTATTATTATGAGCTGTTGTCGGTTTTGTAACAAAATAAAACTGTGATTGATAATTTTCAGATTTGGATAGGCAAAATTTATGACTCCAACTATATCATCGTCCGATTAATCACAGTAGCTTCAGTCAATCGCCCGGCGCATTATTATATTTAATTTGATAATACAGTTGATATGCTACCCGACACATAAACAGAGATGCTTATATTATGATACTGTGGCTAATCGGAAGATGTTACAGAGCTCATGAGATCATGCATCATTAGATATCACGCAGCTCCTTAGATACACCTAAACAGTTGGTTTATTCATTAATTGTCACCTTTATGCTATTATGTGTAAGCGGACGATACTACAGAGTCTTAACTTTTGCCTATCCAGGTTTAATTAGGATAGGGACCTTTGATGAGTACATGACAGGCTCGGGACCACCATTTTACAAGCCCTCAGAAAATCGGTGTAACCAAGGATTTTTCACTCCCTTAAAAAAATTCTATACCCACCTGCCGTGTTTGATCTTGGGAATAGAGGCCGTTATGCTGGCGACTACAATAAAGGTAAACCGATGACAAAGAATTATTACCTTTTTATTGCCAACATTTCTACCCAGATTGTAGATCTTCATAAGAGTCCGTTAAGGCACAGCAATTAAGTACTGATTATAGACATTGACAATGAACTGTTAACTGCATTGACATATAAAACAAAAATTTAAATTTATGTATTGACCGCCTTTGGGTCTGTGTTCTAACTGAATTACAAAGCGACCAACCACTGATCTCCATAATAATATATGGAACTACGATTATTTACCATGAAAACACAGAGCAACAAAAATATAACAATTTTGAAATATCGGCCCCAAATAGAACTGTTCAAATTAATTATGAAAATACTCAAATATCTCTTAATCGAAGATGGAAGGTAGGCGGGCGACAATGGATTGATCCCAGACAGATTGGTGAGGTAAGGAGGAGCAGGGAGGTGAGGAGGAAGCAATCAAATAGAGTTGAGCCCTCTCCCACTAATTGCACCGTTTGTGAGCTGTCCAACTTTAGATTGGATCTGGGTATTTGGTGAGTGGCTGGTCTCTGGGTCGTCATGGGCAGGAGGTTGGCCAACCAAGGTCGCGCGGTTCTGCGTAGTGAATGTTTGCAATGGTCCGCGCTGTACTCGAGTATTTGTCACCGTGTGCTGCATCCACGACCAGGGAGTTCCCTACTCATTTCAGCTTTTTTATTTTTTACCTCGTTTCCTACTTACTTGGTCAATATTAGGTAAGTTCCAAAACTAATAGTATCAAACATTAGGACCCAGTATGTCTTGACTGATAAAGAGTAGTAAGACTAGTGCTGTAACCCACTATTTTCGTAGAATATAGTGGAAGCGTGAATGACGTTAACATAAGAGGAAAATAATACTTGTACACCAAACAATATAAGAACAAAATCCCATTTAAATTAACTAAAAATTATAAAAAGACCGGAAAGATGCGCATACGCAAACGTTTTCTTCTTTTAATTAAAAAAAAAATGATCTCTGATATATATATATATATATATATATATATATATATATATATATATATATATATATATATATATATATATCTATATATATATATATGTATATGTATATATATGTACATATATGTATATGTATATACATATACATATCACTTAAAACGGATCATGCCCAGATGCCAGGTATTCCCCCATTTTTTGGGTACCCACTTAATAGACGCTCGGTCTTCTCCAGGAGGGTCCCCATATTCTATGGTTGGTCTTCATCAGGACTTACCTCGGCAAAGTAGGGAAGTTGAATGATGTATTTGTCATTCAGCTTTCCTACTTCGTGGGGAAAGGCGATGATAAATACCCGCAACATGGATCGAAACGTAGTTTTTTCAGTAATTTCTAATATTTTTTGACCGCAACCCGAACCATCTCATCCATCAACAATACAAATAGTTTTATTTTTTTTTAAATTATAAATCATCGAATCTCTTGTTTATTCCATGATTCACGGACATCACAACATCCTCATTCAAAACATGGCTACAAAGGACATGCCGGGCCTCACCAGAAGAAGGTTAAAAAGGGGGGTGGTGGTTAAGGGATCTCCTTGTTTAAAACTTAGGATCTTCACTTTTGGAGGAGGTACCACTGGGTGTTGACCTACCTTATGCCTGACATGCCATCTCTTACAATATATATACAGCGCATCTGCCTATTGTCGCGAAAAAGTGACAGGTGTAGATTATAATAAATAAAATAAAATTATAAGTGTTTTCGTTGGACAACTAACTTAAACGAACGATTCATAAATTTCCATAATTTGTTTTAATTACGATATTTCATTAATACCGCAATAATAAAAACAAAATTGGAGCTAAGGCACTACTATTTATTATATTGAATTATATTGAAATAATGAACAAGAGAAGTGGTAAATAAAATAAATTTAAAGTTACCATAGAAAATGTTATATTATGTTTGAATTGTAAAGAAAACATTCGGTTTCATTCCCTCCTACTTCCAATTTATTTGAACAGCATAAGACAGAATAGATTCCCATAACATATGTTTGGAATGTTTAAAGCTTTTTAATTAAGGCATAATTGAATCAATCAACTCATTTCATCAAAGTCATTGAAATGCTGAACAGGACACTATTTAAAAAAAATCTGGTGCGGGCAACACACGACTTTTACTTACCTCCATTTTTAAAATCAATGAAAGAATTTTCAAATAGAGTTAGAGATAAAAATACGTGAGATTATTAAGGAATTAATCAAATTGAATTTATATAGAAACATGTGTTTTATTAAAAAATCTATTATATTATTATCTTAAATAATCAGTTAGATTTATCTTCTTTTCATCACTCTCCATTAACTTCTAAAAGCTTGTGTATGAGATGATATTTTTTCTAAAATCTTTAGCTTTCCAACGGTATATCATTCATGTATATTACTGCTCTTATGTTTAAAAACGAAAAATTGCATTAAAATAATATTTTTTCTGTTTTCTCCTTTAGTTGGGTATCGAATTTATTCAATTTATATATTTACCTGTTTTTCATCAGCGCTAACAAGATAATCTAGTTATTATTATTGAATCTAAAAAATTAAAGGTACTTTAGAGGAAGAAAATTTAAAATATCGGCATTTAAGCCCTGTCAGACCATTTTTATCCAAATAAAACCTACATGATATTAAAGCCCATTTAATTTTACATCGATATAGCGAGTTTAATCAAAATCGTCGGAACCGTTTTTGAGAAAATCGAAAAAAGGTGCAAAATGCATGGTATAAAGTGCCTCTTCTGGTAAGCTCATTTTGATGAAAAAAGTTTTGTCACGTCTCGGGCGTATAGTTGTCTTAAATATGAAATTTCAGTTTCATAGGACTTACCGTTTCCGCCCGGGAGTTACCACAGACACGCACACACACAGACACACACACACACACAGACCTTTTTGCGGGACTTGGTTATTTGGACTCAGGGGACCCTAAAACGTGTATTTCCGTTGAAAACTGGAATTCGAAAATTTTCACGATCGCAATACTTTCCTTACTATATATAGTAAGTGAAAGTAATAAAACTCCAATAAGTACATTTATAATAATTATTTTGAGAATCTTCGAAAGGAAAATTCTCTGTAAACTTTATGGACCTGTGTTGGAAGAGAGTGAATGGAGAATCCGAAAGAACAGCGAACTATAAGAGCTGTATATTTAATGGATCTGATGACATTATCCACTTCACGTGCTCATACGAGCAAGGAGAATCGAATGGACGAGTCATGTAATAAGGATGGATGACTCGAAGATGCAAAAAAGGATTCTGCTAGGAAATATGTTTGGTACTCCTAGAAGAGGACGACCTCGGAGACGTTGGGTCCAGGATTTGGAAAAGGACTTGGAAGTGCTCGGTGTAAGGAACTGGAGGAGGAGAGTGTTGTGCAGACAGGATTGGTGCAATATTGTCGAGGAAGCCAAGGCCCACCTCGGACTATAGACCTACGTAATAAGTATGTACATTGAGACCATATATTAAGTTAATGAACTATAATATTATTTTATTTAAACCATGAACATTATCGCATTTTCACAAGAGTGGTACTTATCAATAGTGGAAACTTATCGAAAATAAAAAATACACATTGCTTATAAGATAATTAACCAATAATTAATATAACTCAAGTAAAAAAGTCTTTTGAATCCTCCTTTGATCATAAACACTAGGAAAACTAAACATGAAAAGATATTGAAAAAAAAAAAACTTAATGAAGAGCTCTTTTGAGAGCCAATCAACCGCAGCCCCCTATTTCAAGAGCCAGCAATAACAAACAAAACTTTTCTAATTTAGTGAGAGTTTTAGTCAAAAATTGTCCACCTTTCCTCTAATAATTTACAGTCAACTTAACTAACAAAGAATGGTTTATATCATAAGTCATCTAAGAAGTGTGAAAAATTGAATAGTAGGAGTATGAAGAGGGAACAAAACAGAATAGTCAAAAAGAATTCACAAGTGAAAAAAAAAAACAAAACACAGTATATTGTTTTGTTTCTTCAAGATATTTACAAACACACAATTATTAATTAGCAAACTTAAAAACATATTTTTAAATATTCTTAGTATTTTAGATACCTAGATATTTGTTTCGCTTTCAATAGAAACATTTTGGAATCAATTATGGTCAAACTCTTTTATTATTATTGAGGATGTATAGTCGACTGTAGAAACTATTATAGGTGGAATAGTCAGGAATCAGTCATTTTTTGAAAAGTTTTTAATTTTGCCAACGTTTCGGCTCAAGCTTGTGAGAGTAGAGTTTATGCTTGGACATGGCTCAGTAATGCTCTGATGATGGCTCACAAGCTTGAGCCGAAACGCTGGCAAAATTAAAAACATTTCAAAAAATGACTGATTCCTGACTATTCCACCTATAACCTTTTATTATTATTATCAAGAGCTATTTCACGGTTCGTAACAAAATAAAATTATAATTAAAAAGTGTCTTAATCCTTACTAGCACCGAAATGTAGGAAAGGTAAGAGTCAAGATAGCTAAGGATATAGTAGTTTTCGTTACCTTCCGCGAAAAACTGAACAGGGTGGAAAACATCTTTCGTCGGAGGCTTGCACTAAGATCAAGGTACCCAACTATTCCGAAATTCCCCAGGCGACAGCTGAAAGAGGCATGTTGTGAATCTAGTTTATCAGGAATCCCTCCTCAGACAATAACATGATAAAACCTTTTGCATACAGCCTTCAATGTTTACAGGTATTGAGTATATTTTATATAAATTAATTAACAGAGGGCCATGAAATACAAAACAAGAAATTTTTTATTTTAAGAATAAAGATTCACTGAAAAATAAAAGGTTACAATTGAAAAAGGAACGAATTGAAATTTTTTAATATTTTTACAATCCATAGCGTTACCTCAACATAAATTAATTATAATAAATTATTTATAAGTACTTACTTGGAAGAAAAAATAATAGTCAACTAGAATATAAAAAAAACAACAAAAAAACATCAGATAACCGAAGAACGGGTAACCACTTTGATCATATTTCTTTTTAGAGTTCGACATTTCTTTTATCCTAATTTGTATTTTGGTTGTGGAAACGTCAATATATAAAATCATTTAGATACGCCATTTATCTAAAACATAATTTGCAACTAATTATCTTACGTAAGTATAATTATCAACAACAAATGAGAATTAGCAGTCAGTAATTTACTCAACGTCAAAGAGATTTGTAAACAGCTTACACCAACAGTACAGTAACCGAGCATTAAGGGCGTAAACACCAATGGATCTGCTGAAATGTTGAACGGGTCATTATTGAGTTAGTCGCGTTAGTCAATCGGTTTGTTAACAACGGCAGCCTGTTCAATCAGCTGAGTCCATCACACGCTTCGGCGCTTCTGTTGGTTTAGCGTTTTCAATGGACGGCGGCAAATCTCTTTATTCTTTCTGTTTAACATTATTTATAGAATGCCGGACTTTCTTTGAATTCATAAAACGCCTAGATCATTCTAATAATAGTTTTAAAGGGACAGATGATGCAAGAAATTACTTAGTCAAGTACTTAAATTAGTCAGTAGATTTTAAACACTGTAGCATGATTAGGTTAGTTAAGAGCTGCCCCTATGCAATGAATTTGAAGAAAAACATTTCCTTCTAATCCAGGTATTCATTATTTTCACTAGATGATGAGCCAAAGGCCTGATCGCACCTTAATACCTATTTTTTTGACCCCGTTAACGCTTTAACATTTTTCGTATCATTTCTATATTAACTGCATATTCTTCGATGGAGATAAACCTTATAAGTTTTCCGATCATTTGATTATGAGCCAAGATATGACCTTATTCAATCCGGAACCTGAAATAAGACGATTTACTTTCAAAATTGAGCAGCTTGTTTAGCTATCAGCATATCCATTCCCTGGTAGTTACAATTCTGCATATTTCCGGTCTGTATTTCCACTCAAGTGCTAAATACAAATAATCTTGATGACCTCATCATTTCGAACTACAAAACCAGAAGACTCCTCATACGTGGGTTTGCTCTAACACACTGTTGGTTTTCCTATCATTACTATTCGTTAGAATTCATAATGCAATTATTAATTAAGAAATCTGTTTAATTCTAGCTTCTGAAATGCCTCCAAGAACCTTTCAAAAATAATTACACTTTCTGCATGTGCAAAGGTTTGTATAATGTTGTTGTATAGTCATCAACCCTTTTTACCTTCTTACCTCATCAGTTCTCATTTTTTTAATATATTTTTACTTAAATTTACAACTGTATATTAAAATAAAACAAGTAAATATGCTATTAAATCTTATGTACACGAAAAAACATGAAGAGAAACAGCCCATTGGCAGCACTCTAGTAGTAAGTCAATCGAAACAAGGTCTCGAGGCCCTCTTCTCTTCAGACGCCTCGGTGGATCATCAGAATTGAAGAGGATTAAAACTAGTAGATTAGAGTGGGAATAGAGTTTGTCATGGAAGGAATGATACCTGGTACGGGCCAAATCAGCAACAGATAAAACATGGAGGTCTTTATGAATGATTTTATCCGTGACAAAGTAAGGAGCGTTGAGAATTTTACGAAGGATTTTGGATACGGGAAGAATTGGATGGTTTAGTAGAGTCCCAAAGCTCAACTCCGTAGGTCCAGACAGGCCTAATGATTGTCATGTAAATGAGCGTTTTGTAGTTAAGTGGAAGGTTAGAGCGTCTGTCCATGATTATAAGCCCGCAATAATGCCTATTCAATGTACTCAACATCTATCGGTAAACCCAAAACCTAAACGCTGAAGTTCAATAGTGTTCCGCAGGTATAGCAAAAAGGTTGGATTGGACCAACAGCCTGAAAATTCTTCCCACATTAACAGGTGTTGTGGCTGAAAAACCTATATATATAATTTTAGACATTTGAATTTTTAGGGCAATTAGATTATAAATATTCAGTTGCTTATTTCTTTAACAGTCAAGATAATCTTGCAATTTTTAAACACAAAATTTTAATAAAATTAAAATAATTATGTGTTGTAATACACATAATAATGTAGATATTAAGTATTGAATGGACAATGTTACTCGATGAGCAACGAATAAACAAAACAACGTAATTCTGTCAATATAAATAACGCTTATCAAGATCTGCTTGGTGTGAATAATGAGTCATCTGTAAATTCCACTAAATGATGGAAAAGCAAACAGATAAGACGAGTGATAAAAAAACACTTGCAATTACAGAAGGACAGGTAAATTTTGGCTAAAATTAAAAATAAGAAAACATTTAAATTACTTATTAGTAGATTTCATTTATTTATTCATAAGAGTTTTGGCATTAAAATTGTATTTGCTATCTGCTTATGCAATAAGCATTAGTAGATTAATGAAATATTTTAAGCGCAACTTTGCCAATGCTACACTCAATCAGGGCAACAACAGGCACTTGCTAATTGTTTTATTTATTCTTCAAATAGTGTTTTAATATTTATTAATATTGAAAGAGGTAATGAAAATTCAAATACACATAATCAGTTGATTTTATTTGAGCATTATGTAGTTTAACTTACAAATCTCCAAGCGTATGTCAGGCAACTTCACACACAAGTGTTGGAGTCGTTTCCCGCAGGCTATTGGTGAAATAATTCACTAATGTTGACCACAAAATAGGTTGACACTTACTAATTTTTAATTAATTACCTAATATAATGTTAAATGTTTTGAGTTCTATAGTAACGATCCTCAATAAGCAAATACATATCTAGAATATTTTCTTCAGTAAATAAATAATTACCATTAATAGTATCAGGTTCCCTACCATTTTATTTTTTTTTTTTTATAAAACTTCAGAAGATCAGAAAACATAGCAGGTCTAACTGTTTATATACAATTTTCAATATAACTTAGCCGGTTCGTGAGAAATAAGATAGTTCAAGGTCACGTTTCTTCCGACTCAAGAGATTATGGGAGCATTGTTCTCGATTTTCAAACATTTATCGGCAAAGAGATCAGACGTCTAAACAGAAATAATGACAAATAAACAAACATACACGCTTGGTTATTATTGAAGCTGATTTATAAAGCTACTCACTGTATCAAGTCCGAAGAGCGATGATACTTTTCGGAGCAGCCCTTCAGTCTGTTGCTGCTTCTTCTTCCTCCGGGACGTCATCCTCGAAGAACTATTCGGCGATCAGGGTATCTTCTGGTGGGCTCGACTTACCACCCGGACCATCGCTAGACAGAGATTGAGGACAGAGTTAGGACACGCCGTTATTCGGTAAAGCGCCTTTTAGACAAGACCAAGACTTTTCCCACGGAACGCAAGGTGTTTCTGGTGTGTTCTTATTTTCGGCAAAGTTCTTCGTGAAACAGGAGAGAAAAAAAATACAATAAACTAGAGGACCTAGACAATTTTAAAGCAAATAACTTAATTTAGTAAATGAATTTTGTTTTAAAACAAAGCGCTGTTTTTATTCTTGTACATTCAGATTTCGCTAAGTATATATAAAAATAGCTTAAAGAAACTCTTCATATCTCCGCAAAAAAAAAAAAAATGACATACTATTCCTATGGTCCCAAGTCAATGCATAACAGATATTAAACTTCATATAGAAATAAAAATGGTCTTAAGTAATAATTTAAACAACTATTCAAATTGTTTTTGATATTTTGTAACCCACAAAGAGAAAACCGAATAGTCAAATTACCTTTGAATAAATGGTAAAAATTATAGAAATACAGTTACTATAATATTTTATTATTTCAATACTAATCGGATATCTAAAATTTAGAAAATTAAATTTTGATTGGTCAATTTCAAGTCATGAAAAATCGTTGGGAACTATCATAAAATGTGAATAATACATTTATAGGCGTAAAACAAGAATCAAATTAAAATTAAATAAATAATGTAGAAAATTAATGAGTAGAACCAGATCATCACACTTGTAATATTTTAAGTATCTTGTTGTAAAACTTATAATTAGCTATAATATAAGAATTATTAAATTAATTAAGTAAATTAAATCAAATGAAATTTACTAATAATAAAGAGGGGGAAAAAAGTCTCTCTAGAAATAATAATTTACAATAGTTATATTTTGATATGTGGAATGTATCTGCCTAAAAACTGATCGTGGGAAGAGCTAAGCAACTTTCCTATGCCGTTTACGAAAAATCTGGAGATTTTGGGATAATTCAAGTTTATGGTTATTAACGAAGGGATTGAAAACACGGGTGAAAATTTATAAATTTTCATTATAACTAAAGATAGACATGAGAGGCATTTGTAATTTCAAATCAACCTCATTTCCACTTTGTAACCATAAAGAATAAGTCTTTTGTATACACACAACAATTCGAAACAATTAAATTAAATTTTTAAGTTAAAATAATTAAAAAATCCAAAAAAAAAAAATATAGCCAGGTTATTTGGAATATGTTGAACCGAAAAGTGGCAGTGCACAGCCAGAAATACGAATCATAGTAAAGCTAGAAAACAACTCCGTCACCCAGAAAATGGAGAAACCCTGCTGCAGTTTCTGTGACCGCTAGAAGTTGTCACGGTGACGCGTTCCACGAAAGAGATTAGATAGCTTGCCCAAGGACACGTGGAACTGGAACCAGTTCCTAACTCATCCAACGCCGCCGCTAGTTGTAGGTGAGGTATTCAAATTCTATACTTCCTTTGAAAATTATAAAATCCTTTAACGCATTATCTATCTAAATAGGAAAGAATTCTTAATAAGAGCTCCACTATGTAAATGAAGGATAAATTAAGTGTTTCACTTCATCACAAACCATGATATAGGAAACATTATGTATGTCCATGTCCAAAATGACCCAAAAAATTCAAGGAAGTTAAGAATGGTTAATAGTTAAGGGGCAGACATTCAATCAAGAAATGTACATTAAATGTATATAATACTTTTCTCGTTCCTCTCTAAAAACAACATAGGTACAATATGTTAACCTAAGTTAATTTCAAGATAATTTTTATCAGAATGAAATTTTGTCCTAAAATGTAAATGTTGATGTAAGTATTAAGACATGGCATTAAGTATTTTGTTTTAGAAATATTTTCTACTACTGATCGGTATGGAAAGGCTAGAATGATATGAATATATATTCTATCTTGTCAACATCAATAACTTTACTAGTAATTTGCATATACAATTCTGTAAGTGGACTACTTGGTTTTAAATTTTATTTAAATAGATAGCCTATATTTCTATAAATCTGAATATAAATACAAATGACTAAAGAATTGTAAACTTGTTATTGCAGTAAAAATATGTAAAGTGAAGTTTTATGACAAAGGAGAAACAATCTAACAAATCTTTAAAACAAGAAATCAATTATAAATCTGGTAAAATCAAATAAATCAAAGGGTCAGTAACTCAAAACTGGTAAATAATTCACTGGTGATTAGTGTCATAATATCTGATATTTTGCAAGTGTGATGATCTGAATAAGAACTACTCTTATGCATAAAAAAAATAAAAGAAAAAATTTTCTTTCCTTTCTTTAATGATACTTAAAAAAATGTATTTGTAACAAAATATTTTCCACACTGTAGGGAACATACTTATTCCTTTCTCAAATGCAAACCCAATGATGAAAGCCAACATTAGTCATGAAATTGAATATAGTGTTAAAATTCAATAAGCACGATTAAAAAAAAAAGTGAAACATTTAACGAACACATTGGAGAATTAAGTGAATAATAAGCATGGGAGAATAAGAAGCGATGAGTAGAAAGCATTCAGAAAGCAATATCGTAAATAACTCATGATTTTGCTTAATATAAACACAATGATGGTAATATACATTATTTGACGAATTGTGTATGAATGATATACAAACAATTATTGTTAGTAAGCAAGCAACATTTTTCACAGATTTAATTTCTGACAAAAACTATTTTTATTCACTTTGTTGTTATATGTAAATAAAATAAACCTAAATTAAAAAAATGTATAAGTTCATAACATAAAAGTATATGTATGCACATTACGAGTATTAATTTTAAACTTAAAAGCAACTTCATCGATAAACAACTATATGATGGAGGTAATAAATTTAAAAAAATAAAAATAAAAGGGGCTGAATGAAAATTCAGTAAAACGGATTAACATGAATGAATAGCTATAACATAAAAAAATATTTCAAATTAAAGTTAATGTTAATAATAATTAACTTTTAATAGAAACAAAAGCTATACTATAAACATAGTATAGTATAATTATTTTTAATTTTATTATTGCTGTTTCGAAAATGTATTAATAATTTAAAATTAAAATGCTATTAACTTTATGTTGAATGAGTGTTTATTACTTAGTACTAATATTGTTAAAAAAACAAACGACTTAAGGTATTGATTACCAAATAGATATTTATAGCTATTATTGGATTACAACATATATTCATTTATAACAAAAAAAATGATCTTAAGATAAAGAATGAAACATTTTTAGCTAGTGATATATACTATACAATATATTAAAGTCAATATACATCAGAAATTAAGTTGATGACTAATAGGAGAAACAAATTAAAAAAACTAAATGTTCATATATATGTATAAAAAATGGAGTTATAATCTTCAAGCAAATATCAAGTTTAAAACATTAGTTATTAATGAGTGCAATGATGATTGTAGTAACAATACATAAAATAAGAGGAATTTAATAGCTGAATAAAAAAAAAAAATTAAACAAAGACCAAAATACTGTCTGTTAAAAAACAAAAAGCACAGTTTGTTTTATCTTAAATTCAGTGACAAATTAAGGGCAAAGGCTGGGAATTTAAAGAAATAATATGAGCATATATGCATGATTCTTCAATTTTTCACACTTAGTGAAATAATACTACAATGAAAATTACTTCCTCAAGTACAGATACTTTAGTATTCTGGATAGTAACAATAATTATTACAAACAGGAACAGTTAACAATACTACTCTTCAAAACAATGATTCAAATAATTCTAAATATAAAATAAAAAGTTCGATACAGCCCAAACAAATAAGATGTTTCAACATTTCAAAATGTCTAAACAACCATGACATTGACCTATCAGACTGTCAAGACTGAGTGAATGCAGATTTTATGACTGAATCAGTCAATATTTGGGATTATAAAGGCAATTTAATTCAAAATTATGCAATCATGAATATAGATATTAAATATATTTATACATAGATAATTGACAATGATACTTGTACATGAAACGGTCACAAAAATAAATGAAATTTAAAAATATTAACAGAGTTGGAATACACACCAATGTGGTATTGATAGTTTATATTTATTTATTGGTAAAAATTACTTGAATAATGATTAACAAGCAAATAACTTATTCATAATCAGATTATACACATACAATTAGGACAAAATTAAATTTCTACCTAATATACCACATGAAAAAAAAACTATGAATTTTATACATCTGGATACCATACAGAACTAAATCAAAACCACTACACTACTAAGTTTTAACCAATGCAATACCACTTTAAGTATATGAGGTAAAGTAAAAAAAAATCACCTTAATTATCTATATTTGTGAAACAGCAACTTAAAAATCCACTAATCCTTTATTACAGTATAACAATTTAGGGGTTAAAAATATTTAAAAGTGAACAAAAGAGCCTGATTCGCTCTGCTTTACTTTCATTTACCATCAGTCTTAATCTGTAAATCATGAGAAAAAATTTTTGAAAGTGAAAAGTGTTTGCGATAGGTCCCCACTTAAGGTGTTTTCAAGAAAAGATAAAATTGAACGGTGTTTTCCGAGAAAGGGCTTTTGTTTACGTTGAGGTTGAATAAAATTATCACAATATACAAGAAAAAAATTTATTTGGTGACAATGCGAGAGAAGAAAAAAGTATAAAAGCTTTTGGAAAGTTGGAGGGGAAGTGGTGAAATCGCTCAGGACATTAGATAAGCACTTATATTGTTCTCTTGCTGTTATGCAACTTTTAGCTGAAATAAGCAAAACAAGCTAGCATTTTTCCACAGTTTGTTTACAGGAAAATAAGACAATTCAGTTTGCCTTATGGCGGGACTGGATAGGCAATAATATTGTAAATAGAGCGCACAGCTGTCATCCCAGGAATGCCGGCAACCAGTTGACACGTGTGAAGCACTAACACAAATGGAAACTCGAAAGCACGATATGGTAAAAAGCAGTATGAAGAGGAAGAAGACATCTAGAGAAAGTTGAGTGGGTGCATTGAGAAAGGTCGAATACGTGCATAATAATTGACTAATAATCATCAAGTATGGACTTACAGTGATGACAGGAATACCCATGTGACACTCACAGGACACTGATAATACACCACACAACAGATAATACACTCAACCAAATCACACGGTATAAAACTCTCAAACTAGGAAGAAGCCAACATGGCGACCACTCCCACCTGTTGAGCGGCCCGAATGAGCACGAAGGGTCCCGATCTGGGACTAGCCTCGTGAAGGTATGTGCTCCGGCCGATCCCGAACATAGCCGAGTCTTTCCGACTTTACACTGTTAGGATTTGAATTTTTTTAAGCACCTGTTATCTCCTTGTACAACACTTCTGTTAATTTCCTTACTTTTGGGGAATGATCCTATGTAAAATTAATGAATAAATGTCACATTTTTAATATAATTTTATGTAACCAAAAACAGATAAGCTGAAGCAATTATTTTAAGTGTATACTTCTCAAAATTTGAACATTTGTTGTGATAGTGATAAGAAAAATAGGAAGTTAAAGGTATTATTATCTGATATAAAATAAATAAACATATTTAATAAATTTATCTTCAATATATTTAAATTCTATATTATGGAAAAAATAAATCTGATTATCTGGTAAAAACAAATATAAAATGATATAATAATTAGATAATTACACAAATCATAATTTAAAATATAGGCTTATTATTGTTTTAAATTTACCATTCAAAGATTCGTGGATTATAGAACAAGTTTGAAATAACTTAAAAACATTTCTATCTCATGAAATGTTTACAGTTGTTGGAAATATCAATTATTTATTAGTTAAAATCATCCAATAAAGTTAACAAACATATCAAGATAATTTAAATTGGTTCAGATTTATTCACAGCAGCTAATCAGGCTTTGGCAATGCACTTATTCAAATAATGATTCTGTAAAAAATTTAAACAATCTTTAAAATTCCATTTAAAAATAAATAAAACAATACCCATCGACATAAGACAAGTTCACTCGCAAAAATCAGCCAATATAGTAAATAAGTTGAACCAACAGCCATTTTTCTTCTTCGAAATATGATATAAAGAATATAATAATATAATCATTAAAAAAACAAATAAAAAAACTTACAACTTTGTTTTGATGAAAATAATTCATTAGTTATTGCCACAATAACAATGCCATATTTTATAAAAAGCTCATGGCTATCTATCAGTTCAACCTCAACCACCAACCTCCGATAAGTCAAAAAAGAAACTTACAAAAAGAAAAATTGAAAATAATGGTCTTAAATAAACAAAATCTGGAAAAGAAGAACGGTTAGAAGCAAAGTGAAATTATGAAATATAAAATATGTCCAAGTCTAAGCTCTGTTGTTCGCGGATGACATATGCAGTCCTAGCAGCTGATATGCAGCAGAAACAACTGCATACTATGCTGGGAACGGTAAGAGGAAGTAGGTAAAAAAGGCATATTGTTACGGGCTACGGGGTGTGCGAAATGAACTACTCCAGTTTACAAATTACAGATGTTTATTGAATACAGAAAACACAAATACAAAGGGATTACTAACCACTATATTAACAATAATAATGGAATTACTAGCTTAACTACTAAACAGTATACATATAAAATGAGGTATTCCTAACGAATAAACTACTTACAATCGGCTAGACTTATTCTAAGACTTACAACTATAAATTATATATAAACTACAGTCTTCTAATTTCCCACCGACCGATTATCACAATATTGACACACAGTTTCACTACACTGTCACACTGTCACGAGTTGTTCACTGTCACTGTTCACTGATACATTCACTTGAGCAAGATCAAGACTGACTCACCCAGGCTCAGGGGACCGCTATTTGTACCACCGCCGAATCTTCTAGACCCGGGCGCAGGTAAGGCGGTGGGCCTTTCCAGGCACTTCGAGGACTGTCCAGGTCCAGAAGTCTCTAGCCTCATCTAGGCCCCTCCAGGCGTGGTCCACCCGTCATTGTCTTGACCGTAGCACTACCCCCTCCTTAGACGTGCTCTGCCCCAGAGCACAGATTGCAGAAGCTGAGCGATGCTGATCTTCCTCCGATGTAGGTGTTTTGTCTTTCCAGGGGTTGAACGTGCATACCATTATGATGACTCCAGAGTTGGCGAACGTCTCTTCTACAATGTTCCTGACAATCCTCCACTCCAGGCCATCGTATCCACAACACAACTTCGGGATGGCGAGCTTGGTGACACGCAGTTCCAGAAGCTTTCTCCGCAGGTCGTCAAGACTCCGGCGCAGTGTGTCGTATGTCGGCTTCTGCTCTGATGAACTCTTGGTAACCAAGTAAAACAGGTGCCGGCCTTCATGCTCTTGATGGAGAGTCTTCCCAACTCTTGGTCCCTGGCGTTCCAGCTCTTCAATTCCAGCGAACTTCTTCCTGAAGACTGTCGCAATCCCCCGGGAATTCCTCAGATGTTCGGCGACACAATGTGCTAGAGCATAGTCTACCGGTAACGAGAATATGTCTCTGTAAACTGTCTGCGTTACCCTAAGGGAGTCTGGCGCCTTAGGATGGGGAGTTAGGTCCTTGTCGGTGAGGTTCCTCACTTGCTGTTCCTCTGTAGGGCCATGGTTTCCCTTGTATGGAGCCAATCGGTTGAAATGGACTACCTTGGGTTTTCCTTTGGGCTGCTTCCTGATCCTATAGATGACATCATTGATCCTCTTGATGACCTCATACGGTCCGTCCCAGGAGTTTTGAAGTTTCGGTGAGTAGCCTTGCCTTCTTCGAGGATCGTGTAGCCAGACCAAGTCTCCAGGTTGGAAGCCACCTTTCTCTGCCTTGATGTCGTAACGCTCCTTCATTCTTTCACTTGCTCCCTGGATGTTTGTGCGAACCTTCTCGTGAATAGTGTTCATTCGCTTCCGTAGGTTCGTGACGTAGTCTTCTCCGGCGACCTCCTCATCAGGCTTGAAACCGAATTTCAGATCGCAAGGCAAGCGTAGTTCTCTACCGAACACGACATTGGCGGGGGTCTGCCCTGTCGTTTCATTGACTGAACTACGATAGGCTAGCAGGAACAGATGAAGATATTGGTCCCAGTCTCGCTGATGGTCAGAAACTACCTTGGCCAAATATCGACCCATCGTCCTGTTCATGCGCTCTACCATGCCATCGGACTGAGGGTGAAGAGGCGTCGTTCTGGTCTTCCGTATTCCTAGAGCCTCGCACATCCTGGTGAAGACTGCCGACTCAAAGTTTCTTCCTTGGTCAGCATGAAGTTCCATGGGCACCCCAAACCGACTGACGAGCTGCTTCACGAGAACATCTGCAACCGTGGCGGCCTCCTGATTCGGAAGGGCGTAAGCTTCCACCCACTTTGAAAAATAATCCATGGCCACGAGAATGTATCGGTTGCCATTATCTGTCACAGGAAAAGGGCCAGCGATGTCTACCGCTATTCTCTCGAATGGTGCTCCTACGTTGTATTTCTTCATAGGTGCCTTCTTTTTCCTTATCGGTCCATTAGAGGCGGCACAAGTTGCACACCGCCGGCACCAATCTAACACATCGTCCTTGAGGTTTGCCCAGTAAAAGCGTTCACGAACCTTTTCTAATGTCCGGTGAACTCCAAGGTGGCCACCAGATGCTCCATCATGTAATTCCCTCAGTACTTCGGGCACTTTAATCTTTGGTACGATGAGCTGTAGTCTCCGCTGATCTCCCTCTGTGTTCTCCAATGCTCGTTTCAGCAGACCTTTGTCCAGTAGAATGGAGTTCCATTGAGCCCAATAGGTTTTTATATTTTTCGACATTGGAGCAACATCCTGCCAGCTTGGTCTCCTTTGGCCTGATAGCTTCCATTCCCTTATTTGTTTCAAGTCCGGGTCCTCGTCCTGTTCCTTTGCCAGTTGTGTGTCCTGCCAACCGTCGGTAACGACCGTAGTCCGCAACACTGTTGCTTGCTTTTCTTCTTGTCGAGAACAATGCTTGCATTCTCCGTCACAGGGTCTCCTTGAGAGCGCATCCGCATTCCGGTGACTCGTTCCAGAACGATGAGCAGATTCGAAGTCATATTCCTGAAGGCGCTCGATCCACCGTGCAACTTGTCCCTCCGGTGACTTGAATCGCAGCAGCCACATTAGAGCTGCGTGGTCCGTTCTCAGTAGAAATCTTCTTCCATACAGGTATTTATGAAAGTGCTCTATGGACTTAACCACTGCCAGAAGCTCTTTCCTTGTGACACAGTAGTTGCGTTCTGGAGCTGACAGTGCTTTGCTGAAGTACCCAATAACCTTTTCTTCCCCGTCTTGGAGTTGGGAAAGGACGCTTCCAATAGCAGTGTTGCTGGCATCTGTGTCAAGAATGAACTTGCCCTCGGGACGTGGATAGCTTAGAATAGGCGCACTACTCAATTTCTTCTTTAACTCCTCAAATGAAGCCTGACACTCGCGATCCCAAAGGAAAGTCCGTTTTTCCTCAGTGAGCCTGGTAAGAGGTTTTGCGATGTTGGCGAATCCTTTCACGTACCTCCTGTAGTAGGTGCAGAGCCCGAGGAAACTTCTCACTTGGTGCTTATCTCGAGGTGCTGGCCAATTGGTGATCGCTGTAATCTTCTCTGGGTCAACAGCAACTCCGTTGTCTGATACAACATGCCCCAGGTAGTTGACTTGCCTTCGGAAGAGATTGCACTTCTTCGGGTTCAGTTTTAGATTAGCTGCACGCAGCCGTTCGAAGACCCGCTCCAGATTCTCCAGATGGTGAGTGAAGGATTTTCCCAGTACAATGATGTCGTCCAAGTAAACCAGGCATATCTCCCAAGAAAGGCCTCTTAAGACGCTTTCCATCAGCCTCTCGAACGTTGCAGGTGCATTGCAAAGCCCGAATGGCATTACCGTAAATTGCCAGAGGCCAGTGCCGATTGAAAATGCCGTCTTCTCCTTATCTTCCGGTGCCAATCCAACCTGCCAATATCCACTGCGGAGATCCAAGGTAGAAAATAGTTTGCAACCCTCTAGTGTGTCCAGCGTGTCGTCAATCCTTGGGAGTGGGTAACTGTCCTTCTTCGTGGCGTTGTTCAAAAGACGGTAATCTACGCAGAATCTTGTCGTCCCATCTTTCTTTTTCACCAGTACGACAGGAGACATCCATGGGCTACTCGAGGGCTCGATGACACCATTATTCGCCATATCCTTAAGAATCTCCTCGGCATCCTTTCGTTTAGCTAGCGGCAGCCTCCTCGGGATCTGTCGGATGGGCTGTGTATCCCCGGTGTCAATTTTGTGCTGGACGATGTTCGTTCTACCCCGTGGTCCTGAGCTGATCTCGAAAATGTCCTGCCATCGGGTAATCAATCTCTTCACGATTTCGCTCTGTTCAGGCGAAAGTTCTCTGCATGATTCCTCCACGAATCCTTTTAATTCTTCGGGTAGTCCTCGTTGCTCGGTGGGGTTGCGTTGTAGCTGTCGGACTACTGAGGTAGCGGCCGTACATTCTCCGACTGGTGTTCCTCTCTTTAGTGTCACCGGGAAGCTGTTCAGATTCATCAGTCGGATTGGGGTGGTATGTCCGACCTTGATGAGAGACCTTGCAACCAGAACACCGCGTCCGACTTCCTGCTCCTCGTGCTTCCCAGGTTCAAGTAGAAGACATTGACCCTCCGGTAGTCGTCCATTGATCGTCCCATGCGTCAGAATTTGACTCCGTGCAGGTAAAGTGGTGTCTTCTAGTAGGAGTACTCGTGCATAGAGGTCCTTTCCCTGCCGAAGGATGACCTCTTCGTCTCCCAGCGTCATCACACCTCTCGACATGTCCAGCTTGATCCCGTATTTGATCATCAAGTCCATGCCGAAGATGACTTCCTCGTCTATTTTCGCCACGAGAACGCGGTGCTCTAGACGTTGGCCCCCGATGAAGAAAGTGGCAACTGTCTCCCCGTAGACCTCGGCTGGCTGTCCTGTGGCTGTCCGTAACGCCCAAGTGGTAGGTGATATCTTCTTAGCGTTAACTGCCTTCGGGTTCAGTATTGTCATGATTGCGCCGGTATCCAGCAGAAAACTCCGCAGCTGCCCGTTCACCATTCCATCCACATAAAAACTATTTGTCTTGCTCCCTATTGTCGCGATTCTCACGGCGACCCTGGGGCCTTTGATGCTACGGGTTGACAGTTGCCCCTTCCCATCAACCCTCCTTAGTTTTCCTGTGGCTTTTCCGGCTTCCTGGTAGGACACTTGCTTCTGGGGTGTCCAAGTTGACCGCAGCTCCAACAGCGTATCTCCTTTTTGCGGGTCCTGAGGGCTTCTAAAACCTTTGCTACTATGTCCTCGATGGTGGGGGCCGCGTTAGGCTCCGCTTCTGCCGCTCGAACTCGTGCATGTCCACGGACTGACTGCTTGACAGCCTCGAATTCCATGGCCTGCGACAATGCATCGCCCAAAGTTTTAGGGCGTGCGAGTTTCACTGCCTGTTGGGTTTCCGGGTCTCGAAGTCCATCCAGGAATTTGTCGATAGCCAAGCTCTCGTAGACGTCGTCGGTGACCGTTGGGTAGGCATTCCTCACTAGCCGGGCGATATCTGCTTCAAATTCCTGCAGCGTCTCGTTGGTCTTCTGGACCCTGTTTTTTAACTGGGAACGGTATAGTTGGTCCATGTGGCGATGACCGAAACGCATCTCCAGTCTTTTCATCAGCTCACTGTAGTTGCACCGCTCCGACATGGGCATCCCCTGTAGCACTCCTAAGGCGTCTCCACGCAAGGCTAGGCACAACGCTGATGCTTGCGTCTCCTTTGACCACCCGTGGATCGAAGCCGCTGTCTCGAAGAGAGTCATGTAGTCCTCCCATGTGGCATCCCAGCATTGGCGGAGGGAATGGTGTTGTGAGGGCTTCTCTCAGAGGGTTGGTCGGTGTCGATTGTCGGTGGGTTGCTCATACGTTCTTCTAGAGCTTCTATTCTTACCCTAAGTTCATTTTCTACTGAATCGACTTTTTCTCCTAATCTAGATTCTACATCAGCTAACTTATTATCTACACTCTCCATTAACTTAGTTTCTAAATTGCCTAACTTGGCCTCCAATGTATTTTTAACAGTACTTAACTCATTACCTAACTTCTTTTCTACATTACCTAACTCATTTCCTAACTTCTTTTCTACATTACCTAACTCATTTCCTAACTTCTTTTCTACATTACCTAACTCATTTCCTAACTTCTTTTCTACATTACCTAACTCATTTCCTAACTTCATTTCTACATTACCTAACTCATTTCCTAACTTCTTTTCTACATTACCTAATTCAGTTTTAAAAGTTGCAGACAACTTACTGAAATCATTTTCAAACGTAATCTCGTCTGGATTTTCCCCCGAATCAACAAAAAATTGGCGCAAGCGTTGTTGCAGTGCTGATTTCGTTCCGGAAGTATCCAGATCTCGTTCTTCTAACTCCCGTCTTAAGTCTGCAACTTTTAAATCATTCAGTCTAACACTCTGAGAAGTCATTTTTCACACAGTAGCCCAATAATTACAAAAACAAGAAAACCAAAATTATAACCATTTACAATGATCCCACTTCTGACACCAAATTGTTACGGGCTACGGGGTGTGCGAAATGAACTACTCCAGTTTACAAATTACAGATGTTTATTGAATACAGAAAACACAAATACAAAGGGATTACTAACCACTATATTAACAATAATAATGGAATTACTAGCTTAACTACTAAACAGTATACATATAAAATGAGGTATTCCTAACGAATAAACTACTTACAATCGGCTAGACTTATTCTAAGACTTACAACTATAAATTATATATAAACTACAGTCTTCTAATTTCCCACCGACCGATTATCACAATATTGACACACAGTTTCACTACACTGTCACACTGTCACGAGTTGTTCACTGTCACTGTTCACTGATACATTCACTTGAGCAAGATCAAGACTGACTCACCCAGGCTCAGGGGACCGCTATTTGTACCACCGCCGAATCTTCTAGACCCGGGCGCAGGTAAGGCGGTGGGCCTTTCCAGGCACTTCGAGGACTGTCCAGGTCCAGAAGTCTCTAGCCTCATCTAGGCCCCTCCAGGCGTGGTCCACCCGTCATTGTCTTGACCGTAGCAATATGAATACAAATGTTCATTTGGGAAGAAAGCACCAGGCCATCGATATAACAACCATCCGAATACCCGGGTGTTATATTAGGCAGGAATAGGCAAGTCGAAGAAGAGGTAAAAAACAGGATTAGGAGAGCGATTAGTATGTATTACTTCAAGATCTGTAACGCCATTGTGAGTAACCGATAAGTTGGAAGGGAGATTAAATTAAGGATGTGAAAAGCAGTGTACTTTTCAGCTTTGCTCTTCTGTAGTGAATGCTGGATGGCCTCGGACTAGCATAAAAATGGAATACTCCCTGCTGAACAGAGGCATCTCCGAAAAGTGGCGGGACAAAGATATTGCATATGCGAGATGAGTTAAATGTTGAGCTACTGGGACAACTTAACTACGGATGGCAGTACTTGTACTGCTAGGTGGTGGCGCGGACCTTCGGGTCTGTTCGGAAGACCTTAGCCTGCAAGGGTCTATTTCGGGCTAGCGCAAGGTAGTGGAGGTCCCTTGTCCTCTCCTTTAGCACGGCGGGCGGTGTAACTGGTTATAACACTTCATCTTGGTACAGGTCGCTCCTCCCATGTGCTTGACGAATTACTGTGGTAATTCACAGGAATTTCAAATGTCAGCTTAACTCTCAGGTACGGAGACCGCGGGCCGGTTTGTGGATGATCCTCCCAATCATTCACTACCGTTACCCGAAACCGTAGGAGGGATTCTTTTCGGGGAATCCTTTCGTGCCTGCGACCATTCTAGGCTTCGAGCAAACGTGGTAGCAACAGCTGGATTCATCTCTAAGCTGAGAGGTATAAGGACGAAGCAAAAGAATGTATTCAAATATACTGAACGTCTTTTAGAATTAGAAATTCACAACTTCAAAAACTAGTCATCACCTTGTCTATGAAATACTTCCTTTCGAAAAATATAAAATTACTTAATAAACGAAAAAACTTCGAAACAACATGGCAAAATCATTACAAAATTCATTATTAAAATTTATATATAATACTTTTTTATTTAAATATTATTAATTCAAGTCTGGGTGAGTTAAAAAAGATGGAATAAGCAACATTTAATATGGAAAAGATTACGATTGACTTTGAAATTCAATAATTCATATGAAAATAAAAGAAAATCGATTATACAGAAGCATGTTTTCAGAAACATTGCCACTATATTTTCAGCAAGCTATCTTTCAACTAGTAAACAACGACTTTTCCACATCGCAGAAAACTCGAATTATCATCACCATAACACAATATGCCGCCGAGCTTCGCCTTGAAACGCCAAAACCAAATTGGATCATCTGAGCACTTTACGCGTTTCCCCGGAGTATATAAAACCCAAGTTTTGAGATCCCAACCATCAGGATACTTTTTGGATGAGATCAATTTAAAAAATAAAATAAAAATCTACAATCGAGTTAATTTCTTACTTGTTTAGTTTTACTTTATATATTATAATATATACTTTTGTCTTTCACTGTATATCGTTGTTTAAAAAGGTGCTGAAAACTAATGCCAAAAATACTGATAATTTTAAATCCTATTATGGGTATTTAATTAGTTAGGATTAATAAAGAGAAGAACGTTAGACCTGGTAAAAAATCCTCGAGCTGACCGAGGATAGCAATGGGTGTCTAAAGACTAACGAATAAAAAAAAAAAAAAAAAAAGGTTATCTGCTAGTTCAGCGTGTGTTTCACTCGTCCAAACGTTCGTAAGGTACACAAGAAAAATAGCTTTAGGTCTGAACTTGCAGATTTGGTTTTGATCTGGATTGGAAGATATAAGCAATAATTGCGATTTTGAACTTTAAAAGGTACTGCTATATGCATAATGATATTATTTTTTCCAAAAGAAACATATATTTGATTAATAATTCGTTCTTAATTCTTACAAAAAAATTATTTGACAACAATTTAAGTCTACATTTGAGGGTTTTCCACACCTCACTGACAGCAACAATGTTTTCTAAAATCAGTCATATTGGTATCCTCAGATTTTTAATTATAAATTAAAAAATCGCATTAAAAACGTCTCCAGATAAACTTTAATTATCTTAGCCAATATATTATTTTGCCCTTAATTGGTCCATTAGTACCTTTTAATTTTTCTGGTAGTTATCTCTAAGAAATAACTATAACAATATAATTAATAAGGTTAATATCATTGGAAAATGTAAAAATCATTAGCGTAGGTAGAAATAATCGGGAATCAGCCGTTTTTTGAATATTTTGATTTTGCCGACGTTTCGGCTCAAACTTGTGAAACATCGTCAGGGCTACAAACATCAGAACAACAAAGGAGATATATAAATGTAGTGGTAATGATGAAAAATGAAATAAAACATGCATTTATACATCTATTTATAAATGTAAATAGATGTATAAATGCATGTTTTATGAATACGTCATTAAGTCACTTATCCGATCCAAATTTAAAGGGTAAGTTAATAGCCTCAACGGTTTATAGTGTGATGAACAAGTCCAAATTGGCTTATGGTTTCTAGAAGCAATTAACGTACTATTACTTTCACTTACCTATGTATGAAATATAGTCCGTAAATAGAGTCCAAACGACCAAGTCCCGCAAAAAGGACTGTGTGAGTGTGTGTTCTAGCATGAAAACTAAAAGTCTTACAAAACTTAAATTTTATATTTGAGACAACTATACGTGCTAGATGTTACAGCAACTTTTTCAACGAAATCGGCAAACTAAAGGAGCCACTTTGTACCTTGCGTTTTGCACCTTTTTACAATGCTCTCAAAATCGGCTCAAACTATTTTCATTAAACTCGCTATATTGATATAACATTCAATTTGCTGAAATATCATGTAGGTTTCATTGTTATTAAAATCTTCTGACATTGCTTAAATACCATTATTTAATTTTCTTTCTCTAAAGTATCTTAATTCTAAAGATTCCAAAAAAATAACCATTCCACAAGTTAGCATTTATAAAGAAACGGCTGAGTACATAAGTTTAACGAATTTGATAACCAACTAAGGGAGAAAACAGCAAGTATATTTTTTAAATGTAATTTGTTTTTTTGAATATAAGAACAGTATTATAGATGTATAATATATCGTTGGAAAACTAAACATTTTAAAAATAATATTATCTTATAGACATAATTGTAAAATGTAATGGAGAGTGATAAAAAACTAATAAAACTTACTGATTGTTTTTTATAATAATATAATATACTTTTTAATAAAACACATACCCGAGGCCTATGCAAGATTGGCAATAAATGCTATCGTAAATAGAAAATCTAATCTGAAACCTGCTAAAACATTGCTTATCTATAAAACTCTACCTCGGCCACTACTTATGTATGGTTGTGGGGCGCAGCTTTCTCTTCTAAAAGAAAAAAGCTCCAAACATTTCAAAACAAAATTCTCCGAATATTGATGCTCCTCGGTTCATTAGAAAGTCAACTGCACCGTGAGTTTCAAATTGAACCTATCGATGACTTCATCAAGGATCGCTTCACTAAATATCACTCACAGCTCCCAGCAGTACGAGGTGCTGTAACCTACAACATTGGGGTTCTAACGACAACTCGCAGGCTCAAACCCAGACTTCTGCTAGACGTTCTTCTGTGAATCTTCCTATTAAGCTTTTATTTGTCCATAAACTTTAATTTTTTAACTATTAATTACTAAATTATCTTTCTAGAACATCCATAATTTATTGTTAGCATATATTCAATCTATTATCTTTCATTTATTTATTATTATTATTTTAATGTATTTTTTATTTATTTTTTTAAAAGTTAATTATTTATTCATTGACCTTTTCAAGCTTTATTTACTTTATCTTCTTTTTTTTAGTTACCTTATACATGTAATAATTTATTATCTTACAAGAAATTAATTACTTTTAGTTTCATTTCATTCTTGTGTACCAATTTGATTTCAAGTGTTTGTTTTGATTTATATCAATCTTTTTATTTAACTGATCAGTAAAATTATAAACATAAAATAGTTAGGATTGTCTTTGCATGAGACTGTACACCTCCTTTGTCAATTGCTAGTAATTGTAATAACTGTTTATATATAAACCCATGTATGGCTCACGCAGCCGATCTGGAAATAAAGAAATACATCAAAATAAAACACATGTTTATTAATTTTTATATTATCAAAGTTTATTAATTAAAGACAATTTAATTAACTCTTTATTAGTTTGTTTATTGTTTATTTATTTAACGTCACTTTATGCTACTATGGCTAATCGGACGATGCTACAGTGGGAGTCCTAAATTTTGCCTATCCAGGTTTTATTAGGATAGGGATCTTTAACGAGTACCTGACATCGCACAGGCTCGGGACCACCTTTTAACGTCCCCTCCGAAGGACGGCGTAACTAAGGATTTTTTACTCCCATTAAAAAATCCTAGGACCACCTGCGGATTCTTTATTAGTTTCACTCATTTTTTTCAATAACTGTATTTAAAAAAAATTAAATTAATTTTATCAGTGTAGGTATGTGGAAATCGTGTGTTGCCCGCACCATAATTTTTAATCTGTTTTCTAACAAAGCAATAATTATCTGAAATTCGTTAAATGAATTATAATAAACGATTTAAACCAAATAACAGATTTAAATATTAAAATTGAAATAAATTATTTAATTACAATACTTACCAAAAGAAGTAAGACAACAATATATAGAATAAATAATATGTGTTTTTATTCCAATATGACCTGATTTCCATATTAATTAGAAAAGTTAATTTTTTTATCTTGAATACCGGTAATTACTTTCAAATGATATAGTAGGGGCGGTGGATATTGATCCGAAGTTTAATTTAAGGGGATCACACCAAGTGCGTGACTTCCATGTAGAATGAAAGACTTAATATTTTTATTTATTTCCCAATTGATTGCATTATTCCATGTTTTCTAACAATCAATGGCATACTAAAAGAGACGATTCCGAACTTTTAAAATATCCAATGAGAAGAAGTAGGGTTTATCAGATAAGTAAACGGATAAATAAGCAGTAAACGTTTGTAAAAAAAATATGTGAATGATGTAAACCTCAGTTGATGAATGTTCTCAGGCGTAAAAGATGGATCTACGTGGAGGAAGGAGATGTGATAATAATGAAATATTCTCGATCCTAAATGCGCTTGATGTCGGGAGGATTGAGAGACTTCACTGGGCATGCCGTGTAGCCAGGTTGGCGCTGAATGAGATCCCGAAGAAACCCCGATGGGTGGATGGCGCTGAAGATGATGCAAGGAATCTACTCGGGGTTTGGAACTGGAGGGATAGCTGCACTTCAACGATTAAACTGGAGGAAACTACTTAAGGAGGTCAAGACACAGTGATGGGTTGTCGTGCCGATCTAATAAGAAGAAAGAATTATATAAGGGGTCACCTATAGTATGGTGTTTAGCATAACAGCCTTCTATAGGGTCTTGATACCCTCGGTTCAAACCCGCAGGTAGCCCTAGGATTTTTTCATGGGAGTAAAAAATTCTTAGTTTTGCCGTCCTTCGGAGGGGACGTTGAAAGGTGGTCCCGAGCCTGTGCGATTACGAAAATTAAAAAAATTGGCAAAATTTAGGACTCCCACTTTAGCATCGTCTGATTAGCCGCAGTAGCATGAAGGGACGTTAAATAAATAAACAAAAACAGAATTAATTATTATATATATATATATAAAATGAGTTATTTTAAAATACAAAAGTAAGTTCAACACCTTTACAAGGACATCCAATTAATATAACTTTGACTATTTCACTATCGATCCCAACATATTTAAACATCAACTTATTACACTTCTTTAATCATTGTACTTTATATTTTTAAGGTATCTCATTAAATTATTCTATAATGAATTCAATGTGAAAATAAGCGAATTATAATTTCATTGATAGCAATTTCGTTCCATTTGAACGTAAATAATGCATCGTCGTTAAATGCCAATCGAGAAGTTAGATGTTTCTTAATTTACCCCGTCCTATTTCAGGAACGGTTTGAGGCAGAAAATTCCGCTTAACAATCAGACTTTTTTTTAGCAATCAATGGAGGTAAAGTCTAAAATGCCGTTAGAAGGAAAAAAAAAAGAACTTTCCCTGAGGTCTTGTTGCTTCATTAAATTGCTTAGTAGCAGGACGCTGTCTTAGCTACTTGTATCACTAAAACTATACGTGAGAAAAATATTGTATATGAAAACTCATCACCTTATTATAATGACATTTTTACCATTAATTAATTTGGGGTATAAAAAAATCATACAAGAGGAAGGATTGGCGCTCGTTACAGGAGTGATAATTGCAAAGGGATGTAAATTATTATACTTCAAATTTAGTATATATTAGTATATACATGTTATGTTATATATCGGTACATGGCATATTGTGCGTTAGAAGAGCATTCACTGTAATTGAAAATATCTAGACAGTATAGATATACATTAACAGTTTCTCAATGAAAAAATTACCAATAAAGAAAGCTTCATTCATATAAATAAAACAAAAAAGGCTGATAGATCAGATTGGCAAAAAAAAAACAAAAAAAAAAACAGAAACTTCACAATAGCTAAATGAATGATGGAGCTTACATACCAGCTATGAACTTTCAAATCTCCATCCATTCATTAAGGAAGAGAACGCTGTGCGAGGAGAACTTTGTAATCACTTGAACTCAAGCTATGAACATTTGAAGTGATTGGAATTTATTTTATAGTTAAGTTAATTAGTTTTATCACAAGTACATTATTAGATCTAATTCGTGAATGCTTTACCAATTTTTTAAATTCTTTTTTTGTTCTGCTTATATCAGTCTGGAGAAGGATCTTATGAAAGAAATATTACTTTGATAGAGTTTTAAATTTTTTTTTTTTTTTTAGGTAATAATAATCGCTCTATCTACATATATAAAAATGAATCCCCCCTTTCCTTAGTCATCGCATCACGTGTGCACGGCTTGACCGATTTCGCTAAGACACAGTTCAGACAGAACATCGTCTGTCGGGTCAGCTAGTGTGAGATAAATATACGCAATCTGGCGGCTTTGGCAAGGATTTTTTACATGAACCTAAAGTCTGAGGTCTACAATAATATAATACTGGATACAGAACCTGGACGCCTTAGCCAGTATAACTTAACACTGTATATCCAATTTACACCGCAAAACTGAAAATCCTGGATTAGTTGGATAGCTTTCCAACAGTTTCCAATAGAATGAATAATTATTACTCTATAGTGCTTGTAATTAATATGTTTAATATAGCTATCATAGTACCTTTGTCACCTTTTAGAAGTTACCACAATACATTTTCTAACTGAGATCACACACAGTGTCATTCACAGTTATAACTAAAAAAGTCAAACTAAGCTTTAAGTTTTGAGCAATATTGTGAGCCTCCCACATGGTTAGATTAACTATCATCACCGTTACTCGCCATTCCTGCAAAAAGTCAACAAATGAACTGACCATCCTATTCAAGTTTACTATAATTAAAGGTCCATGCTTTGCAACATGGACTACCGCATACTGATCAACAATCAATAAGATATGAACCATCTTATCAGAAGAGCGGAAGGTATAATGTTTGGGTCATGTGCCATGCTAGTAGTAACTTATTTTGTTCGATAACCACATTATGTCTCGGGTTTCAAATAATAATTTGTTTTAGTTCATTTATTACCTAAATTTACCCGTTCCACACATAAATTGCGTCTCTAAGGTTGTTTATAAGACCGAAGAATAATATAATAATGGAAGTTAAAATTATGACAACCGGATTTTACGGATTTACTTATTTATAAAATTTCAACGAATTGAATTAAAAGTTTTGGTATCTCGTATCTTATGTCTGCTGTATCTTGTACAGGTCTCAAATTTTTTATACTTTTACCCAAGGTATTTTTAAAGACCTGTGCTTATCTCTATCTCCTCCAGATGAGTAAATGAGGGTTGAAAACTTGTTTTGTTTTAAAAAACGAAAGAGGGATCACTTGTAGCTGGGTGGCTAGCGTAACAGCCTCCCATGCAAAAGGTCACGGGTTCAAATCCGCAGGTGGTCCTAGGATTTTTTAATGGGAGTAAAAAATCCTTAGTTACGCCGTCCTTCGGAGGGGACGTTAAAAGGTGGTCCCGAGCCTGTGCGATGTCAGGTACTCGTTAAAGATCCCTATCCTAATAAAATCTGGATAGGCAAAAATTTAGGACTCCCACTATAGCAACGTCCGATTAGCCATAGTAGCATAAAGTGACGTTAAATAAATAAACAAACAAAAAACGAAAGTCGGGGATCGGCGTGGTATAGTGGATAGAGCATTGGGGTAATGTTCTCCGAGTCCTGGGTTTGAACCACAGCTGTGGTGGAATTCTGTTATTTCAGACCCTCCTGGGGTATACCCAGCCTCTGTAAAGTGTTTCCAGAAAGTTGGTGAACCCTGATGGTTGAGGGTGATCTAGGCCTGATCATTTTCCGGCACGACCACTAGCCAAGAAACAATACGAATCTCTGTTAGTGATGATTGCAATGGACCCAAGACCCTCCATGGGTTGTGGAGATACAGTATTATTATTCTGTTAATTTTTTTTTTTTTTTTTTTTTAGCTTAAACAAAAAGGACCATTTTGTCTTTCAGCGATGGGTAATATTTATTAGAATTTATTATACAAACCGGTCTATCAAAAATTCTGTAGTTTGAATGTTGTTCTGTAAAACCGTAAGTAATTCCTTAGCTATAGCAGTACGTTTTCTGTACGTTGTATAATTGCTCATTCCGTCGAAACGTGAAACAGTAAGCGGACACTGCCAGTCCTGAGAACACTCAAGTAAGTACTGTCTCCAAGACTCTTACTTTTACATTCACTTACCTATCTACAAATGAAATATATAGTGAGGGAAAGTATTGCGATCGTGAAAATTTTCGAATTCCAGTTTTCAACGGAAATACAAGTTTTAGGGTCTCCTGTGTCCAAATAACCAAGTCCCGAAAAAAGGTCTGTCCGTCCGTCCGTGTCTGTGTGCCTAGCGCAAAAACGATAAGTCTTGCGAAAATAAAATTTTATATTTAAGACAACTATACGCCTGAGATGTTACAGCAACGTTTTCATCAAAATTGGCTAACCAGAAAAGCCACTTTATATCATGCATTTTTCACCTTATTATGATTTTCTCCAAAACGGCTATAACGATTTTGTATTCACCTCGATAAATTGATGTACAATTTAATAGGCTTCAATATCATGTAGCTTTCATTCTGATTTAAATAGTCTGACAGGGCTTAAATGCCGATATTTTAAATTTTCTTCCTCTAAACTACCTTTAATTTTTTATTTTGCAAAAGATTAACCATATCATCTTAATGACATTGATGAAGTACGGCTAAATATACAATTTGGACTAATTTGTTGACCAAATAAAGGATAAAAGAGAAAAACTATTTTTTTTTTTTAGATTAAGAACAGTAATGTAGACGTATAATATACCGTTGGAAAGAGAAAGATTTTAGAAAATATATTATCTGATACAAGTGACGAATGGAAAATAAACTTATTACTGATCAACAATTTAATATAGTTATATTATTTATTCTAAATCATATGTTTCCAACGAAAATGAATAAACGTTTTATTACAATCAACTTCAAATATTTTTCAAATTGAAGTATATTTAATAGTTTTTAAATTGGTTTTAACAGTCAAGGTGAGTCATGTGTTGCCGCACCAGATTTTTTATATTACTATTATTTTTTTTTACAAACTCAGTTGTATGTATATTTTAGTATCAAATTTAACCAAGTGGTCTTAGCTCTAAGAAAGAAATCTCTTTCTAGAACCTTTGTAGTTTCCACTAATCATTGCGTTGGTCAGCAACCAACAACAAATTAAGAGTTGAGAGTATCATCTATAGCGTACAGTAGCCAAGTACGAATAAGAGTTAATTGTAGTTTAATGAAAGAACCTCTTCCAGAGCCGATACCCTGCCGAGGGTCCATCATTCGGACGTCAGACACTGGAGGCACCCGATGCCCCGAAGAGCTGCCTATTAGACCGGCCACCGCTAATGCCCAAGCCCATTAGAGACAACTGGGGAAGCAAATTGTGCCAGTTAGTGCAACTGAGCATATCGATCAGTCATTACGGCTTCCCTCTTCCTCATCAGTCTTTGGATCTGGGGCGGGCCATAACTTAGGGGCGGCTGTTGGTTCCATCACCGCCCGCCAGATAGAGCGGGGTAATTCCAAGGCGATTTGTACCGGGGAGATCAGTTGTAAGAACAAGTTATCGTCTGAGTCAGTAATTCAATCAAGCCTAAATAAATACTAGAGCAATTTATTAAAAGATTTGTGAAAAATTTTAAAGTAATAAAAGAAAAATATGTCATATAACGAAAGACCGCATTTACGTGCAGTAAAAACCTTAAAACGTGCAAAATCGTGGAGTGAAAATCACGAAATGTGCAGCCAAAATATAAAATTGAGGGCATATACACTTTAAACGTCAAAAAAACTAATTAACTTTAATCTATATGGAAGGTAGAATAGTAGGAGAGGTTTTGCAAAGTTGTTTTCTTGAGAATTTTCTTGTTTATAGCTCAAAAAAAATAAAATAAAAAATAAAAAACACGAATCACGCGAATAAAAGATCTATATTGTAACAAGTTTTGATTTTCCCCCTCTGTTTCCGTCCGCCCGATGTCTTGAAGTTTGAACTTAACGATATAAGTGAATGTACTGTGTCGCTGCCTACGATGATTACCGATGGGATAGCCGAACCCTCCAATTTAAGCGATTCCCGAAGCAGTCTCTTGCGAATACATGGATGAAGAACAGTAACGTAATAACAGGAGCAGTTGGAGACTATTCTTTATTTAATTATTGTTTTTTGCCGTCATATTATTTCATACCCATTCGGAGACAGCGGTAAGCATTCTATGTTAATTTTTTGAAGATTAATCGATGTTATTTTCCTTTTTTTTTTTTTTTTTGTTTCAGAACTAATTATTATTTATTACTATTAGTTGGTGTTAAGGTGGAAATTTTCTACCGTATTACTTATCTCTTGTATGCCGCTTGCTAAAGAATGTGAGCCATGGTAAAGGTACTATCATCAAGGGATGATGAAGGACCCCTGGACCCTAAACCACGAAACCATGGCACAATATACATTTTTTTATTAGACAAAGTTATCTAAATCATTGACTAGTTTACCAAATAATTTATCATCAATCAAATATATATCTGATTTGTGCCGTTAATAGTTAATTAGATTGTGAATTTACAAAACATGTTAATAAGTTTGTAATACAAGAACTCACTAAAAACAGTTTGAAGAATTGCTTGTGAATAGATAGAGGTATGGGATGTAGACCAGGATAATTAAATGAATATATGTAATTTTAATTGTTAATTAATATTCAATGGTAATTGACCGTTGTTTTATTTATGAATATTTTCTTCTGCTTCAATTTATGTTCCTGACAAGCTAAAAAAAAAATAATAATAATAATTTTAATAAATTACACCCTGAACCATAAAAAGGAAGAATTTGTTGTTAACTGCTTTACAATAAGCCTTTGTTGGGGATTTTCTTTCACACCCTATTGATTTTGACTGATCACAAGCTGTTTGTATTATTTTAGATTAAGATCTAAGCTCGGGTAATTAGATATGCAAGTTTTAATTTTTGACGAGATACTTCTTCCTACTTTCGGCATTATTTAAGCATTGATATTAAACTTTTTAATAACAATAACCACTAAAACTATCTGACTGATTAAAACTAAATAATTTGAGAGAATTCTAAAGGGTTATAAAAATAGGGTTCAGTATAACATCTACGAATTAGCCCCGTTAGTGATTAAATTAAGAGTGACCTTTAACGAACAAAAACGATGAAACGCATTATGTTAGATAGAATTAAAAAATTACCTACCTGAAAGATGGCAACATGTAATAGATCAAAATGAGTCACATAAAACTGATTAAAAAAATTACAAGAATCTAAAGTTTTTATTAAAATCGCCAGTAAAAAACGCCACACACTTATTTGACAGCGCAATCTTTTTAACTTAGTTAATGAGAACGTTTATCTATATCTTCAGACAGAGCCACCCATATATTGCATTAGTTTATTAGGATGGGAATTCAGTCTTTTAAACATTTTTAACGTTTCTTAAATGTGTTCCCGCACATTAGTTAGGTAAGTATAAATCTAGTCAAGGGCATATTCAACTGAGATGAAAGAAGTCTCCGATATTTTTTATTCAAACATATTATTAAATTTTCATATCCAGTAATGGTTCGTTTTAATCAATTTTTACAATATAATTTATATTAACCGTAAAAACAAATAAAAGGTTTATTTCCTACCGAAAGTTGGGAGAGCGAAAAATACAGAACGAAATTCCAAAACTGTTTGAAAAGTGAACTATAAATTCTATATTAATGCATTGATTCCAAAAAGTTGAGAAAACAAATTAAAACTTTTCTTAGTTTGCATACGATCATCTTTCCACTAAAGAAACTATTTTCGAAGTTTTGATTACCTTTGGAAGAACTTCATATTTGAGTTTTCTAAGTACACATAGATCTTATCGAAGAATACGACTATAAAATCTTCATATCTTTCTTGAATAAACTTTGTAAGCTGACTGAGACAGACGGGAAGGCAATTGTATTAAAGTAAAATAAAAGACAATAGTTCCAGACTGTGTTAGCTTTTTACAACATATTTAGTTTCCATGGTAACTTTGTTTTAACTAAAATTATATATTATTAGTTACAAAAAAGCCCGAGGGAGCCCGTAGCTGAGTGGCTAGCGCGCTAGTCTCTCATGCTGCAGGTTCTAAGTTCGAATCCCAGTCCCGGCGGGGCTTTTATAAAGATGTAAAAAAATAGGGATTCACTAACAACCTCTTCCCCGGGTATGTGAGACCCGTCAGCCAAAGGGTGGCCACTCACAAAATTAGTCGTAGGAAGTGATAACCCTACACTAAAAATAGCATCGAGAAACGCGAGTGTAATCTCCCAGATCACACCGCGAGGCCCAGTGCCTGCACGGCCTGTCGCGCCACTAAATGAATGAGTTACAAAAAAAAGAAACACACAATTCTAAAGTCTTTTCGCCACTAAAACTATTACTATTGCGTCATTATTTGTTCCATAAATCTTTAGCTTATTAACGGAATACAACTACTAATAATCCCGAAAAACTATTTGAACATAATAAAATATTCCTTCTTTTAATATATTATTTTCAACTATGAACCTTTGTAATACACCAGAAAAAAAACAATGAATTTGGAGTCATTTCATAATTCAGGGGACCCTAACAAGTGTACTTCCGATGAAAACTCAAATTCGAAAAAAAATTGAATTTATTGTTAGCAGTGGTGATTGAAAATTTCCTCTGAATTTAAATTGACAGTATTGCTAGTTCGCCTTTCTTAAGCTCTTTGATTAGTTTATTTCAATGCATATAAGTTAATTGCCTACACAGCTATATAAATTGTTACAACGAAATATAATTATTTGGAAATAATAAACCATTTCGTGATAATTTTCAGCGTCTTTCCTTCCGATATGTAGATTATCAAATTATTTCGTAATTATTTTTTTATTTTTGTATTCAACACAGTACTAATACACAATATGGCTTTCTATTACTGACAATAGAAGATGGGGTTGTCTGAAATGGAGAGATTCGTTAGGGAGTAAATTATATTCCATTTTACGAAGAATATTCGTTTTCTTCAGCTGAATTCTAAACGATTGGTTTAAAAAAATGCTCATAATTTTATTTAAAAACTTTCTTTACAACCTCATGTTTTTGGAAGTAAATATTCAATTTTGGGTGAGATAAAACAATTTGATCATTTCTGTACATTCATAAATGCATTCCGGTGTTATTTTCTCTTCCCTAATTCCTTTGTCTCTTTTTCCTGGGCTTTTCCTCCTGGTTTATACTTCCACTCCTTTCATTATTTCGCCCCTACTGCATAAATAGAAAATAAATTTAATGCAGGAAAGTAGCTCCTCCCATAGAATTTACATAGAGGGTAGCAATTTGGCGGTACTATGCTCACTGATTTTAGAAATATGATACTGTAAAATAGTTTTTGTTATTTCGGGTGATATTTCTAACTAATGAAGGCGGAGTTAATTTTTTTTTGTATTCGCAAGATTAGAAAACCAATGGGACGAACTGATAAAGTATAGAAGTCAGAATTATTTATACCTATGTCACATAAAATAGGATTAGGAATCCCATGATCTGTGAAATCAATATTGTGGGTACTTTTAACCTAGTTAAAATTAGAAATAATCATTACGAAGAATATTGTAAGATAAATCAAATACTTGAGTGAATAGTTTAGCATCATGATTCAGAGCAGTTCAATAAGGTTTCTCCATAAAAAAAAAAGGAGTGGGAATTGAGACGTTGATTTCCAAAACGTACCATATTCATTCAAGGAAATTTTACAGGAGGCATGAAAATCACTAATTATTATACAATTAAATTAGCTAATTTGATTCTTTTCGCATTAAAATCCAGAATTGTTTTTTTAGTATATTAATAACATCATATTAAAGATATGAAATGAGATGTTTTGGTATAATTTGGAACGAAATTAAATGTGTAATTATTTCCTTTAGAAAATAATTATATTTCTAAATTGCGTTTATAAAGGGCTTGGGTGTTCATTAGATAAAATCAAATAGGAGATTAAGATATAACTAATTGATGAGAATACAAATATGTAAAAAAATCAATTTTGTAAAAAATGTCATTTACTACTTTTAGGAAATCAACGTCTCAATTGTCCATAAATGTATTTTCGACTATCAAATTATTGTTTTGGTTCTTTCATGTTTTAAAAACCTTAACTGCAATATCGTTAAAAAAATATGTTATTGTCATTCAAATTTAAGTTAAGTGTAATATGTTTGATGCTTTTCAGTTTTTAAGAAAGTTTCTCATCCATCCACTCAGGGCATTAGTCATGGTACTTACCCTCTCAAAATATGTGTTGTGAAGTAACACCCATGCAAAAACTTAACAATGATCCAACTAACGACTTTTATATGGTCTCAATTTAGATGAAATACATAAAAGTCTTTGATGGGTCAAGACCCAAGGGTCCAATACAGAGAATGATACTCTTTTATCTCAACGGCTTCCAACGAGTTGATTAAGCCGAGATCACGCTCAGCCATAGAGTTGCTCCCTCCCCCCAAATTTTACGGGTATAAAATTAATAGAGGTGTCTTTACGGCTATTTTTCTTGTTAGTGAAATCGACATGCATCGATCTTGACTCATTAAGTTTTATTTTCCATTTTAAGGTCCATCTCTCTACACTGGCGATTTGTTAAGTCTTCCCACTGTTTCTCATTCCCAATTGAGAATGCTGTGTCATCAGCGAAGGTTGCATTCTTCAGTTTCTAGGATATCAGTATAGAGGAAAAAGAGCATGTGACGTACCTGATGTGTGTGATGGAGTGAGGTTGCAAACACACAGCTGGTTGGAGCACAGAGGTTATGTGAAATGAATTCGTCACTGGTTCAAACATATTTATGTTTTTGTTCTCTTTATATTTAATTGAAGCTAATATTTATTTTCTGTATTTTATTATTAAAGAAATATTATTTTATTTTACAGTGGCAAATCCACTGTATCTTCTTGGCAGCTGTTGATTATTATCTTTGTTGTTGTGAGCTCCCAAGTTTTGTCTTTCCCCTATTAATGTATTTCATTTGACAATAGCAACTGACTATTTATTTATTTCACTTTCACCTCCTCTAAAAGTATAAGTTCTAGGGTAAAATTATTTTATATCTACCTAAAAAAATAAAAGCTATATAAATATGAACCTAAAAAGTAAAATGTGGTTTATTAACACGTTCACGCCGCGCGCGTACTACCGGTGGCTCGCACTAATCTGTCTTATCAGACGGCGCGTACCACAGGTATTTCCATATCCTCCATGTTATTATCTATTATTTATAAGGGTAAAATGATAAAAAAATAAAATAAAACATTTTAGCTGCCTTTCGAGTTATACTTACTGGCAGAAATCTGAGCTTAGGATGAAAAAATCGAACGAATTACACAAATTACAAAATAAGTTCTAACTTGACTGTTAGCAAATGCATAATTCGTATACAGGTCCCAACAGACAATAGTCGATGAAACGTGGCAGAAATTCGAGCGCGAAGCAGACATTGAAAATCGGCGCCGGCGTTAAATTACTATTTAGATAAGGAATTTTAATTTATTAAGTAAATAAGGTTTTCATACAAGGATAGTATTTATCATCTCAGGGATAATGAATAAATAAGAGACTAGGCTATGAAAGTCAGAGAAGGAGAATCAACATTTAGCTATTTACTTATCAGATTATACCACCGAGGAAACCGTGGTGTACATTAACAAAATAAACATGAGAGGAACATAATACTTCGGCGGCAACTGTAGCTCCTTTGTTAAGGAGATAATTTAATGAAGGAGGAAGAGAGAAAGGTAAGAGGTGTCTGCAAAAAGCGAGTGGGACAATAACAACTTCTGCGGAAGGGAAGCCACTTCAAGATAAAGAAGGCATTTCTCACTCAAACCTTATCATTTAATAGAAATCCGCCATTCGGATAAAATGTACCCTTTTTCCTTCTCCCTCTTTTATATATTTCCTTCCTTTCCGACGTTTCAACATATTGGTATCGAAAACTACTAAACGATACAATGGAAGGGTAGCGATTCATATTTATTGAGAAGTGATGACTTTCATTTCAATGTCATCGTTGAATGACAATAAACATTGTTTGCAATATCAATTAGTAATAAAAGAATGGATGGCGGATAACAAGATTAAATCAATTTAATAGCTTTTGTTTTTGACAGTTTTCCTCCGGCCGTTATAAATGTCAACCAATATAAGTGAACCAATTAATGAAAATATTAATAAACTACATCCCGAATTGATTGGAGATCATCTCGTATCATATTTGTTGTAGAATACTATCAATAATGAAGTCAGTATACTATTAACTTTGTTTTTCAAGTTGAAGAAATCCTTCAGACGAGAAAAGATAAGGTCCAGGAAACAAAAAAAAAGTCTATGTATGTACATCGTGTTTTTGAACCATCCGAAATATAATTTAAACACTATTTTTTTCATTATTCAAATTCTTAAAACCATTCCACAACAACCTATTTCTCAACATTTACCAACACTGCAAAAATCTCAGCAACATCAAATTCCTTATACCCCTCCTCCATCAAATGTCACAGACCTTACCAGTTTGATGACATCATTCATCTCTGAAACCCAAAACCTTGTTATGCAGCTAATATAACTCCTTACAAATCGGAATTGGAGTTCATTTCGTATCATTTCTGTTGTAGATTACTATAACTTATTAAATCCATGAGGAAAGAATTACTGTCAGTGCATGTAAAACATTCGAGGCTCGTGGCAGTCCAGGTGTGTTACTTTCTTATTAAAAAATATTGAAAATATTGTGGCTGTATGTAATACATAATAATACCGTATTTTTTATTATTTTTATTACTATATATATATATATATATATATATATATATATATATATATATATTATAACTTGTTATTGTATTCAAGGCCAGCCTGAGTTTTGTGGCATATGCTTATTATGGCTTCATAAATTCAATCAAAATAAATAAATTCCAGGCCCGATTAAATGAATTTGATCTTAGCTTTTAAATGATAGATTATACGATCAATACACAATATTTATTGTCATTTTAAACAATAGTTTAACTTACCTGATCGTTGTCCTCGCCTTGCCAACTGTCGCTACCCTGAAACATTAAAAAACAATTAATATGCTTAAGGAAATAATTTAGAAACCAATCGAATAAACTATTAAATAATCTTAAGTGAAGTGAGAATGGTTTACTGTGTGTTAATATAGGGGAAAAGTTAGTTTTTTTCCCCACCATATATAATTATTCACCTTTTATTAAATTTAAAAAAAAAACTTTGTTTCTAATTATTATAATATTTGTCAATTGTCATAACTACTGTTTTATTGAGTTTCTAATTCTCAGTATAATTTCTTTTACTTATCATCTTTATATATTTTATTCTACTACTGTATAGTATATAACTAATACTATAAACATTGTAAAAAGTATTAGATAAGTTATTTGATTCAACTGTAAATGGCACATTTATATGTGAAAAGTTTATAATCTTGTCTGTAAAAAAGGGCCTCTGGCCCTAAGACAATAAACATCAATCAATCAATTTACTACTGGTTGTTATCTTTTGTTTTATAGCCCTGAAGAAGGCCTAAAATTTAGGCCGGAACGTAGGCACAAATGAATTAAGTTTCCACTTAATTGAGTGTTCATTTGAGTGCATCCGGAACTAACTTCTTCCCTATAAATAATTTTTAGTATGGTTTAAGACACTTTTGGCGTCTCAAGCCAATGTTCATATGTAACAATGTACACGATTAAATAAATAAAAAAATCATATATCACATTTTTTTTTAGTTATCTAAAGAAAACACAGGAATTCTCACCTGGCAAATATATTTGTCGACCTAATGATTGGTTCTTCCTTAAGCTCGTGTTTAATTGTGATTTTTTAATTACTAAAATTTAAAAAATATATGCAGTATTTAAAATAATGTGATATGTACAAAATGCTATATTAAACTTTTACTAAAAGTCTTTTATAAAAATAAATTAAAATGAACTGTATTTGTGAGTTGAACCTTATTTAAAATATAATATAACACAGTCTACAGGTTCGAAATAAAATATTTATATTGTTTAAAATATTTTGAAAAAATCTAAAACACGCATTTTAAGAAAAACCATTAGCCATTCGTCTTTTAACTAATTCATAAATAAAAAAGTAAAAGTTTCACAAAACACTACAATATGGTATGGCGTACCATTAGTTTCGTTTTCATTAGTTAGATTTTATGAAATGCTATGGACTTGACTGAAAAAGATCCAGGACAAAAAAAGAAAATTTATGTTTTGTTTTCGAACCATCGAACCAGATTTAAATATATATAATTTAAACATAACGTGATTTTTCATCTGTACCAAATACTAATGTTGAGGAAGCTATTTCTCTTCTCAGTAATTTGGTTCATATAAGTTTAAATTTACATTCATAATATTCCAAATGTACATTCATGCCCATAAAGGATATATCTACATACAAGCAAGATCGGATATAGTAGATTATATGGTCTAATACTACAGAGCAATACAATACCTTCTGTTTCAGAACGGCTAAGACCCTAACAACCAATATTGACGACGGCTTTACCACAATAAAAGCATTGTGTTGCTGTTATCTTCCCCTTAAGGTATACATTCGACCAGTATTGCTTTTTCATCTACCGAGATGACTATATGCCATTGTGCGGGCCTCATCTCTGAATCAACAGCCATGGAATTGCCTTCCAGAATGCTCTCAGCAGAGTTCCATTTCCTCAATACTGTTCTTGGAGCTCTGTGTAGCATTGTTGCGGTACGTAATATCATTTAAAGTCGAACCTCCATTTCCTAAACGAAAATTATCCACAATTATGAAGGTGTTTAGATGATTGTAGGTGTCAGAGAAGAGAGAAAATACTTTATTTATTATATATATCATATTGGGATGCTCACAACACAGAATGTCACAACTTCATCAGAAATATTTTTTTTTTTAAATAATTACATTTTTAAGAATAGTATTAATAAAATTATTTTTTTTTAATAACTCAATTATTTCTTTTTTTCCCATTTTTAGTTTTATATATTTTTTTTTTTATTTTCTTTTTTTTTGTACATATACAAAATTCTCTTGAAATAAAAACATTAAAATGTGTTTCCACATTAATCTTTACATACTAATTTTTCTATTATTCTCTCTCTCTCTCATTAGTCCGGCTTGTCCAAAAGTATGTACCCTAAAGGGGAGAGTTATCAAAAATCAATGATATTCAACTGTAGCAAGCGAGAGAATGTGACAAAAATATAATTTTATAAGAAGTTCAATATAAATTAAAACGCACACTTATATTAAAATTTATTATACAAAATTTTATAGAGTTTGGAGAAATTTGCTTAATTATAAAATCCCAAATTTATAAATGTCTGCCAAATATTACATTTAAAGATAAAACACATTTCAGAATTACTAACTGTATGTCTTTTGAAAAGATGAGCGAAGAGAAGTACAGTAGCTGGAGTGGAGAGCAACGAAGACGCAGCAATAGTAATGAGGTAGTGATTGAGCTAGCTGTTAAGTTAAAAAAAAATTGGGAGAAATGAGAGCGAGAACTTCTTCTCTTGCCCTTTTATAGAGTTCTCCCTTCCAAGCCTCCTCCCTGGTTTGGATTGGCTGAAGGGAAGCAAAAGGACCGACATCTAAAGGAAAAATTATGAATTGGTTTGATTTAGCGAAATTAAGTCGCGGGTTCGCTGTCAGCGTCTTCTGACACAGAGTGGGCTTCTCCTTCGGTGACATGAGAAACTAATTTCTTAATTCCTCTGATCTATGAGGTGCTTACGTTGCCTTACTTCCTTTATTCCCAATAAAAAAATCAATAAAATATAAATTAATCTTTATTATGGTATGGTCAGCATACCATACCGTAATTATATATATATATATATATTGTTTTTTTCTGTTTCTCTATATAACTCACTGATTTAATAATAATTTTCATCCGGTGAAAATCTTTCATGATAGCAGTACCTTGAATACCTTCATTATTCAAATCAAATTGCACACATATTTTTAAACTGGTAATATAAGTCAGGCAAGCCCATAAGTGGGAAAATAGGCTGTTCTTCAGGTCCAAGGTTTGTCTCCAAACTGAAGCAGAATTATTTATTCCGTGGAGCGACCCTCCTGGAGTACATAAAGTGGGTAACCAAAATCGGGGGAAAAAAAAACCTGGCGTTCGAGCGTGATTCAGGTCTAATAACCTCCTTACAAAGTCATAGGCTGTAGAAACAGTACGAAATTCTTTACTTTTTGAACCGGGGCCCTTCATGGGTTGTAGAGGTACAGTTTTTTTTTTTTTTTTTTTTTTTTTTTTTTTTTTTTTTAATAAGAAAAGAAACTATATAATATAAATAAAAAAAAACACATCTTTCACAATAACCAATAAAATTAGAATGAATGACGTAGGGTGGCATTGGCTTTGACTGTCTGTAGGAATAAATAATTTGATTTTAATATTCAGCAAATTTTCACTCACTGAGGGATTTCTTGCATATTTTCCTTCCTTTATTCCCAATCAAAAAATCAATAAAATATAAATTAATCTTTCTTATGGTATGGTCAGCATATCATACCGTAATAATATATATATATATATATATATATATATATATATATATATATATATATATATATATATATATATATATATTGTTTTTTTCTGTTTCTCTATATAACTCACTGATTATTATTTCGTCCGGTGAAAATCTTTCATGATAGCAGTACCTTGAATACCTTCATTGTTCAAATCAAATTGCACACATATTTTTAAACTGGTAATATAAGTCAGGCAAGCCCATAAGTGGGAAAATAGGCTGTTCTTCAGGTCCAAGGTTTGTCTCCAAGCTGAAGCAGAATTATTTATTCTGTGGAGCGACCCTCCTGGAGTACATAAAGTGGGTAACCAAAATCGGGAGAAAAAAAACCTGGCGTTCGAGCGTGATTCAGGTCTAATAACCTCCTTACAAAGTCATAGGCTGTAGAAACAGTACGAAATTCTTTACTTTTTGAACCGGAGGCCCTTCATGGGTTGTAGAGGTACAGTTTTTTTTTTTTTTTTTTTTTTTTTTTTTTTTTTTAATAAGAAAAGAAACTATATAATATAAATAAAAAAAACACATCTTTCACAATAACCAATAAAATTAGAATGAATGACGTAGGGTGGCATTGGCTTTGACTGTCTGTAGGAATAAATAATTTGATTTTAATATTCAGCAAATTTTCACTCACTGAGGGATTTCTTGCATATTTTCCTTCCTTTATTCCCAATCAAAAAATCAATAAAATATAAATTAATCTTTCTTATGGTATGGTCAGCATATCATACCGTAATAATATATATATATATATATATATATATATATATATATATATATATATATATATATATATATATATATTGTTTTTTTCTGTTTCTCTATATAACTCACTGATTATTATTTCGTCCGGTGAAAATCTTTCATGATAGCAGTACCTTGAATACCTTCATTATTCAAATCAAATTGCACACATATTTTTAAACTGGTAATATAAGTCAGGCAAGCCCATAAGTGGGAAAATAGGCTGTTCTTCAGGTCCAAGGTTTGTCTCCAAGCTGAAGCAGAATTATTTATTCTGTGGAGCGACCCTCCTGGAGTACATAAAGTGGGTAACCAAAATCGGGAGAAAAAAAACCTGGCGTTCGAGCGTGATTCAGGTCTAATAACCTCCTTACAAAGTCATAGGCTGTAGAAACAGTACGAAATTCTTTACTTTTTGAACCGGAGGCCCTTCATGGGTTGTAGAGGTACAGGTTATTTTATTTTTATTTTTTTATTTTAATTGAAAAAGAAACTATATAACATTTAAAAAAATAACACATCTTTCAAAATAACCAATAAAATTAAAATGAATGACGTAGGGTGGCATTGGCTTTGACTGTCTGTAGGAATAAATAATTTCATTTTAATATGCAGCAAATTTTCCCTCACTGAGGGATTTCTTGCATATTTTAACATTGAAGTAATAATTTGAACACTTTGTGTTATAAGATTGTATATTCAAACCTTTATAGGTATAAAAACTACTAATAAACTAATAATTACATTCTACTGTATCTCTATCTATACATGCATTAACAAATATTTCTCTTGGCTTGTCCGATTTAATCTGTGATGTCTAACCATTTACTGCTCGGTCGAAAATTTGGCGGCAAACACATAATAAAAATTTACTGAATTCTAAAATATCCACAATTGTTTATTTTATGAATATATGAGATCAAATTAGGCATGTTGTTTTTACGGTAATAAAACGATGACGAATATTAAGATTTACTCATAACATTACTAATTGTTATAAATTAAAAAAAGCAATTTCAGCAATTTTACTGCTGGAGGAACCAGAATATAAAAATATATTCATACTGGAAACTTGAAAACAAAACACTCACATAAATGTACTATCGACGTTTCAAAGTATTCTGTTGTCTTATGGTTTTATTTTTCTTCTTAAAATCACCCCGGTACTATCTATTTCTAATGGTTAGGAATGATTATCTAATGCTTCTAGTAATTTATTATTCCTTATAGTAATTGGTAATATATTATTGCTTATAGTAATTATATATCATATAATTTAGAAAACTTAACTGATAATGTTTTCTAAAGGAACGTCAACAGAGATATCACAACAAAGTCAATTATATGAAGTTTTTTTCTTTTTAAAAATACTGAGTTGAATGGAAGTCATCTATTAATTATAAAAATTACGTGTTTTTTTGTTTTATAATTTCGGAGAAAATTTTATTTATTTATTTTAGACTATAATACAATCTGCCTAGCAAGAAACAATAAGTATTATGGCTCCAGGATTACATTATCGGTAGGTGTGAAAAAATACAATAAAAGGACAAACAATTTATATAATCTCTTTTAAAGGACTTGAGATTTAACGATCTCATAATGAACATGAATGAGTTATTTTATTATTATTATATATATTTTTTAACACGTTCACGTTGGGGTAAATATCTATGTTTTTTCGTGCGAGGCAGGACTGTCTTAAGCTGCTTACGCTTCGTGGGGTAGGGCGACAATGTAGCCAACATGTTTAATGCGAGATCACCCCAGTAAGAGGGTTCGAACGCACTAAATGCGAGATTGTAACAGTTTTGAGATACACATAAGACTTCAAGGAGAAATTATGAAAATGCTTATAAATTATTCTTATATTGTCAGCGTTGGGAATAAAAATATGTAAAGAAATCACGCACAGCTTAAGAAATTTTTTAAAGAAGAGTAATTAAATGAAATTAACCGATAAGAGGCCTTTGAGGAGGGATGTTGAAGGTTTTAAAAAGCTTAATAAATAAACCCCTCTGCTTGTTATTTTCAACAATATATAATATTGAGAAAAAATAAAATAAACTTTTTTTTTAACGTCTTATTTTCTAAAAACAAGTGACTCACTCGTGATGCACGTCGCCCCAGGTGACAGTCAAGCATGATCCACCGGTGGGTCACCCCGCCCCATGGAACAGTCAAGTATGACCCACCGGTATTTAAAGTAACCTAATAATCATATTGATTTGATAATATAAATAAATGAGTTTAAAAAAGTAATATGAAAGGTTTTCTGTAGACATCTTCGCTACCTAATGAAATGTCCACAAAAAAAAATTAAAAATTGTCTTCAACACATAGAAAGGTGACAGGTGTATTTAATGAGAAAAAAAAAGTTGATTATTGATTTTTGTGCAGATACCTTAATATAAGTGTAAACATTTCAGATATAACATGAAACAAAAAGAAAGTCTTTCCGTGAAATACTGGGTAATGCACAGTCGAAGACTTATCCATCACTTTAAGAAACCTTCCGATTCCAATTCACTTAAAAACTCTCCTTCCGAGGTTACAACACCCATACATTTTCGGAAGTGGCAAGTTACTGCCTTATGTATTTTAGTCGTTTCGGTTAGCTTTCGAATGTTGAGATTTCGAAGAGAAAGAGATTGGGGTAGAATGTTATTTGTTTATTGTATATTATATAGTTTATTTATTTAATTACTTCTGGATTGTATTAATCCTATTTAATATTGTTAAACAATCGTTACTGTATTTTGTTTCCAATATACACCACAAAATAAAATAGCGAAATCAGTATAAAACAATTTAATTAAAATATCCGTGGAGTATGAAAATTTATAATAGATAACTAATTTATATGCCAGGATGAAACAACAGTAGTTAATGTTATTTATAGTTCTCAAATAGTAAATACATTTATATCAATATCACTGCATCATGCCTATGAGAATCTATATACATTGACTGTAATATACAATATATGTACTATAATACCACTGTTTAATATTTATATTATATTGGAGAAACGATATAGCCCATTTGTAACAGCCGATACCAATGTTTCGTTCTAATTTCCATATGGAAAAGTTCCGTGACCTATTTTTGCGTATTTTGTCGGATAAAACGTGTATCTTGGATCTCGTATAACATAAGTTATGATTAAGAGATTAACTTTTTTCCTAGTTCGTAGACTCCTTGCAAACAGAAAAATAATTCTTATAGCGTTTCACAAAAAAAAAAAAAAAAAAACCCTTCTTACTCCAGAAATACTATTATACAAAAGTAGTATAGTAATATTTCTATTTAAGTATAGTTCCAAAGCCCTGATTACAATTTCTTCTTAAATAGTAATTCTGAAATATATGAAATACTAGAAGTTTTAAAAATGTAAATTAATAAGTGTGATTCGTTGTTTTGATGAATAATTATAAATTTGTTAGGAGAGGGACTGATGAGAATGGTTACTCTACAAATTTTCATTAGTTCCACTTTTACGCGACGGGACTTAAAAGTTTACTCGACTCAATCAAAGACATAGCTAAGAGACTTAGGAATCTTAAGGAAAGTTCTTTAATGTGCTTAAAGGAGTATTTTCTTTAAGTACATTCTTCAGGAACAGTCCAACGTGGAAGATACTCTTGGATGTGGAAGATACTCCATACTCTTGGATGTGATTTTTATGGGTAATCAGTCCAACAATCCAAATTCCGGATTTAACCATCCTATGTCACCCCGAGCCATGTCAAATGTAAGTTTATCGTCACTAAATGGCTAAAATGGTTTTACACCAGGGCCGTTAAAACTAAGATAACCAAATATAAGTGTTGCACATCACTTTTAAGTTAGGATTTGTTGTAATTGTAATGTTGTAATTCAACAAATGAGACGTTGATTTCCAAAACTTACTGAAGGTAATTTTTTACGAAATTGGTATTCTGACATATTTGTATTCATATCATTTAGTTTTAACTAATTCTTCTATTTGATTTCGCAAATAAACAAACAATTCTTTTTAAAACGCCATTATTTTTTTAAAGGTAATAATTATACATTTAGTTTCATTCCAAATCATACTAAAACATTTCAGTCCATAACTTTAACGCTTTCCGGACGAAGACCTTTTCGGTCGGATAAGGTAGCAGGACGGAGAAATGTTCGCGAATACGTTGAGTAACTTAAATGAAGCAATAAAATGATCTTACATATAAATTAACTTTTAAAAAGATTATATTTCGATTGTTTGTGTATATTTACATCTTTAAAACTATACTTATAAGAAACTAACTATCTTTACAAGAACTTAATTTACTAAAATTATCTTACGTATAAATTAGTTATATTTCGATTGTTTATCTATATTTACATGTTTAAAACTAAATATTTATATCTTTAAACCTTTCAAGAATAACTACCTATACAAGAAACTATCTTTACTAGAATTACGATACGGCGTATTATATTATAAGGACATAAGCAGCTCAGTAATCTTTTTAAGAAAGGATAGCGCGATCCAATGGATTGTAGATGAAGAAAACATGAAAATACAGAGCTAGCACGCCCTCTTATAGAAAATGTATGGAAGAAATGGGATGAAGCATGAAAAATCAGTTATCCAAGCAAATTGAAAACCATTAAGAAAGAAGTAAAGTATTGGAAAACCTCAAGTCGCAGCAACCGCAGGGAGGAGGTGGTCTTGGCCCGCTTGAGAATAGGGCACACAAGGTTAACACATGGGCATTTAATATGTAAAGAATTGCCCCAAGATGTCAGCATTGTAGGGGAATCCTGACAATTACTCATGTGTTCGAGGAATGTCCTATCTACACTAGACAACTGGACCAAAAGGGAATGCATTAGGAAACGATGAGAATAGAATTGACCAATTAATGTGCCTCCTTTCTGAAATGGACTTTTATAAGAGTATTTGAGAACTTACTTTATGTTTATTTATTTCTATTTATCTTTATTTATTTTTATGATTATTATTATTTTTTTCCTTGAATATCGTCAACTAATATAACTTGATATATGTTTATTTTTTACTAACGCTGTCATATTTATTTTTATTATAGATTATTCTTATTCTTATTGTCTGTTTTAATCAATATTATTATTTAATATTGAAAAAAAAATATTTGTCTAAATTAATTTTCTAAAATGAGCGTATCCGGCACTATTTATGAGTGTATTATTTGTAAATTATGCATTATCTGTAAGTATGCATTCATGTATTATGGGTGTATTACTTATTATGTATATCATTATTGTCTGTTATGTATTATTATTCGTTCATAATGTATTCGTTCATTTTGAATTATTATTATTTGTTTCGGTGTATTATTATTTAGTGTATTATTATCATTTGTTATATTGGTTCATTATCTATTTTAATTAATATTATTATTTAATATTTCAACTAAAACCATAATTGTTTGTTTTTAAAAAACGTGTATCTTATAGTGGGTTAGGTATTATATATCTAAGTGTATCTTATAGTGAGTGTATCACTGATGACCAAGATGTTTTGTGCCAATAAATAAATCAAAAACCAAAAAACATGAAAATACACTGACTGTCGCCTCTCACTCGCCACACGTCCTGTCGTACGAAAAACCGTGACGACTGAGAGTCGCCTCTCGTCCGCAAAGGTATAAATAGTATTATTAATATAGAAAAAAAATTGTATTTTAATGGAAAATAAATATATAAGTTGGCTTTCTGTAAAATTTCTTACAATGGATGTAGTACCTTTTGTAACTCAACGTCTCAAATGCATTCCAACTCAAATCCATTCAAACATGCATCAAATTCATCATAACGTATCTAAAATGATTAATAAAAAACTTTCAAGAGCATTAAAAAATCCATAACATGCTTAAGGGAAAAAAGTCGATAAGCTCATATTAGTCAATATTTGATGAAAAAATTAATGTGTATAATGATCATCAATAGTTGAACGTAGATACATTAGGAAAAACAAAATTCAGGTGATTGAACGCTTCCCGATTTCCCTTCGGAATTTAGACATTGAGTTTCAAAAGGTACTCTATCCATTCTATGAAATTTCACAGGAACTACAAAAATCATTTATTACTATATTATTTAACCAATTTATTTGATTCCTTCTGAATTGTTTTACTACATTAACGTATTAAAGTTATGGATTGGAATGTTCTAGTATGATTTAGAACGAAATTAAATGCGTAATTAGCACCTTTAGAAAACAACGGTATCATTCAATATATATAGAGAGAATGATAGTCAGTTTATTACACGTTTTAGTAATATTTTGTTTAATAGTTAAATATTAAAGATAACGTAATTCTTATCAATTTATTAAAGAGCGCCCTGGGTATGCTAAGAACAGCTTACCGTGGCCCAGGTGTTGCCGGACCGCTATATCGTCTACAGCTTTTGAATACAGATAGTGCGTTGGGGTCCCCAGGGATACTTTGCCCTAAATGTATTCAGTAGGCTTATACTTATCAATTTCTTCTTCAGTGTTTCACAGTGAATAAAAAAGTTAGTTTCTACAAGTATATCGGTACTCATATTCACCGTAATTTATAATTTCTATAAATAAATAAAATGAAAAGTAAATACATTTTTTTATTTTTTTTTATTTGGGAGCTGCCAATGGGTAGTATCCCCACGCGTTAATCACGACATTTGTATCTTTTATGTCATTTACTATATGTATATCATTATACAGTTGTAAATAGCAATAAATCTATTTAAAGAAATACATTTTTTTATTTCATGGATTTCTTGAAACCTACAACTGTATATATGCAATGCAATAACTAAATATAACGATATAATAAATGATATAGTAAATAAGTCGGACTATGATACATGATAATAGCTTGAGAAGAAATTAGCTATTCGTAAGATTTCAATGTCTAACTTAAGCTCAAATCTCCTTTTCAATCGCCTATTAGAATTATGAGGAATACGTAGGAGTGATAGGTCACAATTGGATTTGTGTGGGCCATTTAGAATAATTCCGAACATGCGGAAGGAATTTAACGAATTTTTTAAATTTTCTAACATTTAATTAATTAATATTTATATATTTTTAACTACAAAAAAACATTTTCATTTCGACATTACATGAACTAATCGAAAGATCCTGAAACAATAACTATCAAATTTAAAAAATAATAATATTTCCATTTTAAATAATTTTTCTAAAATAAGTATTCCTAGGAACTAAAAGAGATTTAATAAAACATATTGTTAAGATTTGAGATTTAATAATTTTATTTTATTATTATTATTTTTGTAATAATTTATTAAAACTATAATTTGATTATCTAAATGGATTTAAACAGAAGTTCATGAAAAAAAAGTTTTGATAAACTAACAACTAAATAAGAAACGAGATCTCGTTTTTTCTACCAACATTTTCCCACAAAACCAAGCCGTATGAAAACTCCTTGCCTATTCCACCAGCTTTTGGAATTCTCTTCCATCAAACACCCGCCATGATTCCCTCCCTTATTACTAACGAAAATAAAATTTACTGTTAAATTTTAATTGAATAGTAAGCAATATTTTTATGTTTTCACAAGTAGTTAATTAAATACTACAATAAATGCTGTTTCTGCTTTTCTTTCTATTTCATTTGCAATTAATATTATTGAATTATATTATCACTAGACGAATTTATTTCTTATTATTGTCTTTCTCACGTACTATCATTCTTCTTCAAGAAACATTACTTATTTTATATTTTGAGTCTGATTCATTGAACTAATATTTCTTACTCAAAATATCGAAACTAAAATGGTTTCGATATGACTAAGAAAAAGTGGTGTTCGTTAAGGTTTAATGATAAGTTTTTTTTTTTTTAGTTGTAAATCATTGTTATTGTGTCATTCACTATTTATTAATTAATATTATCAGAATCTTATTTCGAAAAATAACATTGAAATTATATACTTAATAGATCTTCGTTTCGATTTAAGCTTTAAAAAATTATTTTATAAAAATGTTTCCTCTAGGGAATTCTCCGAACTAAAGAAAGAGGTAATTAATAATTATGATTTTTTTCCTCCCGTCAATCATGGATGATATCCCTTCAATAACCGCTTAATTATAAACAAACAAGTTAACAAACCCAAATCCCCTATTCGTGATTATGCTATGTAAAGTTTTCCTTCGCTTCAGCAACCGACTCAACCGATTTTTTTTATTAGGAAAATGCTCATTTTCGAGGTTTTGTTTTCCTTCCATCGATTGGACACTCAAGCAGGATTTTTAAACAACCCCACAGAAGATAAAACAGCGAATTCGATGAGACCAAAATATTGCATAACGAAAATTGTATAAGTACAAATTAAATCCATTATTAAAATAGTTAACTACATAGAATTTTAAGGGACTGTTTTTTTGTTTAATATTTTTATACAGTGGTATTAAAATTATATGTGCTAATGAGGAAGTAGTAATAGTATTGGGTTGTTTCACATGAAATGTCCGTTTTTATAGTTTCTGAAATACATAAAAGATTTTGTAGGTCTCGGTTGTTTTCTTCCGAATGTTTACATATTTAAAGTAAACAGTTACTAATCCTCTACCTTTGTATTATAAACATTAGCTTCCAAATCAATTACCCACTTTTTAGTATAACTCCAAATATGAACATGGAAACACGCGATTTTCGAGTAATATTTTTGTACGAGTTTAAACTCGGCCATTCAGCAGCTGAGACCGCTAGAAATATTTGCAAGGCGTTTGGGGAAGGGAGTGTTAATGAACGGACCATTCGCCGTTGGTTTGCTAAGTTTTCAGCTTGGGATACCGACTTGGAAAACTTGCCCCGAGGAAGACCTCCGTCCGTAAGAGACAACGATGTCCTCAAACATAAAGTAGAAGGAAACCCCTACCAAACAGTTAAAGGACTCTCAGCAAGTGCAGCTACCGATCCAGACATTTAAAGTGTATTGGGAAAGTAAAAAAGCTCGATATATGGGTACCTCATGATCTCACTGAGAGGCTTGTTTCAAAACATACCGTGCGAAAATTGAAAGAACTGGGCTACGAAGTTCTTCAGCACCCACCATATTCTCCCGACTTGTCTCCAACAGATTACCACCTGTTCAGGAATTTAGACAACTTCGTCATAGGAAACCTTTTTGAAAATGATGATCAAGTGAAAAGTGCGTTTTCAAATTTTGTTTCACTTCAAAGCTCCGAGTTTTTCAGTTCGGGGATAAAAAAGTTGGTGTCACGTTGGGAAAAATTTGTAGAAAAAGAAGGCAAATACTTCGAATAAAATTATCTTGTTTTCATATCGTATTTTTAATAAAAATCCTTTACCTTGAAAACGGACATTACATGTGACACAACCCAATACTTTGAGACAAAATTTATACATACAATATTTATAGAGAAACTCAGATAAAGTAAAATTACATGAAAGTAGAACAATTACTAAAAAATAAATAACTATAAAAAATATACAATAAAATATATAAAAAGTTAACAAACAAATGAACATATTAAAAGCATGCATGCCTATGTATAATATTTACAATCAGTCCTAGGGTCCTCAGGTCAGGCTTGTCATGCCATATGTGGAGGAAAAAGCAAAACACAAGGGATCACTGCGCCTCTATCTGCGTCCCTGGATTATTAAGAGCTGAGGGAAGCTAAGTAACGGTGCTATTGCCAAAAACTTAAGTACCGCACTCGAGGGTAGAATCAGGTCAGTACCAGAACTACATATAAATATTTATAAGAGCTTTCAGGACTACTTCCGTTTCAGCTTCGAGAGAACCAGAGTGGATTAGTTACAGGATTAATAAGGTTCTGATGCAATTAGGAGAATATGGAATAAAATAAATGAATACTATGTTCATGATGTAAGGTATTGTTGCATACATAGTATGGAGCTATTGTTTAAGAATAAATGCGTAGATATAGATTTTTGTGTTCCTCTATTCATAGATCTAGATAGATCTAATCCTTCTTAAGGATTAGTGTAAGCATTGCCTTTAAATCTTTAACCAGTTTCCTTACTTCCTAGTTGATTTTAAAGACATAAAATGTAATGTGAAACTTAGCTACTTCAAGTATTTCTTTGCTGAAGTCTCATAATACCTGCGCTTGATATTTTTTTTTCAGTCGCAAGTATACCATAAACTAAAGTTAGGATTGCGATAAGTAAAAAATGTATATATATTACTGTTTTTGAACTCACCAAGTGGGAATAATTATTAAAAAAAAAAAATGAAAAATTCTCTGTGAACCATGTATTTATCTATTGTAAATATAAAATGCACTTTAAATTAATTAATTTAAAACAACGCAAATATTATCAGTTGAATTGAGGAAAGGCCATTTGTGTGCCAAAATCGAGGTCGAATATGGGATCAGCTCTTGTGTTCTGGACTTTCAGAAGACTTGAATGGAGGTAAATGGGGATCTTGAAGATAATTAGGGATACCACGAATATGGGTTTAATAAATTTTGTCAGTGATAGATGTATGAGGAATCTCAGCCGTGAAATAGAAAATTATTTCACAGGAGGAGAAATATAACAAAATGGATCTCCGAAATGACTCTTATATCTTAGGATTATAATGTAATATTTGTTATGTATAAAAAACTTAAAAATTCATTCATTCGTAAGTACCTGGTCAGTATCATTATATTTTCGCTAGCGATAACGGTTAAAATATATTAAATATAAAATATGCTATTCATATTTTCATTTTTTTATATAAAACTTGAATTAGTAATCGAACAAAATATACCTCTAATGGCTCACAAAAATCAAAATTTAATAGCTGTCATTTTCAAGCATGTTAATATTCATTCTGATTATAATTTTCATCGCTAGTTGCAGTTGGGAAATTCAGAGAAAGAAATTTGATAATGATCATGAAAAAAACAACTGCATCTTAAAAATGCATTACTAATTACAATGTGTCAAGTCTTGCTTTAGGTGTCATCGAGCACCTCAAGGAATTCCATAGGAAAGGCTTTATCTGAATACAAAGGTGACCCGAAGACCTACAATGCGGACTAGAATGTTGGCGAGGCAATGCATATTTGAGACAATTTCATGGTGTTTTCTCGAAGCCCTACCTTCCTTCTAAATTTATTATCACACCAGTGGATCTCTCAAGGGCTTATCCTGCTAAAAAAAAAAGAACTAAAAATCGGAGGAGTGGACCTAGCAGCTGAGCGTGATCTCGCCCTAATCACATTCTTACAAAGCTGTTGGCCTAGAAACAGTACAGATCTTTACAAAGTACTAAAGTTAAAATAAATAAATATCATCGTTACCGAAACATGTTTTATACGAAAATTTAGATAACATTCTCTAATCTTATCTTGCGCAATTATCTAAAACAAGGACATGCAAAGATCAAGGGATATTGGTGCCCAGGCTATCCTATTCCAAAGGTATAAGTCGCAGAAGGGGAGAGTAGGGCCACCTGGAGGATAGTGGGAGGTGCCCTTCCAATTTGCATCTAAAGGGCGAGCCATCGGTTATCGGCGGGAAAAAGGCCCTTCACAATGAAGTTAGCTTCTCATCCCTGGACCTCGCAGGGGGTCTCTTGGGAAAACATGCTCTCAAAGCGCCATCCAATCTCCACTCCCTCACGCTCTTCCACATCCACTAAAAGCTATAACTGTTTAGAAGGATACTTCCTTCGTACAAGCATACTTTAATTTGAATTTAAATATAGGAGTGAGAAATTAAGCGCATTATATTTTGCATAGTTAGTAAAAAACACCACATCTTCTATAAAAAATATAAGATTCAACTGGAAAAATTTTATTTTTATAATATTTATTATGTAAAGAAATATTACAATTGTTTCTTTCAATTCAAGGGCAGTGTCAATAGTGATTAAACAGTAAATTAACACCTGTTACAAGAAAAAAAAGAGCTTATACATCTATAGGTATAGGTTATAAAAATACCTCTATAGAAAATAGGTTATACTTGCACTATGATCAAAGTCAAAGTTGTGATTCAAGCCTAAATGAACAAATGAAAATTCATAAAATTAAGAATACAACAAAAATAGTACTTTTCACTAGAAACTAGAGAAAAAGGTTTATTTTACGAGGGATACTGTACGTTTCGGAAAGGAATGAAATGTGTGTTTAGCAACTTAGAAAGAACTGAAATTTTTAGATCCAGTGTCTCATTTAAATTCGATCATTTGGTCATTCATTTTAAGCGTTGTCAGCTTTTCCTAAAGTTTTAGGATTACAGGCACAAATTTGCAGTGATTCTAATTTGAAGACATTTCATATGACTTCACTGACAGGTACTTCGTTCGATTGTTTTTTTCTATAGTTTTGACTACACTTTTTTCCAAAGGGTCTTGGGCGCAGTACACATAGAGATTCGTACTGTTTCTAGGCCAACAGGCGTGTATTGAGATGATTAGGCCTAGATCACATTACATTTAGCTGGCAGATTTTCCCATATTTTCGGTACCCACTTTATAGAGGCTGGGTCTGCCCTAGAAAGGTCTCCATATCCCCAGGCTGAAATAACAGAGTAAATAATTTTCTGCCACAGTCGCTATTCCAACCCTGTAGACTACTGCTCATACACTGAGACAAAGGCCGCTCCCTCATTAGTTACATATACGATATATATATATATATATATATATATATAGGAGAGAGAGAGAGAGAGACGAAGTAAAAGACAGGAAAAAAAATATTACTTTAACTTAAAAGTTAAATAAAGTGTAATTATCATCTTGAAAAAAATACATACTCGTACTATTGAAGTCAATCTGTGAGACTTAATGCCATGGTGCCTAACTAACTATGGAGCCTATGAGACGACACAATTTAGAAAATTTAAAATGATCTCCAATTATATCATTTTATGAGAGGATTTAAAAAAAAAAATGTCTAATGAATTTTAAAACCTAAGCTTGTATTGTAATAAGTTGTATAATTAGTTGAAAAATATATAAGAACTAGGAAACCTTGAATTAAAAACACATAAATTGAAAAAAATCAAATATTTATATAAAACTAAAAGCTTTCTTCTCTGTCTGAACATATATAAAAATAATATAAACATTCATCAATTATTTAATAGGTAAAATGTTAGTAATCATCTTTGATTTTAATTTTACTTGATTAAATATATTAAATTAATTATAAATAAACAGAATATTTATAAAAGAATATTTAATATAAAGGGGAGACCGGGGTCATTAGCATGTTCTTGGGGCACTTGTGCTTCAAAGTATTCGTATTTAATTACACCCTTTTAAAATAGTTTTATATCACTGTGAGTAATGCTTGAGTGGGTGAAAAAAAAGTATTCTGGTCGTCGTTGAGGCAATAAACAAAGACGAATTGGACGGATATGATCCAAAAGTCTAGAACGAAATGTAATTTTAGGAAACTTGACTCAGGTTTATGTAATAAATGGACTTGATTTTTTTCATAGTGTAAAAATACAATTAAAGGAAAATATAATAATGATTTGCCTTAACTTTACGATAGTATCCCTCTCTTTTCTCGAAAATGATATGAAAGCAAACCTCAGCATGATTTTTAAATTAAAAAAAATTATTAATGCAATAAAAAAAACAGATCTTATAGCAAAGTTTGATAATTGATATGGACTTATATATATTTATTTTTATTTTAAAAACACTTTTAATAATTGATGTAAGTAAAAAGAAAACAATGTGACCAAATATTGCATACAACTTTTTAAATTTTTTTTTTTTTTTTACTAAAATTGCAACAAAAAAAAACAAACAAAAACTTGATTAAATAAAAATTTTTTATCTTTAGATGAATAAAAATAAAATGGTTTTCTACTAATGTGTAGGCCTCTCCTGAAGGAGGAATAGTCTTGATCGGTGACCAGCCGTACCTTCTGGGTTATGAGTTCGCCGCTGGTTTTTCAATATATTGGCATTTTAATTCCCAATATTTTCGGTCTTCTGTTTTCCTATGCCAAGATATTCCTTCTTGTTTCTTAATTTCGTCCAACCATCTTTTGAGTTGCCCTCCTTGCTTACGTTGCTTTCCGAGAGGTGTCCATTCGGTAATTGCCTTGCTCCACCTGGGGTCTTTTATTCGCATTAAATGGCCAGCCCATTCCCATTTCAGCTTCCTTATACAACTCACAGCATCCCTCACCAAAGTGGTCTCTCTCAGAGTCGTATTTTTTACTTTATGCTTTAAATTCACATTTGTCATACTCCTCTCCATTCTTCTTTGCCAAACGTTAATTCTTCTTTCCTGGGATTTAGTGAGGGACCATGTCTGGCTTCCATAAGTCAAAGTTGGGAGAATGCAGGTATTGAATACAAACCTTAGCATGTTTTTTAAATAAAAATAATTATTAATGCAATAAACAAAACAGATCTTATAGGAAAGTTTGATAATTGATATGGACTTATTTTATTCGATATTACGATCAAATGTTTCTATTTAGCGAGGAAAATGGTGATCTCAGTGCAATTCTGGGGTTTTCGTGACGGAATCTACCAACCCCAATGGGTATGCAATATACTAAAACCGCAACCAATATCACGTCGCTATGCGTTTATTCATCTCGAATAACTTCTCGGTCGATGCATTTCCTCTCAATTCAATGCCTGATATAATAGTTTGGTCATTCCTCTTATCTCATACATGTCATGCTGCTATTAGAACACAATTTTAAGTTAGAAAATCAGCGAGATAATTGCAATATTTTAAACATTTTGTGTTCTTAAACGTAAAAAATCCTGTAAGTCATTTAAATATATATAATACGGATATAATACAGTCGAAATTTAGAAAATAGAGAATGAAATGAAATATTAATTAACAAATATGTGTATAAAAACAGATTATTTTACAATACATACAAATAAGCTTTCAACCCTGCCTGGGCTTTTTTACACTTTACATAGGAGTACAAAAAATGATTTAAATTAGTCTACTAAAGTACAGCACAAGAGGGATCTACTAAAAACCCTCAATAAAAAAAAAAAAGGACAAAAATAATAATTGACAACTATTTTTTTTTTTTCTTTCGTAGGCGTAAACCACTTGGGTCATTTTCGCCTTAAATATTATAGTCTATTGTACAAGTCGATCTGTCGTAGGAAGTCAAAAAGTTTTGCAGTTGTCAAGACAAATAATTAAATAAGCAAAAATAATAAGAAATTCAAACAAAGTTAATTTAAATAACAATATGGTTTTAGCCTTTTATGTTTTACAATAACTAACGATTTCCCTTATACGGTCATACTTACTATTTGCACAGGAATTAAAAAGTCTATTGTTAAGTTATAAATAAAAGTTGAGATACCAGACACATTTAAAAAATAATGTAATAGGTCAATTGGCGTTCATCTAGGATAACTGCCAACTAGCCTTAATCATTTATTTAATAAATATTTTAATTGTTTATAATTTGTCGCGCATGTGTTAGACCATACAGGCGTAACATATTACAGACCTAATATAAAATATAATATAATTACTTTTCATTAAGTATATTAAACCTGGAATACTTGGATAACAGGGGAAATAATTTTTGCTTGACCCCTATAGAAATTAGTGAACTAACAGATACTATTGTGGATAGATACAGCATTTTCCATGTATGTTTATGATATTTTCTGAATCAGCCTAACGTCTAAAACATTTCAGAAGCTTTGTATTTATAATCATATTTTTATATGATATCTTGTGATTTTATTTAAAATTTAAAACATATCATAATTTGATACACATTGCAGAAAATACCGATTGGCAAGAGCCCAATAAAGATTCTATATTGTAACGTTCTTCGGCCACATTTTTCATACGCCTCAGGAGATTACCAAAAAGAAGAAATTAGTAGACTGGAGTAACTATATAGAGTTAGTTGGTCATGGAAAGGTAGCGAACTTTTGGGGCCATAGAGCATTTGAGGTCATTTTATCCCAGGCTTATTTTGTAACAATGGAGTTTTAAGAATTCAATGATTTAGTGAAGTTATACTAATATTATAAAGATGAAGAGTTTTGTTTATTTTTGTTTGAACGCGCTAATCTCAGAAACTACGTGTTCGAATGGAAAAATCTTTTTGTGTTGGATAGTCCATTTATCGAGGAAGGCTTTAGGCTATAAAGCATCAAAGAATCAGGGGAAAATCTGGAAAAATACGGGGACAATTAACCTCACATTCCAATGATTCCACATGATTTACATTTTAATTTTAAAATAATTCAATTTCCTGTTAAATTATCTTTTGCCGTAACAATTAATAAATAACAGAGGCAAACATTTAATCACGTTGCAGGGTAAGAAAAAAAAAATTAAACACGTAGGAATTGATTTTCAAGACTGCTTTTCACACGGCCAACTATATGTCGCATTGTCAAGATCGAGTTGCAAATATAATCAGTATGTTCTTCTGCCACAAGAAAATAAAACTAATAATATCATTTACGCAGAAGTACTTTAAAATATCTGGGGATCTCGTGGCTGAGTGGCTAGCGCGCTAGTCTCCCATGCAACAGGTTCTGAGTTCGAATCCCAGTCCCGGCGGGGCTTTTATAAGGATGTAAAAAAATAGGGATTCACTCACAGCCTCTCCCCCGGGTATGTGAGACCCGTCAGCCAAAGGGTGGCCACTCACAAAATTAGTCGTAGGGAGTGATGACCCTACACTAAAAATTGCATCGTGAAACGTGAGTGTAAACTCCCAGGAGTTTACACCACGAGGCCCAGGGCATACACGGCCTGTCGCGCCACTGGAAGAAGAAGACTTTAAAATATATTGTTTTAAAAACTTCTTAATAGCGATCATAATATCAGAACTTGACGCAGACGAAGTCGCGGGAAACAGCTAGTAATTTATATACACAAAATTACGATATGTTTCTTCTTAAGTTTTTTTTTTTTTTTTTTTTTTTTTTTTTATAATTGAACATAAATATAAATTTAAAAATATTATAAATCCCGTACCACCATAAACTCTGTAGGTTTTTCTAAACTAATAGTTATAGTAATGTCATCTTACAGGCTTTAGTAATTATCCGAACATCAAAGTTGATACAAAATCAATAATATTCCGTAATAAATAAATAATAACAGAATAACAATAAATAATATTCCGTAAAATATGGAATTGAATAAAAATAAACACAAGCTATTTACAAAAATTACTACATAAAATATAAAAAAAAAGAAGAGTTGGCTGAATATTTTAAAACAATTTGTTTCACAGAATTAAGGTAAAAAGGTAATGAGGATTATAATAACTTTGTGATCATAGTCTTGAATTAAGAATAGGTACAGTTATACATTCTCAATTCAGATATTCCCCTGAGAATAAAGTCTCCAAGCCGGTGACTTCAGATGAGATGGAAAGAAATACTTCCTAAGCGCAGAGTCGCACTAACTTTATTCCACCGGAACGGTCAGAAAACCTTCACAAAAAAAAGTTTAAACGGAAATTAAATCCCTGTTCATAACTTTTATATTTATTTTTTGTTAGCAGAGAAAGGAGAAAAACTTGTTATCCGGCTAACGTTCATTACACGGCTTACGAGGGCGAATGGTTTTGTATGAACTTTTCTTTTGAACTTTTTTAAAAACTTTTAAAAGCGAATTACATCTGTTTTTTAATTCAGTTCCTTCCCACCAGTGACAACTTGAAACATTGAGTCCGGAAACGAGCGAGGCAATACTTTTAGTTGTTTTTTTTTTCCCTAGTCGATATTAAGAATCTTAAATCACTCTGGAAATTTTTTTTTCAACAGTTAAAGGTGAACATTTTAAGACTGGACAAAGTTGTCCGTTCGCAGACAGAGGGTTCTTTTATTTTATTTTTTATAAAGTCATATCAATGTAAAATTTAAGAAGTTATTATTGATCAAAGCTTCATCAACACACTTCATTAATAAAATAGAAACAAAAATCCGAGCAGAAATGATATCCGCAGCCAGCAATAGCCGATTTTACATGGTCTATGCAAAACTTGATCCTGAAAAGGCGATTTCTTACATCCTCCACAACAGACTTAGTCTCTACAGGAAATCTTTGATATTCAAACCAAGACGAGAACTGATGAGACTTAATTGTCAGCCATGGAGGAGAGTAAGGGTACCTGTCTGTGCCATGTGCATGTGCAAGAGGTCTCTGGCAGAAGACACCAACTACTTTTTGGAAATATGTCCTGTCTCAAAGGAGGTCAGGATGAAATATTTAGGGAAAGGTAAGCTAACTTCAGAAGAAGTAATAGATAGATTAAATGGGCTAGATTGCGTTAAACTTCCAGCACACTTAAATAAATCATTCAAATACAGACATTTTTCGGTACAGGATTTTAATTATTAAACTTTTACAATCAATAAAAATAGATCATAATATTACTACTAATCAAAATTATAACCATAAAAACTGCAAAAGAAGGGCACCTCGACAAAAGGCTTATCGCCATTGTCTTGTGGGCTCTTATTTCAAAAACAAAATGTATTAATATGTTAATACTATTTGGCATATTATGTAAATAAAGCATTTTTCTTTTACAAAGCATTAAAAATTCATTCATCTTACATTTTCTACCAACATACAAGGTTTCTTAAAAAAATATTATTTTTCAATTAGTAAAAACGTTTCAGGTCATTTTAATCTTAATTTATTGCTCATAAGAGATAAATTATTCATCATTATATATATTTTCGTTTAATCTGTCGATATAAACTAAATATGTTATTCAGATTATATTAAATTTTGTATCTAAATAGCAAACAAACTTCATTTATTGTCAAATTATCAGCTTAATTACAATGTTATAATTTCATTTAATTCCTTGATTATGTTTTCATGTTACTTGGTGGGTTCCTAGAATTTTTGTATTAGCTTTGGCAATATCTATACTGTTGGGTTATTTGGATTGAGGATATTAATAATATTCATTTCATCATTTATTCCTAATATTTTACTTTTTTTCTTATTTTTTTAAACAAAGGAAGTGGGCTTTGAGTTAAGATATTGGTATATTTTTATTTAAACTTTATAATTTTTTCCCATCTTATACACTTTTTTTTTATTTTTTTATTTATTGGAATTTACAACTGTATACAGGAATACAAGTAAATTAGATGAAATAAATAAAGGCATGAAACACATGTAGAGAAGCTTCCCAATGGAAGCACTCTAAAAATGTTCTAAACTAGAAGGTCTCGGGGCCATCTCCTTTTCAGGAGCCTCGTAGGATTGTCAGGAATTGAAGAGGAAGAAAGGATTGAAACTAGAGGATTAGGATGGGAATGGAGTTTTCCATGAAAGGAATGGTATCTAGATCGGGCCATCAGCAACATACGGAACATTAAGATCTTTATGGATTAGTGTATTCGTGACAAAGTAAGGAGCATTGAGGATTTTACGAAGGATTTTGGATTGTAGGGATTGGATACGAGAAGAATTTGATGGTTTAGTAGAGCCCCAAAGCTCTACTCCGTAAGTCCATATCGGCCTTATGATAGTCATGTAGATGAGTCTTTTGTAGTTAAGTGGAAGAATAGAACGTTTGTCTAGTAAGTGTTGAAGTAGTCGAAAACGTCGAGCAGTTTCTTGTCGTTTAAGTCTTGTATGAGGGTTCCAAGTGAGACGTTTGTCAAGGTGCAGTCCTAGATATCGGATCTGTTCAACCGGGACAAGAGGAGTATTATTGAAGGAGACAGTAGGGCAGGATGTCATAGGTTTACGACGAAGGGTAAAGGTAATTTGGTTGGATTTGTTGGCATTTATTTTAATTCTCCAGCTCTGACACCACACTTCGAGGTCTCTGATGTGGGATTGGAGAGTTTGAGAGGTAATAGTTGGATCAGTATTGACTGATAACACACAAGTGTCATCAGCGTAGGTAGAAAGGAAAGTGTTAGGATGGGATGGGATATCAGCTGTATAAACTGTGAAAAGAATAGGTCCCAGGATACTGCCTTGAGGAACACCAGCCAACTGACTGTAAATGGATGAATAGGAATTATTATGATTTACTTTGAAGGATCTGTCAGTGAGGTAGGACTGGATGATAAGGAAGTATGTAGAGGGAAGGAAATTGCGGAGTTTGTAAAGCAATCCCGGGTGCCATGTTATACACTTATTTTTTCTTTTTCCGTATATCTAAGGCTTTTGAAAATATTGTGTGAATGTATCTCAGATCACTTACTAGTTTTAATTATATTTTATTTTTATAATTTTTAATATATTTAATATTTTTGTTTTTGTCTGTATACTTATGTCTATAAGTAGACAAAAACAAAAATATTCGATTGCATCAAACTCATTACTATAAAAAATAATAGAATAGGTGATGCAATTTCTATAACCGCGAATGTATATTTAAAATAATTTACTTGAGAAATAAATACATATATAATAAGATTTATAAAATATCATTACGGACATTGACATTTCATAGAAGTCAATTATGTTAAACCTGTAAATTATTTGAAAATGGAATCTGTTCTAATATATCCTTACTGTCGCAATATGGAATAATTATATTTTCATCTCCATCTGAATGAGCTGAGGAAACGCGCAAAGGGATTCCTTATGAGCCTTACTGCAAGGCGACCACATCAACCGCAGGCCCGCATACGGGCCGCAGAAGCGCTAAGTTGCGCGGTAAAAAAGCTTCGTGCCACCCCGCGGAGACACGGCACCGAGGAACACGGCCCCTGGTACCAGTTCCCGCCAATAAATTAACTCTCCCGCCGAAATAGCCTTGTTCCCGGTATTTATAATGCCATCTGTCTTTGCGGTTTTCTGTGTCCACGCACGAACTGGCATGGTTCGCGTTGTATCCAACCATGAAATCCATCAACCGTTCGTTCATGGTGAGTTTAATAAAACGGCGGAGGCTTTAAATGAAAAAATCTGGTGCACGCAACACACACGACTTCCACTTACCTCACTTACTTCTTAAAATCAATTTAAGAATTTTTAAATGCATTTAAAAAAACAAAAACAAAAAACAAGTGTTGTTGGTTTAGGTTTTGAGTTCGGGTTTCGTAAAACCCGTGGGTCATCAACGCCTTTATTTTGTGTATTTATTTTATTTAGCTTCTATTTAAACTCAAAAAAAAAAAAAAAAGTGTAGTCGCACACGATTAGAGAAACATGTGTTTTATAAAATAATCTATCATATTATTATCTACAACAATCAGTTGGTTTTATCGACTTTTCATCACTCTCCATTAACTTTTACAATTTTGATTATAAGATGATATTATTTCTAAAATATTTAGCTTCCCAGCGATTAATTACAAATCTGTATTACTGTTGATGTTCAAAAACTGCATAAAAAAATATTTTTGCTCTTTTCTCCTTTATTTGAACTTAATATATTTAGCCATTTTTTATCAATGCTAACAAGATGACATAGTTTTATTCTTAGATATATATAAATTTATATATATATATATATATATATATATAAAATTAAAGGTACTCTACTTTAGAGGAAGAAAATTCAAAAATTCGGCATTTAAGCTCAATCAGACTATTTCAATCAGAATGAAACCTACATTATGTTAAGCTCATTAAATTTTACATCGATAGATAGAGTTTAATAAAAATCGTTAGATCTGTTTTTGAGAAAAACGTAAAAAGAAGGTGCCAAATGCATGGTATAGCATAGTAAGTAGCATTTCTGGTCAGCAGATTTTGGTGAAACAGTTGCTGTAACATCTCGGGAGTATTAGTTGCCTTAAATATGAAACCCTAAAACGTGTATTTCCGCCGAAAACTGGAATTCGAAAATTTTCACGATAGCAATACTTTCCCTTACTATATATTTCATATATAGGATAAGTGAAAGTAAATTTTTTTTTTTTTTACATCATTTATTGAAATTTACAACTGTACTTCAAGGTACAACAAGTAAATGTGACAAAAGTTAGGTTCTTAAAGAAGAACTACCCAATGGCAGCACTCCTGTAACTTTTCTACACTAGAAGGTCTCGAGGCCATCTTCTTTTCAGACGCCTCGGAGGATTGTCAGGAATTGAAGAGGAAGAAAGTATTGAAACAAGAGGATTAGGGTGGGAATGGAGTTTGTCATGAAAGGAATGGTATCTAAATCGGGCCAAATCAGCAACATACGGAACGTTGAGGTCTTTATGGATAAGTTTGTTTGTGACAAAATAAGGAGCATTGAGGATTTTACGAAGGATTTTGGATTGTAGGGATTGGATACGGGAAGAATTCGATGGTTTAGTAGAGCCCCAAAGCTCCACTCCGTAAGTCCAAATCGGCCTTATGATAGTCATGTAGATGAGTCTTTTGTAGTTAAGTGGAAGATTAGAACGTTTGTCTAGTAAGTGTTGAAGTAGTCGAAAACGTCGTGCAGTTTCTTATCGTTTCAGTCTTGTGTGAGGGTTCCAAGTAAGGCGTTTGTCAAGGTGCAGTCCTAGATATTGGATCTGTTCAACCGGGACAAGAGGAGTATTATTGAAGGAGACAGTAGGGCAGGATGTCATAGGTTTACGACGAAGGGTAAAGGTAATTTGGTTGGATTTGTTGCCATTAATTTTAATTCTCCAGTTCTGACACCATACCTCAAGGTCACTGAGGTGGGATTGGAGAGTTTGAGAGGCAATAGTTGGATCAGTATTGACTGATAACACACAAGTGTCATCAGCATAGGTAGAAAGGAAAGTGTTAGGATGGGAAGGGATATCAGCTGTATAAACTGTGTAAAGAATGGGTCCCAGGATACTGCCTTGAGGAACACCAGCAAACTGACTAAAAATGGATGAAAAGGAATTATTATGATTGACTTTGAAGGATCTGTGAGTTAGGTAGGACTGGATAATAAGGAGGTATGTTGGGGGGAGGAATTTGCGGAGCTTGTAAAGCAACCCTGGGTGCCAGACTCGGTCAAAGGCCTGTTCCACGTCGAGGAAGCCTCCCGTACAATACAAGCCGCGCTCCAATCTAGACGATACAACGTCCACCACACGATGACATTGCTGGCTAGTGGAGTGGGACGTTCTGAATCCAAACTGATGATGAGGAATCATGGAATTAGTATCATGGATGGGATACAGGCGTTTCAGTATAAGCTTTTCCAAGATTTTTACCATGATTGGTAAAAGTGAGATGGGACGGTAAGAAGATGGATTTTCTGGCGGTTTCTTAGGTTTGGGTATCATTTTGACAATGGATAATTTCCAGGAAGCAGGAAAGTATGTGGAACGGAGTACGGAATCGTATATGTAAGTGAGATATAGGATAGCTTTTTGAGGAAGTAGTTTTAAAATATGGGAAGTTATAAGATCATGCCCAGGAGCTTTGCGGGATGGTAAACTCTGAATGATGTTAGATATTTCCGAAGGATGGAACGCTTTAGGAGGAAGGACCATTTGGAGTGGGATATCTAATTCATCTTCTATAAACTTAATGTGCACGAGATTATGGATATCTGTATGTGGATTAAAGGTTCTAAAAAGGTGCTGACCGAATATCTGGGCCTTCTCTTCATCAGATCTTGTCCAGAATCAGTTAGGAGTGGATGATTACAGTTTTTGAACTTTAGTAGCTTTTTTGTTGTCATCCATAATGATCTGTCTGTAGTAGTAAGTTTTTCGGTGAAGTTGAGTAAGTTTTGAATTTTTATTTTTCTGATTTTAGTCTGTTAGTCAGTTTATTATAATGAGTTTGGTCTGATGGATATCTAGTCCTATGCCACTTCGATCTCGCAGGGCAAGATTTTTTTCCCTTAATAAGATTCGAATGTGCTGTGGCAAGGTAGTCTCCTGTGAGTTAGTAGTAGTAATGGTTGAAGTGTTGTCAATTATGCTACTGCTAATTGAGTCAGTCAGATGGTCAACGGCTTTATCAATATCATGTTTAGTCTTAAGTGGGATCTTTAAGTTCAGTTTGGTTTCCAAGTCACATCTGAATCCGTCCCAGTCCACACGTCCTATAATCAGAGAGGGAATGGTGGGTTTAGGAACAAGGCTCGAGTGCAAGGAAAGCAGAACTGGGCTATGATCAGATGACAGGTCATTTAGGGATTTGATTGTGGATTGGGAGGAAGATATCTGAGAGGAAACAAATATATCAAGGATATCAGGACGTTGAAAGTAAATTAAAAGTGTATCCTCAAATCCTGCGAACATGTTTCAAAAATAATATTTTTACAAAACGATTATGATTTATTTTTAGATGAGGAAGATGGTTGGGGGTGCGGTCATAAATTAGAAACACACATTTAAAATAAGTGTTATTTTAATTATGTGCTGACGTTTCGGCCTACAATGTGGGCCTTCCTCAGGGCTAAAAGAAACAAGATAACAACCAATGTAATTATAGACTTAATAATGCGTTAGGTATATAATAATAATATGCCTAATAAAATATGGGAACATAAATATAATTAAATGTAAAATGATAATAAGATGACAATTATAAAGTATGGAAATAAGGTGACAGTTATAAAGTATGGGAATAAACAAAATTAAGATGATAGTTATAAAGTATGGAAGTAAACATAATTGAGATGATAATATTGTAATGAGAATATATAAAGAGAGACTAAGCAAATGAAAAAAATTACAAAGGAAAATATGTGAACAATTAAAATTTTAAATATTAACAATTTTGAAATGATATATGACGGTAATATATTAAAAACATATTTAAGAGTATAGGTAATATATAAAAAGGAACATAGTCATTACAAAAGAGAAACAGTATGAATAAAAAATAATTTTAAATTTTAAAATAATGTAATATTAAACTCATAATTATATGTCAGGATATGTAACGGAGAAAGATATGAGTATGGAAAGAGGGAGAAAGAAATGGGCGATGAAAAAAGATCCTAATCAATAAGAAAAAATATACATACTTGACTCTTAAGGCGCTGCCTAAAGGAGTGATGTTTTCCAGTTTAAAAAACGCTCATTGCGTGGAACGGAAAATATGAAAACTAGAATGTCCGTTAGGGCTTTTCCAAGAAGCTAAGTTATGTTTACTGATTCGATTGTTTGTTGAAGAAAAAACTAAAGTATTGGCTAACGATTTTTTTATTTTTTATTTTATTTTTATTTTTTTATTTATTTTAGCCCTGAGGAAGGCCCACATTGTTGGCCGAAACGTCGGCACATAATTAAAATAACACTTATTTTAAATGTGTGTTTCTAATTTATGACCGCACCCCCAACCATCTTCCTCATCTAATTTCTCAACGGTCAACAAAACTCCATCATTATAATTTATTTTAGTTGATTTGTACAAAATTTCCTTTTTATTCTTTTAGAATTTATTTTAACCGTTCATCACAGGCCAAATAGTGTTTAAATTGAGAGTTAGGTATTTCCTATATAGAGAAACATGCAGGTTACGGACTTGCTGGAGGGATAGCTATGGATGTAAATGGTGCCACAAAACGATGGGCGGTCTACCACTGGTCTGTCGGCACTGAAGGATATTTCTCCTACACGGTATCCATCATTAGTTTAACAAGTAAACGTTAATAACTTTATGAGTAACCGATTTTGGCATGTATGAGAAGACAAAATTATTGATTAACGGTCAAATTGAAGTTAATGGGTTTTAATTTCAATAATCAATTATTGATAAAATTGTGTAAAAATAATAATTAATTGCTGTAAATTAAAATAACCTTTCTTAAGTTTAATATATAATTTTCCAATCATATTCAATATTTCTAAAATTAATCATAAAAGAAACATTTAAAAAAAAACTTAAGTGAGCGTGATGTATAACAACTATTACCGTGAAACCTGGCTTATTAGACCGGTGACGCAACTGAAAGGCACTGGGATCTCCTGGCCTCGGGCCCCAACACCCACTAGTAGGCGTCGGGGTTTGATTCGTAGTTCCTAGGGGCAGTATTAATATGTTATATGTATATAATGTAATATTTTGGCAAGATTATTTTATAATTTCAGATTATTTATTTATTTATATTTTTATCTTTATTTAGTTTTTATTTATTCCTTATTTGTTATATTTATTTATTTACTATACATAAGAAATGAACATTAATGTTTTCATTGTCCAAGATTGGAACAGATTTTATTAGTTCTAAATAAAACAATATAAAAAAAAACAACAGGTTTTTGAGATATAAGGAAAAAAAATTCAGTGAAAAAGAAAAGTTTCAACTAAAAAAAAAACAACTAAAACAAAGAACAGATGAGATGTGAAGCTTCGTCAGTATAAAGCCACTTAACAGAGGCCTTATTCCTGAGAGCTAATCAATGGTGTTAAAGTAAGAAACTGATCAACACGTAAGTTGGTAATGTTTGTACTGTAAAACCTTGTAGAGTTGGGAGCGATTTATCCCAACACTGGTTGTAAACTAAGATGGTTTTGTAGTAGAAAAAGCTAATTGAGGTGGGGATACTAATTGAGAAAAAAATGTGGTGTAAACGTAGCTGGGTCAAAACATTACCAGCGAAAGGGGAAGCCTTAAGGTCACGTGTAGTTTATGGCTCGCTTCTCTCTCCCACTCTACTACACACACACACACACACACATACATAAACATAAATAATATACATATATATATATATATATATATATATATATATATATATATATATATATAAGTTACCTATGGTCTGGAGGTTTAGTCAATAAATTAGCAATTTTATTTAGGATACGTTTCGAAAATTTATTGTTTTCAGATATTTATGCCTTAACTGTGAAAAAAAAAATAACACATCAGAATATTAAAATTTGTATACAATCATTAATATATGATGTTATTATTAGAGAGACAGAAAACATTTTTGAATAAATTTAAAAATGCATTGTCCAATGAATAGATATACAAAAGTTAAATATGTTTATAAGACTTTACATTTTTTTTAATGCTATAAATATATATTAAAAAAAATATTACAAGTTTACTTATAATTTAATACAAAATTTAATATTCTGTTGTTTTTTTCCACTGGTATGCGAGAACAATAAATTTTCGAAACGTAGCTAGCCTAAACAAAATTGCTTATTTATTGACTGAACTTCAAGACCTGTAGATAACTTAAATTATTAGCAGTCGAGAACTAACAACAATATATATATATATATATATATATATATAATATATATATATATATATATATATATATAATACACTTACTCAAAAATGTTTCCATTCACCCTTAAATAAATTTTTAGTTTTGAAAGCTGAGATTGATTTCTTCCACACATTTCACCTTCCATCTGGCCTAAAAACATTAAATTTGGATTCTGAAGAGAATATAACCGGTTCCTAGAAATTTTTGAGTTTATTAACAAACTCCTTAGCAAATTACATCCGCTTCTTCTGGTTTAACTTACTGAAGAATCAGTGAGTGTATATATGTATATATATATATATATATATATATATATATATATATATATATAAGAGAGAGAGAGAGATAGGTAGATAGGTAGATAGATAGATAGATAGATGGATAGATAGAGAGAGAGAGAAAGATTACTATTTTTTTATTTATTTTTTTTTCAGTGGCGCGACAGGCTGTGCAGGCCCTGGGCCTCACGGTGTGATCTGGGAGATTACACTCGCGTTTCATGATGAAATTCGTAGTGTAGGGTCATCACTCCCTACGCCTAAAAGAGATTACTATTACCTTAGAAAAAAAAAAAAAAACCAAGAACCAAAACAACTTTTCTCTTTTTTTCTTTCCTAAGATCCTTCTCATGACTGTTTTTATACACAACAAATAAAGAATTAGATTATGCAATCACTAAGGAAAAGGGGGATACAAGGAATTTTCTGTTGATGAGAATTAATTATATGAAGTACTTAATAGTCTTCAAATAAGATTATGGATATAAAATATATGAATTAGTATTTTTGTTTATCTTAATAGGCTTATATTTGTGAGAATAACAGGTTTTCACAAGGTTTTGACGGAATTTATTTTGTGGAATCTGCCCGGACAGGGATATTAGCCAGAATGTTCCATCACACAACTTTCAGACACGTACAGATGACCCCCATCACCGTCAGGAGCAGAGCAACGTCCGAATCGGGGATGATGAACCGTTGCTGAATTTGAATCGAAATTTGTCCAACCGACTGACAGCTCCTCCCTTTTATCATAACTTCCCCATGAGCACCTCGTAAATTTTCGGTTGGCTGGTCTTCTATAGAAAGTTTTCGATGAATCAATTAGTTCTTTTTTCTTTTTTTTTTTAACTCTATTGTTTCTAAATTTTTTTTCTCGATAAAATTGATTCAGAACAAGATGAAAATTTCAGATTACGACACACAGTAAAAAACCCTGTCATGAATTTTAGCGATTATGTTGTTTTATCCCCCTCACCTTTTCCTCCTCCCGAAAGATGTCACTTAATCCATAAAAAATTATTCGCTCAAATCTAAGATATATTTTATAAGTGGATTTGAGTTGGGAAAAAAATATTTTAACATGTTTATGTTATAAATATGTTTATAAACATGTCATAATTTTATAAATATATAACGTAATATTAGAAATATGTTTTAACATGTCTTTGAAACGTGTTTAAGAAAAAAAATTGAAATAAATTAATATATATATATATATATATATATATATATATATATATATATATATATATATATATATATATATTAGTTTTTATTTATTTCATTTGCCTCTACCCCAGAGGGTCATTGGCATGTTTTGAAAATTAAACTCTAAAATTAATTTTTAAATAAAAATTTGTCTGTTATTTTATTTTAAACGTGTTAAAGGAAAACAAAAAAAATAGATCTGTTAATTAAAATATATTTCGTGCTAATAACAAAGAGGTTGGGCGCCTTATCCAATACCCTAACTCTATGAGTGGAATTTTTTTAAATGTATTATTTATTGAAATTTACTACTTTATTACATAAAACAACCAGAAAATATCCTAAAAGACAAATAACTAGCGTTCTCTCTCTTCTTTTTAGACGCCTCGGTGGGATAAGTTTATCAAAATATTATTTTGGATTAATGAGTGTTGAGTGAAAAATAAATAAATGTAAAAAAAAAAAAAACTTCCACCATTTAAAACATTTTACTTATACATAATTTTTTTAATTTTTGGTATGGGTACTAGCACAATCGCAATATCTCTGGAAACGAAAAGCTGATCAATCAGCCAATACAGCCAGAATGAGAAATACAATTATTAGATCTGTGAAACCTATAATACTCATAGTTTGTTTAATTTTGAAACAAAAATCTCAAAATTGTACAACATCGCAATGAAAGTATATAAGTATTATACGAAAGCATGAGGACTTGCTTTTTTTTTTTTAACAATTTTGGGAGAAATAGGATAGGTGAAGTCGAGTAGAGATAGGCTTAGAATTGAAGTGAAATACGTGATGTTTGTAACAAAATAAAGAAGAAAGATAACAAATAGTGGTAGTAGAAATAAATTCCCAAAAGAAAAATAGAAACAGTTAATACCAAAAAAGCCAAAAAGAAAACGGAATTCTTCCTCTAAAGTACCATTTTTTTTGTAGATTTAAAAAAATAAACATATTATCTTATCAAGATTGATATAAAACTACTAAATATACAAGTATTAAGATATAAAAAATATAAAAACATATAACTAACTGAAGGAGAAAAGAGATTTTTTTTTTGTAGTAACTTTTTCTTTCGAGAAAAAAAATAAAAATATAGATGTACTATATACCGTTGAAAAGCTAAAGATTTTAGAAAAAATGTTACCTTGTAAACAAAGTTGTGGAGTGAAATTTAAAGTGACGATTAGGGCATCAACTGAAGTAATTATTGTACTTAACAATTTGATATTGTTGTATTATTTAAAAGGAGCGGCGTGGTCTAGTGGATAGAGCACTAGTCTGCTCCTGATCCTGGGTTCGAGTCCCGGCTGTGACGGAATATTATTTATTCTGTTATTTCAGCCGGGATCGACCCTAGGGCATGGAGACTCTCCTGGGGCAGACCCAGCCTCGATAAAGTGGGTACCCAAATTGGGGAAAAACCTGGCGGTTGAGCGTAATATCGGCCTAGTCACGTCATTGCACGGCCATGGCCTAGAAATAGTACGAATCTCTATATGTAGGGAGCCCAAGACCCTTCATGGGTTGTAGTGGTATAGGTTTTTTTAATTTTTATTTTATTTATTTTTTTAAATATTTTTTAAACTAAAACATAAGTTTCAAACGAAACAATATAACTCTTCAAATTATCATTAACTCTATCTAACTTTATGTAATAGTTCTTAAATTTATTTTAACAAACGATGTAAGTGAATGTCGTGTGTTGTCCGCGCCAGATTTTTTAATTTGGTTGGTCAGTAAGATGCAATGAGTTAAATCCATTGCAAGTGATATTAAGTGAAATTATAAAATAGGCTGTAGTTTATTTCGGAAAAATAAAATTTAAATAAAGTTTCGTTCGAATAAATATGAAGGCAAAACTATAACTATATATTCAGTTTTACTTTATATGATTTTAAGTGAGCCGCTGGAATTGCTATAATGACCTGAGAATTGAGTACATATATTTTTAACTCGAAATTTTCGCACCATTAATTGGTAGTTTTAAGTTTTTTTTTTTTTTTTTTTTTGCGGTATGAATAAAAAATACCAAACAATTAGTATAATAACTATTTAGGTAGGTAGGTAGGTAGAGTTTTTATGGACACTCAACTGCTGAGGTCTTCAGTGTATTTTAATATACTTCATTTTCTTCTACAACTTCTTCATCGATCTTTTTTAGGATATCGATCGTTTTCCCTAATTCAACGGTGTTATCTCCAAGTAACTCTTGAATACTTCTTTCTATTTTTGCTTCTTGGAAATGGTTTCGGTATAACGGACATTCCTCTAGGAAATGGACGGTCGTCAACTGTACATCACATAAATCACATTTCGGTGGTGTAGTTCTTTTTATTAAAAATTATGTGTAAGCCGTGTATGCCCAATTCGCATTCTAGTATTTACTACTTCTTCCCTCCTGTTGCTTCGATGCTTCGAGCTATGCCATGCTTTGGTTACCTTTTTGATGCTTTTTAACTTATTAGATTCTTCTGAATCTATTCAGGTAATTAGTTAATAGCAATAATGTTTTTGATCCTTAAGGAATATAGCAGTGCATGAAATGTGAAAAGATTTGGTTGGTCAGTAAGATGCAATGAGTTAAATTCATTGTAAGTGATATTAAATAAATAAATAAATATTTATTAGCATTATGTATTTTACATTTAAATTTTAATAAGCGAATAATTTAGAGGCCATAGTATCCAGTTGATAGCAGAACAACCTTCTATGCTCAAGATCGCGCGTTCAAATCCGACAGAAGGCCTAAGGATTTTTCATAGGAACTAGAAAATCATTCGTTATGCAGTTCTTCGGAAAGGAGTCAGGTACTCTCTAAAGACCTCTATCCATTTCAAACCTGGAAAAGCGAAATTCGGAACTCCCACTGTACGCATAAACGTTGCAACAAACCAATCGTTTGTTTGAGCTTAATGATTATCAGCTATTATGCACTAACTCAGCCCCCACTGGCCTTTCAGCAGTGACGCGGCTGAGAGAGAGGCGCTGGGATCTCTTGGATTCTGTTTTTTCAGAGCGCGATTCCTTTGGCAGATATTGAATATTGTATATAGTTATGATTGTGTGTATGATGTTCATTTATTTTGTTAACTCTGTATTTATTTCAATTATAGGTAGTAGTTTTCTTTGACTTTATCATTGTTTTCTGTAAATATTGTATGAATGCGGTCTCAAATCACTATAACTATTTTTCTTTTTGAAACAAACTGTTACATATCTCAGTAAATAAAAAAAAAAAAAAAGTATCAAGGTGAAAGAAACGAGTAATGCAACATTCGGTACGTTGGTTTATGTTATTCCATACATTGTATTTGTTCTCTATAACTACATCCTAAATTCATTTTTTTTAAACAATTTTTAAAAGTACTTATTAAAAGTTTAATTTCGTACTAAATCATGTTCAAACATCTGCTTCTGTAACGTAAAATAATTGTATTGATACAGAAAAAAAAAAAGAAATAAATAATCCAAATTTGAGAGATTTTCGTAGCTTATCGTAAAATTTCCTAAAACGGATAAGATACCTTTTTGAAATCAACGTCTCATTTACAGAATTCAATTGAGCTATTAATAAAAACCGATTAAACGCAAATACCAAAGTCTAAAACCGTCAATCTTTATTTGAGTGTTGATAATGCGACGAAAGGAGGAAGGGGAGGGAGCAACAATATACCGACGGAATTATGATTTAAAGCTGTTTGTTTATGAGATAAAAAGAAAGATAAATTAACGATAATGGTCCGCCATTGAAGATGTGGGATGTGCCAATAATTAATGATGACAAATACCGGTAGAGGTAGGGCCACAAATCAGACATTCGCTCGATATGACCTTAATGAAAGCAAAACTCTACCTACTATATGCCTTTTATAAAAGAAATATTGCATTTATTTTTAATGAGTATTTGGGTGATAATTAAAATTTATCAACTTTGCCTATTGAAATGCTTCAATTGATGTTCATGAATGGAAGCCCTATACGATGGCAGTAGATGAGTGAAAATCAGCGACACTGCTCATCAAACGGTGAAACATTGTTGGTGGAATAATTATACTTGATAGACACTTTAAAATTATAAAATTATGCATGATAGACACTTGTGAATTAGGAAAAAAAATGAATTTATTTTGAGATTGGCCAATAAATGTATCTTACGATTATTGAACCAAAAGAAAGATTATGATAAATAACCTTAATTATTGTAGGTGTCTGAAAAGAAGATGGCCTTGAGACCTTCTTGTTTAGACTCACTACTAAAGAGTGCTGCCGATAGGCAGTTTATCTTCATGTATTTTAACATTAAGTAGCATATTTACTTGTTGTATTATAATATACAGTTGTAAATTTCAATAAAATAAAAAAATATTAATCTATTTTGTATTAACAATTTTCATTCGATCGGAAAATAACCGGTCTATAGCAAACCTTTCCTGCCAGGAGGCATCTCATCCAGTCTCTTTGGGGATGGTGTTTCAACTTGTTTCACGAGAAATAATATAAAGATTTTTTTTGTTAATAGGCTTTATATGACTAGATTCATAGACCATATCATTTTCTTGAAACCGTAAAGTAATGTACCAGCCGTTTCGTTTATTACGCAATATTAATGAAATATATTAACCGTTTTAATATAAATTGCTCAAATAAAAAAAGGGATCATCATTACCCCAAAGATGATGCCGCTAAAACTATTTACTGGGCCACCCTTAATCCTCTAATCTCAACAATACGACGCTGTTAGCGGGTGATTAGTCCAAGGGCTGGATGGCGGGGGATTAGTTAATGATGGTGGAACCATCAAGAGATTGATGGCATCCTTAATGATGATGGTATCCTTTGGTATTAATCTTAAGGGTCGGAGGATCTACTTCTCTGGCCCTCGCCTGTGTTCTTACTGGAAAGGCGTTGAAGCGAGTCGCGTTGGAGGTAGTCTTTGAATAGGATGAGGAGGAAGAAATAATAATAATAATAATAGAGTTGCTGGATATTTTTAGTGAACTATAAATGTTCAACAAGGTTCTGCGACATCTACCCGCTAATCCAGGTGCATCTATTCTAATCGTGGCCATAACATGAGAAAGAATTTCCTTAAGATAGCTCGAAAAATCATAAATAAGTTGGACCTTTTTATGATTCTACGATTTTAATTAAACTCTATATTAACAATATAATTTTTTTTTTTTTTTTTTTTTTTTTTTCTTAGCCCCTTATTTTTTTTTTTTCTTCTAAGCTCCTGCAATGCTGGTAAGTTCTCCTTTTTCTGCAATCGTGCATTTTAAGGAGTTGCGAATCTTTAACGTAACTTCTGGAGAGTAATAACATTATGAATAATAATTCAGGTGATGGGGCTCACCTTCTACTTTGTTTCGGCCTTACAACTAAAACTTAAACTAATTAATTTATTTGTTGAGTTTCTGCCATCGCTGAGGTATTCCTGGGGGTTTTAGTTGATTAAATATAGGGTTATTTACAAATTTCGTTGATTAGAAAACTTTAAATTCCTTTCACTCATAAAGTTTTTAATTGTTGGCATTTTCATCTCTTCATGTAATTTCTTTGTTTTTACTCTTTGGAAATCGTCCCTTTTGCGATTCTTCTTAGAATGCCGTTTTGAAATGCCTGGACATTCTTTTCCGTTGATTTCGCTACGTGTGGAAAAGTTGTGAGCCATACAACAGTGACGGACGAAGAATTGTTTTGTATATCATCGCTTTTAGTCGCAGAGATATACTTGGAGATGAAATCAAATGGTTAAGCCTAAACATTTTTCGCCTTACAGATTTAATTTTTTAGAAAAGTGGACTGAAAATTTTAAGTGTCTGTCGAACGTGATTCCAAGATATACAATATTTTTAGACAGTTTAATTTGGCAATTATTGAGATTAAATCCTGAAGGAAGTTTTTTCTTACCCTTCTGGAACGAATAAACAATAGCCTTTGTTTTGTCAGGATTAATTTCTATGTTTAGCCACTTTAGCTCTAAAGCTATTTTCTGACAGGCACACGTTTTTGGCAGGCAATATAAAATTAAATAAGCTTTTTTTTATTTTTTTTTTTTATTTTTTTTTATTTATTTTTTTTTTCTTACCCTCTGGTTTTATTTTCGAACAAAATACAAATACAAATGTAATATGTATAGATGTCACATTTGTCCTTCTGTTACCCGGAGGTATTCTAAAGAGGATTGCTATATGCGCTGGATGCACTAGTAATCTTTCAAGGGCTTCTTCTATGCCTTTATTTATCCATTGCAAAATGGGAGGGACCATTCTTCAGGGTTTTGGCAATAAATTGAGTTCAGAGATAGTCCGAACTCCTTCCCTCGGCGACAACGTCAACGAGAGGTAGTGATCCTTGCCACCTCCCAGGCTTGGGTGGTGGGGTGATATCAGAAAATAATGGATTAGCACAGGCCTTCAGCCCATCAAAAAATTTAATGTGCCTCCGGCTGATATATTCAGGCACTGTTGGCAATACTAACTCCTGATGAAGGATATGGTTTTTGGCCCTCTGTAAGTTGGTATCTCTGACAATCCGCCGAAGGATGGAGTTCTGGAACGTCTAATAAATAAGCTTCTCATTTTATGTAGGTTTTATACTGATTGAAATAGTGGGACTCGGCTTAAATCCACAATTTGGCAAATTTTCTCTTCTAAAGTAATATTATACACAATAAATACAAAATTTCAAAAGGCAATAAAGACAGACTAACAGAGTATAACTTAAGATATTGTTGAAGATAATAATTCTCATTTTTATATTATTTAATCTAAAAAACAATACATGTTCCTATTAATACAATGTTATTATTATTACTTTAAGTTTATGAACACGGATATGAAAACATTAATAAAAAATCTGGTGCGCGCAACATAAGACTTTCACTTATTTCGTTATTTATATTAATTTAAGCATTTTTAAAGAAATTTAGAAACGAAAATATATTGTTAAAGAATTATTTACATTGGATTTTAATAGAAACATGTGTTTTATTAAATAATCTTTCATATTATTATCTACGACAATAAGTTTGTTTTATCGGCTTTTCATCACTCTTATTCACATATTCATCGCATATCGCAATACTTTCACCTACTATATACTTCATATACAGGTAAGTTAAAGTATTCGGTTGTGTCACATGAAATGTTCGTTTTCAAGGTAAAGGATTTTTATTAAAAATACAATATGAAAACAAGATAATTTTATTCGAAGTATTTACCTTCTTTTTCTAGACATTTTTCCAAACGTGACACCAACTTTTTTATCCCCGAACTGAAAAGCTTTGATGTGAAACAAAATCTGAAAACGCACTTTTCACTTGTTTTCAGAAAGTTTTCCTTTGACGAAGTTGTCTAAATTTCTGAACAGGTGGTAATCTGTTGGAGACAAGTAGGAGTATATGGTGGGTGCGGAAGAACTTTGGAGCCAAGTTCTTTCAATTTTTGCACGGTATGTTTTGAAACATGGAGTCTTGCTGCCGCTCAGTGAGATCATGAGGTACCCATGTATCGAGCTTTTTTAGTTTCCCAATACACTTTAAATGTCTGGAAACGGTAGATGCACGTGCATTTAGTTGTGCTGAGAGTCCATCAACTGTTTGGTAGGGGTTTCCTTCTACTGTATGTTTGAGGACATCATTGTCTATTACGGAGGCCTTCATCGGGGCAAGTTTTTCAAGTCGGTATCTCCAGCTGAAAACTTAACAAACCAACGGCGAATGGTCCGTTCATTAACACTCCCTTCCCCGAACGCCTTGCAAATATTTCTAGCGGCCTCAGCTGCTGAATAGCCGAGTTTAAACTCGTACAAAAATGTTACTCGAAAATCGCGTGTTTCCATGTTCATATTTGGATGTATACTAAAAAGTGGGTAATTGATTGGGAAGCTAATTGTTTATAATAAAAAGGTAGAGGATTAGTGACTGTTTACTTTAAATATGCAAACATTCGAAAGAAAACAACAGAGACCTGCAAAATCCTTTATGTATTTCAGAAACTATAAAAACGGACATTTCATGTGAAACAACCCAATCAAATGAAATAAATGAATAAAACATAAATTCAAGAAATGACTTGAGTGAAAGTTGTGTGTTGCGCGAACCACATTTGTTTTTCTCATCCGATTTAGCAACTATCACTGATACAACGCTCCTCCAGTTAGAACGTCTTTACCTCGGATATATGGACATGAACTTACGGTATCGAAATCAAATATTCGATTATTAAATTAATAATAGCTAGATAAGTGAAAATCTTTTATTTTAATGGTTCAACATAGTATTATCTTCAATTTGAACAGATTTATTCGGTTTAACCTAACATCTCTCAACAGTAAAACACGTGTACTTAACTCATTTAAAGAAATGAGGACCCCCAAGTGACCGTTGGGTCCTGACCACATCACTTTTCTTTATTTATTATTGGATTGTTTACGCCCTATCCTACACCATTAAAGGAAAAAAGGGCTATTGTATAACTTGCTTATATAACCGTTCATCAATTTTTTTTAAACAATCACAGCACCTTCCCAGTTCATAGTACACTACTCAAAACGGAATACTCCACTAGTAAGGTCCTCCCCACCAAAAAAAAAAAAAAGTATAACATAGTCTCAGTTATATTAATATTAATAATGATATTATTTTATTTTGAGTAGTCCAAATTAATTTAAATGGAGATTATCTCCGGGAAAGTAATATTTAATGAAAATCTAAATAACAAATATTTTGTGATAAATATTTTAATGTAATATTACTTTATAAAATATGGAATGTGCGATGAAATGACACAATTATTTATATAACCGATATATGCAGCCGATTTTATAGTACTATTTGTGCTGTCAAATACTTTTTGTAAATAAAAAAAATACATACGAAGTAACCTTATGTCTCATAATTATATCTCATCATGAAAATGAATTTTTGATATCTATTTATTATTAGTTTTTCAATATTTTTTATTTTACTGGAATGACTCAACATTCACATTTCAGTATAAAGCATAAAAAATAAATTTATTTATAAAATATTGATTTAACAATGAACTAACCTAGAAAAAGGGATTTATAAAATAAAAAAAAACTTATCCTTTAAAGAGTTAAAATAGTTGATTAACTATAAAAGAGCATTAGCTAAAAGGTATTAAGGAAAAATGTAAATTTAAATGTAAAACATGCTAAACGTATAATCCTCCTTTTGGCTATGCCATCGTCGGATAATAATATTATTTTTTCAATGAATGACGGTAACAGGCAAAGAAGATTTAATTAGAAAAATGATATTATGATATATGGAGATATGGTACGCTTTGGAAAGATAATCATATATACGAAAAGAGGTAAATAGAAGGGCTTTTACTCCAAACTTCAAAGGAAATGTAGAGATCGCATCAAATCATAACGTAGTGAAATATCTTTATTCTTAGAAGACTAAAGCACGATTAAAATAAAAAGAATATTCATCATTTTAACTTTGAAGGGGATTTTTCTGTGTTTAGAAAATAAAATTAAGGATTGATTCCGAGTATAGTTTACTCCGTCCAGCAATGAAGCGGATACCCTACATGATAAAGTAAACTTATCTATTTTTCGATTTATTACAAATATAACGAATAATGAACAATCATAATCTACCAAGAAAACAATGTTGAACCTACTCACTCTCACAATGTGAGTGTTGGGATGAGTGACAATAAAACTCAATGAGAAAATGTAGTCTCAATCCCGTTTCGAAATGAGCTGGTCTTGAGTACTTAATGATTTAAAAAAAAAGTAATATTAAATAAAAAGATAAAATTGAACGTAATGAAAATAAATAAAAGTTTAATAAAAAAAAATGAGGAAAATTTACAATAAATAAAATGTGAAAACAATTTGGTTTATAAACAAATAAAAAAAAGGTTCTTCTATTAAAACTTAGCTTCCGTACGACGGGTAGGCGATTCTCCATGGAAGGATGGTGATCTTCAGAAGTCAACGAAATGAAGTCCTGAACTTCGGTAAATTGGTGAAGGCGCCAATCGATAAACAGGTACTCTAAGCTAGCTGGTTCCAACGGTACTGGCTTGAGGGCAAGGGGGACACTCTTATCAGTCTAATCCCTAACTGCACTTGAATAATATATAAACTAACAAAAAAAAATATTTTCCTCATTAAAAACTATTTTTAATTTGATTTGATTTTTAATTATAAACAAAATATATACAGGTAAAAAAAAAAAAAAAAAAAAAAAAAAAATTATAATTTCCAGGCTCAAACACACCGCCCACCAAAATTTATCATATTAAATTTTCAAAATTGTGGTTAATCCACATGAGGGAATAAGGGAGCTAATTTTGAAACCGGTCTTAGGTATTCTCCAGTAGCTGTTCTGACTTTTGCTACTCTAATTACCCCATCGTCTCCAGGAAACACACCAACGATACGACCCTTTGGCCATCGATTTAATTGCATGTTTGCATCCTTCAACAATACCATGGTGCCAGTTGTTACATTAGGTGTATCTGTAGTCCATTTTCCACGTTGTTGTAGGCAGTTCAAGTAGTCGTGTCTCCATCGATTCCAGAAATCTTTGATGCTACGCTTTAAGAGTTGCCATCGAGTGAGACGATTAGATGAAATGTCATGAAGGTCATGGTCTGGTAATGCCAGCAATGGTGCACCAATAAGAAAATGTCCTGGTGTCAATACGTCAAAGTCCTCAGGAGAGGAAGACATGGGATGTAGAGGTCTGGAATTAAGAATAGCTTCGATACGCGCTGTTATAGTTGACATTTCCTCGTAAGTTAGACTTTGATCTTTTACAACCCGGGTAAAGTGAAACTTTAGCGATTTTACTCCTGCTTCCCAAATACCACCAAAATGCGGCGCTGAAGGAGGGATAAAACACCATTGAATGCCACGTGTTGTAAGATGGTCTTCAATTTTCTGCTTGGCTGGCTGAAGATTCCACCACACATATAATTCTTTTAAGCGTCGATGAGCCCCGATGAAATTGGTCCCATGATCGGACATGATTTTCTGCGGTAGACCGCGTCGAGCAATGAAGCGATCTAAACCCGCTAGGAAGGCTTCTGTTGTCAATTGAGAAATAATCTCCACATGTATTGCCTTGGTACTGAGACACACAAAGAGAGCTACATATGCTTTCTGAACTGCAGCTTTGCGCTTGAGCGAGTCTCTTAACAGAAAGGGGCCTGCGAAATCTACTCCTACTACGATGAATGGTCTTCCTTGCTGGAAACGAGACGGCGGTAAGTCAGCCATGCGATAGGTGTAATTCTTCGCCGACAACTCGTGACATCTTAAACACTGGTGAACTCGTTGTCGGACTAAACGCCGACTTGATAATATCCAAAATTTTCTTCTGAGTAGTGACTGCAAAATTTGAGGACCTGAATGTAGATATGTCGAATGGTAATAGTCTACAAGCAAATTGACAAAGTGTGATTTACGAGGGAGCAGTATTGGATATTTAGAATCTTCAGATATTGGTGCATTTCGCAATCTACCGCCCACCCTAAGGATACCCACCGAATCAACAAATGGAGACAACGATTGTAGACTTATTCTGTCGGATTTTTCAGTAGGTATGGCATTAGGGAAATGGTAAGTTTGAATAATTTTTATCAGCATAGTAGTGGTGTCTCTAACTTCATTCAACTTTAATGAACCAATTTTTCTTTCATTCTTGTGGGGTCTGACGTTATTACAGAATCTGCGAATATAGCTGAAAACTCTAATGAGTTTGGTAAATGAAGAAAACTTGTTAATTTCTTCTATGACTTCCAGAGTATTTTTACTATGTGTTAACATAACCATTACTTCTGATTTAATTTCTGGTAGTGGTGGAGTATTACAAATATCTATTTGATCTAAAGGCCATTCTGCCTTAGGAAGTCGCAGCCAATCAGGTCCTATCCACCAAGATGTATCATGAATTAGGTCTGTAGAATCGACACCACGAGAGGCGACATCAGCTGCATTATATTGGGAGCGAATATGGTGCCAGGAAGCTGACTTGGATAAATCCAGAATTTTCCCAACCCTATTAGCTACGAATGTCTTCATTTGATGGAATGGCATTTGAAGCCAAGCTAACACAGTCGCTGAATCAGACAGTAAAATTACTGGCATGTCCTGGAATTGTGATAAAAATTCTTGAAGAGCCTTTAAGGTTTTCACTAATAGTACTGCGGCGCAGAGTTCCAGCCTCGGAATGGTGACTGGTTTCAAGGGAGCCAATTTCGTTTTAGCAAAAACAAGATTTGTTGTGACATGGCCTGTTTCACTCTCACTTCTAAAATAAATGACTGCTGCATATCCAAACGACGAAGCATCCGAAAACCCAACTAGGCAGTTCCGTAATTTTCTATTTGAAATTATTCTCCTGGGAATGCTTATTTCGGCCAACTTAGGTAATTCCGTGAAAAACGTGTGCCATCGTTTCTGAATGTTCATAGGAATCGGATCGTCCCAACCAATCTTGAGCCTCCAAAGTTGTTGTAAAAGTGTCTTCGCTCTAAAAACAACAGGTGCCAAATATCCCAATGGATCATACACACGGGCTATCGTAGACATGAGACCTCTTTTTGTATAAACGATGTCTCTTGGTGTGACACGATACAAATAACCGATCATGGTTTGGTTCCCACTGCATACCCAAGATTTTAATTGCTTTGTCTTCCATGTTACTAAATGATACAGTGGAATCAATCCCTTCAGATACATTTCTTGTAAGCTGATGGTCGTTGCTAAACCACTTCTTCAGTGTGAAACCACCTTTATTTAGCAGGTCAATAAGCTCTTTTTGTAGTTTCAAGGCCTCTTCTAGTGTTTCAGCACCAGTCAACAGATCGTCGATATACATATTTCCTAATAAAGCTTGTGAAGCAAGTGGATATTTATGTCCTTCATCTACGACAAGTTGGTGGATTACCCTTATGGCTAGGAAAGGAGAACACGATAATCCAAAGGGCAAGCGATTAAATTCATATTCCTGAATGGCATCAGCATGGTTGAAACGAAAAAATAGGTGTTGGAACAATCGATCTTCGGGGTGAATCAAAATTTGTAGAAACATTTGGCATATATCGGCGGATATTACATATTGAGGTAAACGGAATTTTAACAAGATATCCTTTATATCGTGCTGTAATTTAGGCCCTGTTAGAAGATGACTGTTTAATGACCCCGATGCAGTAGTTGCAGAAGCATCAAAGACAATACGCAGATGTGTGGAAGAGCTATCCTTGTAAATTCCATGATGCGGAAGGAAGAATTTTCCTGGTCGAGATGTAGGCGAAAGGTATTGTTTGCTGAGGTACTCTTGAAATACATTATCATATTCAAGTCTCAGGTTAGGGTTCTTGGTCAACTTCTCCTCTAACTTCAAGAAACGATGGATGGCAATTAGTCTCGAAACTTGTAAATTAAACGATTTGCTTCTGAATGGTAGACTAACTATATATCTGCCATGATCATCCCTCGTGTGAGACCTTTTAAAATGTTCTTCAGCCTTAATATCTTCAGGATTCGACTGTGGAACTGTAGAGACTTCCTCGATCTCCCAAAATTTATTCATAATACACGGTAATGTTTCCTCTTCAATATCTGTTTCGGCTACAGTAAACATCGCTGTAGAGAATGAGTTTGGCGGCCCATTAGGAATTGGTCCAACTAATATCCAACCAAATACCGTATTAAGAGCATTAGGGAACCCTTCTGAGGTCTTTTGTATTTTACCCGTTAGTACATCACCAAATAAATCGGCACCCAATAAAAAATCGATAGGACCTGGTAAATGGCATATTGGATCGGCCAGTTTTAAATCTCTAAATTTATCCATCACCTGGCTGGGAATTGGATTAGAGGGCATGTTTGAACTAATTTGGTCAATTACAATAGCGCAAGTTTCCATCTCAGGACCATCTTCTGTTTCAGGTATGAGTGAACATGAAACTCGGTATTTTCCCCCCGAAATTGGTTGGTTCCCAAAACCTACTATTTGATGAGGATTTCTAAATTTTGATAGCCCCAATTTCTTCACAAGTTGTGATGTGATAAATGACCTTTGGGACCCACTATCTATTAGTATCCTCAAACGATGATATTGTCCAAAATTGTCTTTTATTCTTGCTTGAGCTGTACCAAGTAGAACATTAAGATTTCCAGAAGTTGATGATGAAAGAATAGTGGTATTATTTGATATTGAAGGTTCATTGGAGTTTGTCTGAAGCTGAGGCAGCTGGTGGGAAATACGTGTAACTGAAGATTGATTGGTAATCTCGTTGCTTGGTCCAGGGTAATTGGTTTTCCTACTATTTTGATTATTATGAGTAGGTGTTTCGAAGGTCGAAAAATGGAGTAAGCTATGATGCCGGCGGCTACAATACTTACACGAATGTTTTGATGGACACTTAGCAAGAGAATGACCTAATCCGAAGCAATTCAAGCAACGATTTAAAATTTTCATCTGATCGAATCTTTGTTTAGGATTCATTCTTCGAAACGAAGAACAATCAACAATGCGATGAGAGCTATTACACATTGGACAAACAATATTACAATTTATATTGGACATGAGGACTCGTTTTGGAATTTTCCTGTCATCAGTGTACGACGGAGAACATCTGGAGGTCGAGGTTAAAGCTGTCGATTGCAGCTCCACTATTTGTTGAGTAATAAATTCAGAAAATTCTTGAAAAGTGGGTAATTCGGGTTTCGAACTAAATTTCATCTCGAAACGCTCTCTAGTTTTATGATCCAACAATCGAAGAATGTAAGTGTACAATATAAAACCAGATGGATCTGGGAGCTTCAATTTAAGAAATGCCGTTGCGCTCTCTAAAACAGTCGATGACAAATTTTCTAAAGAAGACAACGAATGTTTGGCCAGCGTTGGAAAATTAAACATATTTACTAAATGATGGGTTGCCTGAATTCTTAGACTGTCAAAACGCTTAGTAAGGGCCTCCCAAGCTGTGGTATATCCTTGTTGTGATATTTGAATAGCCGATATTGTTTGTGCTGCAGCGCCTTTCAAATTCGATTTTAGGTAATGAAATTTTTGGACTTCACTAAGATCCTCATTTTCATGAATTAGAGAGACAAAAGTGTCTTTAAATGCAGGCCATTCCGATATATTTCCTGAAAACGAAGGGATATTAATTATAGGAAGTCGCAGATGAAAATTAGAATCTCGCGCATGCGTATCACGTAGAGATGCATCAGTAATGGCGGATTCCTTATTAGACCCGGGCGAAATATCAAACGATAATGCCTCATAAAATTTGTTTCTTATTTTATCTTTTAATTCTTTGTACTCTTCGGTAGGTTCCCCCATTACTTTTGATATTTTCCTAATTTCATTATATTTATCAATAAATTTCTCGTGGGTGGAATCTAGTCGAGAAATTTTTGCCCTAAATAATCCCTTTTTACTAGGATCGGAACTCGATGCGCGCCCCAATGTACATGTTTCTAATATATCATCGGCGAGATCTTTAAATTCCTCAACTAAAAGTTCTAAATCAAAATCCCCCTTAGAAGATGGTGTTTTAGGTGGCATTATAGAGCTGTTAATAAAAAAATGATATTGGAACGAATAATAAAATATTTAAGCCTGAAAATTACACAACAAAAATTTAAAGAAATATTTAAAGAAAATCTAATATTTCAATAAATAATAATTAAATAAATGGTTAAATTTATTTGGTTAATATACGATCAAACTAACAATTAAGTACTCAAAATCTGGCTGCCGGAGGACCAAACTTATGTTGGGATGAGTGACAATAAAACTCAATGAGAAAATGTAGTCTCAATCCCGTTTCGAAATGAGCTGGTCTTGAGTACTTAATGATTTAAAAAAAAAGTAATATTAAATAAAAAGATAAAATTGAACGTAATGAAAATAAATAAAAGTTTAATAAAAAAAAATGAGGAAAATTTACAATAAATAAAATGTGAAAACAATTTGGTTTATAAACAAATAAAAAAAAGGTTCTTCTATTAAAACTTAGCTTCCGTACGACGGGTAGGCGATTCTCCATGGAAGGATGGTGATCTTCAGAAGTCAACGAAATGAAGTCCTGAACTTCGGTAAATTGGTGAAGGCGCCAATCGATAAACAGGTACTCTAAGCTAGCTGGTTCCAACGGTACTGGCTTGAGGGCAAGGGGGACACTCTTATCAGTCTAATCCCTAACTGCACTTGAATAATATATAAACTAACAAAAAAAAATATTTTCCTCATTAAAAACTATTTTTAATTTGATTTGATTTTTAATTATAAACAAAATATATACAGGTAAAAAAAAAAAAAAAAAAAAAAAAAATTATAATTTCCAGGCTCAAACAGTGAGGTTTCACGATAAATTCGATGCTAAAAATGATTTGAAAGGAACAGGAACAGGTGATTATCAGGACTCCAGGGTAACATCAGCTTGGTATCAGAAAGGCGCACAGTGGGGAAAAATCACGATTTAGTGGCCAACATTTTTATAACTCTTGATCTAATTCAGATAAATTAAGAATTAATTTTTCATTTACAAGTAGAGAATGTACTTTATCGATGTATGAAAAAAAATTACTCTCGTAACATTTTTTAATTTTTTTTTCAATGTTACTGATCTCATACATTTTTTAGTATTTTTATTTTTTTTCAAAGTTACTGATCTCATACATTTTTTAAAATTTTTAATTTTTTTTCAAAGTTACTGATCTCATACATTTTTAATATTTTTAATTTTTTTTCAAAGTTACTGATCACATACATTTTTTAATATTTTTAATTTTATTTCAAGGTACTGATCTCATACATTTTTTAGTATTTTTAATTTTTTTTCAAAGTTACTGATCTCATACATTTTTTAATATTTTTAATTTTTTTTTTAAAGTTACTGATCTCATACATTTTTTAGTATTTTTAATTTTTTTTCAAAGTTGCTGATCTCATACATTTTTTAATATTTTTAATTTTTTTCAAAGTTACTGATCTCATACATTTTTTAGTATTTGATCAATTTACTCTATATAGGATCATTTTAAACGACAGAAATGATCTATTATCTGCTTCTATAGTGTTTTCTGCGTTTACGATTGCCTTAATAAGGAATTTACGACATACACAGAATTTATAAGGAGTTATTGTCTAAAGACAAAAAATCGACAAATTTAACTTAACAAAATAATATATTTTCGATACGTATCCAGTGAATTAATTTTTCTTTTTTATTCCAACGGAACAAAGAAAATATAGATTATGAAATATGAGGCATTAACTAAATTTTTTATTGGAATCATTTGGTTTTAGTTTTCCTTTAATGTTTTAGGGAGGAGTTAATGGTACTAAAATACCATGATACAATTTGATCGATCAAATGCGATCGATCTGTTTTATCGATTTAATAATTTGACGCCATCTTTTTTAATGTTAATTTAGGCAAAATCCAAAAATATGTCTCATATTCTGTGTATGTCGTAAATTCTTGATTAAGGCAATCATAAACGCAGAAAACTCTATAGAAGCAGATAATAAATCATTTTGTCGATTAAAATGCTCCTATATAGAGTAAATTGATCAAATACAAAAAAAATGTATGAAATCAAAAACTTTGAAAAATAATTTAAAATATTAAAAATGTAACGTGAGAAATTTTTTTATACTCACCAATAAATTACATTCTCTACTCATAAATGAAAAAAAAAAATAATTTATCTGAATTAGATCAAGAGTTATAGAATTTTGGCCACTAAATCGTGATTTTTCCCCACCGTGCGGCGGTTGTATAAGTATGTTTAACGTCTACAACTAAATGAAGCAAGAAACATTGTACTTTATCTGTTCAATTTGCTTTATTCTTAGGGAAGAAAATGTCCTAGAATAAAAAATACTTTTCAAAATAAATAAATTCAGTTATATAAAAATATAATAACAATAATGATAATACATTCTAAATTTATTCTGGAACTAGTCCCCTTACAATAATATTACAAAAAAATTAAAATAATATTTTTGGTGTCTTAGAGAAAATATAAATAGAAAACACAACTTGTTATTTTTTTTTAAAAATTATATTTGTTATTATGTGTTTTTTTTTAGCTCCGATAAAGGCCGTCGGCTCATAAATATTATAAGTTTTCCTTATTAGTGTATTTTTCCTTGATGACAGCAATATGGAAATAATACTAAGGGTTTGTTATTTTCATATATGAACTATTGTAATCGACAAAAAAACAAAAACAAAAGAAATTTTAGGTTTCACATTTCAAGATTCACATAATCCAAACATTGAATATATGTATATATATATATATATATATATATATATATATATATATATATATATATTGTTATAGCAATTTCAATAAGTAATGGTGTTTCACACGAAACAAAAATTAATTGAAATCAAATATGGCGTTTTTAACTTAGTACTGATGATTCGTAAAAAATCCTTCTCCACTGAGTAATTAGTTAACTTTTCATTAGTTCTTTGATTATACGAAAAATGTAAACGTATTTGAGCTACATTTAAAATATAAGTCAACTATGAAACCTTATAATATTAATATACACATAACGAAGTGGAAATACTAAGCTATTCTTTAAACAAATTTAGAATTTCGCTTTCACTATATGACATTGTTTGTTCAGTTGTGAAATCCTAAAAGCAACAAAATAATATAATTAATGTATTTATGCGTTTTTTCGTCGAATCCAGCACGATATTCTTTTGAGCATGATATTAACTTTTGTGGATGCTGTGGAGGAAAATGTCGTTGCATTAAACCTTTGCGTCCTTGCAATTAAAAATGGTAATGCTAGCGTTAACCTTGCATGTCACCTTTTAAATCGCCTGATAAAGCCAAGCATGAAGTTCTGTTGTATATTGGTAACCAAGCAACTGTTCAGGCTGTGTGCATTTATGTGAGATATGTATCGTTCTGTTTAATCACTGAATAATGAATACAAAACGTCTAGAGGAAAAAAATCGTGACGTTGTATTGAAAAACTTGAATAAAGTAAATCCATGACAAAATTAAGTAATTAGATAAAACAAAAATCCGGTTCGGGCAACTCACGACTTTAACTTACCTCGGCTGTTAAAATCAACTTAAAAACTATTACATAAACTTAGAGTTGAAAAAAAGTTTTAAGTTAATTTAAATACAAATTTTATTCAGTTCCGTCGAAAACATATGATTTAGATTAAATAATAAAAAAAAAAAAATTAAATTAAATTACATGTAATAATCAGATATAAGTTTATGCCCTACTCGTAAATTTAAATTACCTTTTAAAACATTTTATATGAAATTATAATTTTACTAAAATATTTATATTTATAATGGTATAGTATACATGTATATTACTGTTCTAATGTTCAAACCAAAAATTACAAAAAAAAAAAAAAAAAAATATTTGTTCTTTTTCCCATTGGTTATCTTATTCTTTCAACTTTTATATTAAGCTACTTTATATCAATTCTAAAAAGATGATATGTTTCATGTTTTGAATCTACAAAATTAAAAGTACTTTAGAGAAACAAAATAAAAGCCCTGTCAGACTATTTCAATCAAAAAATTTAAATATTTTCTTTCACTTACTTATTTATATACCATATGTATGAGATATACACATGTATGCCGTAGGTATGAGATATAAAGTTAGGGAAAACATTGCGATCGTAAACATTTTGAATTACAATTTTCAACGGAAATACACGTTTTAGAGGAAAAGTGCAAATATATTTTTCAGGCAATTTTATTTTCCAAACAAAAGAATAGTATTATAATATAAATGTATAATATACCGCTAATTTTAAGAAAATGTTATCTTATATGCAACGTTATGGAAAGTAATTTAAAGTGACGATTTGGGCATAAACTAAAGTTGTTATTGTACATAAAATTTTTATATTGTTATATTATTAAAAATGAAATATATGTGAAAAAAGTATAGTTATGAAATATATAATTTTTTTTTTAATAAAAAAAGGGGTCACACAAAATGTTGAGAATTATTATTATTGTCATTTTATTAAAAATTGTACAAATTATAGTTCGCTGTTAGATTTTAATTTTAAAAATTAATTATGATTGGTTAGTTAAATTGTTCTCAAAATACGTAAAATAATCTAATATCGCAGTTTTAGGTTAGAATATTTCTATTAAAAATTGTAAGGAAAGTAGAAAGTAAAGAAATATATAAAACATCGATCACCTAAATGGGCAGAATTCATCATGCCGAAGTATATTTAAACGCATTAACGGATATATTTTTATATGATCCCTTTTTTATATTTACTTTTTGTTTTCTCTTTTCACCTCCTTAGAAAAAATTAAAAAAATGTTACAAATGAATATGGCGTTATGACGCCGAAAGCTAAAAATGAAACCTCGATAAAGAGTAAAAGTGTGAACTGCTTATTATGACATTTACCTTACTTATAAAATATTTGTTTCCAACAAGACAGAATATAATTCTTAAACTTTCTTGACAACTTTAAATTTATTTAGTAGTTCTAAAATTAAGTTTAATAACGGAGGTAATTAAAAGTCGAGTGTTGCCAACATCCAATTTTTTTCTTAGTGACATTTTTAAAAATTTTTTCGTACAACGAAAGGTAAATCTTTATTTTCTTTCTTGAATTGCCAACAACAGCCTGCAGGGAGAGGAAGAACTGCAAGTCTTATTGTCAAGTTATTAATAAATCTCAAAAACATTTTAACACAGATATCATATTAAAAATAGGAATTAAATTAAGGAAAATATTGTTATATACAGTAGTTATTGTTATATACAATAGTTTACATATAGTGATATTTAATTTTTTTTTTTTTAATTCTTTTATTAATATTTACAACTGTACACAGTACAACAAGTAAATGAGCTATTAACAGAACATTGACTTGGAAAAGTCTTGAGAAGAATCTACCCACTGGTAGCACTTCAGAGTTTATTTGGTAAGTAGGTCTCGAGGCCACCATCTTTTCAGACGCCTCGGAGGATAATCGGGAATAGATGCCGATGAGAGGATACGGACAAGCGGATTTTGGATTGCAAGGATTGGATGCGGGAGGAATTCGATGGTTTAGTGGAGCCCCATAGCTCTATGCCATAAGTCCAGATAGGTCTAATGGTTGTGTAAATGAGTTTTTTGAAGTATAGAGAGAGTTTTGATCGTTTGTCAGGAGTGAAGTGTTTTAATAATCGATATCTACGAGCAGTTTCTTGTCGTTTAAGTCTTGTATGAGGATTCCATGTTTAAAAATTTCAATGACGTTTGCCAAAGTTATTTTCGAATTAAAAAAAAAGTTCAAAGCAATGATCAACTAAAAAATTTAAATTCCACCAGAGTTGTCGAACTCTGATTAATTTAGCTTTGATGTGATTGAATCGGGCGTTTAAAAAAAAGCGTATATTATATAATTAATAATAATTAATATTCGGAGAAAGACTCCTCAGATGTGCGTAAAAAATATAAATAATAAAAAAAAGCTGGCTCAAATGGGACTATGGTCTATATAGGATTGTTTGTCAGGGATTATTTTGTCTGTTGCGTGTTATAGCTTCAGAGTGATGGGTTTGTAATCTCGACCATCGGATTTTTTTATCATAGCCAAAATATTTTCCTGTAGAAGCTTTGTTTTCCAGTTCAGTGGATGGAGTTATCTGGCTAAAAACAAAAACTTTTTTTCGCCATTATAATATGTGAATAATATAGAAGGTTTTCAGTGTTATAGGGTTTATTATAAAACGCAAAATTTCCTAAGTATTGCTATTTCTCTCATATAATCAACGATTTCATTGTCTAAAAGATATAAACCCAATATTTTGAACAAGTAATCTGAGCTCATATGCTTTATTTTAAACCTGCTTTATGGCACAAGGATACATTATAACGAAAAACATTCGAAGGAAATTGAAAGAATAATATTTGTAAATTTCATAAATAAAAATGGTAATACATTTAAAAAATATAAAATAGGGATGCATCAGTGTGTTTTATGTTGATACTCAATGAAATAAAAATGGTCACTCCTTCTCTCAACGCATCCAACATGTATTTTTGTATATATATATATATATATATATATATATATATATATATATATATATATATATATATATATTAAATTTTAAATAAAATCTATGGGTATAAAATATAATACAATAGAAAAGATACATTTGTTTTTGGTTTATCTAGTAATTTTAATAAGTAATGTTATTTATTGAATACGTTTAGACCGTAAATATTGCAGGGATATGATCTTACAGCCCTATTATTATTGTACATTGAGACACATTGTAATATTTCTCAATAAATGAATAATAATAATTAAAAAAAAGTTATACTTAATTAGCAATTCATTTCAACAGCCATTTTCTTGTTGTTATTTTTCGTGACTACTCATAAATAACTTTATATATATATATATATATATATATATATATATATATATATATATATATATATATAACTTATGAGCTGGCCAATATAAAACTTAAAAAAAATAAGGAAAAGGGGCGCAATAACAACTCACTTGATGGCTAGTCAAACACTGATTTATTGATACATATAATCCTCTATATATACTTTTCAAAGTGTTTACATCAGGTGAGTTGGAATTAAGGCTGATAGTCTGCCTTATCAGACCTTAACTCCCCCCCACCAGTTTACGAACAATCCTCGTAAACTATATTGAAAAGCAAAAACAACTGAATACAAAAAGGATAATAAAAGAAGGGCACATGATAGAAATATACAAATACAAAATGCCACACCGGCTGAAAAACATAATAATAAAAATAAAAGAAACATCTGAAACACAACAACACAAGAGAAAAAAACACTGTGAAGAACAGAACAAGAACACTAGAGAGAAAAAAACTTCTGAAGCCGAGGACACTCCAAAGGCTTAGGATGCTTCCGTAGGCGGGAGCTTTAATTGTTCTAGGTGCACCGTACGTCTCTTTTTGGGGTCAGTTAAGCTCTCAATTGTGACCAAATTATGCTCCCTAATCACAACCACGCGGAAGGGACCCTCATAACGCCGAAGTTCCTTCCCCCGATTAGTTCCGACCCGACGGTACACCACCGTACCGATTTTGACGAGACCCATCAGATCCCGAACCCCGAGATTATGGCGCGCGACCCGTCGCTGTTTCTCCCGCTCAATGCGATCGCGAACCGTAAGCCAGAGTTTCCGCAGCGCAAGGCAGTTGCTCACGATTTCTCCCTCGCCCGCCGTTGCACCGCGACAATCCCGCCGACGACCCTGTAGTCCAAAAAGGGTCTCGAAAGGAGTGAATTCGGTCACCGAGTGAACAGAGTGATTATACGCGACGATCGCGCGTTCCATAGCCACGTCCGGCTCCAACCCTTTCTCCAACTGAAAGACCCTAATGTGATCGCTAAGGGTGCTGTGAAGCCTCTCGATACCCCCGCGACTCTTCGGATGTCCCGGGGTGTTAAGATGCCATAGGACCCCCAAGAGCTTCATCTCCTCCCTGATATTGGCATTATCGAACTCCCGACCACTGTCAGAGGAAATACTGTCGGGCACACCGTAAAATTGGAACCAAATCCAGAGTGCGCGCAACACCGCCTCCGCCGTACGCTCCTGAATGGGATACGCCATCGCGACTTTGCTGAAGAGATCCAGCACCGTGACCCACTTAAATCCCTTCCAGGTAAAGGTATCGACCTGCAGATCACTGAGCGGAGCGGCCGCAGTAGGAGTCTCCTCCTGAACCGCCCGGGGTGGATGCCGATCATATTTCGCGCGCATGCACACATCACAATTCCCGATAGCCTCCTGGATGGTACGCTTCATCCCCCGCCAATAATACCGCCGGCGCAACGCGTGCAACGTTTCGTTCAGCCCCCGGTGGTTCGTCTTGCCCTGGTGGTAAGCGAGCGTAACCTCCCGTTGACGTTCCTCATCGTGTATGGTTTCTACCAGCATTGAGCAACGGATAAACGTCCGGTCAATCCCGATGCGTTCTGTCCGCCACAAGCGTTGAATCCGCTCCCAGACCACAGCGTTACCGACGTATAAGTAATGGGGCTGACCCGGCTTCGACGCGTCGGCGAGCGCCCTACAGATCTGTTCCTCCCCGACGGTGGGTTGAGACCAGATAGTCACAACCGAACAACCGGCACCCCGCTGAAAGTCGAGCTTCAGCAGCCCCGAAGTCCTCGTCTTCCAGACGATCTGGCGGCGCTTATCGTTTACAATTTCGTCGAGTTCTTCCATGGCCACCGGACGCCCCTCATTAGAGCCCTCGTCGCCCGACGGCGCAGCCTCATTCGAAATCCCCTCCGCGGAAGGTGGCTGCTCCTCCCCCGGGGTCCATTCCCTCAAGAACTGACGAACATCTCGCGACGGCCCGCCCCGATCCTCCTCCACGGCATTAACCATAACGCCCTGGAAAGCCAGTCCGCGACCACATTTTCCTTACCTGGCTTGTACACGACCTCCATATTGTATTGCCCAAGGAGTTCCTTCCACCGCGTGACCCTCGCAGACGATTCCTTGAGCTTCCCAACCCATTGGAGAGGGCGATGATCGGTCTGAACCCGAAATCGTCTCCCGAATACGTAAGGCCTGAAGTGATCGACAGCCCAGACAATCCCGAGGAGTTCCCTCTCCAAAGCGCTATAACGGGCCTCCGCCTCCGTGAGGCGCCTACTGGCATACGCGATGGGCCGCTCCCCCCGCTCGCTGTCTTGAGACAGTACCGCACCCAGGGCGTATTCGCTAGCGTCCGAAGTGATCGTAAACTGTTAGGAAAAATCGGGGAACGCGAGCACCGGCTCACGCTGTAGATGCTCTATGCACCGGCGAACCTTGTCCGCGATATCAGGGGTCATCACCAACTTATTCCCTTTCCGAAGTAAATTATTAAGAGGCACGAGATATGTAGCCATAGCCGGCACAAAACGGCGGTAATAATTTAATGCGCCCAGTAACCTACGGACACCCTTAACCTCGGTCGGTACGGCGATCCGCTGTAAGGCGGCAACCTTCTGGGCATCCGGTTTCACCCCTTCCGCCGAGATGGTGTGGCCCAAAAAATTTATCTCCCGCAGGCCCAGGGTCGACTTCTCCGGAGAAAGGCGGAGACCAAAATCCCGCATACGACGAAAGACAGCCCTCAGATGTTCCACGTGTTCCCGATCCGACCTACTGAAGACCAAAAGATCATCCATATACACCTGACACACGGACTCATCCAGACCCCTCAAGAATTCATCCATAAGCCGCTGAAAAGTGATAGGGGCATTCTTAAGGCCAAACGGCATCCGTGTAAACTCATAGTGGCCCCTCTCGAATGTAAACGCGGTCTTATGTTGGTCACGAGGGTGCATTTGGATCTGATGATACCCCGCCTTTAGGTCCAAGGTACTAAAAATTCGCGCACCTCCCAACCGGTCCAAAATGTCCTCGAAGCGCGGTATTGGATATTTTTCGTCGACCGTATTCTCATTGAGCCTCCGGTAGTCGATGACGACCCGATACTTCTCCCTCGAATCCCCCGGCGAACTCTTCTTCTTCACGGCCCACAACGGACTATTATAAGGAGAAGTGCTGTCCACGATAATACCCTGCCGCCGTAAATCATCCAGCTCCTCTCGAATATGCCTGCTGAGAGCCTGCGGGTACCGCCGTTCTTTAATGTAAGTGACCCGCTCCTGTTTAAGGGGGATTTCGTGTACCGTCCTCCCGGTCGTCCCCAGAACATCCCCCTCTTTAAAAAAAATGTCATCAAACTCGGCAAGGATAGACGCCTTCCAATCCTCCACCTGATTCACCGCCCCTATACGTGTTTTGCCGTCTCCCACCATGCGGGTACAGGAATATCTTTTCCCCCCAATTCTTATATCCCAGTGGCCCCTTGATTCCGGATCCGCGCACCTACCGCGCCCAGTAAGTCATTCCCTATAATGACTCCGTAATCCCGCGGCATCTTAGCGACAACATGCACCGATAAACCGCCACCGCGATCCCCCCAGGTGTGGAAATCCATGTCGGTTTCCCCCTCTACACTGCAAGGCCCCCCTAGGGTGATCAATTGATATTGGCATACCTGAACCTGGAGTGCCCTCTCTCCGCCGCTCCACTTCTCTAACGCCTCTCTGCATGCGATGGTACACGAGCTCCCAGTGTCCACCAGACATGCGACTCCCTCCACGCTGATGATAGGCAGACCGCCGCTCCCACCTCTCGCGTGGTAACTCACCAACGTGCGGTTGCCTCTCTGCTGGTACGCTCCTCAGATTTCGTCGCGGGAAGACGTCGCCGCCGCTTCTTGTCGTCTCCATACACTTTTCCTGCTGCGATGGCCGCCTCCTCGGACAGGAACGTCTGACTCTGTCTCCGTATCTGCTGTCTCGGATCCTCTAGAAGATTCACTCGCTGATCCGACCGCCCTCCTCATGAACCTTCTTGGACGAACATTTTGAGCATTGATCTCTATAGGTTCTGGCTGGTTTGTATCCCGACGCCGGTACATGTGGGGACAATGTCGTGCTAGATGTCCCTCTGTTCCGCATTCGAAGCACCGCGTGCGCGGACACTGGGCTACAAGGTGTCCGATCTTGCCACACCCATGGCACTTACGATCTTCTCGCCGTCCACTGTTTCGTGGTCTCATCTGGCCTGACCGTCTCTCTCCTTGCTGGGGTCTATCTCTTCTCGCTTCTCGGTACTCTCTCTCTCGTCTTTTCCATGTCGGAGCAACCCTTGGCTGGGTGTAGGCAACTCTCGTCCAACCTGGTTCTTCTATATCCATTCGGGATTCCTCCTCTCTGGCACTGGCGTCCATCATTTCTTGCGCACAGTCGATGAACGAGCGCTCTCTCGGGAACCCTTCTCGTTTGCCGTTTTCTTTCGCCAGCTGCACCTTTAACATAATCGCCAGGAAATCCATTCTGAAGTGGACCTCCTCGACACTCGCAGTCTCTCTCATTTTTTCAGTTATGCGGTTAAACTTCGTAAGCAGTTCTCCCGCATACTGGCCATTAGACTGACGCGGCTTCTTCGATTCCCTAAGCATGTGGAACGCATCTTCTTCGGGGGCCCATCTTCCCCCTCCATAGGCCTTCTTCAGTCGTTCCTTCACGATGCCCCAGGGTGTCTCCTCGTCCCCCTGGATATGGTTCAGGATGTTCCTCTTGACCCTGCAGACCACTGCGGCCTTCAATGCTTCAGCATCCTCCCCATCTAGGAGGTTTTCGGATACTTTTGAGATGATCCTAGCCATCAGACGATCGCCCCCTTTTAAAAAATGATTTAACTCACCAATCTCCCCGGTGAATCTGTCGAGGTCGGAGATGGCTTTTCTCAGATCCTGGGCGGTTGCGGTTTGGACTTTTATCCATTCCAATGTCGTCCTGTGCGCCTGCGCCAACGAAACTTCCGGAAGTGGCGGAAGTACATTTGTCGCCGCCGGTGCTGGTTCGGTTGGTGGTACGTTCAGAACTGCCGGTCTCAGCACTACATTTTCCGCCATGATCACTATTTAGGCTAATTTGAACGGAGAGAGAGAAAGAGAAAGAAAAAAAAAATAATAAAATAACAATAAAACTGAAGATTTCCAGACGCGGAAAATAATAATAGAAAGAAGAAAAAAAAAGAATATACTGTCTAAAGGTCCCGGGTTTCGGCACCACTTATGAGCTGGCCAATATAAAACTTAAAAAAAATAAGGAAAAGGGGCGCAATAACAACTCACTTGATGGCTAGTCAAACACTGATTTATTGATACATATAATCCTCTATATATACTTTTCAAAGTGTTTACATCAGGTGAGTTGGAATTAAGGCTGATAGTCTGCCTTATCAGACCTTAACTTATATATATATATATATATATATATATATATATATATATATATATATATATATATAAATATAATTATAGTTCAGCATTATCTTTAAACACATGGTAGGTACATTTATTTACGATAATATTTGTCTTCCGGTTTCCTCCTATCCGGATAAAATCTTAATAAAAAGATTACCTTTAATCTCTTGATAGACTCTTATCCTATTCTAAAATCTTTATTTGACTCTTGAAGCCAGCCCAAACTTCACCACCAAACTTAACAAAAGTTTAAGCGCCTTATATATATCAATGGCGTGAAATTCTCTAAAACCGAAGTTGTCCTACCCTGCTTTAGAATCTTTTCCTGAAAGGAATGTTGAAAACCTTTTCTTCCAACAAACTATTTAATAAATTTCAATGTCTTCTACCTTCATTAGGTCTCCTTTTGATAATTTCATAAATAATTAAAAAATTATAATTAATTAATAAATTAATAATAATCAAATTACAATTAATGTATTCTTCCGCAAACTCAAACATGGTATTCTATATGAGGTATTTCAAAAATAAAAATCTGGTGCCCGCAACACACGAATTTCGCTTACTTCATTTTTTTAAATCAATATAAGAACTTTTAAAAATAGCTAGATTTAAATAAAAAGGTGAAAAGAATTTTATTCAGAGATATATGTTTTAGACTGAGTAATATAGCATTATAAAATTTTTATGTACAACAATTACCGAAGTATATTATGCCCTATTCGTCATTATACGCGTACATTGACTTTACATAACTTTGTATATAAAATTACATTTTTTCTAACATGTTTATCTTTCCAATGGTATATTATACATCTACATCACAGTTCTTGTGTTCAGAAAAAAAATGTTAAAAAAATATTTTTGGTCTTTTCTCCTTTTGTTGGTTATCAATTTTTTTTTTTAAATTGACCTTAAAGCTCTGATTGATTATTTCAATTGAATCGTAAGTCGTTAGAGTTGTTTTTGAGAATTATAAAATGGTGAAAAATGCTTAGTACAAAAAAGATCTTCCGATCAACCGATTTGTGATAAAATCTATTAAGTTAAAACGTTTATTTAATTCAATTAAATTTAACTTGGATAAAAATAAAACTAAAATTGGACTTGTCATTAATTCTTCTAGAAGACATTTTTATTTAAAATAAAAACCAATACTTCCCCCGTCTTTTATAAACTATTACCAATTTCAACAGATCACTACAAAACCATTAAAACAGTTATTTTTATATAAATAATTAAAAATTCTTTGTTAATTTAATAGTAAGAAGTTCATTTAAATAAGTGAATAAACCTTGAAAAAACTGAATAGTGATCCGTGTTTTTTCTCATATTTTATACAGTTGAAAATAATTTAAAAACATGTAATAATTTATTGTTCTAACATTTTACATTTTAAATCTTTAATGCACCTTATAAATATATATATATATTAATCACCTTGATCAATAGAAAAATATTTTCTTTCGTTCTTGTAAAATTTATTTAATTATTTTTTTAGTTTGATAAATCCAGTCCTTACAATCCAAAATCCTTCGCAAAATCCTGAATGCTCCTTATTTTGTCACAAATCAAATCCTCCATAATGACCTAAACATCCCATTTGTTGCAGACATAGCCCGTGATAGATACTCCTCTTTCCATTCTAAACTCCCTGCCCATACAAACCCACTTGTCCGTAATTTATCTTCCTCAGATATCCCTGATAACCCTCCAAGGCGACTGAAAAGAAGGTGGCCTCGGGACCTACTGTATTAAAATAGTTAGTGAAGTGCTACCACTGGGTGGTTCTTTCTCAAGACATTTTCAAGACTTTTTATATTCATTCTACATATTTACTCATTGTATTCTTTAGTACAGTTGTAAATTACTATAAATAAATTAAAAAAAAAAAAAGTTTGATAATAGTTAATTAATACAATAAATCATCTGCTTTTATGCCATCATAATATCATACTTTAAATGTTTTAAACGTCAAAGAAGATTTATGAAAAGAAGCCACATTGTACAGACATGGTCAATAATTGTAATTTACAGTTGAATTGTTCATAAGTATTTTTTGTTATAAATTTAATTGATCGAAACAAAATTTAATCTTTTATTGAATAAATTAAACACGTATTGAAAAATTTACAATAAGTAGTCAACAAAAATCAGTTTTGTTGTACGGTAAATTAATCTTTACTTTTGTTCTCACGTTTGACGTTCAAAAGATATTAATAGTAGGCACAATTCATTAATTATCTTTTTATATTTATATTTTAAATAATTAATGTGCTTAATCATACTGTTTTTATCTTGCCTTTAATAATAATAATAATAATATTTAATGAAATGCCCCATTAATCTCATGTTTCATACTTTTCTTCGAAAACATATCTTTCCTGCTATCGATCGAATTATATAAAGACCTTACGTAAGAATAACAGAGATGATAATTCTTCGATCTCCATAGATTCATTTTATGGGGTCGTAAAGAAGAAACATGATGAATAATAGGTATAAGACGAATATTTGTTTATTTTCTTTACTTGTTATGTCACCTATTTCCTAACTGGATTATATGTAACTAGGTGAAAATAAAATAAATTATCGCTAAAAACTCCAAGTAAAGGATATCGCTATTATCAAGTAAATATCATTCTTTTTATTATAAAAATATGAGTATTTATAAATAAATCCTGAAATATTCGTTAAAATAGTGGTAAACCTAAAGTTATTCTTAGAAATTATCTTAAATCTAATGTACTTTACCATAAGTTGAATTTTTTATAAGTAATTTTCTAGTTCAATCTTAAGGAGTCTGGGAATTGGATATTGGAGATAGGAAATCCAAAATTAATTTATACAATAGCTCCTTCGTCGTAAGCCTATGACATCCTGCCCTACAGTGTCCTTTTATAATATTCCTCTTGTCCCGGTTGAACAGATTCGCTATCTAGGACTCCTATTTAACAAAGGTCTAGCTTGGAATCCGCACACAAGACTGAAACGACAAGAAACTGCCCGCCGCTTTCGCTAACTTCAACACTTGCTGAACAGACGGTCTAACCTTTCACTTAACTACAAAAGGCTCATCTATATCACCATCACAAGGCCTATCTGGACTTGTGATGGTGGTATTCTTCCCGTATTCAATTCTTACAATCCAAAATCCTTCTAAAATCCTCAATGCCCCTTACTTTGCGACCAACAAACTCATCCATGAAGACCTAAATATCCCATACGTTGCTGATTTGGCCCGTACGAGGTATCAATCCATCCATGACAACTCCACTCCCACTTCAACCCACTAGTGTCAATCCTTGCTTCCTCTACCATTCCTGACAATCCTCTGATGCGTCTGAAAAGAAGATGGCCTCGAGACCTTAGTTTAGATTACCTAGTGGAGTGCTGCCAATGGGCATATTCTCTTCATGTCTTTTCATTTACATTTTCATTTTATCTATATATATATATTATCAGCTAATTTACTTGATGTATTAACTAATACAGTTGTAAATTTCAATAAATAAAAACAATCTATTCTAGGGAAGCTAATAGTTACGATATTGAATAAAAAAAATTTAAAAAATTGCCATTTAGTATAGTCTATGTGTAGGAAGACTTTAGGTTATTTTAAGCCTTTTTCACTTACTTCTTTGAAATCTCGGAAGATATTTACTGAATATCTTCTCCTCAAAAATTCATTTTTTTTCCTTTGAATTGCTTTCACTGTGTAAGAATCAGAGAAGTATTTTTATATTCACCTTTAATACAAAGATATCGGCCACTCTCAACGCTCAATAGATGAGAACACTTAAGATGTATTGGAAATCTTGTAATACTGAAGAAGAAATGTTGGAATATTTTCCAGCTTTTACTGTTATTTTCAAATTAATGACCGTTAGCGCACAGCGTAGTTTCTTGAACTATTATTTTTTTCTCAGATAATTGAGTTTCTTGTTGTTATAAATATCTTTTCTATAATTTATAAACTTAATAATGTTTATATTTGGTGGAATTATATATTTATTTTGACTATGGATAGGTAAGTATCGAATAATAAAAAATATTATTAAAGCAATTATAGGAACTGTGCTTTGTTTTAGAAAAGTCCCTCGGAAAGGTTTTAAGTGTGGTTTTTCACCTGATAAATTACCTACCTCCTAGTTCCTCTTGGGCATTCAGAAACAAACTCCTGAACCCCTTGATACCTCTTAACATGTACTTTTATACCATGTCACTGATTCCTGCCTTAAACATAAATTATTTACTATACTAAGAACAAAGTTTTAAACAAAAACAAAATCTGTTGCGCGCAACACATTATAATTTTACTTACCTCTGTTGTTATAGTTATTTTAAGATATTTTTAAATGCATTTAGAGATAAAAATAAACTTTTAAAGAATAAATTACCTAGAGTTTCAAAAGATACACGTGTTTTATTAAATAATCTATTATATTATTATCTAAGTCAATCAGTTAGTTTTATCTCCGTTAACTTTAAATTTAAGATAATATATTTTCTGAACTCATAAGCTTTCCAACAGTATATTATGCATCTATATTACTGTTTTTATGTTCAAAAATACAAATACTAAACACACACACAAAAAGACCATTTTACGCGACTTGGTTATTTGCCTCGGGGGACCCTAATACGTGTACGAGTATTTCTGTTGAAAACACGATAGTCAGAGTTTATTGACTAAATTATGAATAAAAAAGTAACAAGAAGTATTACATACGGTGCGGTACGTATTATAGTAGTATTAAACATAGTGATTTACTGAGATTTTATGTTGATATAACATCATACGAATGTAACAGAAGAAAATTCCTGGCTAATTAAAATATGTATTTATTCATTGATATCAATAATAACACATTTTTGGTATATTACACTGCTTCTAAGAATTTTTTTAAATTCTGTCATTGAAAATTCTTATGTTATAAACTGTTTTAAACCTTTCCCAAAATCAAGCGTAAGATAACACAGAATTCCAGAGTGCAAAGTCAAACCTAAACATAACTACAACCCGTATGGGCTCAGCACATATAGAAATATTGTACTGTTTTTAGGCTAACGACAATGCAATGAGGTGATGAGGCCTTGTTGAAGCTCAGCAGCCAGGTTTTTCCCCATTTTTTTTGGGTCCCCACTTTATAGAGGCTGAGTTCGTCCCAGGAGGGTCTCCATACACTAAGGTCGCCCACCGGCTAAATTAGTAGAATAAATAATATCCTGCCACAGCCTGAATTCGAACCCAGACCTGGAGAACAGTAGACTAGTGCTCTATCCACTAGACCACGTTCGCTCTCCTAAGTTCAACACTCTTTTAAAATATTTATTAATTTAAATAATAAATTAAAATAGAAAATAAATGCATATTATTAAGATATTTATGTTATTTTTTAAGATTTATATTGAGATATATTACAATAAGTTTCAAAATGAACAATAGTAATAGTGATGTGAGACCACATACATACTGTAGTTTATGTGTTAGTAAAAAAAAAGTAATATTTAGATAACATTTATTTATGCTCAGTAATACTGACTAGTTATAGTAGAATCTTTTTTTTAATGAGAGAGGAATATCATTCTTTAAAAGCTGATTCAAGAATTATTATTAATTCGAAAATAATTCAAATATATAAAATAACTATAGTCATGCCGGCTTACACTAAAATAAGTGTTCCGATTAGAGTGTTTTCTCTTTATTGAACGGATCCACTACAAAATTTTATAATAACATTTTTCAAATTATAAGATTAAGAAACACAGACAGACACCTACCTTGAAGAAACAGTAAAGTGAAACTAGGTTGAGGTGGTTCATGTCCAGACCTGGGAGGCTGTGCTGTATCAGCTCAACTGCACCAAGCCACCGAAGATTATCTGAGTCCAGCTATCTCTTGCAGATAGGTAGCAACGAGATTTTCAGAAATGGAGTATGACTCATTGCATTGTCGAGAAACATCTGTCTTTATAATTCATAAAGCTTGTGGAGCATAATTGAGTCAACTCTCTTTATTTTTATAGAACTGTTATACAAATTTTATAATATAACGTCAAATATCAGTTATCACTTAGTATACATCATTACCGAGGTCACCTTTTTACAGTGAAAAATAATGAGAAAAAAAAAGAGAACTGCTTAATCGATTTACCCTTTTAGTAGAACTTTTTAATATTAAAAAAACAATATTCAATATCAAAAAATATACTTCATTTTATTGCCTATAAGTTTAGAATTGGAAAAAAAATAGGCAGTGAATCACTTGAAACGCGATTATTTCGGAAAAAAGTCATTCCGAAGAAAGTCTGTAAGCTAGATAAATATATTTAATAAAAATAATATATATAATAAGACAATTTGATGCGTGACACACAAATTTTACTTTATTGCTTATCATAAGAAACCTCAAAAGCTCCACGCTTCATATTTTTAGCGTCCTCCAGTACCATAGTTTATAAGCCAGTTACAAAAATATACATTTCAACTGAATTGTAATATATATATTTTTTATTAATGTTAATTAACACTATATTTGTTCTTATGTATTGTCAGTTTAAAATTTAAGAGCTTACGTTTCATGATACATAGAACTCGAATAACAAAGGGCCTAGCAAAATAAACATCTGAAATCTGCCACCAAGTACATTAGACCCATATTTATACCATTGATTTACACCTATGAGAAACCACCGTTTGCAAATTTTTAGCCCCTTAATCCTTAAAAAAAATATACATATTACAGAGGAAATTCCAATGAAGTAAAGTAGCAAAAAAATTGGAAGTATAATCTTATATTATCTAACATAATCTTAAAACATTTGTTTAATAAATTTCAAACAACAATTTTGACTCACATTTTCGTGGAAATGTTTGAAAATTCCTACTATATATTTTTTTTTCGTGAATATCGTTTGAACTGTTCAATAAAAAACAATATTTTATTTTTTTTCCCGCCTCCATAACTTCTCTCCCATAAGGATTAAGGGGCTAAAAAACTGCGAAAGGTGGTTTCTCATAGGTGTGATTCAATGATATATATTTGGTTCTGATATATGTGGGAGCAGATTTCACATGCTTATTCCGCTAGGCCCCTTAAAAAAATCTGTTTGTCCCTTGTCAACTGTAGGCGTTAATACACAAATAAATAACCAAAAATTTACTAAAAACTTAGAAATACTATTTCATGCTAATATCAAAAACTAATGCTATTCCATAGAAAATTAAATTTCCTACAAGACGAAAAAAGAATCTTTAAAATCGGTTCACTTTATTGCCTGTAAACATGTATATAAAAAAATTAGACCCTAAAATAGTTATTTAGAAATAACAAATCATTATGTGATAATTTAAAAAGTTTTTTATATTTCGGTCATTGGTGTTATATGTTAAAATGTATTAGGTAGTTAGTTGATTTTTCATTATCTTAAAGCGCTTTCTTATGTAAATTGTTTCCTCAAAAAAAGGTGAGCTTGGTGCTTTTTATTACTTATTATTTTTCTGAATTATTTGTAATAGGTTAATATGTGGAATTATATAGTAATATAACATTGAAAGATTAAGATTTATCAAAACGACGAACTAAAATTGTCATCAATCTGCCAAATCTATTTTTCGAAAAGTTACATACAACTTATTGATGTGTTCAAATGTATGGAGAACATTTCCTAAATTCTTTGATGCTAATAATAAAATATTTGAAATAAACAAAATGTTTTTTAATATCAAATATTTTGTTTTAAACAATATTCCTATCATATTGAGACAATACATATAACTTACCACCACTGGAGATAGTTATGCTTTCACTTACCTGAAACAAAAAGAGAAAAAGAAATCGTCAGTATGTATTATAAAATATTTAATGAACCTCTATTAAAAACAATCAGATTTAGTATTTATATTACACTAGATGTTACTTTTTTTTTAAATTTTCTTTTGCATTGTGTAGATCAAATAGTTATGTAATTGAAACAGATTTTTTTTCAAAATAATATTACAATGCATTTTACTATTTTTGTTCTTGAATAAGTAAAAACTGTTCGAAATTAGATATTAATTATTATCAATTAACTATACATGTTTGATCTTATTCATTTTTTTGGAAGTTTTATCTAAAAAACAAACCAAAAGTAAGAAACATTATTACATTTTTGAAATTTGTTGACTTCACTAGCAAATGCAACCCTTTTTATACTGTATATTGTTAACGAAATATAATTAAACATTTCCTCAAAAGTTTAATTACACTTTAGTAATATTATCAATTGCACATTATTGTCGCTGAAATGGATTCATTACAAGACTTATATAATTTTGACTTAATATAATTTTACCGTTTTCTATCAAGAAAAAATAAATTATGACTGATTTCTACTAATCTAATTAACTTTATTACGAAATTAAAAATATTCTTATTATTACAAATCTTCTTATAACGGATCGTTTAGAACTAATATTAAATTAGTCAAAATTATTTTCTAGAAGCGCTAATGAGAGTCAATTATGGCAAGAGTATTCGAAAATAAGAGAATCAATGCTATTCCACTTTAAATTTGTAACTAATTAATTAATAATACTTTTCAACAATTTAATTTAATGAAACACATTACTGGAAGCCTGTATGTAAATATCCAGAAGTATCTTGCCCTTCAGAGTTGATATCAATGAAGAAAAGATATCAAAACTTCTTAGTAATCGTTTTAACAATGCATGATAGTAGATTCTGACTCATTCTAGATAAATCATAGATCGTGTTACGAGACACAAAGTTAACATAAATAGTTATCAATCAATCACTCTTGTAACTTTCTTATAATCCAATGCTGAATTCAGGTTACTAAAGTATTTATAGGATAATGAAAACATACTTCATGTCAAAAAGTTATAATAATACAACTTTGGACATTACTTGAGAGATACACATTTTTAAATAAAGTTGTATAATTAACACTAAGTAATATTGGATACATATGTCAGAAATGAATGTATTGAAATAGATTCATGTTAACATCTATATTTTATGGTTGAAGAAAAACACTTTTTTTCTTAGTGTTCGAGAGATCTAATAATCTACTTCTTAAAAAATAAATACGATTAAAAATTGCATCACCTATTTCATTAAAGCATAGATTGGAATCAAGATCATTTTTAAGCTAATTATAATTTTTATTTAAAGATGTGAAAATTCCATATATTATCATGAATACAAACAAAATAATTTTCCTTGAAGGAATGCAAGTAACAGAAGGTGTTAATCCTTAATTTAGATCAAAGTTGAAAAAAAATTGAGACGGTAACATAGTAAAGAAAAAAATAATGCATAGATCACGCTCAGCCGCTAGATTTTTTTCTAAAATGTTTGGCTATAAACTTTATAGAGGCTGGGTGTGCCTTAAGAAAGTCTCCGTACCTCGGTTTAGGTTGAATAATTAATAATTAATAATTAATTCTATCGAGACACCGGGGTTCGAACCTGGGACAATCCACTAGACTACGCCGCTATATCACCATGTAGATTTTAAATAAAGAGGTCACCAATATACATCAAATTTTTTTTTTACTCTTATTAGAAAGAGATTAAAAGTTTCAATAAGCAATAATCCAAAAAATAAATCAATTACAACAAAATAAAATAAAAGTCACTAGTTTGGTACCAAATTTTCCTATCACTATCGCCTCCTAGTGGGGAAGGTAATTTCAAAAAATAAATTGTACAAAGCATTCCTACTTTTCCAAAATATTATTTACTTATGAACACGTAGTTTTTACTGTGCTAATACTCCTGAACTTTGTAGATAATGTTTTTTATAATTTTAAAAATAATATGTTTGATTTCTGGATTTTACATCCGTAGCATTGTAAACTAAGAGATTTTTGTATTAACTGAATGAACGACTGATAAAAGGCATGATTGTGCTTCAAGAATGTGTAACGTATTTAAAGAATTGTGGAACATTCGAAAAAATTAAGTGATATAAATCTCTAAGTGGCACTGTATTGTATAATATATTGTTCGTTAACAAGGGTCTCAGTGGTATTTGACAGGGAATCGACAATCTGTCGCTATGTAATAACTATTGACAGAGTGGACTTAGTGGTCAATATTGACTCAAACAGCATTGAACAGGCCCCAATGCCCTAACTATTAGCCAGTTTGGCAAAGGTGTGTACACTGCATTCAATGAGGATTAGTTCATTCTTTAATGGAATATTTCATATAGATTGCTAAGAAAGAGTTCCTTCGTAAACTGTAATTTAGAGATTAAGGAATAATAGGTGTTCGGAAAAACTGTATTTAACACGTTCACGCCGGCGTGACCCACCGGTGGGTCACAATTAACTATTTCATGGGACGTTGTGACCCACTTGGGGGTCACGCTTACCTATCCCGTGGGGCGCCTTAGTGGTCCTAGGATTTTTTAATAGGTGTAAAATATCCTTAGTTATACCGTCCTTCGGTATCATATGTCAGGTACTCGGTAAAGATCCCAATCCTAATTAAACCTGGCTTGGCAAAATTTAAGACTCCCACTGTAGCATTGTCATATTAGCCAAAGTAGCATTAATTGGCGTTAAATAAATAAATAATCATGAAAATAAAAATTGTTGGGCGGCAAGGACTGGACGATTTTTAATTAATTGACCCTTATATTAATTTCAAGCAATGTCCGCAACTGCGGAGTGTGTGGTCATTATGAATTATAATATTTTAGATAGTAAACCAGGCATTAAGAATTTAGGATTGTAAGGATCGGATGCGGGAGGTAATTAATTCCCAAGGGACCTTGTCCCAGAATACATTTTTTTTCATTCATTCATTTTTCATTCTAATATTTTATTAGAGATCCATAACTCAATATGCCACGTCCAGATAGACCTTAAAATTTTAATATAATTTTACCAATTTATTGTAAAGATTTGGGTGCTTGTCAGATAACGGTTTCGAAAATGAATAATATTAATATTGAAGTTTAAAGTTCTGCAAAGCTCGTAAATGTTAAGATACCAATAAAAAAAATTGATCATTAAAAAAGTCGTTTGTTATATACATAAAGATTTTTTCTATATAATATGAATTAATTTTCTCTTTTTTCAATTTGGAAATAAAGGTAAAAAAAAAAAATAACTGAAGGGAAACTACCAAATGGTAGCACTCCAATTAGAATTTGGTGTCAGGTGGTCTCGCAGCCTTCTGATTTATACATCAGGATTGAAGAGAACTGAGAAAATTCTAATTTAAAATGTATATCAGAAACATAATCTACGCTATTAAAACCATTCAAACTAATTAAATTTAAAGTACCACCTGAGCCAGTTAACCTGAAAGAGTTTTGGAACAGTATCCGAAAAGAGAGGAAGTTCGAAAGAGAAACCAACATTGATTGTGGAGGGTGAAGTTGAATGAAGGCATTTAAATTTTTATTTTAGGCTGAAGCAGTACACAGATAGAATAGAAACTCGAGGAAATCCAATATCCGGTTTGGTAGGAAATTCGCATGCAGCAGGGAAAAGTGCGATGTGAAAAATACACTTTCCCCCTTGATGATATTTCCACAATCCTCTAACACCGCAATAACAGCCTATCATTTGGCTAATTTCACTCAGCTTTAATTGTTTCTGAACTGGTTAAAAAAAAAACAAGGATTAGATTACGAAATATAATATAGTGACATATAAAGATCAAGTATCGAAGAAACATACAAATAATTTAAATGAAATCTGTAATTTATATGTTCTAAAATTATCATTTGATGTTCATTGACAGTTATTGTTAATATTTGACAGCTTAGTTTATTTACATAAATGTTCACAAAATGGTTAGAATTAAGATCTTAAGTGCCACATAAGATGGCTTTATATTACCCCACAAACCGTGAAGTGTTGCGGTTTTGTATCCCATTTCGCCGTTTGATACTAGGAACATTTATTTCCATTAAATATCTGTGTTAGAAGTGTTAATAACCGAGTAAATAGACTTATGAAAAAACCCCTGTAAAAATCAGTTTATCAATCGTACATAAATATTTTGATCGAAAAATAAATGGTATTATTGGAAATAGCAAGGTTCCTTTCTGTATATTTTTATTTATTTAACGTCACTTTATGCTACTAAGGCTAATCGGACGATGCTACAGTGGGAGTCCTAAATTTTGCCTATCCAGGTTTTATTAGGATAGGGATCTTTAACGAGTACCTGACATCGCACAGGCTCGGGACCACCTTTTAACGTCCCCTCCGAAGGACGGCGTAACTAAGGATTTTTTACTCCCATTAAAAAATCCTAGGACCACCTGCGGGTTGGAACCCGTGACCTTTAGCATGGGAGGCTGTTACGCTAGCCACCCAGCTACAAGTGATCCCCCTTTCTGTATATTTCGTAATTATAGCTTTTTTACATTCGATTTTCATTGAAATAATTCAAATTAAATTTCCTGATTCCAGAACACCTTACATTTTTTTCTTTATCATGAATAATAATCGAGTTATAAGAGACTGACATCTATTATAAGTTGTGATTTGACCATGTAAGATTTTTTTTTCTTTGTTCTTCGCGGATTATTGATCTCAATTTCGTTTTCTATTTTTCTTTATCTTCAATAATAACCAAGTTTTGGGGGAATTACATCTCTTCTAATTTGTGACATAAATGTATATATATATATATATATATATATATATATATATATATATATATTTTTTTTTTTTTTTTTTTTTTTTTTTTCTTAAAACTCTTTACATTTTTCTCTTTCTTCAAAAATAACTAAGTTATGGATGTATATAGGTAAAATTTAATTGTTTTTTCCGGGAGGAATTAGTCCGGGTGGCGATCAGAAACACTAAGTTTCAACTATTTATTGCTAGCCAAAGTTTCGACCCCCATTATGGGTCATCATTAGGGCGTATCGTGGACGAATGGAAACTAGTTTGGCCCTGATGATGACCCACAATCGGACTCGAAACGTTGGAAAGCAATAAATATTTGAATCTATTTAGTTGTTTCTTTTACTAACCGCCACCCGGGCTAATTCCTTCAAGTAATTCTGAACGGTCAACTAATTGTATCCACTTTCATTTTTTTTTCTGTTTTATGATTAATAGCGGTGTACTGATTCCAAAACATTATAAAAAAATTTAACATATTCAAAAATAGGTCAGTAATAGGGCGTATTTGTAGGAAAATTATATTTTTTTTCTTTTCTTTTTATTTAATAATTTCGTATTTCCGATGAATTGTAAACTTTTCATGATTCTAATATTTTCCCTAATCACATATTTCATACACGAGGGCCTTACTTTATGTAATATAGGTACAGATCCTGAATATGTTTGGACGAATGGAGTTAATATAATTCAAACAATAGAATTTCTTCAATTATTCCCTCCTCCATTCAGCAAGACCTGAAATAATATTTGAGTATAAAAGGAGTAGATAGTGGCATTAATCGATCTGGGAGCCAAAGCTTTTAGAGGAAATAGTACAATCGGCCGAGAGAGAGGAACCAGAAGGCGAACAATGAGAAATATCGGCTCTGGCTGAGGGCTCCCCGATATTACTTATTACTGGACCATAGTCCTGAGGGGAAGGAGGGCTTATTACTAATTCACATCAATTGCGATAAGTCGATATATCGATTAATATCCGCTGAGGCATACGATAGGCCGATGCTAATAGAGCCCTACTATATTCCGAGGACTTCCATGCTAATTTATAGCATACGTCTAACTTTATAGAATTTTTTTTTTTTTTTTTTTTTTTTATTCGTATATATTACAATTTGTCATAATAGACAATAATAATAGTGCTACAGGATCTCATTCATACAATATTTACAATATAAACAAAAGGAAAGTCAAATTACATAAAATAAAATAAAAATAAAAATAAACGTATACAATAACAAAATTTATAGACAAAATAAATACAAATAAATGAAGTTAACAAATAAATAAACAAAACATGTCACATTCATACCTATGTACAATATTTACAATCAGCTCGGGAACCCCAGACGGGGCTTGTCCCCCCACTTGTGGAAGGACAAGCAGAGTCCAAAGGATCCCAGCGCCTCCCTCTCAGCCGCATCACTGGTGAGAGCCAGCGGAAGCTAAGTGAGGGCGCCACAGCCACAATCACACCGCACATGAGAGGAGAATCTGACCAGTGTCAGAACTCCAGAATAGATGTTTACAATATGTCTCGGGGCCACTGCCGTTTCAACCTTCTAGGAGGGTTGTATGGATGAGTGGAGCTGGATAGGGATTGTGCTAGAGGATTAGGATGGTGAATGAGGTTCTGGTGGAATTTGGAAAATTTAGATGGAATCAGGTCTGAAATAAATGGAACATTAAGGTCGTGGTGTAAGGTATAGTTGGAGACATAATAAGGAGCATTTACTATTGTTCGGAGGACTTTGGATTGAAAGGATTGAATGCGTTTGATGTTAGAACGTTTGGCTGTCCCCCACAGTTCAAGTCCGTAGGTCCACATTGGCTTCAGTATTGTCTTGTAAAGTAATAATTTGTTGTCAACTGTAAGCTTAGATTTTCTGTTTAGTAGTCTGTATAACTGTCCGAATCGTCTGTTGAGTTCTTTTCGTTTAAGTCTTGTAAGTGGGTTCCACGTCAATCTTTTGTCTAGTAGTAAGCCAAGATACCGGACTGTGTCTGAGGAAGGAAGCGGTATGGAATTGAAATGAACTATTGGACAGGATTTGCGTCGAAGGGTGAAGGTGACGTGGGTGCATTTGCTTTCATTAACCTTAATACGCCAAGCATTACACCAGTCCTCGATAAGACAAAGGTGTCTTTGCAGGATTAAGGATGCTATTTCGGGATCAGAATTGGATGATAGGATGGCGGTGTCATCTGCAAATGTTGCCAGAAAGGTGTCAGGATGATTAGGAATATCAGCAGTGTAAATGATGTAGAGGACGGGTCCCAAGACGCTGCCTTGAGGAACACCGGCCTCAATGGGATAAAAGTTAGAAAATTCTACACCACAGCGAACTCGGAAGGAGCGGTTTGAGAGATAGGATCGTAGAATGAGGTATAGAGACTGGGGTAAATGCGTTTTAAGCTTGAAGATAATCCAGCTGTGCCATACCCGGTCAAAAGCTTGCGCTATGTCCAGAAACGCACCGGAACAATACTCTTTGCATTCAAGGGCTGAGGAAATATGGTCTACAACTCGGAGTCCTTGTTGAACAGTGGAATGATGAGCACGGAAACCAAACTGATGGGAAGGAAGATTTTGTGATTCTAATATAGGCAGGATTCGTTTTAGAAGGTGTTTTTCAAAGACTTTTGAGAGGATGGGGAGTAGACTAATAGGTCTGTAGGATGAAGTGTTGCTGGAAGGTTTACCTGGTTTTAGGAAGAGAATGATTGTGGAATGTTTCCACAAGAGAGGAAAATAGGTGGTGCGTAGGATGCAGTTGTAGATATAGGTGAGGAATATAATAGCTTTCTGCGGAAGTTGACGGAGGATCTGGGGGCTAAGGAGATCATGTCCAGGAGATTTACGGAGGGTCAGTTTCTGGAGAAGATATTTAACCTCAGAGGGATTAATAGCTTTAGGAGGTAGGAAGGTATGGTGACAAAAGGAAGTCTTGTACTGCTGCGGTATGATTGCTTTGGGATTCCGGGTGAGGAGTGAATACTTTGGAGAGGTGTGTGGCGAATTCCTCGGCTTTATCTTCATCAGACGCAGCCCAGGAGTCATCACCACGCCGGAGAGGATGGTAAACTTGATGGGATTTTAAAATCTTTTTCGTGACATTCCACAGGGAATCGTCACTAGCTGACAGAGAGGAGAGGTAGGAATTAAAGGACTGAGAACGGAAGGTCGCCAACTCCTGCTTCAATTGTCTACAATAGAAGTTATAGGAGCGGCGATCTGTTGGGTGTCGGGTGCACTGCCATAATGATCTGGCACGGCGTTTTGCATGGATTAGGTCTATAAGGTGTTGAGGCAAATGGTTTTGGATAGGAGTTATATTGGAGTGCTTAGGAGAGGAGGCAGTCCAGACAGCTTGCTGAATGGCGGTGGTGAAGGAGTAGACGGAATCGTCAAGGTCTTCTGGGGTTTTGAGGGTCACTCTGAGGTTAATATTATCGGTCAGGATTTGGCGAAATAGGTTCCAGTATGACAGGGCCTCGGATAAATGACGGTGGGATAGGTTTTGGAATTGGAGTGAGAGATACTTTTAGGACCAGTGGACTATGGTCTGAGGATAGTTCATCAAGTCGAGCTACAGATAAGTTGAGGAGCCTAATCCGCTGTGAATGAAGAAGTCAAGGATGTCAGGATTACGGTTGGGATCGGTTGGCCAGTAGGTAGGGGAATCAGGAGGTAGGAGATTGAAATGACGGGAGTTGAGTGCAGACAGCAAATTTCATCCACGAGAATTCGTGGTTCTCGAACCCCACTGTTGATGCTTGGCATTTAAGTCTGCACCCAGAATGAAATGATTTCCTAAGGAATTTAGAATGGATACAAATTCGGTGTTGGAAATGGAATGTTTGGGAGGGCAATATGCTGATGTAAGGGTTACCGGAAAGGAAAAAGTTTTGATTACTATGGCTGTGGTTTGTAGGAAATCATAGGTAGGAAGTGGGAGTAAGTGATGAGAGAGGGACTGGTGCACAATGACAGCAGTACCGGCATGGGCTTTGCCGTCTGGGTGGTCCGTACGGTATGTTACGTATTGAGGTATTTTGAAGAACTGTTTAGTGGTTAGTCTAGTTTCAGTAATAAGTGCTACGTCAACGTTTTTGTCTTGTAATAAAGCTGTAAGTTCGTCAGTATGATTTCTAACACCATTCGCATTCCATAGGAGAATGGATAAGGAGTTAGGTGAAGTCATTTAAGGATTTTTTAAGGAAGGGATTAAGTTTGATACAAGATTAGTAAGTAGTGATATTAGCGGCATAACGAGGGATTTGATTTCAGTGATGAAGGATGTCATCAAACTTGTAAGGTCTGAGACATTTGATGGAGGAGGAATATGAGAAATTTGATGCGGATGAGGTTTTTAAGGGTTGGGTAAATTTTGAGGAATAGCTGGTTGTGGAACGGTTTGAGGATTTTGAAGTGTGTGTTGTTCCGGCAGGGCCTCGGCCTCTTTGTTCTGGTTCCCACCCCCAAGTAGATGGGCAAATGTAACATTGGAATCAATTGTTTTTGAAGGTTGTCTTCTGCTTCTGATCGGTTCAGCTGTTTCATCCAGATTCTGAGGTTTTTGGTATCTGCTTTTGAGGTTCTTGTAGATTTGACATCCCTTGTAGCTAGCCGGGTGGTCCTTGAGGCACAGAGCACAAACAGCGGGTGTTGATCTTGGTCTTGTACATTTTCTGACTTATGTTGTTCACCGCATTTCCACAGCGCGGTATGTGGTGACAATAACTTCTAGTATGACCATATGCCTGACAATTGTGGCACTGCACTATTTCTTTCTTAGTGTAAGGTTTTTCAACTCTTACACTAGTATAGTATAATCTATTGAGGTCATAAATTTTTTCGACTCCTGCTGATGGTTCCAAGTCCACAAAGAATAGATGCAGTGGAATTTTATCTTTTAGGACGTTGGTGACTTGCCGCACTTTATAGCCTATCTCCGTTAGTTCTTCTTGGATAGCTGCTGCTGGTGTCGAAGGGTGTAGGTTTCTAATTACAACCCTTAAAGCTCTCTCCTGGCGTAACTGATATGTATGAAAATCAGCTTTGGTCTCCGTCAGATATTTTACTATTTTTCTGTAGGTTTCGGCGGTAGTCGGGGATATTTTAGTATCACTGGTTCTACTTATACAATAATAACTGTTAGGATCGGTTAATTTATTTAGATGCGCACACAGTAGTTGAAAGTTTTTAATATTTTTAACAAATATAGGTGGAGGTTGTGGTTCTTTTGGTATAGGAGAAGATTCCATTGTTTCTTTTTCAATTTGAAGGATCTGAAATGGGTTCGGTGTAAAAAACGGCGATTCTTCAGATAATCCTTGTGATGATGTGCTAGGCTGTGGTTCAGATCCTAAAGAGGTAGCTGAAGCAGTCGCTGGTGGAATCATTTTTTTATTATTATCACGGCGAGGTCTCTGTTTTGTGGGAGACGAGTTTGAACCTGCAGATCTAGATCTTTTACTTGTAACTTTCGAGGACATCACTTGATGAAAATATCGCATTGATTAAAAAAAATAAATAGGAATAAATATATAATGGAATAAGAATAAGAAGGAAAAAAAATAAATAAAAGAAAGATAAGGAAAAGAAAAGCAAGCCCTAGCTTGCCGAGCTAGCGGCAATCAGCTGATCGGTGACCCTCCTTTCACTTTTTCGTGATTGTACAAAGTAAATTATAACTTTGCTTACCGAAATTTCTCCAATATTCACTGCTGTAGTATTCCTGAGGTCTAGTGATGTTTTCCAGACTGAACTCAAGCGTATTCCTACTGAAAAAAGCAAAAATCTGAGAGACGAAGTAACGTATGACTGTTATCATCGAGCGCATCAGCTGAAGTATAGAATTTTAGACCAGCAACTAATATAAGAAATAGATATAATTTTATTGAAATATTTTTTTTTTTTTTTTTCATTTATGGAAATTTTATTCTCTTCATTTTTATGTAATTAAATATAACAACAGCTCCTTGGTACGTAAACAACAAAACACTACTCACAGACTTACAACTGTTGACCAACATATACGAACAGTCTATACTCGTTTTCATACTAAACTGCACGGACACAATAATAGACTGATTAACAACATACCAATAGCTGAAATGTCAGTCAGAGGAAGGCTAAGGAGAAGCTGGATGAGAGACCTCCTCTGCTAAATTAAAGACAAGGAAGGAGTGCTGCTGGACACTTTCTTTCCCTATGCCTACCATTTCTGATCTCACTTTTTATATCGCACATTTGCTAATTTTCAGATAGCTTCTGACAGGTGCGAATCTAAAAATATGAAGAGAATAGAAAAAATATTAATTCTTATATGTTCTTCGGAAAAATCTCAAATTTAGTTGATATGTTTTTATTTAATTTTTTAAAATTTATTTTAATATCTATATCTGTTGCTTAGCCTGTTAAAATTAGCGGATTTTTGATAGGTATAAATGGCACGTCAGGCATGAGAGCGGTCGATATCCGTAGGTATCTACTCCTAATTTTTTTTTTTTTTTTATTTATTTAGAAATAATACAATTCTGCTATAAGAAGTCATTCATTCCTTATGTAAACTAAATAAAGATATAAAAATAAATGAATACAAAATAAATAAAATACAAAGAAGAATAAATAACCCTAAATAAAGATAAAAATAAATAAATAATAATAATCTTGGTCACATTCATACATATATATACAATATTTACATACTGCCCCTGGGAACTCCGAATCAAACCCCGACGCCCACTTGTGGAGATCCCAGCGCCTCTTAGTCAGTCGCGTCACCCTTCTAATAATCCAGTGGAGACTGAGAGAGGGCGCTAGAGCCACAGACTCTCAGACATGACTGGAGAAGCTGGTCATTGCCAGCATTGCTTAGTTATAAGAGGTCTCTAGGCCACTGCCGTTTCAACCTACGAGGAGGGTTATAGGGATGGCTGGAGCTAGTAGGGATTGGGATAAAGGATTAGGAAGGTTAGTGAGCCTCTGGTGGAAGTTGAGGAATTTAGATGGGATTAGATCGAGGACAAATGGGATATTCAGATCATTGTGTAAGGTCTTGTTTGTAACATAATAGGGAGCATTGACTATTGTTCTGAGGACTTTAGACTGAAAGCATTGGATACACTTGATGTTCGAAAATTTAGTTGTACCCCACAGTTCGAGTCCGTAGGTCCATATCGGTTTTAGAATCGTCTTGTAAATTGATAGTTCATTTTCAACAGAAAGTTTTGATATTCTGTTTAGTAGTCTATATAGTTGGCCGTATCGTCTGTTCTTTTCGTTTATGTCGAGTGTGTGGGTTCCACGTTAGTCTTTTGTCTAGTAAGAATTCCAGATACCGGACTGTGTTATGGAGTTGAAATTGACTTGTGGGCAGGATCTGCGGCGAAGGGTAAAGGTGTTGTGCTTACATTTGGATTCATTAATTTTGATAAGCCAATTAGCGCACCAAAATTCAATCAAGGATAGATGTCTTTGTAGATAGGAAGATGCCATTTCGGAATCTGATTGGGTTGATAAAATTACAGTATCGTCGGCAAAAGTTACTAAGAACGTATCAGGATGCGTAGATATATAGGTGATAGAGGACAGGACCTAGGACACTGCCTTGAGGTACACCGGGTATCAGGTAACTAGCTCCTAAATTAAATTTTAAAATATGAACTTTTTAAATATTTGTATGAAAGATTGTTACTTTTTGATGCCTAAATGTATTTTCTTACATTACATAGGTGATTACAACACCTCAAAATTTGAGGGATTAAGTTTCAAAATACGTAGAACCCGAAAAACGAATAGAAAAAAAAAATCCGTTTGTTCGCCGAAAGTACTGGACCAATTTTTGAAAATTCCCCACAAAAATAAAATGCAACTATAATTCTAACTTTTAGACGTTGATATTAGCTTGTGATTTTTTATTAAATTATTTTAAAGTGGTCAATAATCCAGTAATTTTTGAAGATAGAGGAAAATATATTAGTGTTTTTTAACAAAAAAAAACAAAAAAAAAAACGCGTATGAAAAAGAAAAAAAAAATGAAAACTTTAAAATTAACTATAAATACGGCTATAACTCATTTGTTTTTGAAGATAGATAAAAATATGTAGAGAGTTTTAGGTTCAGTAATGTATTAACAGAAAAGAAAAAAAAAAAGAAGTTGATCTATATATATATATTTTTTTTTTATAATATATTTTATTGTTTTTTACAACTGTATATACAAATACAATAAGTAAAATGGCTGAATGACAATAACAGGCATGAATAGACATGTAAAGAATCTACCCAGTGGTAGTACTTCAAAATTTATTTCATGAGCAGGTCTCGAGGCAACCGTCTTTTCAGGCACCTCGGAGGATTACCGGGAATAGATGTAGATGAGAGGTTACGGACAAGCGGACTTGAGTGGGCAGGTAGTTTGGAATTAAAGAAGGTGTATCTATCGCGGGCCAAGTCTGCAACCAGTGGGATATTTAGGTCTCTATGGATGAGTTTATTAGTTACAAAGTAAGGAGCATTGAGGACTTTTCGTAGGATTTTGGATTGCAAGGATTGGACGCGGGAGGAGTTTGATAGTTTAGTGGACCCCCATAGCTCAATGCCATAGGTCCGTATAGGTCGGATAATCGTGATGTAAATGAGTCTTTTGTAGTAAATAGAGAGTTTTGAACGTTTGTCTAGTAAGTGTTGTAGTAAGCGGTATCTGCAGGCAGTTTCTTGTCGTTTCAGTATAGTGTGAGGATTCCAAGTAAGGCGCTTGTCTAGATGGAGTCCAAGGTAGCGGATCTGTTCAACGGGGATTAATGGAATGTTGCCAAAGGATACAGTAGGAGGACAGGTATTCATAGGCTTGCGGCGAAGGGTAAAGGTAATTTGATGGGATTTATTGGGATTGATTTTAATTCTCCATTTATGACACCATTCTTCAATGGATTGGATGTGAGACTGTAGGAATTGTGATGCAATCGTTGGGTCACTACTTACAGATAACACACATGTGTCATCAGCGTAAGTAGTGAGAACAGTGCTAGGATGAATAGGAATATCAGCTGTATAAACGGAATAAAGGATTGGGCCTAAGATGCTACCCTGATGTACACCTGCGGACTGAGAAAATATGGATGAGTATGAAAGGTTATGTTTGACTTTGAAAGTTCTATCTGAGAGGTAAGAATCATTGAAATCGGTTCAGAACTATCAGGGATATATCGTTTTAAAGTTAGCAGTGGTAATAGATTATTTTCTTTTGAATTACTTATTGGTTTTCATATTAATTATTTGCCTATAAACAGCTATATAAAATTACCCTTATATAGTTATTTAGAAATAATAAACCATTTATAATAATGTGTGTCTTTTTTATGTGTATAAAATAATATTTGTATTTAACAGTTTTTTCAGTGATATATTTTTGAGAACCCTGAAGATGGGGGAGAGGAAACCTGAAATGCTGATTATAATTTTTATAATAAAAATGGTTTTATAAAATTTTCATATCTTTCGATCTTAATAAAATGTAACATTTTTGTTGCAGCTTCTTCGTTAAACATCCAGTAAAAACCAGAACCAAATAATTGATAAAAAATAAATATTTTGGTTGACGTTGAGGAATGTAACGTGTACTTATATATTATAATATATATATATATATATATATATATATATTATATATATATATATATATATATATCATATACATATATATATATATATATATTATATTATATATATATATATATATATATATATGTGTGTGTGTGTGTGTGTGTGTGTGTGTGTACTTATATTGTATATTCTTTAAATAAAGTAGTAGTAAGTAAGAGACCCTGCTTCCTAACATTTATTCTACCTGAGCCTTTGATCGCAACAAACAGTTTAGATTTAGAACACAACAGTGGCTGACGGAATGCAATTTATTACCCAGATGGTGGGGAGCTTACAAAAGGCCGATTGTTGGAAACCGAAACCACACGTAGGATAATCTCGCAGGCTTCGCTAATCTTGATTACGGGATCTTCGGTAGGCTCCTTTGAGAGTAGCTTAAACCGTTTGTGGGGAGGATATTACTGCTTCAGCAGGCCCAAGCCGGCGGTTTTTAGATAGTACTGATTCTTACGATAGATAAGGCGCCTTAATTAAAATTATAATCATCAAGTAACAACATTTTGATATAATATCATACCAGAATGTTAATACAGCTCAATGATAATGTAAGGTAACCAAAAATCTCGGAATGGGAGGTGTATAAGAATTGTATTGTACTGTATAATTTTTCATATAAGTAAAACCACGAGAAATAAATTATTCACCCTAGATACTAAATGGAAAAAAAAATATACCAGCAAATCATAGGAGTTAGGTAATGATTGATTCAAATGAAGCTTGAGATTAATAAATGAAGGTTGAAACTAGTCTACAAAATGAGCCATGTCAAGCATAAACTTTTTTTTTTTTTTTGACAAGTTTCTATTCAATATGTTGACAGATGTTTATGTAATAGAATTTAACAACATTGATTCAAATATAACACATAATTTTTGTATTAAAAATATTTGGCGTACCCAAAATAAAAAACACCTTAGCTTTCTTAATAGGTAATTTAGTTTTATCATCAAGAACGCATTAATGTAATTTAATTATTACCTAATAAGCTTGTTCAGCTCTATTGGATTGTTAGGAGAAGTAAGCGGCGATTTAAAACCGAAAGGTAAGTTATAAGGAAGAAGGTAAGTTGGTGTCTTCCAGGTAAGTACCAGGAAGGGCTTAATTTCTGCAGGAGCGATCTCTAAAGATAGCATCAGTTTGTGCCAGCTTGCCCAATAGTCCATCGGGCGGAATTGATTACCAACAAATATTATTTCAATTAAAATTATAGTATATTAGTATTATATTTGTGATTTTTATTTGACTATAGTCATAGATATTCTTAGTATTATGACTAATAATTTTAAAAACTATGTAAATCGTTATTAATAGCACTTACTAGAATTTTATTTTTATTTTCATATTTGTTCTTCCCACCTGTCAAAAGCAATAAGTGACAATAACCAAATGAGCTACATAAACATAAGCAGCGGTCGTGTACGCATGGGAAAGGTAAGTTTCCAACAGCACCCCTTTCTAGACTTTAATTTAGGAGAGGTCACTCCTCCAGCTAGTCAATTGTCGTGTCCGTGTAATTTGCTATAACACGTGAGTACAGAGTTCGTATATTATCATTCATCGTAAATAATATATAATAATAATAAATAAATAAAAAATAATCGTGAAAGTTCTATAGAACTTCTATTTAGTTTCCATGGAAACATGATCGAATTTCTTTGTTTAGAAAAGTAATCAGAGGACCGTAAAACGTGTATTCCCGGTGAAAACTCGAATTCGAAAGTTTTCACATCGCAATACTTTTCCTTATATAAAGAAAAAAAAGAGAAAGATCAAAAATGATGTAAACCAAAAAAAAAAAAAAAAAAAAAAAAAAAAGTATGTTCCTCTATATACTGTATCAAAATTAATGCTAGTTAGAATGAACATTGTATTTATGACATGTACGAATTCTGTTATTAATTTTAGATAATTTGTTATTGTATTTTATTTTAAGGTAGACTTAATGAAAGAGGATCGGTTACCGAAAATATGTTTAAACATTTTTAAAAAATATTCCTTGAACCAGAGGGTCGATGTGAGGTACAATTGGTATAGGCAACTTACTAATAAATTGTTAATTATAGACGCGGCTGACATCTTAAATATCAAAAGTAAAGCCTTATTTGAAAGAGAATTAAATAACGCTGTTGAAAAATTCAATAATCATAATCTTTCCCTAGATATTCAGGCTATTTTGCACTCAAAGTTTAATCCTAATTTTAGAAAAATTAGTAGCTTAAATATGGGGGAATATTATTTGAAATTAAAGGGACCTATGAGGAAACATAGATTGATCAGTCAACTAAGACTATGTCAACCCAATAAACTGAAAGTTACCAGTTGCCCTATTTGTAATTCAGGCGAACCAGAAGATTTAAATCATTTTTTGTTGCAATGCCCTGTTTATTCCCCGTCCAGAAATAAGTACTTGAGGACGTATATTGGAAATATGTCTGACAATGACCTCATAGTACAACTTTTGTTGCAAATAGAAAATAAAAAGCAGTTTGAAAATTTATTTTATTATGTAACAGAGTGTTTAAAGCTAAGAAATTTGTATCTGTCTATTCAAGAATAATTTAAGCACATTACTAAAATAACAATAATTGAATTTGTTAAATTATTTATGATTAATTTATTTGTTTAATATTTATACAGTTACAATTGATTTTGCCTTTTATTATGTATTTGTTTAATATTTATACAGTTACAATTTATTTTGCCTTTTATTATGTATTTGTTTTTGAAGCGTATTTTGTTTAGTACAGTTGTAATAGATTTATTTGATTTATGTTTAACTGTTTTGTACAACTCAACTCCATTTGTATGGGCTAGCCCGAAAACAAATAAAGAGATTTATTTATTTATTTATTGTATTTTAGTGAGTCCTGAAGATGGAGAAGTCCCCCGAAACGTTGACTCGTATTGATGTTTATGTTTGATAAATTTTTAATAGAAGATAGAGGAATCATCAAATTATTTATAATCTAAAGTGATTCTGAATGAGTTTCATGAGTTTAGACATACATTTACATTTATAATTCGTTGTCCTGTAGGGCCCGACATTGACGGAATATTAACCTGCCTGTATTAGTCTTGGAATGACTTTGCTCTGACATGACATTTCAATTCCACGATCACCGCAACAGCTATTTCCGAACGATGCTATTCTAACAATTCTATTCCTGATATCTGTGAATAAATAACCAATCTGCTTGTCATGTTATTTTTAGTTGTAATCAGTAGCTCTATTTTATTTAGAAGCAGGCTTGCATGACGAAGATCAGAGGACAAATATTGCTGATCAGCTTTTTCTTTTAAATTTTAAAGTTCATCTACCTGTTCGGGACTGAAATTTGTTGTACTCTTGGTAACTAAAAGAATTTCATATAGAAAACGTATATTGTACTTTAAAACCAGCAGTGAATCATATTTGTTTAATTTATTTATTAAGTGCAACTATTGTGTATGTAATTAACCCCACATATAAATATATGTATATGGATTTAGATATAGTGTTGAGGGTTAGATTTTATCCTTATTAAAATAGCCTGAAAGGTTTACAATTGAAATCTTATTTAAAATAATTGACCACCTTTTTCATAGATATATAGTTAACTGAAAGCAGAAATGTTAAAGAATTATTTTAAAAAAAAATCATTTTATTGGTATTTACAACTGTATTAAAAAAATTCATCAAGTAAATATGATGTGTTATATAATACAATGACATGATATACATGTAAAGAAAATTCCCGTTGGAAGCACTCTAAAAATATTCTAAACTAGAAGGTCCCAGGGCCATTACCTTTTCAGGCGCCTCGGAGGATTATCCGAATTGAAGAGGAAGAAAGGATTGAAACTAGTGGGTTAGAGTGAGAATGGAGTTTGTCATGAAAGGATTGATATCTGGTCAAATCAGTAACAAAGGGAACATTAAGGTCTTTATGGATAAGTTTATTTGTGACAAAGTAAGGAGCGTTGAGGATTTTACGAAGGATTTTGGATTGTAAGGATTGGATCAGGAAGAATTTGATGGTTTAGTAGAGCCCAAAAGCTCTACTCCGTAAGCCCAGATTGGTCTTATAATAGTCATGTAGATGAGCCTTTTGTAGTTCAGAGGAAGATTTGACCGTTTGTCTAGTAAGTGTTGAAGTAGCCTAAACCGGCGAGCAGTTTCTTGTCGTTTTAGTCGTGTATGTGGATTCCAAGTCAGGCGTTTCTCAAGAGAACTCCTAAGTATCGAATCTGTTCAACAGGAGCTAGTTGAGTGTTATTAAAGGATACTATAGGGCAGAAAGTCAAAGATTTACGACGAAGGGTAAAGGTAATTTGATGGGATTTGTTGGAATTTATTGTTATTCTCCAATTCTGACACCATACTTCTAGGTCTTTGATGTGGGCTTGAAGGGTATTTGAGGCAACAAATGGATCTTTATGAACTGATAACACGATGGTGTCATCAGCATAGGAAAGAATTAATTAAATTTTGTTTCGATAGAAACATGTGTTCTATTAAATAATCTATTATATTTATCATATGCAACAATCAGTTAGCTTTATGGGCTTTTCATCTCTCTCAATTAATTTTTTATTCTTGTTATTGTTTGTTAATTTTTACCAGATGAAATTGTTATTTTTGTTTAATAATTATCAGGCCGTTTTACAAAAGAAATTCTTGGATATTTTTTTAAAAACAATTTATTTAATCCAGTCATCGCGACGTTTCAGCCTCTAGGGCCATGATAATTATCGAACAAATATTCAAACAAAAGAACAATTACGACAATGATGAGTTGTTACTTTTTTCCAAAGATCAATGAAACCAAGTGATTTTCATTTCAATGAAATTTCGTTTCAACTTTTTAATATTTAAAATAAATGAATAAAACTTTTACTTCGTTAGGAAATCGCAATCATCTAAATTCCACTTAGCACCTTTATCTAATTCCTTTAGATTATAAAATAATCATTTAATTATTCTCTGTGAGTTCTCTCCTGCTAGTCTTAGTTGTGTTATAATTTTCTTATCTTTTTTTCTTACACACACACACACACACACATACATATATATATATTATATTATATATATATATATATATATATTATTTATTTTTTATGTATATCTATATATATTTTTTTTTCTTCTTCTTTCTTCAGTCTTTATTAATTTTTCTTGTATTTTATTATTATTATTATTTTTTAAAAATCTACAATGTACATATTGGATGAATGATTTCTTCTAGCTGTAATAATCATTGCCCAGGAGGTGGCAGATTGTATTATCTCTTAATAAATAAAAAAAAGTCTTAGTTGAGCAATTAACCTTATTTAATTTGTTTAGCATGGATCAAATCGATTAATAAATAATGTTTTTATGTTATTACAGTTTTATAAACAGTCAACTAATAAATCACTACTCTCTACAAACGTTTCACGAAAAATTAGAAGGACATAGTAACACATTAATAAAAACACGAATACAACAGACATCGGTTTATAGCTGAAAAGAAGTTGGATGAGGGACCTTCTGTCATAAATAGGAAATTGGAATCAAGGCAGGAAAAGATGCTTCTGGGTGTCACTCTATCCATCACGCCTACCAAGCCACAAGATCAAAACCTATCCCATCGCAATCACTGGTTATCCACGAAGCTGTCAGGGGTGACTAAAAACATTAAGGTAGAAAAAAAATACAGTGAAAATAATTAATATGTAATGATGGATTAATTAGTTTACGAGGGCTCACTAAGAATTAATGTAAAAAAATCTTAATAAACGTACGTAAGATATTCACCAGAGCTGTGAGTTTCTTAGAGATATTTTGCATTAGTACTGAAACCACCTCGAGACCAATGATGATTGCAAGGCTAGCTGCAAGATAATTTATTCGCCCCATAATGAAATATTTAAGCACGAAAATTGGAAGAATGGGAGAAGGGTGGAAAATAAAGGCGGGAGATTAATACGGAGCGGGTTAAAAAGTTCTTGGAGAGCATTTTAAAAGAGACCATAAATCATTTCTTTCTGCGAGGGGCCAAATGGGGGTCAGTACTCAGCCTTAAAATATAAATGAGGACTTGGCGGGATGTGGTCGAGTTACGGGCAACCATAAATAATATAAAGTAGTCCTAATAATCATAAACATTCAAAAATACCTTTCATTATCTATTTAATTTCATAAATGTTTCGTCCTAAAATGATCATAGGTATCGAGAATACTGGGAGAAAAAAAATAAGAATAAATTTTGAATAAAAAAAACATAAAAACACCCTTTCACTCCTACAGAGAGATAGCCCTCTACCCTGGAGAGTCTTAGCCCGGACAGGATAGGAAGCGGAAGTCGGAAGAAGTCGGGGATCAAGCCAGGGAAGAATATTGTATTTAAAGTCCGAAGGTACCTTTTCATGTTATATTATGTGGTAAATCTGCACAAAACCTCATATTCTCGATAATGAACATGCCTAAATGTGTATTTTTATGCTTAATAACAACTATTTTATAAATAAATGTGTATTATAAGTTAATTACTTTATTCTCTTTATGCCACCTAATCCAATAATGAATTGATAAACGTGGTACCTTGGGAAACGAAATTCAATAGTTTTATAAAATAAGAACCAAACATTTCTATATTAATTAATTCAGTTTCGGAGTCACCGCTGCCTTAGAAAAGTAGCGGCCGATACATAGTAATGCTCGTATTATAATAATAATTTATATTTTCCATATCATAACGAGAGATATGAGTTTGAACTAAAGATTTATCAAAATCAACAATATTAGTAGTGGCTTCGACAAATTCAACACTTGCTAGACAAACGGTCAAACCTCTTTAACTACAAAATGCTCATCTACATGATATTATAAGACCTATCTGGACTTCCGGAATCGAGCTATGTGGATTACCAAACCATCGAATTCCTTTTGTATCCATTCCTTACAATCCAAAATCCTTCGTAAAATCCTCAACTCTTTTACTTTGTCACGAATAAACTCATCCACAAAGACCTTAATTTTCTTGTACTTTTTTTGGCATGAAACAGGTATGAATCCTTCCATGCAAAACTCCACTCTAACCCACTAGTTTCTATCCTAGCTTTTTCTTCGATCCCTGATAACCCTCCGAGGTCTCTAAAAAGAAGATGGCCTCGAGACCTTATTGTTTAGATTGACTACTAGAGTCAGCACTCTAAGCAGCACAATGGGAGGTTTCTCTTTATGTTTTTTCATGCATTTTATCATTAACCAGCATATTTACTAATTGCATTATAATATACAGTTGTGAATTCCACTAAAAAAAAAATTTTAAAAAGAGTTATAGTATGAGAAGCAAAATATTGCGAAAATCATATGACCATAACTAGAAGTGGTAATGGTCGCATTAGTCAATTGAGACATTAATTTCCATAAGATAAAATATTATATTTTAGAAAATTTTACGTGAATCGCAAAAGTTACATTATATTATTATTTGATAGGACCAATTTATTTGAGTCATTCTGCTTGCGCCTCTCCTAGCCAATGAACCGAACTACGTCCGTATCATTTTGTAAGGCGGACATTTCTGCATTACTTCGCCTCCTACATCTCAGCATACTGGTCCATAAAAGCGGTGTTACACTACCTTACCAATACCAGCAGTGTTTTGCACTGAAATCTAGAAATTTTTTTTTTACTAAAATTTTAATTATAAAATGAAATATTTTCTTTGTATGCTTTTAAATTAAGTTGTTTTATTAATATCTCTTGAAAAATATAAACAGTTTTAAATGTTACAAGTGAAAATCAATAATGGATGGGTGAATTTTCGTGACGTCAGAAAGGACTTGAATGCGTTCGCCACATTTAAGAAAATAAAGACGTCCACTTTCGGTTTCAGTCCAAAAATAAGAAAAATTTATACAGGTTCTAGATCTGATGTGTATACTTTAGTAACGTCAGAGGGCACTTTCCAAGTTTTTTTTTACAACTTTGCTGTAAAACGTGTAGTTCTGTGTTTAGGCGATAACTAACTATTATTCAAAACCTATTATTAACACCTAAATCCAGCTCCTTGGTTATAAAAACTATTAAAAGGTAAACATAACCATTTGTAGTAGCAACAGTTCCTGATTATTCATCAAACTAATATAACTTGGATGAAATGTTTTTTGGGTTCAATTTAGTGGTCACGAATTGCATTGCATTTGATGCACTGTTCGTCATCACAGAAGAGGAGTTTCCCTCAATCAGTGAGTGAAACTAACTCTCGTGGTTCTAAGAGCTTATTTCTGGCGGGAAGGAATCTTAAGATCCAGCCAGTTCAACTTCGGTGTTCGAAGAGGAAGAACAAGGCCAGTACAAAGACAGTAGAAGTCACTAGTCACCAGTCTTCCGCTTCAGTGGGTTTCAGTTATATAAAAAACTGATGAAAAATCCTGTGTAACTATGATGATTAAATAAATAAAGAATTTCCATTATTGTATATGATCAATATTAAGGTACAGGTTCGATTAATATTAAAATTGTTTTGGATGGCATATTTAATAAAAAAAAAGGAATGGTATAACAATTGCCACCGTGTTTTTGTTTGGGCGGCGATTCTAAGTTCCAAGGGGAACGACGAACATAAAGTTCAGTATAATGCGCTAAAATATGTCTCATTTTGCAAACCCTAATCATGAGGTACTCGCAGAACTTTGTCGGCACTGCTCCACCGCTAGATGCTACCTCAACACTGATTATATCCGGCAAGAGTCGGAGCTTAAGTCCAAGCACTGTTTGGTATACAAAATATTTATGACATTTAATTAAGCAATAACAATTCATTAATATTTACTTAGAAAATTTTAAATTAGAAAAATTAAGATGTAGATAAATATTTAAAAAAAAAATCGAATTTTTTTTTTTAATTTAACAAAAAAAAAAGCTATCTGGCGTAAACCAGCTTTCTACCATATAACTCGAAGGTGATATATGTATAATAAATTAACTAACGTTTTGGGCAACCTAACACTTTCGTCATGATTGAGTTTCCATATTCTAGAATAACATAAATAACTGTGTTGTAACATTAAATTACTCCTCAGTATCAATGAAAAAATCAATAGTTCATCTTCGAGACAACAATTTTTTTTTTCAAACAATGTACAAGATTTAATGACTAGGATAGGTTAGTTAAGTATGCAGGGTTTGATAACAGCATTCCATCAGTTGCAGAACTCTAAGAGGATAGGATCAAATTCGATGGGCTCGTTCATTATTCTCTTGGTTAAGTATCAAAACTGGTTCAGGGTTCAGGATTACTGGATTGTGGATAATTTATGGATCGCATTTACATACGCTCATTCAAAGCGTTCACCGGCTATTGGTGGCAACTCAAACTGAATTATATTTCAAAATCAAATCAACGAAATAATTTAGTGAACAGACTTCGTATTCTAACGAATCTTAGTATACATTATTTGTTAAATATAACATCTGCATGTAATCTATATCATATTACAGTGCTGTGATTCAGAAAGAAAGGACAAGCTATTCCACCGACTATCAGCCTATCTTAACCAGGGTGAGAAGTCAAATTTATTCTGAGGTCTGACTAAGAAATCAAATTCGACCCTTCTGGATTGGATTCAAATTAGACTAGAGGCAGAAAGATAGGAGTTCTCAGGAGCTCTCTATTCTATGTAACAGCAGCATAACTAAATTTTACTGTTTATTTGCCAAATTTCAATTTAATATTTATGATCTATTTATATACATATATGTGTGTGTGTAATTTCTTTTTAAACTTTTTATTAGTTAATTATTATAAGTAGTTCAATGTTGACTTGAATACTGCAAAGTATGCACCTATTTTACAAGTCACTCGATTAGCTTCAGTCTCACAATTTAATAGACTTCTTTAACCCTTAAAAAAAAGGAGTCCATTGTGCACGAAGTAATTAAAACATCATTCAGTATTAATTTATTTATGGAAACCGATTGGTTAATGTTTACTTTTATGATACAATGGGTATATTTCAGCTTTAACTTTCGAAATTCCTCCGTCCTTTTGTTCATTCAGACATTGGAAATTTCATTTTGTTCCATTGTTTTTTGTTTTTTCTCATTAAAACTTAAATTTCTAGCTAAAATTTACAAAACCTCCACCTCACCAAAATGTAGGTTGTTTTTATAGATATTCTTGTAGGAAAATAGCAGTATCATTCTACGATGATTTTGTGACGTATCAGGAATATTTCTTAACTAAAAAAGAAATATACTAAGTTCAATGGAGAACATTATTATTATTATTATTTTTTAACTGGTTAATTCAGAGATAATACAATCTTCCGCTTCTGTAGCAATGAGTATCACATTATAAGAAATCATTCATCTCATAGGTAAAATAAAATAATTAACTACAAAGAAGAATTATGGACAATATAAATCAATAAACAAATAAATGTATTCTTTGAAGGCAGTCATCATGCTTTACTAGTTTCTTCTAACTGTTATTTAAAAAAAACTCTGCTCATTTGACTTTACTGCTTAGCTATCAGATATTCAGTTAATTTAGTTTTTATTTATGGCTCTTTTGGTGCATTCTCTCTTGAATATTGCTTTATTATTTTTAATTAAACACATAATCTGATAATCAAATTTATAAAAATCCCGTCCATCCAATTTCCATGTTTTAGAATACTGTATGTACATCAAAGCCTCACGTCTGCTCTTAAATTAGTATCTATCACATTGTTTTAAAATTGCCACTAATTAATGGTTTCATTTCCCTATATCTTGGCCATTATGAAGATATACTTCATTAATCTTAAAGTATTGTGTTTTATACCTAATACATCGTAAAAATAGAACTAACCAATATAGTTTTGAATTAGGTCTTAATGACCATTTATAAAACGTTTCTCAAAAGTCCAAAAATGAAAAGAATGGGTTAATATTATACCTAACACTAAAACTAATAAACTATTACAACTTTTTATTGAGTAAAATAATCGTGTATAATATAAAATAATAACTATCGTGCTGTAAAAATTTGCAATTTTTCAGAGTACAAATCACCTATCATATACTTAAAAATGCTGTAATTTCCCCTCAAGAGAGGAGTTAAAATTTAATTATAGTCAATATTTTCTTAACAATAATCGATATATTCCTAAAACCGATGAGTTCATTTTGAGTGTAGATGCTGCAAAATTTTTCATTATTTTCATGAATAAATGGTAGTCATGTGGAATTCATTGGCAGTTCATCTTTTTACCAACCTGGAAAGAAGTATTCGACCCCCTTATACTGAAAAATTTATCAAAGGGTATAAGCCAAGAACGGGGTCAATTGGTCAGTCTCTTGAGGATAGATAGCTAACTACTTCATTAAAAGGAGTAAAGCATATTTATGGAATAAAATTCATTTTTGGGTATTAATTTTTTGAGGAGACCTGAATAAAATATATGAATAAATAATTAAAACTTTTACTTTCCTTTTAATTTTTTTATTTAAAAGCACAGTTATTTATGATTTTTCATTATGTTTTAATTATAGGTAATGCATAAAACTGCGATAGCACCGTTATATTACAACTCGCGATTACACTGTACGTGGAACCGAGGTAGACAGAGTTAAGGAGGAAATTATCATAAATTTCTCTCTGTATCGAATATGTCCTATCTAAATTACTCTCAAAAGCCATTAACTTATCTCTTCTACTGTTTTATTGGAAATCGTAACATTCTGCTCGAGGGCAATAAATAATAATATCAGTAGATTATCTATAAACGTTATTTATAACATTTTCAAACAAAGATCATGAATCAGACATGAAATTTATGGATATCATAACACCGAAAATATTCCATGAAATTTGGGTACAGGTCTTTGTAAGAATCTTAATGTTTATATAATAACGGCTTTGAAAGGGGCTGAGATCACGTTTTCGGCAGGGTTTCCTGCGAATAAGAGAGACTCAGTAGAATCTCTCTAACCCAGCGACGGTCAATGACTGATATACCACAATAAATAATTACCTTGCCCCAGTGGAACAAAAACCAAAAACCTTCAGAACAGAAACAGTGTCTTAACCATTGAGATACTTCGCTCACATAAGAACTCTTTTTTTTTTTTTAAATAAGTATTTAGCCTCGTTGTGCAAGGATAAATGTAAAAACAATAGTCTGCTCAGATTTTAAAGATAAGAATTTAATGAGAATTAAAAAATACAAACAAAAATGATATGAAAATTAACAAAAAAGGATTTTACAAATTTAAGATTAATTAAAGGCAAACTGATAGATAAAACTAAACATAAAACTGATTATTAACTTACAATTAAGAGCTCTGAACCTAAAATAGTTAATTAAAGTCTTTTATGCAGGTCTGCGATATCACCATTTCGGACTCACTTCCTGTGTGTAACCTTCCTTAATAATAAAACATAAGGTTTTTTTGGTAAATAATACTCACTGTTATTTATCGATAAATAAGATATCGAGCGTGTCGCTACAAGTATTTTGAATCTGATTGTACTGAATTCAAAATAAGAAACAGAAGAATGATTCATGTTTTTAATTCTTTGCTCAGATGACACAACGAGATAAGTCACTTTATCTAGACATGAGAGTCTTCACATTTTGGAGTGTCCATTTGTTTATGTTTAGAAGGAGAACGTTTGTTTGTACAATGTTGGGTAGTTTACTCATAAACTGATGCTTATGACATTTTGCCACCTTCTAAACGTAAAAGAGTGACACTCCCGAATGTATAAAACTTATTTCTAAAAAAAAAAAAAAATACTATTTAACCGTTTGAGTACAGAATAAATTTAAATGCAAATAAACTGCCATTATATATATATATATATATATATATATATATATATATATATTTTTTTTTTTTTTCTTTTTAATCACTAAAGCGTCATTTAATGACAAGCTTTTCGAGGTCAAAACAATATTTTACACAATCAAGGAGCTGAGGAAGAACATAATCATCCCTTAATGCATTAGATGCCAAAAATACCCACCAAGTATCACTGGAACCCATAATCTATAACTATGAAGTCTTGAACAGATGGTAAAAAAAAAAAGAAGAACTTAATTTTTACTAGAATTTCAATAAGGATTCCAAACCATATTTTCCAAACTTTATAGTTGAAATTGCTTTGATGAAAAAGGTTGTATCGATTTGTAAAAAAAAAAAAATTGATATTTCAGAGATACTATTTTATTCAGGATGATATTGACGATAGCTCTAACGAATTACTATCATAAGTTGAAAGAAGATAATTGTATAGTTTCTAGACAGAGTTAAATAAAGGAGCCTGAAGGCACCTGATACTAGTAGTGCAAGTTTCCTTGATTAATTGTTGAGCCTGTCTGGAACAGAAACCACTCTCTATTTCTTGGATTTTCCTCTTCAAGTTCCAACCGCTAAGCTTTCTTACCTGGTGAAGAGTCTTACCTATTAAAGGGAAAATTAAGGTATCTAATTCAATTAAACCCCTTTACGTATAAGGACCTTTCGAAACAAGGGAGTAAAACACAGGAAGTTCTATTCGTTTCGTCATAATCCTCAGCGATTGAAAAGTCTCTTGTTCTTCTAAGATGCATTCAAATTTGGCTCTCAAAGCTGGGTCATTCCATACCAAGTGGTCTATCACTGGTTTCTCAACCATGTCAGAAGAATTGATATTTGCAGAGTGAATTCCCTATGGTTTTGCGGATCAAAATTTTTTTTAAAAATTTTATTTGCTCTTTAGAAATGGGAGTCCATTTTAGTTTCTGAAAGTAAAAGCTTTTACGCACTTGCAAGCATTTGCAGTTTTTTATTCATTTAATAATGACTTGTCCTAGGCCTCTCAAAGAAAATGTATTTAGATTAGCACATTCTACCTTACGAACTAATGACAATATCACCCAAGAAAATACATTTCTTGGTGTATTTTTAATAGCTCAAATGTATTGCTCTAAAATTCAATTTTTGAACGACAGTTTTTCGAAAGAGGAATAACATCTCTGACTCAGAGATTCAATATTTTTTTTCAAGTAACTACATTCTAGAGAAATATACAATTTTTTTTTTTATTTATTTATAGTAATTTACAACTGTACTAAAGAATACAATAAGTAAATATGTAGAATGAATATGAAAATGTCTTGAGGAAGAACCACCCAGTGGTAGCACTTCACTAACTATTTTAATACACTAGGTCCCGAGGCCACCTTCTTTTTAGTCGCCTTGGAGGGTTATCAGGGATATCTGAGGAAGATAAATTACGGACAAGTGGGTTTGTATGGGCAGGGAGTTTAGAATGGAAAGAGGTGTATCTATCACGGGCTATGTCTGCAACTAATGGGATGTTTAGGTCATTATGGAGGAGTTGATTTGTGACAAAATAAGGAGCATTCAGGATTTTGCGAAGGATTTTTGATTGTAAGGACTGGATGCGAGAGGAATTAGATGGTTTCGTAGAGCCCCAAAGCTCGATTCCATATGTCCAAATAGGTCTGATAATTGTGATGTAGATGAGTCTTTTGTAATGTACTGGAAGTTTTTAACGTTTGTCTAGTAAGTGTTGTAGTAATCGATATCTTCGAGCAGTTTCTTGTCGTTTCAGTCTTGTGTGAGGATTCCAAGTAAGGCGCTTGTCAAGATGGAGACCTAGGTATCGGATTTGTTCTACAGAAGTAAGGGTAATGTTATTAAAGTATACTGGGGGGCAGGAAGTCATCGGTTTGCGACGAAGGGTAAAGGTGATTTGGTGGGATTTGTTGGGATTTATTTTAATCCTCCAATTTTGACACCATTCTTCAATGGCTTTGATGTGGGACTGATGGGTTTGGGATGCAGTAGTTGGATCATTATGGATGGATAGGACACACGTGTCATCAGCATAAGTATTGAGGACAGTGCGAGGATGGAGTGGAATGTCAGCTGTATAAAGGGAGTAGAATATACAATTAAAAAAAAAACAAACATATTTTTTAAATGTTTCCTCCGACCTGTTATATCTCGGTAGGAGGACCAGATAAAAATCTGAAAGTTACACTAATAATAGGTACTTATAACCTTGGAGTGAGGAAAAGCTAAAAGCTAAATAGCCAAACAATAAGACATATTTTTTATTTATTTTTTTATAATTTTTTAAGAAGCTTCATTCAATATTTTATATTCAAATAAGCACTCAATAACTTCCTTTTATTAAAATATATTTATTCAATATTTATCACATTGTTTTTCAACATTTTGGGGTTTTGTTTCCATTATCATAGCTTACAGCTATTCCTCCTAATGATGTCTATGGGCGTACCGTTTCTATTATTTATCTCTATCTAAGAGAAATAGTTAGTGGTGTCACTGATGCAATCAGATACGTAAAAAGGATGAAATGGCAATAGGCTGGCCATCTAACGATGAAAATCGATAAAAACTGGCCTAAGATAAGAAGAAGGTGGATATGAAGAAGGTAGAACCATGAAATCAAAAAGGCAGGAGTGCTGTGGTCATGTAAAGTCAAGGACAGAGAATATTGGAAGATGAAGATGAGCGAACTCTTCAACCAAAGTACGGGTAGTTACCGTTAAAGACTTTAAACTCCTGAGTGAAGGTATATATATATATATATATATACAAAAAAAAAAGAAAAAAATGTAAATGAAATGTAAATCTTAAGTGTATATCAATAAAGCCTATTATTATTACAACCTTAAACTTCAAAATAAATTTCAACTTTGAGATTCAATTGGAAATTATGAAAAAAATAATACAAATATGAGTGTGAAATACCTTTTTTTAACACCTGCTGTAGCCAGGATGATGGAATAAAGCATTTCCATTACCTTTTTCTATTAGAGGTATATAGTTTATCAGTCTCTGACCTACAAATCAAAACCATTATCAAGTAACCCAATTCATTTGGTGATGTTTTTATTTTTTAAACGTCCCTTTATGCTGCTGTGGCTAATAGGACGATACTACACTGGGAGTCCTAAAATTTTGCCTATGCAGGGTTAATTAAAATAGGGATCTTTAACGAGTACCTGACATCACACATACTTGGGACCATCTTTTAACGTCCCCTCCGAAGGACGGCATAACTAAGGATTTTTTAACCCCATTAAAAAATTCTAGGGCCACCAGCGGGTTTGAACCCGGGACCTTGGACATAGGAGCATTCGTTGATATTTTTGTAATGTTGAAAGTTATAGATCGAATATTACAAAAACTTATTTTTTGAACGGAAGTTTTTCACAGAAGCAGTGATTACTCATCCTCAATATTCTTCTCGCTGGTGGACTACACATTGTAGTAACTTTCGACGAAGTATCAATGATGGGGAGATTACGTAATTTTTTTTTTCTATACCACTCTGTTTCGAATGACCTAGCTATTAAACTATTAAAAATATGACTGATTACGTTTAAATTAGAGCTTACCAATTGTGGCCATTTGACCAAGAGGTAGACTTTGGCCCTTCCGAAGAACCTGAACCGCTTCAGCCTGCTGGTTCTGTTTTCCGCAGAAGAACAATCAAGAAGTTACCTGAAAAACAGTTCCGTTGCATAGACTGTCTATTGCCTATTATCAGCATCGGCCTATTCGTTCCTAATGGTAGCTATTTCACCTGTGTTCCATCTTAACAATGGATTGAAATGTAATACAAATATGAATATAAAATCAGGTGTTAAAAATAACGATGAGATAATTCTTGATTTTTTTTCTAAACTGTCCCATTTTTAATGTGTAATAAATGCTCTATCATATCTGTGGCGGTCGTGAAAAACTAGATAACTCGAGTTATATAAAAAAATGAGTTAACTTTACGTATCGCTCCCTCAGACCTTCTCCTTCGTCGTGTTAAATTGGTTAAAGAAATTTCTTGGAGGAAGAAATTTTATGTTTAAAGAAAGCTGTAATTAATAACTCTATTTTGGTATTACATAAAACTTTAAGTCGCTCACCTGTAAAATGAAATAATTTGACTTAACCACTTATTCACGACCGCCACAGATATTAAACAGAAAACTATTATGAGCGAATTTCAAGTCCACGGGTATCGTATTGATCAATATAATCTGTCTTAGTAAATGAAATCTGTTCGGACGCAAAGTAATCCATTGTTGTGTCTGTTGTATTTATAAGATAATTCCAATACTCTGAATTTCAACACTAAAAAATGTACACTATTGACGATTTTTCTGGACTGTTAATAATATATGATTTTAAGGGTCTCGAGAATGAGTCTATAAATACATAACTACGTTTTGGTGACATCCTAAGAATTCATTGCTCTAATATTACAGAATGAATATGAAACGAAAAATTCTGAAAACAACACCGAAATTTAGTTATATGTTTAGTGGCTGAACTACAAGACCCTTTGTAATTATTGTTTTATTTATAAATCATTTTTAAAATTTATTTTACTGCCTTCTTAGAAACGTTAAATATATAAATAGAATTAAGTGTTTTTTTCTTGAATATTATACAGTACTCATCATACTTTATTAAGTTGTCTACTTGTATTTAGAACAATTAATCAGTTTCAATTTTACAATACCTAAAAATATTACAAGTTAACTACACTGCCGGACAAGATTAAAGGATCACTTCCATATTTTGAAATTACTGAACTGTACAGGGTATTTTTGAAAATATTCTTTTTTCTTTGGAAGTCACACTTTATTATAAGGGTAATAAAAAATAAAAAATTCATTTTTAATAGGAAAACAAATCAAAAAATAAAAATGTCCTACAGTCTAAAAATGAAAAAGTAAATTTTTGAAATGAAATGAAATAACAAAACTGAATAAAAAGGAAGAATTCGATATTCCCACCTCTAGCTCTGGTAATTGCTTCCATTCTCCTGCCCATTCCAGCGACCAGGGCTCTTACATGTTGTTCCACTCTTCCGCTAACATTTCCCTTAAATCTGCCAAATTTTGTGGGTCTCGGGCGCGGACACGTCTTCCAAACATGTCCCATACATGCTCTATTGGATTTATATCTGGACTTCTGGGTGGCCAAACCAAAACGTCAATTTCTTCTTGTCTGAGGAAACTTTGCACTGATCGAGCAACGTGAGGTCGAGCATTATCGTGCATAAAAATAAAGTTACCTGCGATATTTCAGGCGAAAGGTATTACATGTGGCTCAAGTACCTCCCTAATGTACCTGTCAGCAGTCATAGAGCCACGGTTCACAAGAACCAACTATGTACGGGATTTTCAATTTATGCCCTCCACACCATCACTGACCCACCACCAAACGCAACCCTTGGAGAAAAAGTGCATGGAGCATACCTCCCTCCCCGCCTTCTCCATATCTTTTCCCGTCCATCTGGAGATCGGAGACAGAATCTTGACTCATCGCTGAATAATACGAGGCTCCAATCTTCCTGAGTCCAGTTTAGGTGCTCCCGAGCAAACCTCAAGCGCTCAACCCGGTGTTCCCTGGAGAGAAGAGGTCCAGTAGCTGAAGGATGGGAGGTCAATCCATAATCGTTGAGTCGTCTTCTCACGGTTCGCTCTGAAATTTGCACATTCCTGAACCTCTGGAGGAGACCACGCAGACTGTTATCAGTTGATCAGCGATCTCGAAGAGCATGCAGTTGCAAAAATCTCTCGTGACGGTGGGAAGTTGACTTCGGACGGCCTTGTCCGACTCTTCTTGTATGCCCGTCAGTTTGACGGTGCCTATTAAGCACCCTGGACACTACGGATTGTGACCGCTGGAGCCTTGGCGCAATATGCCTTTGAGAAAACCCCTTCTTCACTCAAAGCAACAGCATGAATTGATTCCTCTTCGGTCAATGCTCTTCTGTTGGACATCACAACGTTCTTACTAAACTCACGAGTAAAAACTAAAGTCTCTTAAATGTTAGACAATCTTCCATAAGATGAATCTTTGTTAACAACTAACCATTTACTGATAGGAAGAAAGAAAAGAAGAGGATTAACTGACCCTTTTCTCCATAAACGGGTGGGAATATAAACAGGTAGAGGATTAACTTGATAAGATACAACACAAAGTCCAGTCTGGGACAAAGGAATTCCTATTTTTATCTCTTATGTAATAATAATATAAATATTTGTAAGTGATTCTTTAATTTTGTCCGGCAGTGTAGTTTAAGAAAAAAAAATTCTGCCCAGAAAGTGACTGCTTCATTTAACGGGATGGAAATACCTGTAAGCGTTCAAAGAGAGGGTAGGGAGTAGGAAAAAGTATAGGCTAGATTTTCCATTATTGAAGAGGTGTTTTATGGGCGCAAAATACTCACCTCTTCATTGAAAGGCAGTTTAGGCTAATTAATAATCGATTGATTACAAAAAAGTTATAACATAAAAACAAGTGTTTTAATAATTGATTTAAAAAGTAGTAGTTACAACCTGTTAGCCGAGTTATCGAGACCTTTACAAACAGTTAATTTTTATTGTTAACTATATATATATATATATATATATATATATATATATATATATATATATATATATATATATATATAGATAAATTGAACAATCAATTTTCTTTGAGTACTTTATTAGTATTTACACCGACCAAATTACTATTATGGTTTATATTAACCACTGCGAGGTTTAAAGGAAATTATAATTGAGTCAAAATTTATAAATTATTTTATAAATATTATTTTTATACTAAATGAAAATAATTATAGATTTATATAACAGCATAACCTATATTTAAAAATGATGCCTTCTCTTTACCCTTCTTGCTAATTGCTGGTATAAAAAAATACTGATACTTTTAATATAGAAAGATTAATGAACCCGAAAAATTAGAGCAAAAGCCTTACAACTCGCACAAAACTGTAAGATTAAAACCCTCTTGTAATAATTTCAATTAGCGAAACTAAAGATACCGGGACCATCGTTTGAATATATTTTGTCACCATCCTAACTGTTCCATTTTCCCAAAGACACCTGAGACTAAGAGGCAATCTTGTTGGATTACTCTTTGAGGAGGAAAATTCTTTTGAGAAATACTGGTAATTTCAATAAAAAAATCAGATTCTTCTAAATATTTTTAATAAATTATATCTGACACATTTCAATTAATTACATGTTACCACCTTTAAGGTAATTTTTGTAATTTGGTCATCAACAATTAAAGATTCTAATATAAAGTTATATTGAAATTACCCGTTAAAACGCTATAAAATTATTTTACAACCCAATATAAACGCTCAGTAGGAAAAAAACAAAAACAATAAATGAAGCCTTATCTACAATTTTCAACATTTCTAATATTTCCAACATTATTTCTTATAATGCCAATGTTTTTTGAAAATATGGCCGATTTATTTTTAAAAATAAGGATATATATAATAGCTGAAGTCAGTTCCTCCGTGCCAAAGCAATATCGATCTCACTGCAGAATCGAAAACTTTTATATTAGCTAAAGGGAGGGCACTTTGAAGTTTGGCTAAAGTTTTTACCGGGAATTTATGGCTACTTAGTGGGAACAGGGTTTCATTGAACTATCTCCTAACGCAATAAGTTTAACTAATTACAAATCAACAGTTTAAAAACTAATTCAAAATTAAAATTTGAATGCTAATTAATAACTGAAGAATTTCTTCTGGAATTTCTGTTAATCAAAATTTATCATTTGCGTTACGAGGAAATGCATTAAGAACTTCTTAAATGGAAACTTATAAAATAGTGGTAAATTTACACTGCTTCAAAGCTTATTTTAAAAATTAGTAAAGCCTCTGGTTATTTGCAGGATAATCTGAGTAATTCTAATAAGCCACCAAGATTGAGAGAGCGAAGTCTTGTTCAGCCCTACAATCACAAGACTGCGTGCCTGAAGTGTATATATTATAATCCCCAAGCAAATGCGTATAATTGATTGTATGTTTTATAAAAAAAAATAATTATATGCAACGGAAGTAGGGCAGCAGAAATTTGGGTCAGGAGTCCTTGGCTTATCATATCACGAAAACTAATAACCCTAGGTTTTTTTTCTCAGAAAATCGTGCACTAATACATATGTGGGTTAAAAAAAAAAAAAAAAAAAATTGACGGAAATTCCTTAAAATATATCAATTTTCGGCATTATTATTTGGAAACATACACATAAATAAGAAAATTTCATGCTATGGGTATTCTGTAAAAGTGTGTCTTGAAGAATTTTAGATAACTTTAGATATCTGAAATGGCGAATCTGATGCATTCATATTTTTAACCTCCATCACTGAATTTTCGAAAATAGATAGAAAGAAAAACGAAAAATAGATAAGCAACTGAAAACTAAAAGATAAATATTCTACAAATTAGTATGCGCTGTTCGGTCAAATAAACAGTTTGAAAAAGCAGCAGTTTCGAAAAAACAAAATAAAAACCATCGCTCCAGGGATTTTCATAAATAAATAAAACATTGAAAAAGCAGCGTTTTCATCAATTTCGGTACGAAGTATTTGAAACTGTTTAAAAGCTGAAAAAAGTTTATTGAATAGCGCGGTTGAAGTGGCACAAGAGTACAACTAATTAGTAATAGCAATGCTCAAAGTTATTTTCAAATTTATAACTAACATTTCAGTAGATACATATCTTACTTTAGAAAGAAAAACATAGAAGTTCAAAGGTAGGAAATTAATCATAAGCGATTTCTACACAGAAACATACACACATTCCCGGGAACATATACTTAAATTAAAAAAATATAAATAAATCAGTAAATCAATTTCAACAAAAACTTCGAATAGCCTTTAAATAATAATACTTCAAAATAAATATTAAAATTTACTACTGTATTACATTATACAACTAGTAAATATGTAAAAAAAACTAAATACATTTTTATAAACTCGTAGAGAAACCAACCAATGGCTGCAGTCCTGTTGATATTATAAACCAGATCTACAGCCTCGCTACATCAGCTATCGAAGAGGAAGTAAGGATTGAAATTAGTGGGTTACAATGGAGGGGGGGGGGGGAAATAACCAGAAACATAAGGAAAACTTAGCTCATTGTCGGTGAGTTTATTCGTGACGAATTAAGGAGCATTCAGGAGTTTATGAAGGATTGGGTTCGAGAAAAAATCGATGGTGTAGTAAAGCCCTAAAGTTGAACTCCGTAATTCCAGATCAGCCTTATATTGCATTGCATTACAATAATATTTATGTAAATGCTGGTAATATTTACTATGTTTTAATTATTATCAGTTACATAAATTTACATAAATTCTTAAAATCATAATCATAATCAGTGGATTCTCTGATACTGTGTCTTCTGTTATAGTGTGTGGTTAAAGGTAGCTTTATCCTGATTGCCGAAGAAAATACCTACAAGGTATCTTCATATTTCAATCCTTGCGAGGCAGAAAACCTTCCTTTATATTTGACCTCCTGACTTCTCGCTCTTCTATACATGCCCTAAATACAAGATCTCACAGAACTGTATCCTTTGAAAAGTACTTCATCATATATATATATATATATATATATATATATATATATATATATATATATATATATGTGTGTGTGTGTGTGTGTGTAAAATCTCAATTGAGATTTATTTATGTTTTAAGATAAAGCCTTCAATTTATAGATTTAGGGAGTGATAACCCTGCCCTCTAAAGCAGCATCGAGAATCGCCCTGTGGATCTTAGGAAACCATACCGCGCGGCTTCCAAGGCCTCTCGCGCCAACCTTAACGTAACAAGACAACAGTTTGTGGTCGACTTGGGGATATGTTTCAATATTTAAAGCATACAAATGGGGAGCCGGTGGCTGAATGGCTAGCGCGCTAGTCTCCCATGCCAGAGTTGTGAGTTCGAGTCCCAGTGGGACTTTTATAAGAATATAATTAAATGGGGACTCACTCACAGCCTCTCCCCCGGGTAGTGAAACTCGTCGGCCCACTGGTGGCAACTCGCAAAAATAGGCGTAAGGAGTAATGATCCTACCCAAATCATTTCATCGAGAAACGTGAGTATATTCTCCCAGGAGTATATACCACGCGCCCAAGAACCTACAAGGCCTCTCACGCCAGAAAAAACAAAACAAAAATAAAAAAACATTCAAATATTATACCAATTAGAATCAAAGAGTTTTGATTTACAGAATTAATAGTTTAATTATTATTGAAGACTTCTGTAATTTGCCTTTAAACCTAATAACGCCCCTTTTTCTATAATTCAGAGATCATTCATACTTTAAATGTACTGAGTCACACTAACGATGAGTCACATGATATTATATCAAGAATATACTTCGAATTACTTTTGCCTGCAAAGAACAGAGCCTCCAGATTAAAACCATAATTAATCATAAGCACAATATATTGCATTATAAGAAATTTTAAGTGCAATTTATCTTTTACAGAGAAGGAGAAGACCCTTTTAAAACATTAAAAGAAAACAGGCTGTTTTAAGAGGGATTTTTTCTTCCTTTCACTTTCTTTGCGATGGGTTTAAATGTAAGACCCCGCAATTAAGAGACTTGGCAAAAAACTTGAAAGGAAAAAAAAAAGAAAAGTGTTTTTAATCCGAGGCTGGGAGTTCACGAAATAAACAGGCCGGTCTTTAGTCAAGGGTTGGCAAGAAAAAAGTTAAAAAAAAAAAAAAAAAGGCTTGGGTATCATCCTAATTACCTTTGCATGAGTTGTGGCTGCATTTAAAATTGAGCAGAGGGATCTCCTTAACACCTAGCTTCTTCCCGCTCTTTGAATAATTGCTCGGCTCTGCAGGTTTTCGAGAATAAATTTTTGGACAGCTTCCAGGAAGTACTTGAATGGGAAATGAGCGAGCTCCAGGTGATGGGATTCATTTTCACAGCACTGACCGCTTTCCTCTAAAACTCTATTCCCAGATCGGAATTTTTTAAGAACCAACTAAAAAATACTACTTGAGGAAAATTAAGATATCTTGGAAATCCAAAGTTAATTGTTAATTATGTTCTGAAAATACAACTTCTTCATTACAGGAATGCAAAATATATATATAAGCATGACAGTGTAATCTTCCTTATCTTAGACCTTCTAAATAATCAATCACCATCGAAGACTAGATTTTTTCGGTTCCAACAAGAAACATAGATAGGAGTCATATGAAAAAGATATAGAACATCCTCTAAAAAATCATTCTGTGCTCAGATGGCTAAATCATGTCACATCTTTTAGAATAATTTCTAAATATTGTAAACAATGATTCAAAACGTCGTGTTGAGAAAGTTGCGAAAAGAAAAAAAAAGGATCCTGATACATAAATTGATTTTATAAGGAGGAAAGTCCAATTTGGATCTGCTGCTCAACTTCGCTGAGTTGCTACAGTACACAGCATACCGCATCAATCCGGAAGACAATCTTAAAGAAGAAAAAAGATAGAGAGAGATTCCGCCAAATAGGAAATACATATATTTTACTAATTTTGAAATCGGTCATGGACATCTGAAAATCCCGACTAGCCTCAATATATATGGTGATGCAGGATTCCCAGTGAGTCCAAGATTATGGTCTCCGCCATGTTTTGCATCTCATTTTTTCCGAGTCCATATTTCTCTAAAAATAATCCAGAGACTTAAAATAATAAACAATTCTTTATGCTATCAGACTTGCAGCTTCCTACAACGCAATATAAAATGTATCCATAAAGCTAATTCTTACTTTAGTAAAACACGAGCCTCCGAAAACCCACTAATAAAAGAAATTGGTATTTATGATAAATATACCCTCGAAAGCTACACAAAAAAGAATAAAACCTGTGTTGGTTAACTGGGGATAGTTTGTTTATCAATTAAAATAAAAATTTATAAATTTTATACTCTCAATTATTTTCTCCGTTTTTGAAAGTAGGATATATTTTTCCTACAAGTATGATTTTAATTTATTACATATTGAGCATTTAGATTACTATTTAATAATTAAAAAAAAAAAAATGCTGATTGTAAGGATGTCTCATCCGAAATCATTTGTAAATATTTTGTTAATAAAGTTTATATACACATATTATATATATATATATATATATATATATATATATTATATATATATATATATATATATATATACTTTATTAACAAAATATTTACAAATGATTTCGGGTGAGATATCTTTACAATCAGCAAATGTTTTTTTGTTTTTTAAAAATTGTTATAGATGTCTAAATGTGTGTGTAATTAACGCCAATAGGAGGTAATATCAATACATCTGGAGCTCTCAAAATAAGACTTAACTGTAGAGTTCTTCTGCCAGTTTTTATTTAATGAAGCCGGTTTTTGTTAGACTTGCTATGATGAAAGGTTGTTAAACATCGGTTGATATGGTAATGAATGGCAAATTATTAATCTTAATATCAAATATGTTAAAGCCTGATAATTAAAGGTTTAATATATATGCTAAAAAATAACCCACCACCTTAAGTTTCGACAATAAGGAAGTGACTGACTTCAAATAGAAAAAGGCATATTTACTAATTAAAAAACAAACACATTATGTTTACATGTTTACAAACATTTTATTTTCCCTTATCTATAAACGAATTTTAAACTTTATTATAAATCAGAAAATGTTCTCAGATAGCCATTTTTACACAATGCTTTCTTGGTAATTTATTTAATGTTTATTGTTTATATTATTTGTATGATGAATGTGGGTTGAAACAATGACATTTAATAAAACTTAACACTACTTTCCCTCTCCCCACGCTCGACAATTGGAACATTTCCCTCTCAGTTTTCGAATATTTTCCATTATTGAAATATAAAATTTAATATATCAATACATTCTAAACAAGGAAGAGCTAATTTAATTATTAAGGTTGATTTTGGACTAAATTTTTGCTTTTAATGCTTCCTTATGATTTTAAAATTTGTTATTTAATAGTTTTAAAATTTTGTTATCTATTGACACCTAATTTATAAATTTTTTAAACCATTCACTTCATTATAGTAATTTTTAATGTGATGGTAATTGCTTAATATAATTTTTGTAGACTTCTGAAGATGGGAGAATATCCCGAAACGTCATACTGATGAAATAAAAAAATGAGTATTAATGGAAGAATTATTCAGTCCAAAATCAACCTTAATAATAAAATTTAATGTTTCACTTAATATTTTTCAAAATAAGATAATATAACACATTACATGAATCAAAATTACTTGAAATTTGAATAGGATAAAAGTAAAAGCTATCTCCTTGTCATAAATTTTACCAATAGGTACACCGGAACATAATTCAAAAAAGTCCGGTCCCGACTTAATACAAATAAAGGTTTCAATAAAGTGTTCAGAAAGAGATAAATCAAGATGATAAGTTGCCTTGGGACTAGATTCTGATTCTGTAAGTTTTCTCGGTAGCTGGGCTCGGTGGAGGTAATAAATTTATATTGGGAAAGATCGATTTGGCCGGATATTAGAGAAGAGGCAGTTTATAGCGCAATTTCGGTGAGATCATCCGAGGCATACTCTATTGGCCAAATATCTTTTCGGATTCCATACGGCCATATTACTTACAGAAGTGTTTCAGTAATTAATCTTCAATCTGAGATGTTACTCTTGAAAAAAAAAAAAGTCCTTCTTTATGATCTCAAACAATAGAGAACCAATCGACAGTGTAACGTTTAAATGGTAACATATGATTCCGACGGACAGCAGAAAGTAGCTTATTGGAATGTAACAAAAAAGTATTAAAAACAAAAATGTATATTTATTAATATATTCAAATTTAAACACTCTCTTCTACATTAATTTATTTAATGAGATCAAAAAACATTGTGCCCGTTGGAAGACCTCCTAAGGAAGTCAAGGAGAGAAGAAGTTATCCTCTGCAGACTTCGTATAGGACATTGTGATTTCTCCCACGGCTACCTTCTGCAAGTTCTGGAAGCCCCAACTTGTACCAGATGCAGAACAATAAGGACAGTGAAACATATATTATTTTATTGTCCAATTTTCAGTAAATTAAGAATTGAACTAACAATGGATAATACACTAAAAGAAATACTTAAAGATGACGAAAACAAAGCCAATATCCTCTTCAAAAATTTGAAAAGTAGTTTATAATATCATAGAGTATAAAATGCAAGTTTAAACGCCAATGAGCCACATAGGTAGAGGCGTAAAAAGATAAATAAATATATTTAATCTCATATCAATTATACATCATTTATGTTTCGAGGTCTTATCATCTAATCTTCAGAATATCGTATCAAAAACTAAAAACAATAACACAATATAAATATTAATTTTACATCAAAATATAAAATTTAAACAACAATTATATAAAAGAAATTATTTATATATATATATATATATATATATCTTAAATATGATTTTATTATTTTACATGAAGGTGCCGTGTACCACTACATTAAGTTAGAGTCACCGTTCGTTGGATTAATTACTATTGTTTGTATAACTTAATGTCTTTGATGAATTCGATAACGTTTTTGTGTAATTTCGTGTGATTTTTTAATAGTTGTAGTAGCTCGAGCCCATCGATTCCATTATTTCTTCTTTCTCGTTGGTATCTGTTGCACACCACCATTATGTGTTTCTTTTGTGACTTTTTCCCTACAGTGCTCACTTATTGGTGGAGTTGTGCCTTCCAATAAATACCTGTGTGTAAGCCTCGTGCGTCGTATCCTCAGTCTTGTGAACACTAATTGATCTCTTCTTTGGCCTGATACGAGGTTCCAGGGCATCGCGTGGGTTCTTATTGACGTGGGTAAGTTGTCTTGATGCACTTCCTGCCAATTCCGGTCTCATGCTTCGTTAATTTCCTTTCTTATATTCGACCTCGGAAAAGGAAATGGAAATTTGGGGAGCTGGAAAGAATGTACAAACTTCTTTAGCAGCGTTATTAGCCAGATCATACCCCTCTATGCCTGCGTACCCTGGGATCTACATGAAATTTAAAGTTTTGTTTCTTGTTACGGATTCGATAGTACAAACCAATAGTAAACAATGACTGATTTTTTTTCCGGTAAATTTTAATACTAATTGTATACTCATACTGATAATAACAATTGGTGAAACTTAGTAAGAAAATTAATTGTTTTTTTTTGTTTTTTTTGCCTTGGATATGTATATTGGATATACGTACAGCTTTTTTTAACCATCAAAAATGTAACCTATCATGCTCTTGGTGCTGCTGGTATCGAAAATTATCTGACAATTTGCTCATAAGAAATTTGATGTAAAATATTTTTTGGTTAACAAAATTTATCACTAGTCTACTGGATAGAAGGTATTGATTTGATTATAAAAAAAGTCACGTTTTATTTTGCAATGTGCAACGTTTTTTCACCCACAAAAATGTAACAAGTTTAACACGCTCTTTCTCTGTTAGCGTCGATCGGACAATTTGCCGATAGTTTCCTCTTCAGAAATTCAGAGTAAAATATTTTTTGTTATATATCGCTTTGATCTACCGTTTAGGAGCTATATATTCGTTTGAAGGAATAAAGGAAATAGTAACGCAGTCCTGTATAAATGCTTTTGGTTAATTATTTTCAATAATTTGTAACCGACCAAAACATTTTTTTTTAAAAATCCGTTTATCCTTATTAATAAATGAATAAATACCAAAAATTACAAATATACACTTATTATAATTTGTTACTTTAATATACATATGGATTATTTTTTAAATTTTATTTTAATTTATCGCACTTTACTTATTCTAAAACCCTATACATATTTGTCTCTATCGTCAAAAATAACTTTATGAGTTATGAGCGCATTTATATGTAAAATTTCAATTTTTTTTTTCTCTTTTATATAATTATTCGTGTTTTTTTGGTTAAAAAGCACTAATACATTTTTCTCTATCTTCAGAAATATCTGAGTTATTGAATCAAATCACGTTTAATCGGCCGCCATTTTAAAACTAACCAGCTGATATCAACGTCTAGGTGTTAGGATCATCGTTGCATTGACTAGTATTTTTGTAGCGAACTTCAAAAAAAATTGGTACTGCAGTTTTTTTTTTGTTTTTTTTTATGGTCGATTACAAAGGTTCATTATTGAAAAAATTAACCAATAACTATATTAAAATGCCTAAAACCTACATCATTAAAACATAATTTCTTTAGTAGATTATTACTTTCTATCTACTAATACAGTTATAAATATGAATAAATAAATAAAAAAGTTTCTGATATACGTGGGGTTCACAATATCTATGATTACGATAGTTTGGTTTACTAGCAAGTTATGTAGGAAGTTAGTGAAGCTTTAAGTAAAATTCCTCCTTAATGCTGCACGCCCAAGTAAACGATGCACATTCTTCAAACTTGGTCTCAATCAATAGTTGGTGATTAAACCGAACTTTAAATCCTCTACAAGGACATAAATCTAATCAGCCAATCACCTTAAGCTTCACTAAAGCCTTGAGTCGACTAGTAATTACAGCTTTAAGTTTACCTACGTCCTTCAAGCGGTGTGTGTCGGAAGGGATACACTCGCTCATTTAAGTTTATGATGATACGTTAACCATAAATAAATTTTATAGTTAATAATAAATACAATTTATAGCTTAAATACAACGGTAGTAATTATGTATAATCGGCCATTAATAAAAGCCATTATATATTTGTCTATAAATGGATTCAGGCGAATAAATCTAATGACAAGCAGATGATTTTTATGAGTGTAATTATTAATTATGGATTGTTGTTTGAAACAACTGTGGTTAAAAATAATGTATTTTTTGAGGAATAAAATTTCTAATACAGATCCAAAGAAAAAACAACTTGATTATACTGAATAAAGACTGCTTAAATCTACAAAACCATACCGATATAATGAAAAACAATTGTTATATATCTGAAATTAGGTATAGTTTTATGTAAATAAAAATATATGTTATTAATACAAATACTCATTCAAGATTATAATTACTAATTTAATTGTTAGATTTAAGCTATGCCCAACACAAACATTTTTTAGTAGAACTTGACATCATAATTTTTCTCGTGATGTTACTGGTTCTCATGACATCATAACTGAAGTACAATGCGTGAAGTTGCAGAAACAAATTGTTTAATTTTCACTTTTGAAAATCAGATTGGTGAAATGGAATGTTTCATAAACGTTCCGAGATTTTAGACGTCAGAAGGATTTCAATTAAAACTGCAGTTAAATTTCTTAAAACCTTGTCAGATTTTAATTTGACGGGCTAGAAATTGCTTTTCGAAAAAACAAAACAAAAAACTATTCATAACTTGTTTCTTAAGAAAGCAAGCTTACTAATAAATAACATAAGTATGTGACATAAACTATACAATATATAATGAAACATCATGAGGAAATTAGTGAAAACAATAATTTGTTGTCTTTCTTATCCCAATGAAAATTCGGTTCTGCAGTAGAATACCCAGGTGAATCTGATTTTATAGTATTGTTTTTTTTTTTTTTATTTCTGTACAAATAAGACTTTCTTGAAATATCATATTCAGTGAAATCAAATATAATTTTTTAAAAAGTTAAAAAAAGATCTATGGGACACATAAGGTTAGACATACTTTCCTTATTTCAAGATGAAAGAAAAGAAAAAGTAAATTGTGGAATGGATAAATATAACAAATGCATACAGTAGCTTAGAATCTAATATCATGCTGATTAAAGTTTTCTCAAAGAGCCGACAAAAAATAAAACATATAAAATTCACAGAAGAATAGTAAATGTAAATTATCCTGTTTACAATGAAAGACTAATAGGAACATAGAAAAAATAACCATAAATTTAAAAAATATATACTTTTTTGTGTTTATTAAAACTCCAATGAAAATTCAATAATACATTGGAACATCCCTGGTGAGTCTGATTTTATAGTTTTTTTCTTATTTTTGGACATATTTATTTATATGAGCAAGCAAGACTTAAAAAAACAAATTCATTAAAATTAAATAAATAAAAATTAGTTAACTAGAGTTCTATATTCTACAGATGATAAAACTATCTAGATTTCAAGTCAGGATAGGCGAAGTAATAGGCGAATAGGAACAAATAGATTTTTTTTTTTTTTTTTTAATTTCTTTATTTCCAGATCGGCTGCTTGAGCCATACATGTTTTTTTTTGAACAAATAGATTGTAGAAGGGATAAATATTGTTTAAAAGAACAAAAGTGAATGGAATACAGTAGTTTCGAAAGTAATATGCTAATTAAAGTTATCTCAGAGAGGCCGAGAAAAGAAAAAATTCATGGAGGAATGGTAAACATGAATAAAGTTTCTCGGGACTTTAGCAACTCGCTTCAGCATCCCTGACAGTCGTAAATAACTTTTTCCAGAATTTCCGATCCATCTCACCCAGCTCCGATACAGTTGTGAAGTTTCCTTCCGGCGCTTGTGAGCCCGCTTCGGAAAGCCAATATACCTCCGCGTCGGATATTATTCTTTCTCAGCTATCTAAATCAAGATATGAGAGCTTTGACATGCCAGTCCTCAATCTTCGTCGAAATGAAAGGCACATTTTAAGCAAATTAAATGATGAAATGTATGAAATATAATCACGGGCTTAAAGACTTAATTAAATATTTATGTAAGAGGAACAAGATGTGATGGTATTAAGCATATTCATTTCATTAGTCCGAAGTTCAATATCTATCAAGATAGGGGAGTAAAAAAAAAGGATTAAATTATAATAATACTAATTTTATTTATTATAATTATAATTTATTTAATTATAATACATACAAATCTAAAATATGTAAAATAAAATAAAAAGTCCCAAAAATACTGTCTTACAATTATTTCTAGTTAGTATGAAAATTGATTTTTTTTTTAGATAGAAAGGTTTAATTTACATAATAATTACAATATACAATAATTTGTAAATTATATTTTTAATAAATGAAAAGAAAATGAATTTTATACTTTTTCGATTATTATATGTGGTTGTATACTGGTCAATACTCGATATTTTTGACATTTGACGTAGTTATACGTCCCGCTCGGTTAACTGGTCAATTTACCATGATGGCTTCAAATCAGATAGAGGAAACTAAAATATAAAAACAGACTAAATCACTGAGATGATGTATATTTTCGCTTCTAATTGTCCAATCTGAATTCTAGCAGCCACTGAATCAGATTCTGAGGGGAATAAAAGTGTCATATAAATAATTTTTAAAAAAAAGAAAGGAGTTTAAAAAAAAATCTAAGAAAGATACTAACCATAAATGAACAATGATTGCTTTTTTTGGTAAATTATAAAAAAAGTTGATGCCAATTAGAAAGAAATTTGATATTTTTTACTTTCACTTACCTATATATGAAATATATAGTAAGGGACAATATTTATTTACATAATTACAAAATACAATAATTTGTTAATTATATTTTTTAAATCAAATTTGTTATAAATGAAAAAAACTAAACTAAATTGAGTAGGAGATAAATGAATGAATAAGTAAATAAATAAAATGAATGAGATGGAATAATAACAATAATAATAATTAATTAATTGCATGATCCAAGCAAATTAAGAAAGTAACATACTAAAAATAAAATAGTGAATAAAAATGAATTAATTAATTGCTAAAAGTCCCTCTAAAGTACCTTTAATTTTGAAGGTTTGAATAAATTAACCATATAATATTTTTAGCATCGAAAAAAAAAACGGGTAAATATTTAAGTTGAACGCATTCGATATCTATCTCTATGAGAAAAATGCAAACATATTTTTTCATGCATCTTTTTTTATTTTCGAACATAAGAAGAGTAATATAGATGTATAATATACCGATGGAGAGCTAAAGTTTTTAGAAAAAAAAAATTATCATATAAACAAAATTGTAAAAGTTATCGGAAAGTGATAAAAATCCGATAAAACTTAATGATAAAAATATAATAGATTATATAATAAAACACATGTTTCTATCAACAACATAAAACATTATATAATTACTTCTTTGATCATTTTTCATCTCTATGGGTATTCAAACATTCTTAAATTAAATTTAAAAACTCAGGTAAGTAAAAGTCGTGTGTAACTAGCACTAGATTTTTTTATATTAAAGACAAAATAAATTCCGCTCAATTCCCATGTTATTAAGAAAAGTTCATTATTGATTAAAATCCGAACATTTATCTATAAAAAAATAATTATAAAAGCTCATCGTTTCGATGGAATGGTACCACGTGCCTGAATAAAATCGAGCGAATTTTCCTTGTCGGAATCTCCTTTCAGAAATCCTCTTAACATTATGCCCCATGGCCCGTTCTCTTTCCACTTCCTACTTAGTGTTCATGTACCTTTTCTGTGGTAAAAAATGAGAGGGTACATTACTTCGTTCCACATCAACTTTCTTTGTTGTTTCGAGAGAATGGTAATGCCCAAAGATCTCATTTTCTTTTATTGCACCTTCCCTGGGATCTGGACCTTGCATTTTACCCAGAATATTTTCATTTCTTCTTTGCCTACCGTTTACCTGACCAGTAATTCTAACCATCGTATAATATTTAGAGGAATATAGCCTTCTAATGAATATGCGAGGTTGAGTAATCAGGAAAAGAAATATGAAAGTAAATAACATTATTTCGTGCTAGAGAAAGGCAAAAGATAAATATTATTTTCAGAAAAAACCCAAAAAACTTGGTAATCATATGTTTATAATTGATAAACCTTAAATATCTAATAGATAAATAGATAAGTATTTTATTGTCAATTATACATACAAATTAAAGTTTTATAATTTATAATGGTGTTTCAAGCCGGGTAAGATTTTTTTCGCTCTACCTGTAAGCAATTGTTAAAATACCAAGTTATAATTTAACAATTAAAACAACAATAGAAAGAAAATGGACAAAAAAAAACCTCTAAAGAGACAGACATGAACAAATGGATATAAACAAATAATTAACCCTTTTAATGCCGGACGACGATACCTCGTCGGGCGTGTAATAGCGCCTTATTCTTCGCATTGCGTGAAAACTTTACCTCTAATAAATTTATAAAAGATCTTATTTGATTGTAAATTATCAAATTTCGTTTACAAATAATTTTTTAAAACGGTTTGTGTCTGACATTATACACATTCTATACCGGACTGTGCTGAGACACTGTTTACGCTGCAGCAATAAGATGGACACTCGGCATCAGACACTCTTCTAGGTACAAAGTCGGACTTTTATGGTAGATAAAACTCAATTTTTATATTATTAATAATTTTTTTATTCATATTATTTTTAATTAATATTAGATAATTATTATCATTGCTTTATTCTCCATTTCGTCCCGAATACAAGAACCCGAAGTGGCAGTTTTAATCATGTAAATATCATTTGTAGTTTGTTTTTTCCAAATCATTGCATAATTGTCAAGTTCTGCTGGTTATATTCGCATAAGCACTCGTTTTTCGTCCTGCACTAAAAGGTTTAAATATAAAAATCATAAATAAAAAGCGAAAACATTACGAACTACAGAATAGTATGTTTTAGTCTCCTATAGTTTATATGTTAAGTCGGCTTAGGAATAATTTACTATTACCCTGATATGGTAATATCAGAAACTCTAATATCGTGCTCACTGTTTCCACAAACTTTGAAGAAATCAATAGTTAACTTGTAAATGAAAGTTGAAAGCTAGGCACATTTAAAAAGTAATGCATCAGATCAATTGGTGTCCATCTCAGATAGTGACAGACTAGCCTTAAGGATTTATTCCGCAATATTTGTAATTTTTATAGTTTGTTTTATACAACGGTATTGTACGGAAAAAGCATAACATACTCGTAGGATGGATATGATATATAAATAATAAAATATTTTTCTGTTAATTATTATATGCTGTGAGTAATTAGAAAGTAATGGAAATAGCTTCAGCTTGAAATAGTTGTAACTTTATGAATCTGCATGTTAATGTGGTTTGTAAAATTTAAGCTTGAATTTAGCAGGATGCCTAAGTAAGTAACAGATTTGGCCCATGGTAAAAAGTTACTATCAAGAATATCGTATAGTGAAGAGTGTTAGAAACAGGGGTAGCTGAAAAGGTTTGTTTATTCATTTAACGTCACTTAATGCTGTGGTTAATCTATGCTACAGTGGGATTTCTAAGTTTTGCAGATCTAGGTTGAATTAGGATAGAGATCTTTAACGAGTACCTGACATTGCACAGGCCCAGGATTACCTTTTTACGTACCCTCCGAAAGACAATATAACTTACTCAATTTTTTACTCCCAATATAAAACCCTAGGGCCACCTGCAAGGTTTGAACCCGTGACCTTGGGCTTAAAAGGCTATTATGCTAGCAACCATATCACAGGTGACCCCAGAAAAGGTTACAAGAGGAATACGGGAGATCGGAACGATTAGAATAGAAAACCCATCAAATGAATAATTTCGACTAATAATTTAATCGAATGTCGTACCAATCTCCGCCGTATTACATATCTGATAACATTATATTTCATAAACAATATATTTAATTAGACCATATAGGATTTGGATTCAAATCTTGACGGTCATATGGATAAAAAAAAAAATATATATATATATTAATTAATCAATTTCAGTTACTAAAACTCTGCATAATACATACTACTCCGAAAGCATTTTTTTTTTAGAAGACAAAGTACCTACCTATATCAAGATAAATTTAATTAAATTTGGTCTGTAGTGCTCTAGTTAATTACTTTGAAATGTGGGTTGGAATGTTTGTGGAAACAGACCTTCCTAGTTATTGTCACTTAATAATTTTAGTTTTTTTTTCTTTAAAGTGACTTTGTGGTGTGATTTTTGGGACTTACTTTGGTAAAAGTCGACTTAAATATATTTTTTACTAGTCTTTGGCCACGACCTTAATGTTCCATTTATTTCAGACCTGACTCCATCCAAATTTTCTAAATTCCACAAGAACCTCATTCATCATCCTAAGCCTCTAGCACAATCCCTATCCAGCTCCATTCATCCATACAACCCTCCTAGAAGGTTGAAACGGCAGTGGCCCCGAGACATATTGTAAACATCTATTCTGGAGTTCTGACACTGGTCAGATTCTCCTCTCATGTGCGGTGTGATTGTGGCTGTGGCACCCTCACTTAGCTTCCGCTGGCTCTCACCACTGATGCGGCTGAGAGGGTGGCGCTGGGATCCTTTGGACTCTGCTTGTCCTTCCAGAAGTAGGGGGACAAGCCCCGTCCGGGGCTCCCGAGCTGATTGTAAATATTGTACATAGGTACGAATGTGACATGTTTTGTTTATTTATTTGTTAAATTCATTTATTTGTATTTATTTTGTTCACAAATTTTGTTACTGTATACGTTTATTTATTTTGATTTTATTTTATGTAATTTGACATTCCTTTTGTTTATATTGTAAATATTGTATGAATGAGATCCTGTAGCACTATTATTATAGTTTATTATGACAAATTGTAATATATACGAATAAAAAAAACTAGTCTTTGCGCCAACCAGTCAGTGGCTTTTAGTTGATATATTTTTCTTAATATAAGTAATCTTCAGATCTTAGAATTCAATACATCGCAGGTAATTTTCAATGTTATGTAATACACTTTTTGTCTTATGTAGACTGTTAAGAAAACACCAAATCTGTGAAGGATGTTATGGGAGCCATAAGAAAAAAAAAAAAAATGCAGATTTAATCAAAATGAGCACTCTTAGCTTCCATACAATGTATTATTTTATCTAAAATAAAACGAAGATGAAATGTGTATATGAAAACAAATGTATATCCAGTATGTTTGTCCAAGTTTCGGGTTGAAATGCCACAGTTAAGGAACAGATACCTGATTAGTTATATAAGGGTTGGACCAATGAGTAAGTTCAAATTGTAAGGGGCTCCAGGAAAACTAATTATTGGGTTTCTGAAATTGGGGAAAAGCAATAAAAGGGAATGGTCGTAACAATTTTAAGTTCTCATTCAATACTAAAAGAATTTTTTCGGATTTGATTGTATTGCTCTTAGAACTCATTTAATAATAATAAGAATAATAACAGTCTTTATTGATATATATATATATATATATATATATATATATATATATATATATATATATATATAAACATTTATAGTACATTTTTATTTACATTTTTTTCTTCTTTCTTTATATACATATACGTATATAGACCTTCCTTTCCAGGAGTTTAAAGTCTTTAACGGTAACTACCCGTACTTGAGTTGAAGAGTTCGCTCATTTTCATCTTCCAATATTCTCTGTCCTTGGCTTTACGTGACCATAGCACACCTACTGCCTTTTTTAATTTCATAGACCCATCCTCTTCTTTGCCTACCTCGGTTCCTTTTCCTATCCAATGGGTTCCACTCAGTCAGTATTTTCGCCCAGTTTTTATCACTGTTCCTCATCAGATGGCCAGCCCATTGCCATTTCATCTTTTTCACAAATGTGATTGCATCAGTGACACCACTAACCTTTCTTATTGTTTGGCTGTTTAGCTTTTGGCTTTTCCTTATGCCTAACATGCTCCTCTCCATTGCTCTTTGACATGTTATAATTTTTTCTCATGAAGCTTGTTGAGGGACAATGTTTGACATCCATAAGATAGGACAGGCAATATACAGCTATTGAAGGCTAATGTTTTTAGAGACTGGCTGATATTGTTCTTCATAACCATCCCTAAGCTCCAATATTTCCACCAAGCCATACCTGTCCTTGTTTGGATCTCAATAGACTGTCGATCTTTAAAAGATATCACTTGTCCTAGATATTTGATTTCTTCTACTACACCTATTTCAGGAAGATCTGTTTTCACTTTTGCAACACTGGAGCTGGTGATTATTTTAGTCTTTGCCAGTGTTCATTTAATTTATATTATATATCGAAATTTACGGATGTAGAAGTATAATTATTTATTCTGTGGTTTAGGTAGTAGTTCGAATCAGGAGTCGAGAGACCATTCTGTGACTCAACTCAACAAAGTGTTTACCGTCGCACACACAGCAAAATCACCAATTTAGATGGACAAATGTCAAGTCAAAAGTTTGGAATTTACGGATCCTCGACCTTTTATAATTATTTGGTAAGACGCTTAGTACTAATATTTCCCGCCATACCGTGTTCACTAATTAATAGTAAATGAGTGAATCCTTCCTGTTCACACAAGTGCCTAATAACCGGCAATGGGATCATCTTTATTCGATGGTCATTTATTATATTCAAGATGTGTGAAGCGCAAAGCCTTTTTGCTTTTATTTAACAATAGACATTGCTGAGACAGGTAAGACTTTATATTTCCACACTCGTTATTGAGTATACATTGCACCTATCTAGCTGTAGAGTTAATTTGACAATTTTTAAATGTATGCCCCTATGCAATATCGATAAACTATATAACCCCCAAGTTACCCTAAGGATTTGTTGGAGGTATTGTTTTATCAATCCTCCTAGTCTTTAAATGTTGCAAGGAAGTTTTACGTTTTTTGGTGATACATCATTTTTTTTTCAGACACAACACTCGTGATTAAAATTTTTGCAATCTATAATTTGAAGAGTTTCCTAAATGTTTTAAAATATATCTATTTGCAGATTTCGGCAACTATGAGCCATAAATAGATCTTTTGTATTATTTTTCCCATATTATGGGACTTCAAACGTAAAATGTAGGGAAGTTTAAGATTTTAGCAAATAAATTTGATGTTTGACCACTTTGCGCTCGACAATCGTGTCAAAAAATGAATAAGTTTTTATTATTTTTAAATATTTTTTTCCATAATCTGAGACCCCAAAAATTAAGTATAGACAAGTCTCATAATTTGTTCCACCTAAATCGGTCATATTTTCCACTGTGCGTCGGTCAAATTACCAACTTGCAATGTTGACTTGGAAACCATACGGTCCTTACTCATTACCTAACCTTAGGCTTTTTTATGTATTCTAGAATTATAGCTTTATCACATACTGTAATGTTATAGTATCAAAAATTACAATACTTAATGTTCCAACGCATACGAATAAGTTTTGGAAGATTTGAAGAAAGAGACTTAATAGGGATGAAAGAGAAGTGGCAATCGGTAATATTAAGTAATAAGCCGTTAGAAGATAACTGGCAATCATGTTTATTGCTCAATAAATCCAACGATAAAACTCGGGTCATTAAACTATATAACGAGAAACGAGACCGAAGAGAAATAAGCAATAAAAAAAAAAAAAAAAAAATCGTTGGCCCGTATAAAATAAGCCCCTGCCTGTTCCAGGACCAACTAAACAAACACATTTTCCGAACGAGGCCCATGGACCCTGTGAAGTCCGTTCAAACAGGGCTGACTCTAATGGGAGGGCCTCCGATGGAAAAAAAGAAGGAACAAATGGCAATGCGTCAGTGGAAATGGGAAGTCGTTAGTGCGGAAAACTCAGGTATTCCCAACCCCCGGTCCAACTCCCTTCTGATATGTGTCCGGCATCTTAACTTTGATATGTCCCACTTAACTCACTACTAATGGCTCCTAGGTTTTTTTTTTTTTGCTTTAGCAATTGGAAAAACAAAATGACATTTTTTTTTTGGAAAAAAAATTGTATTGATTATTTATTTATTTATTTTATTTTATTTTTTTCTATGAAATAAAATGTGATGTCTCTGGTCAGTATTTAAGTTATTACGTCATTGTTGTATTTATTCCTAATGAAAAGTAAACTTTTATTTATTTAACGTCGTTTAAGGACGTTGCTACAATGGGAGTCCTAATTTTTTCCTATCCAGGTTTAATTAGGATATGGATCTTTAACGAATAACTGACATCGCACAGGCTCGCGACCACCTTTTTACGTTCCCTTCCAAAGGACGGCATAACTAAGGAAATTTCACTCTCATTAAAATATCATAGGGCCACCTGCGGACTTGAACCCGTGACCTGTAATCTTTTAAAGTAACCTTTTGAATTGACTCAATTGTACATTTTAATAATAAATACGAAACTGCTGTCAGAAGCCAACTTCTACATCACTTACATGCAAACGATCCAAACTTCCAATCTACGAAAAGCTTATTTATATTGTGTTGTGAAATGAGTTCGTTACTGTTGATTTTAATAAAAACTTTATACTTTATATTTAGAATAAATTATATATGTCCAATTTCGATCCATTACATTCCATTTTTTTTAATTTAGTCATCATCAACAGTTCAATGACGACCTGACTGTTTTGGTTCTTCCAAATCAAAATCTCCGGTTCTGTACCGAGCTAACTTCTTACGGACGGTGCTTTCTCTTAAGGCAACATCTCCTTATAAGCTGAAAATTTTGCTACCGCCTGAGTAGCGGATTTTCCTTCTAGTAAATAAAAAATCATTAAATGACGAAAATGAATTTTTTCTATCCCATTTTGAACAAGCAAAATACCACTAAAAGATAAGGAAGCTCTTTTGAAACTGATGCATAAAAGCAACTTAACTAATATTTTTTTTTTAATATGTAAATATTATTGATCAAGTAAACATGATTTTATAACACACAGATAATATTAAATTGAAATATTAAAAAAAAAAATCCGGTGCGTGCAACACACGACTTTCACTTACCACGACTGTTAAAATTATTTAAAAAATATTTAAAGTTGATTTTAATAAAACGTGTATTCATTTTCGTTGGAAACATATGTGTAGGTTTGTTGGTAATTCAAATACAAATAAGTCTTTAGTCATTTGAATATACTGATGTATTAATGCACAGTATAAAACAGAAAGAATATACATCAGAACAATAACCGACACTAATGCTTCACTCGAAGGTTCTTCCAACCGTCAGGTTACCTAACACAGTGTTGCCAGGCATACAGTCAGTGTTGCCAGACTCCTACATATGATTTAGATTGAATAATGTAACTATAGCTTTTTTCAGTCAAATTCATAATTTTTTCAGTCAAATTCATAATTTTTTCAATCAAATTCATAATTTTTTCAGTCAAATTCATAATTTTTTCAGTCAAATTCATAATTTTTTCAGTCAAATTCATAATTTTTTCAGTCAATTTCATAATTTCTTGTACCCATTTTATACAGTCAATTTAATGATGTTTTGCTACCAAGAACTTAACATATTTATTAACTTGTTGTTGTTTATCTATTTTATGGACTGTTTATAAACTTTATGTTACTGTGCATAATCCGACGGTGCAGCGGGAGTCCTAAGTTTTGCCTATCCAGGTTTACTTAAGATAGGGAGTGATCTTTTACGAGTTCTACTTTTTAAATCTTTTAAGAGAGACCTGTAGTGCACAAATATAAGGAGATCTGCTGGTTTTGTACTTGCGACCTTAAGTATAGAAGGCTGTTATGCTAGCCACTACTCCACAGGTGACCCTTAATGCATTCAACAAGGTGTTTGAATCTGCCGGGTTTGAACCCGTGACCTTGAGCATATTAATCTTTAACACCTAGCTGAATGTATCTAGGGTCACCTGTGGAGTAGTGGCTAGCATATCAGCCTCTTTTAAAGGCCGAAATAACCAAAGATTTTTACTCCCTAGAAGCGAATATAGGGCCATCTGCTGGTTTTGAACTTGCGACCTTAAGCATAGGGAGCTGTTATGGCTAGCCACTACTCCACAGGTGAACCTTTATGCATTCTAAAAAGTGTTAAGGACTAATATGTCCAAGGTCACGGGTTCGAACCTGACAGATTTAAACACTTTGTTGAATGTATCGAGGGTCACCTGTGGTGCAGTGGCTAGCATAACATCCTTCTATCCACTAGATAGCGAGTTCATACCTGGCAGATGGCCCCATATTCGCTTCTAGGGAGTAAAAATCTTTGGTTATTTCGGCCTTTAAAAGAGGCTGATATGCTAGCCACTACTCCACAGGTGACCCTAGATACATTCAGCTAGGTGTTAAAGATTAATATGCTCAAGGTCACGGGTTCAAACCCGGCAGATTCAAACACCTTGTTGAATGCATTAAGGGTCACCTGTGGAGTAGTGGCTAGCATAACAGCCTTCTATACTTAAGGTCGCAAGTACAAAACCAGCAGATCTCCTTATATTTGTGCACTACAGGTCTCTCTTAAAAGATTTAAAAAGTAGAACTCGTAAAAGATCACTCCCTATCTTAAGTAAACCTGGATAGGCAAAACTTAGGACTCCCGCTGCACCGTCGGATTATGCACAGTAACATAAAGTTTATAAACAGTCCATAAAATAGATAAACAACAACAAGTTAATAAATATGTTAAGTTCTTGGTAGCAAAACATCATTAAATTGACTGTATAAAATGGGTACAAGAAATTATGAAATTGACTGAAAAAATTATGAATTTGATTGAAAAAATTATGAATTTGACTGAAAAAATTATGAATTTGACTGAAAAAATTATGAATTTGACTGAAAAAATTATGAATTTGATTGAAAAAATTATGAATTTGACTGAAAAAATTATGAATTTGACTGAAAAAAGCTATATATTAAATTGTTAATCAGTAATAATTTTATTCCCTATTCGTCACTTTATATTACATTTTACAACTTTGTGTATCAGATAATATTTTTTCTAAAACCTTTCTCTTTCCAACGGTATATTATAGGTCTATGTTACTGTTCTTATTATCAGTAAGCCAACAATTACGTTAAAAAATATTTTTTCAGTTTTCTCTTTTAGTAGGATATCGAATTCGTTCAACTTATATATTTACCTGTTCAATATCAATGTTAATAAGTTCATATGGTTATTTTTATATAATATACAAAATAAAAGGTACTTTAGAGGGAGAAAATTTAAAATATCTGCATTTAAGCCCCATCAGACTATTTAAATCGTAATAAAACTTACATGATATCAAAGCCTATTAAATTTTACATGGATATAGCGAGTTTAATCAAAATCGTTAGAGCCGTTTTTGAGAAAATCGTAAAAAAGGTGCTAAATGCATGGTATAAAGTACAACTTACAGTCAGCCGATTTTAGTGAAAACGTTGCTGTAACATCTCGGGCTGATAGTAATCTTAAATATGAAATTTCAGTTCCGTACGACTTTTCGGTTTTGCGCTAGAGATACCACACACAGACACATGGACACGCGGACACACAGACACACGGATTCCCGGACACACAGACCTTTTTGCGGGACTTGGTTATTTAGACTCAGGGGACCCTAAAACGTGTATTTCCGTTGAAAACTGGAATTCGAAAATTTTCGCGATCGCAATACTTTCCCTTACTATATATTTCATATATAGGTATGTGAAAGTAAAATCTACGAACTTATTTTAAAACCCAATATCACTATTATACATCACCATTATACCTATTTGGAAATATAGGATTCCGCTTAGGTAGTCAAATAAACTATCCATTACTTCATCATCCAAAATCCTTTGAAAAGTCCTTAATGTTTCTTTTTTTGTGACCATTAAAATGATTTATAAAAACTCCATTCATCGTTTGGTGTGGACTTAACCCTTTATAACCTAAGTTAAATCACTTCTCAATCAAAATTGCCTGACCACGCAAACCCATCTGTTTGTCACCTATCATCTTTAGGTATTCCTCAAGTTTGCATAAATACGAAATTGAAATGCAATAAACGAGATCTATGATCTTGTTTGTACACATTTACTTGTCTATAAGAATATATATAATGTAGTTAAAAAATTAGCAAATAAGAAAAAAAAAAAAAAAACAGTAATAAGACTGCTTTAGTACAGCATGTGATAAATAAAAAACATCAATTTGATTTTGAAAATACTTTGTTAGTACATTAAGAAAGCAATGATTTAAGAAGAAAAATTTTAGAGGCAATATATATTTCAGAACACATTGACTATAGTATAAATTACAAACAGACACAAAGAATTTAAATGATCATTATGCTGAGATTTTGAGCAAAATTAATAAGTAATATAATTTAAGTAAATTGAATTTCTTGAATAAAGTTTAAATAACTTAATATAATAGATTAATATTTGGAATTTTGTGGTTAAGTGATTTATCTTGTTTTTAATTGAATATTAATATATTTGTTTATGTGTTTATGTATATGTATGTATGTGTGTGTGTGTGTGTGTGTGTGTGTGTGTGTGTGTGTGTGTGTGTGTGTGTGTGTATGTGTGTGTTTGTGTGTGTATGTATATGTTTATGTATGGTAATAATTTATTAAAGAATTTTAAAAGAAAAAGTTTTGGCTGTGAAAACAAATGTGGACTTGACTGAGGAGGAGGTAATAAAACAATATATGTGTGTATATTGGTTTTGATATCAATAGTTAAGAGTGAGGGAATACATTTCTTTAATCCAGTGGATGATAACAACCAGGACAGGGCTGGTCAGCCTGTAATAGTTTTATTTTTATTTTATTAAATTTTGACAAAATATATATTTATATATTATATAGAGTGCATGATGGAATATAAAGAGGTATGTAAATTGCTTTATAAGAATGTAAAAAATAATGTTGTTTATCTTTTAGTTTTAAAATAAATGTTTTCTGTAGATCCCTTGAAAATGGCAAAAGGCCGAAACGTAGGGAGAAAAAAAAAGAAAATAAAATGAGTTGAATGAAATGGATCATTTTAATTAAAGGAACCTAATAATACAATTATTCATTCAAACAATTTTTAATTGTAATAAAAATTAAAAAAAAAAAACCTTTAAATCGTGCAGCTTGTTTTTTAAACCAAGGTTTGGACTAAATTGGTATGAATGAATACCCTTCATCACTTTATTTATTCATGACTTGAGGTTTCGCAAAAAATATGACAGCAGGTTTAACTTATTTAAAATTTATACAGGATGTGTAATTAATCAGTAGTTTAGTCGACATCGGTTTCATATCAGTATATCACTGCTACTGTTTCATATTTACTAATTGTGATGATTATTAATATAGTTGTGAATTAATCTAATATATTTTATTTTAAATCACAGTATTTGGCGTATTCTCCACAATCTACGTTTCCTAGTTCTTTATTTTCATTTATTTATTAATTTGTTGTCCTTGATGTCTATTGTTGTTAATTCGAGATACAAATAAGGTTTCCTGTGTTTTTATTATTAATTATATGATTCAACATCAAATATTTATTATATTATCTAACTAAAAAGATATTATCTAATTGTACTAAAGACAGAATGTCTTACGTCTTTACATTTTCGAATTTGAGCCATTCCATATTCTGCAAGAATGTTTTATAAATGGAAAGAAGAACATCAAATAACCATCTCCCGCCCGTAACTTCACTCTACGAATAAAGCTTGCTCTGCTTATTTTTCCTGCGGACGAAACGAACTGCTATATCGGTGATTTGAGAAGTCGCTATAGAAATCAGCTTCAGGAATCTGTTTGTGGCAAAGTTGTCCGATAATCGATGTCTTGTAACAATATTTTCTTATCTGGGTCGAGTGGGCTACAATAGCAAGTCTCAGGTCTCTCCAACCTTAAACCGGGAAGTCCGATTTTAAGTCGGAAATACCTCTCTTACCGATTAGACAGAAATTTTCCGTCAATAAATTTAGAGTTTCAGATTTCCAATAGGAAAAGTACTATTGATTACTACAGTCAACTAAAAAAACAAAACAAAAAAAACAAACAAAAAATTAAAAAAAAAAACATAAAGAAAAACATTTTTATTAATATTTACAACTGTATTAACAAAAAAAAATACATCAGGTAAATGTGATAGTTATATAATACAATGACATGATATCATGTACATAACATTATACATGTACAGAAGCTTCCCATTGGAAGCACTCTTAAAATATTCTAAACTAGAAGGTCCCGGAGCCATCTCCTTTTCAGGGTCCTTGGAGTATTATCAGGAATTGAAGAGGAAGTAAGGATTGAAAGTAGTGGGTTAGAGTGAGAACGGAGTTTGTCATGAAAGGATTGATACCTGGTCCGGGAGGAGAGGGGGGGGGGACATTAAGGTCTTTATAGATGAGTTTATTCGTGACAAAGTAAGGAGCGTTAAGGATTTTACTATTTTGGATTAGATGCGTCACCATGGTACCGAAATCAAAGCCTTTACCCTTGCCAAAAATCAAGAAGAACAAGCCTAAAGAAGTTTTCACTTAAAAAAAAAATTGAGATAAGTAATATGTGTGAAAAAAGAAGAATATTTATTCTCCACAATCTTATTGAACTGGTATTCTTCTATGAGAGATCATTTCTACGTAAATTTTGTGGAACGTTAAGCGAAAAGGAAGGAGCCGAATACTTACAAAACTGGCAATTATACACGAATACCTTAATAATTACACTAATTAAAGTCAAATACAGAAGTCAAGAGGCGTAATGAATTCGTTAGGCGTAGGAAATTAATTAAAGGAATCGGCTCCTATTTGCTGTTTGAGTTGGGTAGGACAGTTAGAAAACCCAATTACAAGTCATCGGCCATTAACAGTGTCGGAATGAAGTTAGCAATATTTTAATTGCCAGGTTTTCAGGAGAATTTTTGTCACAATCCGGTGTCTGGGAGTTGAATTTTATGGATTAAGAAGAAGTTTACATCTGCATTTTTAAAATTTTATTACCTTCCGATCGTATGCAAGTACCGAGTTATAGAACGGTTCGGTGACATTTTAGATAGCTATGTTTGCTTTCTTCCTATTGATTGCATATATGATGTACGATGGATGTTTAAAGAAACCAGGAAAATTCCATAATATGAAAAAAAAATCTTATAAAAACTACATTACAACATGTAATTCAAGTGCGCGCAACACACATCTTCAACTTACCTTCGATTTTAAAATTAATTGAAGACATATAATTATGAAGACAGGTTTAAGAATTACATTGAGATTCGATAGAATCATGTATTTCATTATATTATATTATCTATAGCAATTGATTAATTCGATCTAATTCTATAACTCCTCAATAATTTATACAGATTCGCGTATATTTTTCTATAAAATAACAGTGTAATATACACCTATATTAATGTTCAAATGCTAAAAAACAAAAACTTACTTTAACGAATATCTTCGCTCTTTTCTCCTTTATTAGAAATTAGAATTCGTTCAATTCATATATACATATACATATATATATATATATATATATATATGTAATAATAATAATAATAATAATAATATTAATAATACTCCGTGTGGAGTTGCTGGTCTCACATCGGACGCCTCCTCAGGTGGCGGATAGGGGAATGCTCATCAGATATGATGGGTACCGGGGAAATAAAATACCCGGGGCGGACCAAAACCAGCATCAAATCCAGAAGCGACTGATCTCACAGTGGGCGGCTTTCTGGTCAGGGTCTGTTCCCATGTCAGGGACGCCTGTTAACAGACCTGGCAGAAGGTATAAAATGCAATCCCCATAATCAATATGGAGCCACATAATATATTTATAGCCTCGGACGAGCCTGATACTGAGGTTGCATCAGGCGGGAATATTCGACAACCTCCTTCAGGACATGGCGAAGCGAGTGGCGCCACCCTGTCGCAACGGACCACAAGACTGCATTCTACGGCCCATCGCCTGAACGCGCGCTTGGAAGAGGCTACTCTTCCCGCTCGTGCTCAGCAACAGAGACCAAGAGTAGCTCCTGCAAGGATGAAGTGGACGCCTGAAATGAACAGAGCGGTCATCCGAGCTTACTACTTGGCAACAAATTTAGAACAAAATAGAACAGGATACCTCAGAAGAATCCAAGGTCACTGGCTAGAAACAAACCCTGAAATTAACGTAACAGCACAAAGACTAGCTGATCAAGTGAGAGTGATTATGAAGGGACAATTTCTTGATTCTGCAGAACTCCAAATAATAAAAGATGAGGTTGTCGCAAATATTGCCAGAAATTTGGGAGACTCTCCAATTCGGACAGTTGGCAGATCCTCACCGGAGACAGCTCATAATGAATCGACTGATCGTCAAGAGTCACAGCAAGTTATTGACAATGAAGTTAAGTTAGAAGATGAACTAATAACTGAACACATGAAATGGTACGGCATCCCCTTGGAAGAGACCGATACTGCCCCGAATACCTTATAGTGCTATAAGTTTAAAAATAGTTAAACAGGTTGATAAAATAGTTGAAAAACATGTTGACAATATTGAAACCATAACTGATTTTAAGCATTGGGTTTATATAGCCGCTAAAACGGCACTAACTTCTCTAGGCTAAAAGGTTACAGAGAGAGCTGCATCAAAGGATTACCCAGGTGCAGGGATTAAAACACAACCTGCCTGGAAGAGAAGGCTGGAAGGAAAAATAGCTGAGCTACGAAGGCGAATTGGAATAATAACCAATTTTGTCAAGGACCCTGTTAAGGCTTCCAAAAAGCAAAAGAAAAAAATTGCTGAAATTGTGGTTCTCCATCTAGGCATTGTAATCCTTGAAAATGAACTTATTGAAACCTTAAAAATCTATGCTGACAAACTAAAACAAAAGTTAGCTGTTTACGCAAATAGAGTGCGGAGATATACAACAGCGGCTGCCCGTAGGCAGCATAATAAGACTTAAGGAACAGATCAGCACGTGTTTTATAAGAAGCTTAGCGGGGAAAAAATAAATTTAAATGCAGTGCTCCCTTCAGCAGTAGTTATGGAAAATTTTTGGAAAGAGCTATGGGAACGACCAGCGTATCACGATGAAAACTCCTCCTGGCTGCCCGAAATAATGAATGAACTTGAAGGAGCACCCACGATGTCTCCACTGGTTATCACGAAGGAAGATGTTACTGCAGCTGCTAAGAAAATGCATAACTGGAAATGTCCTGGAAATGATAAGATACAGGCCTACTGGCTGAAGCAGTTCACCGGTCTCCACGGAAAATTAGCGGAGCTCTTCCAGTCAATTACGGCTGGGACAACAGAAATATCTGAGGAGTTTGCATCGGGCATAACCTATATGGTACCTAAGGAAGCAGGACCTAATCTAGAACCTAAAGACTTTAGGCCAATCACATGTCTAAATACTGTATATAAGCTATTAACCTCGATTATTTCTTCAAAAATGAATGATCATCTAGCTAATAATGGACTCTTCCCTTCAGAGCAACTGGGATGTAAAAAAGGAGCTAGGGGCTGTAAGGAATTGTTGGTGTTGGACACGTTTATTACAAGTCAAGTCACCAAAAAACAACGAAATCTGTCAATGGCTTGGATTGACTACAAAAAAGCATTTGACACAGTACCACACAGCTGGTTAATCAAAGTGCTTGAGATATACAAAGTGCACCCAGGCGCAGTAAACCTCCTAAGAAGATTGATGGATTCGTGGAGCACAAGAATGGTAGTGGGTAAAGGCCGCAGTAGCTACAGTACTGAAACTATAAAAATATGTCGAGGAATATACCAAGGGGATTCCTTAAGTCCTCTCTGGTTTTGTTTGGCTATTGCACCTTTAAGTAATATCCTCCGAAACAGTAAGCTTGGATACCAATTAAAAGTAGGTGACCAAAGTTCCATTGTTAGTCACAATCTGTACATGGATGACCTTAAGCTATACGCGAAAAATCGAGACCAATTACAAAGTATGCTAGAACTGATATCTCGTTTCAGTAGTTCAATTAGTATGGCATTTGGCCTTGAAAAGTGTGCTATAGTAAATGTTACAAGAGGGAAAATAAAGGACAGAAATTCTTTACAGCTTCTTTCAGGAGAGACCATGAAACACCAATCTCTAGGAGATTACTACAAATATCTGGGCATTAAGCAAGCTATTAAGATACCCAAGAAAGAGGTGCTCTGCGAAATAACTTTTAAGTTTAAGAAAAGGCTGCAGCAGATCCTTAGAAGTCATCTGAACGGCAAAAATAAAATCCATGCCATTAATACTTGGGCAATACCACTAGTAGCTTATAGTTTTGGTATAATAAAATGGTCAACTACCAAACTACAAGAAATGGATCGGCTAGTGCGTACAATGATGACAGACGCTAAAATTCATCACCCAAAAGCCTCTGTGAATAGGCTTTATCTAAAACGAAAAGAAGGTGGTCGTGGGCTTATCTCAATTGAAGATCTTTGCCGAAAACAAGAAAATTCCATGAAGCAGTATTTTCTGACATGCCCATCTTCAATCATCAACATGATGCGAAATTTGGATGAGGAATTCACAGCACTTAATCTCAAAGACCCCATGCTGCATGAAATAAAAAATGCGGATCACTATAAATCAGTTTGGAAAGAGAAAGAATTGCATGGAAGGTTTTACTATCAATTGAATTCGCCTGATATTGACAGTGTGCTCTCGGTCGATTGGTTGAGGATGGGTCAACTGTTTGGCGAGACAGAGGGTTTTGTTCTTGCTATACAGGACCAAGTTGTTGCAACGAGAGCATACAGGAGGCATATAATGAAGGAAAATATGATAACAGATAAATGTCGCCTTTGCTCCAAGACCCACGAGTCTATTCAGCATGTAACAAATGGTTGTGAAACTTTGGCAGGGACGGACTATTTAATGAGGCATAATAACGTTGCTAAAATTTACCACCAAGGTCTGTGCAGAGCTCTGGGATTGTTGGGGGGTGAAGAGATACCCTATTATCGGTATACACCTGAAAAACTTCTGGAAAATAAAGACGTAAAAGTTTACTGGGATGAACAGATTATCACCGACCACAGAGTGCTGCATAATCGTCCAGATATTTTGGTATTAGATAAAACCAACAAAATGGCCAGAATTGTCGATATTGCTGTCCCATGTGACTCCAATCTGTTAAGCACAAGAGCTGAAAAAATTAGAAAATATCAAGAGCTCTCTTTAGAACTGAAATCGCTCTACCGCCTGGAAAAAGTTGCAACAACTCCAATAGTTCTCTCTTCTAATGGTCTAATCCTCAAAAGCACGAAGGAGGGCACAGAAGAGCTTGGCCTAGACCACAAGCATCTAAAACTAGCACAGAAAGCAGTTCTGCTGGATACCTGCAGAATTGTTAGAAAATTTTTAAATAAGTAAAACCTTCTACTTCCCTTTGACTTTTATCCGGGAAGTAGATGAAGCTCCAGTTACCTGAGAGAAATAAAACATAGAATATAATAATATAAAAAAATTATATATATGTATATATATATATATATATATATATATATATATATATATATATATATATATATACATATATATAATTTTTTTTTTTTTTTTTTTTTCATCAATATCATCGAATCAAGATGATATGGTTTATATTTTCGAAACTACAAAATTAAAGGTACTTTAAAGAAAGGATTTTTTAAAAACTCCTAAAAGAAAGGATTTTAAGCCCTGTCAGACTACTTCCATTAGACAGAAACCTACATGAAATTAAAGTAAATCAAATTTTACATCGATATAGTAAGTGAAATTTTAATCAAAATCGCATACGCCTTTATTGAGAAAATCGTAAAAATGTCCCAAATTCATGGTATAAAATCTTCTGGTAAGCTGATTTTGTTGAAAATGTTGCAGTAACATTTCAGGAATATAAAAACTAATCGTTTTTGTTATAGACCTTGTAAGACCAGCGGTCACGGTCACATACAGTGTAGAAATTTGGAACCTCGACAATAAAAATATAGACCTACTAGATAGGTTTGAAAGAGCAGTGTCAGTCCTTAGGAGAATCCTAGGAGCAGTGTTTGAGGATGGTCACTGGCGGAGAAGGGAAAATAGCGAATTGCCCATGCCTTCCAAAATATTAGTATCTACTCTCACATCAAGATACAGAGACTAAAATGGTTTGGACATGTGGTGAGGATGAACAGTGACAGAGTGGCGAATAGGGTGTACAAGAATGTACCGGACGGCCAGAGCCAGGGTGGTAGGCCGAAGGGCCGATGGAGGGATTGTGTAAGGCAAGCATCTAATGCAACTCGGGATCTCTCTGAGAAGAGCTACAGATCGAGCAGAATGGTTGGAGACGGTTGAGCAGCCAAGGGAAGCTTCAAGCATCTGTTAAGCCAATAGAAGAATAAGAATCGTTTTTGTAAAGGACGGACCACATAAACACACAGACCTTTGTGTGGGACTTCGTCATTTGGACTCAGAAGATCCTAAAATGTTTAACCAAATAGCGAAAAAAATTCCTAATATATTTCCTATATAAGGTATGTCAAAGTAAAAATATAATAACTTGTAATAGGTATGAACAATCCTTGCTTCATTCAAATTATTTGATTTGGGTTTCTCGTCCTGCTTTTTCAACTCCTATTAGAAATCTTTTTCTAATTCGATAAAGAATAAAAGACACATCGAAATTATTTTTTCAAAGAAAAAGAGAAATAACTTCAAAGTGAAATCGATTTTAAGCATTATTAGTTTTCTTTGTTCCTATTTTTTTTCTCTTTGCTTTTTCTTCCCTCTTGAATATTTCATAGCATCCAAATAAACATGGAGATATCCACTACAATACCAAAGGGAATGAGAAAATACACCCGCCCAGTGTCTTACAGTTATTCCGTTTGTATTTATCTTAAAGATTGAAAAAAAAAAATCGTGAATATTGTTTAAAATCTATCCTCTTATGGAGCTAGACTTTCAAGAACTCGATATTTCGGTTTCTTCACACTTTTGGGAAAAAAAACACTTAACTAACTCTTCTTTTTTTTCTTCTCCTTCTTCTTCTTCTTTCCGGTGGCAAGACAGGCCGTGTAGGAGATTACACTCGCGTTTATCGATGCATATATTAGAGCAGGGTAATCACTCCCCAAGCCTAAATTTGTGTGTGCCCACCATTTAGCTGACGGGTCTCACATACCCGGGGGAGAGGCTCTGAGTGAATCCCCATTTAATTATATCATTATAAAAGCTCACAACTTTTAGCCATGAGACTAGCTCGCTAGCCACTCAGCCACGGGCTCCCTCGTTCTTTTTCAGATAATTAAAAAAATTTTTTTCTTAAACATATTTATTGATATCTACAACTGTATTAAAAAAAAATACATCAAGTAAATGTGATGATTATATAGAAAATGGTCATGAATTGTATGTAGATACACTACCCAGTGGCAGCACTCTAAAAATATTCTAAACCAGAAGTTTCGTGACCATCTTCTTTCCAGACGACTCGGAGGATTATCAGGAATCGATGAGGACAAGATTTAATAGTGGATTGTGTGGAATGGAGTTTTCATGGAAGAACGGTACTGGTTTCGAGCTAAATCAGCGAATTAAATTAAGTTTATTTTTATTTTTATTGAATGAAAGAGGTTTAGGTCACTATTAACTGCAATTTTTTACTGTACTAATGAATCACAATCAGTTGATACGATTGTTTTTTTTGCTTGATTTACAGGTTTCTAATATTTAAAACATGTGCGAAGAAGGTTTATTTTTAAAATGAGGCTGAAGTTATATGACCATATTTTTTTTTTTCACGGAATGCAGCAGGACACTTTTTACATAAAAATTCAGGATACTATGAAATGAAAATTCCCTTTCTACCCAAACATATCAAATACCTTATGAGATAAGAGGGAAAGTACGTAATTAAAAAAGGAAAACAATTTCTAATAAGTGAGATGTATGAATTGTTTAAATGATTATTCTAGACTCTAGCAACATAAAACAAAAAATAGCCCTTCGCCCTCGAAATTGAAACGGACGATGAAAATATCGTGGAAGGGTTTGTAGGCTTAGTTAGTTTGTTATATGTAATAAAATCAACTCTGAAAAATTAATTTTGTTTTTAAAACAATTGATAAATTGTAGGATATTCTATTTCTTATTATATTCATTGCCCTTTATCGGAAGAAAAAATCATCAAAACCTACGCCTAAATCTTGATTTTTTAACTTTTGATTCGCCGTATTTCGTATTTCGAAATTTTAGAGCGTTGCTTACCTATTTATTATTATTGTTGGATTTTTAGTTATATTAACGTCAATGAACACTGGATCTTGAGCAGCAGTCTGATTCCCTTCCGAAACTTTACCCCATACGTCTGACATTTCATACATTTGTATTACAAAAGTTAAATTAAAAAAAAAACAAAAAACTTGGTCCTGTGCATATAAACATATACTTAGTAAAATTAAAATAAAAAAAAAATTGTATTTCACTCTCACTCTCATATTGGGTATGGAAAGGAACCGTCAAATACACAAAGCTTTAATATTCATAGTCACCAACTTCACTCACAACCCATCATTTATTTGAAATTTAATATTAATATTCAGTTTTCGTATTACTGGAAAATATCAGTAGTTACCGAATACCCGATACTCTGGTTTGAGGTTTATTAGTCAGTACTCGGTATCCTAGGTAAAGTTTAATTAACCGGTACTTAGTGGAGAACCTGATACTTCCTACCCAGGTAACTTGTACCCGTAACTAGTAAAATCTATTATCCGACCCACTGCTAATAAACTAAAATAATTCATAGAACGTCAGAAATAAAAGTAGGTGTTTTCGAAAAAAAAAAAAAAAATATTAATATGGCGTAGTCCAAGTAATACTAACACGGAGATATTCTTAAAAGGCTGTCAGTGAAGATCACAGAGATTGAATAAGCAAGGATCGTTGTCAGCGAAAAATACAAAATCGTTAAGTCCAACATCACAACCCATAAAATACCGAAATCCCTACGTCGAGGATTTCAAAATCATGAATATCCTATACTTGTTTTACCATGAAAAAAAAAATAACTCCAATAAATATTTATTTATTTATAAATGATGTTCCTATTTGTGTACAAAGGCGTTCAATGGGAACGATGAATAAGTAGATTATAGAAATAAAGCATACAATAAAATTTCATGAGAACTCGGACAAAAGAAGGAATATTGTTATGTATTATGCGTGTTTGATATATTTTATTGCAGAGTGTCTGTTTTATTGGAAAAATAAATGGAGGAATAGGAGGAAGAAAACTTGAGAACTTAAAATTACAGTATCGGATGGATGGTAGGCTATATCTCTATATTTAACTGAAACATGTAAAGAATATAGTAAACCCACCCATAGTCAACATTCTACCATAGAACCTGCATATAGGAGAGAGAATGTGTCAACCTACCATGGTGCAAGTATGTATTGCGACTCCGTTCTTTCGAGTAAACATATTTTTCAAGAATAATAATAGCAGGCTTACCGAACCCGAAGATTCGATGCCGATACCACCAACTCCGCCTGCACAGACTCGTCCAATGTTCACCGTTCAAGCACAAGCCCCGAGATCAGCCTTAACGCAATCCTCCCATAGACGTTTCCGCCTACCTTTCGGACGTTTTTTTTAATATTTTAATTTTGCCGTCGTTTCGGCTCAAACTTGTGAGCCATCAAGAGCATACTGAGTCGTGTCAAGCATGAACTGTTTATGCTTTATGTCCAGTTTATGCTTGACATTAGAAACATAGAAACAAAGGCTAATCTTATTATCTTTAAAATAAAAAAAATAGAATTAAAAAATTAACAAGTAACTGAAGAATGATTTGATAATTAAAGTTGTATAATGGTGAATACTTATTTTTTTTTAAACTTTATTTAATGACTCCTATCGAAATTTTTAATACATGTAAGGCTCAAAAAAATCAATGTAATGACATATATTCTTAGATAATATTTTCGTTTCAGAATTCTATATTTTTAATACCTTAACAATACAGAATTTTAAGAAAAAAACACACGAATTTCACTTACCCCTCTCCCACCCATTGTTAAAATCAATTTAAGAATTTTAAAATACATTTAGAAATGTAGGTCGAAATAATCGCGATTTAATCTTTTTTTAACTGAGTTTATACTTGGAAATGGCTTAGTAATGCCCTAAACACAAGTTTGAGCCGAAACGTTAAACGAAACGAAAAATTAAAATATTAAAAAAAGACGGACTCCCGATTATTTTAACTCTGATGATTTATACAGTCGACTATGCATCCTCAATATAAATAAATTTTAAAATTAAAAAAACAAAGCTTCAAAACATTATATTTATTTTGGATTCAATCAATATCCTATTATGATAATATGATTCTAATAGGATCCTAAAAAATAAATAATATGATCCTAAATTCCAATTAACTTTGACGAACCAGGCTCCGGTGGAAAGATACTGGGAAACAGCATCATTTTAAGATGTTCTTGCAGATACCTTACAAAGAGAGAAGCTGCACTCTTCTCTCAATAGACAGGATAACTCTGAGGAGAGTGTCAAGACTATAATAATAATAAATAATTATTTATTTAATATTATTATTATTATTATACCGTTACCCTTTATTTCTTTACATAACATTTTCAATCGTACGTATTCAGGTGTTTACCTTAATAAAATTAAAGGGTAACTGAAGGTTTTGCGCCATTCAACAAAACCAAAAAAAACTTCCATTCATATTGTTATTAAGTTAAAAATAAATAATGAAGTACTAATTAAAGTAATAAAAATAAAAATAATTGAATCAATAGGTTTTCTGCCGTGCACACCTAAAATCTTTGCTTACAGAAACGTCTCTCCAGACCTCAAGATCGGACAGCTATGTCTACTCTTTGGATCAGCTTGGCTGATTACCAATAAAGTAAATCATCAGAACAGAACAAATAATTAAAAATAATTACGCCTTTTTTTTTAGCGGCTGTAGCAAATCATTTTTTGATTACTACGTTAACTAAGACATCTAGCTAAGGAGGTAGGCCGACAAAGAGGACTTGCACTAATATACTGCAGCTCTTACGACGCCCCCTCAAGTGCTTCCTGCAAATTACTAACTTAATAACTTTAGCAACTTTAACCCGGCCTTAGTTTCTAAGGAGCTGCTAACTTTCGCCTCAGCTAAATATAACGACTTTAATATTAATTGAGCCTGTTACACAAACTACTTCAGATTTAACTCCGCACAAAGGCGTTAGCACAAGTTTGTCAGTAATCCTATAGAATGGATTTGACAAGAGTGCTTAAACATACGGACTTCGAGTATATGTATATTTTTTCATTAATAGTTTGAAATTGAATACGAAATTTTGAGAATTCATTTGAACTCTAAAATAAGTTTTACTTTCTACTTTACTGAAGTTAAAGTAAATTGTTTATTTCCTTCTACTGATTTTACTGCATGACGATGTTTTGATCCAATAGAAGCAATTATAAACACATTAAAAAAAAACAAACAATAATTATGGATAACATCTATTTTTTATTTTAATTATGCCTTCCCTTTTCGGCTTTCCTATGAGATCTAGCAGCCAATGCCACTCCGATCATGATGGAGTTTTGCCTCTCGTGGATAACTTCTAATATATAGCTTTAAACAAAATCTAATGCCTAAAACCAACCGATCTTAAATATTTATAGGACTTATAATAATACCAGCTTACGATATATGAAAAAAAAGTAGAAAATAGATTCTAAATTATTTATAACACGGACAACTTTAGAGTCAAAGTCTATCATAAACAGATCTGTTCGATAAGAAACTTTACTATACCTTAGTCTTGTTTATGGGTTGTGAAGTTTATATAGAGATTCGTAGTGTTTCTCGGCCAACGGCTGTTCCTAGAGGTGATTGGGCTGAGGATTTTTCTACAACTCCCGAGTACCTACTTTAAAGAGGCTGGATGAACCGCATTAAAATATCCCTATCCTTGGCTCACGTCACGGGTAAAATAACAGAATAAAGAATCATCCTGGCAAGGCCAGATTTGAACTCGAAGAACAGTGATCAAGGGACAAATATTAATTATAATTGTTTCAAAATATATAAAAAATGTCTTAATTAATTGTGGACCACACATTCTTTTGTTTTTTTGCAACAAATGTAAAATAAACTACCCAAGAAACCACCTGAGTCTTAGATTATAGTTTTATTTTTTCAAGAAATTATTTTGCTAATATTGTGATACCTAAAAATGTGTTACTCCAATTAAAAATAAATATGGATATTACAATCAATTATGAATGATCATGAGTAGTTTTTTTTTTTTTCTCCTAATGTTTAAATGTTAAATATTTGCAAATACATAGTATTTCTAATTGACCAAGACTCTTGGAGATTTCAATTGATGAGTCAATAAGAAAATTTTGATTGGTGTGAGAATATTTTGAGATAAGGTCTTACAATGAGAATACAATACAATAATATGTGTTCAATAAATAAAATAAAATGATGATTATTATATAAGTATGCAAACCTAAATATTAGAGACAAAAAATTGTATCATCCCTTAATTTCTTTTTAAATATTTTTACCATATTAGTGCTAATATCTAAAGAATATATTGAATATATAAAGATAATATTGAAATAAATAGAAGCTAACTAAATGAATACTTTGATCAATTAATTTAGTGTTTTTGAGATGTTGATTTGAATCATTATTATTATGTTTGGAAGAGAATATTATTTAATGATAATATCAAATCCTTTTTTTTAAGCCTACAGTTACCCAGCAATTATAATCGCTTCTTGAGGAAAGAAAAATTTAAGAAAAAGGTAACTAAAAATATTTATTAAAAATGAATTATTGTTTATTTATTCATCTGTCTAAAGTGTTTACCAAATTTAACTGTATATATAAATGTTTTCTTGTATTATTTACATTTAAGTCTAGGAAATATATAATTTACTTAATTTAAATAAAATTGATTGAGAATTTTTTTCAAAAGAAAAATTTAAATATACATACCGCAATTCATGCTTTTGATTATGCCCAAATATATATATATATATATATATATATATATATATATATATATATATATATATATATATATTTTTTTTTTTTTTTTTTTTTAAATCAAACGACAATTTATGTTATCTTCAGACAGCAGACCCAATTCAATCCCAGTGGATTACGAAAGGAGATGAGTTTTGAAAGTAATTGAATTTGTTTTATTGTTTTGAACGGAATCCAGAACCAATCCCGCTTTCTTATTTAAAACTGTGTTTTAAATTTTATCCAAAATATTAAACAAAACAGTTAGTTATCTAAATAATTACATAAACCAGTTTGAAAAATATTAGCAGTGTACGTTCTGATGTTATATTCATATTTGTAAAATTTGTGTAACTATAGTTGTATTCTTGCAATACGTAAATACGAACATCAACAAAAACATGCAATTAAATGTAATGTTTATTAGTGAATAATATATTTCATTGAAAAATAATTTATATTAACCTTTTTTAATATCGATAACGAGTATAATTAAGTAATGCTCATCGTAGAAAATTTCTTATTATTTCTGAATTACTTATTATAAACATTAGTCAAGTATACATTATAAGACTCTTTAAAATCTATTAATCTGCTCACATAATGTAACAGATAAAATAAATCAGTAATATATTAATGATGCTGATAATAGTTTCATCCTTGTGAATTTTATAAAATATAAATTGTGTTCAAATCGGCTTAAAATAAATTATTAAATACCTGGTTCACGATGATAAATTATCTAATAGGTATATAAATATTACATAAAATGATATTAAAAAAATAAATAGGCCGATGCTAAACACGAAACATGAGAGAGAAGCAAGATATATACCCGATCCGGTAGAGGGCTGGTGAAGGACTGAAGGGTAGACCTGAAGGGTGCGCGCATGCGCCTGTCGCACTACCCTAGGTCGTGGTCTTATACCACATAATTAATAATTAACTAATTCACTGATCAACCAGACAATTAATAATCCACTTGATTGCAAATTCAATCAAAAGAAATTTAAATAAATCCCATGTAAAGGGGGGAAAACAGAAAAAAACAGAAACGAACAAAAATAATAGTAAAAACAACACCAAAAAAACATAAAAAAACAGGGACAACTAGCTAGACCGAAATAGAAATAAATTATTTTCCTCTAATGTTTAATTCAGATAATCCCTCTTTGGCCACTTTTCCGGAATCTCGTTGGGAGTATTGTAACACATCCGATGTGTTCCTCCCGGTTTTCCTGTAGACAAAAAGAAAAAAAAAAAGAAAATACAACTGAACTATGTCCACAAAATTATTGTGCTTTTTAGGACAAAATCCTTTAGAAAATGCGGAAATTAACATTATTTATCAATTAATTTTTATGTTGGTATAACCCGCAATTTCAGTCGGATTTATGTAATTATCATTTTTTACCTTCAACTAAAAATAAACAATAGAATATGCTGTTTAAAAAATTTCTGTCTAATTTAGATTACATAACGAAAACTAAATGGAAAACTACCTATTGAGTAAAACAATGACCTGTTTAAATTGACATGACATTTTTTGTGGTGGTTGTTTCTGTACCATGGACCGTCAATATATGGTAGTCTCTAATTATGAGAATATTACTAAATATCCTTAGTGTCAAGCGCTAGTAATTCTCATGTTCCGCCATGTTAAATTAAATCTAACATGTACAAATATATTTATATCTAACTGAATTAACAATGCATATCTCAAATTCAACCAATGAAAGTAATGGTTGATTTCACAGTAGCCCTGCAAAACAATGTGTTTTGTAATTTTTTGTTAATACATTCATAATGTATACTACTTAAATGAACTGGGTTTTTAATACTTTGAAAATCAGAACATGTTTGACAAGTATATATGAAATATATATTGCTATCGTGAAAATTTTCGAATTCCTATTTTCAACGTAAATACACGTTCTAGGGTCTCCTGAGGCAAATAACCAATTCCCGAAAAAAGGTCTGGGTGTGTGAGTGTATGTTTGTGGTAAATCCAGCGTGAAAACGAAAAAGTGTACGAAACCGAAATTTCCTATTTGAGACAACTATACGTCCGAGATGTTTCAGGAACTTTCCATCATAATTAGCTGAACAGAAGAGCCACTTTATTTCTTGCATTTTGCACCTTTTTACGATTTTCTCAAAAACGGCTCGAACGATTTTTATTTAACTCGCTATATCAATGTAAAATTAAATAGACTTTAAAACCACGTAGGTTTCATTCTGATTAAAGTAGTCTGACAGGCCTTAAATGGCGATAACAAGATCATATTTTTAGCATTCATAAAAAACAGATAAATGTATAAGTTTTACGAATTCGATACACAACTAAAAGAGCAAACATATTTTTTGAATAATTTTTTTGTGGTTTTGAACATAAAACAGTAACCTAGATGTATAATATACCGTTGGAAAGCCAAAGCTTTTAGAAAAACAGTTATGAAAAGCCGTTAAAACTAACTGATTGCCGTAGTAAAGAATAAAATAGACTATTAATAAAACACATATTTTTATAGAAACTGATAGAAATTCTTTAACAACTATTTTCATTTCTATATGTATTTAAAATTCTTAAATTGATTTTAATAACAGAGGTAACTGAAAGTCGTGTGTTGCGCGCACCAGATTTTTCTTAAAATTAATAGATAATTCTTAAAATGCTGTATTGTTAAGGTATTAAAATATAAAAAAAAAAAAAAAAAAAAAAAAAAAAAAAAAAACCTGTACCACTACAACCTATGAAGGGTCTTGGGCTCAGTACATATAGAGATTCGTACTGTTTCTAGGCCAACGGCAGTGCAATGAGGTGATTCGGCCTTAATCGCGCTCAGCCGCCAGGTTTTTCCCCAATTAATTTGGGTACCCACATTATAGAGGCTGGGTCTGCCCAGGAGGGTCTCCATACCCTAGGGTCGCCCCCCGACTGAATTAACAGAATAAATAATATTCTGCCCCAGCCGGGATTCGAACCCAGGACCCGGAGCACAGCAGACTAGTGAATTAAAAATATATAGTTCTGAAATAAAAATATTATCTAAGAATATATGTCATTACATTGATTTGAGCCTTACTTTTATTAAAATTTCGAAAAGAGTCATTAAATAAAAAAATTAATGTATTTACCATTCTATAACTTTAGTTATGAAAACATTCTTCAGTTACTTGTCGATTTATTTTAATTCACTTTTTTATTTTAATGATTATACATGATAATAAAATTAGCCTTTCTTTATGTGAAGCAATACAGTCAGATATTTACCGCAATGACAGCGTTTTGTATCACCAGTTGGAGGGGCGCAGTATTATTGGATAAACGAAACTCATTTTATCGAGTAAAAAACTGTATATGTATAATAATAAAAATAACGTTAAAAAATAAAATCATAAAAATTCAAGATCGGATCGGAATAGTTATGTTTCGGGAAAAATTTTAAAATCAGAAGGTTACGGTTTATTTTTAATTTGGAAGGAGGAGTGGTTGGAGAAAAATGCTGGAATCAGGACGCAGTGATCCTTAATTACTTTACTAGATTAAAGAACAGACCGGTTCATTTGGCAGGTGACTAACCCGGTTTGTCAGTCCAGGTGAGGGAGTAGAATCTCTTAAATGTTCTTTTATATAAAACGCTATATCTCTGCTAGTTCTTAACGAATTTCAATGATTTTTTTTTTCATTTTGTAAGAAATGCTCTATGAAACAGTACTTCACCCTTCGTCGTAAACCTATGACTTCCTGCCCCACAGTAATCTTTAATAATATTCTGCTTTCCCCAGTTGAACAGATCCGCTGTCTAGAACTTCTGCTTGACAAACGTCTTACTTGGAATCCGCACACAAGAAAATGTTCTTTTAAAAAACGGTTTCTTATAGTATCAGCTTACAGGACATGTTCTTTTCAGCCTGAAGAGCTATCAAGACAATACAATACACAACAAGAAGGTAATTTGCGAATATGTCTATGAGATTGAAATTAAGACATTGATGAAGTTTGGCTAAATATACAAGTTGTACGAATTTGATGACCAGCGAAAGGATAAAAGTGCAAAACTATTTTTGTATGTAATTTTTGGTTTTTTGATAATAAGAACAGTAATACAGACGTATAATATACAGTTGAAAAGAGAAAGATTTTAGAAAAAATATTATCTGATACGAAATTTGTAAAAGTTAATATGAAATGACGAATAGGAAATAAACTTATTAATGATTAAAAATTTAATATAGTTACATTATTTAATCGAAATCATATGTTTCCAACAAAAATTAATACACGTTTTATTAAAATCCACTTAAAATATTTTTTGAATTAAGGTATAGTTTATAGTTTTTAAATTAATTTTAACAATCGTGGTAAGTGAAAGTCGTGTGTTTCCAGCATCAGATTTTTTTATTTTGAGATTAAAATAGTTATTTGGGATCACTTGTAGCTGGGTGGCTAGCATAACAGCCTCCTATGCTAAAGGTGAAGGGTTCAAACCTGCGGGTGGCCCTAGGATTTTTTAATGAGAGTAAAAAATCATTAGCTATGCCGTCCTTCGGTGGGTGCGTTAAAAGGTGGTCCCGAGCCTGCGCTATAGAGATCCCTATCCTAGTCAATCCTGGATAGGCAAAATTTAGGACTCCCACTGCAGCTTCGTCTGATCAGCCTTAGTAGCATAAAATGACGTTAAATAAATAAACAAACAAACAAATAGTTATTTAAACACAACAAATAGCACGGACACAACAATAGACTTGTAAACGATATGTAAATATCTGGAATGCCTGTTAGAAGATTTGGATTTAGTACCTTTTGGAATGAAATGCAATTTTCAAATACGTTTTTAAAGGATTTATATGTTTTTAGATTAAAAAACGTCTGATGACGGATTTAGATAAAAATAAACTATTAGTATACATATATTTCAAACTATCAATTTAGAAAAAACGTCCTTTAGTACCTTTTGGAAATCAGTCTCAATTGTTGAATGGTATATGGTATAATTATTCTTTAATAAGGAGTATTCTTGGATTCCTTCTTAAAAATTTTACTGCTGTTACTAAAATACGTAGTAGTTGTTAACACAGGATCGACTACTGATGCAACCCATCAAACCGACTCCTCAAACTATCAAACAGTGGACAATGGGAGCCAATCGGAGTCATGTTCCTGAGAGCACTTGATGTACGACCTACATGGCATTGTAGGCAGGTACAATGGACTGTAATGACAGCAACAGCAACTAACGCTATGAGACGGTTGGGGACAATGGGCAGTGGTATCACTGCTCAGTATGTCCGGGATCACCTCATATGGGGCGCTACAACTTTATGTTGCGGAGTCCTCTTCATAATCAGTGGTTAAAAGTTTACTATCGAGTATCTACACTCAGGAAAATGCCTAAACCAAGGAGTTAATTAAAAAAAAAAAAAAAGATTAATTCGTGACGCTATCAGAGCAATCTGGATTCAAGATTAAAATCAAGCGCGGGAAAGAATTTACGAAGTTACTTAGTCCACTTTATCGAATTTATGCGCTCCCTTCTCAAAAGATCCTATCTTCTTACGAAGTTGGAAAAAAGGTTAAATGTAAGAGCTCTTTTAAATAGGAATCTATTTAATGAATATATTATTCGGAACAGTCTCTTCTATTTTATTTATATATTTATTTATCATAACATATAAAACATGATTATTAAAACATTACGTTTCGAGGTACCTTATGTCTCATCTTCAGATCTTTAAATATCATATTTATTTCCACATTATATCCTAATATAGGTCATTTAATATTGTAGTATTATTCATATTAAGTTCCTATATATGAATAATTCTGTTAAAATAATTTATCTTTTCATTGTCACATATTGATTCTTTCAACATTTTGTTGCTATACACTTGCAACTATCATGTAGACTATAACTTAAATTACTCTTCTATAATAGTAATTGATATAAAAAAAATAAAAAAAATCTATTTTATTTTATTCTACGCTACGACTTTACGAGGTTGCCTAAGAGTTTACAACTTCCAGACTTTTGTTGACCTATTGAGTCTTATATGAACGAACTAGATTCATTTTAGAATATTTTTAGAGATAACAAAAAAACATATTTGCATATATTTCATAATCCTCGTTCTTATTATATATTTTTTTAAATGTTTTATTTATCTTCATGGAAGTCCCCAATAGAAATGAAGCTGAAACCTCAGCTATTATACGAAGCTGCAACTTATTTTTAATTTAAAAACATAAGGAAAAATAATGAGCTATAGTGTGTTGGAGGTGCTTTAGTAAATATCTTGAGAGAATTCTCACTTTTTCATCAATTATCTACTAATTCAATAAATATCTTCCTATTTATAACATAATTATTTTATGCTTGATTAAATCCCAAACTTCTAATTAACAGGAACACATTATCTCTATTTTTCTACTGTTATGTTCTTGACCGGCTGCTTTCCTAAGGCAGCGGCACCTTCAAAAACTAGCTAACTTGATATATTTAATCCATATATAACCTACATTTAATGATAACATTGGATCTCCTTCCCAATGGTGTCGTGTTTACCAATCCAATAGGTGGCATGCAGGGTAAGATTAAAGTAAACAAGATTTAATTATAATACATTATTATAATTATTAACTTACACGTGTCCATTATACGAGTATTAATACATTGCTTAGAACTTTTTACATTGAGAATACTGAGAGACATTTCAAGGTGGAATCATCTTAAACGCCCAGTCTCTGCTTCACCCTCCACCTGCTCATTGACCCCCATCTCTTCTTGCGGATGGAACTTGACTTCTCGTGGCTGGAATAAGACTCACCTCATCTTGAGGATAGAACTTGACTAACCTTTTCGAATCTTCTCCTCATCGTCGTCACCTCGGGCGGGGCTGATATGGGAAGTGCCCCAAGCCGGGGGTCCTTTGTCCTAAGGTCTAGAAACTTTCCCGAGGTTTCGCTGGGGGCCCCCATGGATTCAGGTAAACGCCTTTTGATCTTTTGCCGACAAAGGCTTATTAATATTTATTTAATTAATATAAATGTTATCTAATAAAGAATTTCCATCGCTCAGTATCCTCAATACATTACACTACTAAGATTAAAACAGTTGGATTTATATAAATACTAACGATGAATCATATGAAAATAAAAAAAATCTTTATTTCTAACATGCCTTGCGTTTTTTCAATTATGGGATAATTGTTTATTATTTATTTATGGAAAAAAAAGAGATACAAACCCAACAAACGTAACGGTAACATAGTGCGTTTAAAAATAATATATATTGTATATAAGTATGAGTGCGTTCATCCTTTGTTCAGTTATTTTTAACCTAGTATTTATTTAATAGTTCCAGCTGTTATCTCTATAAATTTTGTTATTATATATCGTACTTATTTTTTTTTTAATGCATTTGACTTTCCTTTGGTTTATACTGTAAATATTGTATGAATGTGATCTTGTAGCAATATTGATACAAATTATAATATATCCGAATCAATAAAAAAAAAAAAAAAAAAAAAAAAGTCAAATGGAATGTAGGTATGAACATTTGGTAAGGAATGCAAAAGGATGCCTCTCTCCCTTAAAACCATTGGGAACAAAATAATAATAATAAAAGAAAAATAAATAAAATTAAGCATCACGAAAATATATTTTTATCACAAAAATCGAACTTATAATAAAAATTAATAAATGTATAGACGGTATTTAGAAACAAAATACATATTTTTAAGCTGCTTGGTACTCATCTGATGAAATAACTGCCAACATCATTTAAGGAGGGTATAATATAGACTTCAAAACCCAGTATGTTCTGAAAAATCAAGAGTTGTGGTCGCGGTAATTTCTACATTCAGAGGGAGGGGGATGCACTCTCCTTAATAAGCGGAAACACTTCAAAACACTTTTAGTCTCCCGACTTCGACTGAAAAACGTCCTCAGCTCTGTTGGACAAAAGATAAATCAAACGGGTCTCATACTGTTGTTCTGATTCAAGGTTAAAATACCATTCACATAGTCAGTAAAAATGTAATTTACTAAACCGAGACCGAACTTCCTTGTTGTTTAAGAAGATATTGAAGAAAATTAAAATACAAGAGAAATATCAAATTAAGTATAATGAAAAAAAAAATCTGGTGCGCTCAACACACGCTTCCACTTACTCCCGTATTTGAAATAAATTTAAGAATTTTGAAATACAGTTAGAGGTAAAAATAAATTGTTAAAGAATTCATTACATTAAGTTTTAATAGAAACACTTTTTTTATTAAATAATCTATTATATTTTCATCCACAAAAATTTGGTGAGCGCAAAACACGACTTTCGCTTACCTCTGTGGTTAAAATCTATTTTTATTTATTTATTTGACAACAAGTAATATACAAATGCCTTTAGGCATATATCGTAACATGAAGACCATTACGAAAAACCTCCTTCAGGGTTCTTCTGAATTTGTGAGCAAAGAAATCTCCCAGTGAAGGCACTCCTTGGCGTGGAAGACCTGCTAAAGAAGTAGGTCACTGCTCCAGAGGCGTTTCAGTCTCCTTGGAGGGTTTTGTGGTAGTGTATTAGTCAGTAATGTTTGTACCAGTACGTTTGGATGTCCAGCGAGTGAGTCGTGTTTTAATTTCAATTTAAATAGAAAAATTTGTTCTATTAAATGATCTATTATATTACTATCTACAACAATCAGTTAGTTTTGTTTCATTTCCATCACTCTTAATTATATTTTACAACGTTGTGTATAAGATAATATTTTTTCTACAATCTTTAGATTTCCATGGGTATATTATTCGCTCATATTACTATCTTTATGTCCAAGAGACTAAAAGTCACATAAAATTTTTTTTTTGCTTTTCTCCTTTAGTTGGTTATCTAATTCGTTCAACTTAGATATTTACCCGTTTTTGATCAATGCTAACAAGATGATATAGGTAATTTTTTTCGAATTTATAAAATTAAAGGTACATTACAGGAAGAAATTTTAAAATATCGGCATTTACGCTCTGTCATACTATTTCAATTAGAATGAAACGTATATCGTACTAAAGCCCACTCAATTTTACATTGACATAGCGAGTTTAATCAAAATCGTTCAAAATCAACGTATTATTATTACATACAACTGTTTTCTTTCGACACACGTAGACCAGGGGAAGTCCGTCAGCTTTATGTGGATCCCGAACCACATTGGCATTGCCGGCAACGAGCTTGCGGATCGGGCAGCGAAAGAAGCACTAACGCTCCCGGGTCGAGGTATTTCTTAATGTCAAAATAGAACTCTCACACAAATTTCTTTAACTTAAGTGAATTTATAGGCGTTGATGACCTCGGAGTTTTACGCCTTTAAGCATCAACAAACAAACAACTGTATAATGTACAAAAACAAAAAAATTACATAATTAAATATTTTTGCTCTTTTCTCCTTTAGTTGAATATCGCTTATAGAAATTATAGAATCTACGAAACACTAAAGGTACTTTAGAAGAAGAATCAAATAAAAATAATCAGTTTTATAGGCTTTTCATCAATCTTTATTAACTTTTACAAGTTTGTGCATTAGATCATACTTATTCTAAAAGCTTTAGCATTCCAACAGTATATTATACGTGTATATTACTGTTGCTATGTTCAAAATAATATAATTGTATTAAAAAAATATTTTTTTCAGTTTTCTCCTTTAGTTAGATATCGAATTCGTTCAACTTATATATTTATTTGTTTTTCATCGGTGGTAACTAGATAATATATTTTTACTTTCACTTACTATATATAGTAAGAGGAAGTATTCACAACGTGAAAATACACGTTTTTGGGTCTCCTGAGTGAAAATAACCAAGTCCCGCAAAAAGATCTGTGTGTGTGATTGATATTGGTAGATCTCATTATTAATTTAATCAATTCTTCATTATTTTACAACTAGTTTTAATTTTTAAAATGCTTATAAAAAATACAGAAAAGCAGATTGTAACTCTCTGAGTTCAAATTTATTTTACGATACAAGAGTATTTTATTTGATTCTCATTTTTGCTGTACCATTTTAAAGGTATTTGACTTAAAAAGAAGATCATTCTTAAACTAGAACGAATATGTCTCGTTCCCGCGACTGTTTGATTCAAAAGCCATTAAAATTAGAAACCAACATATAAATCCAAAATTAATGTCGTTTTAATCTAAATAGTCAATGATCTTATTTTAATGATAACTTCGTCCAGACGCTTATATGATAGCTTCTAACTCAATATAATTATTATTTTATTATAATTTTATATTTTATTCCCTGAGGTATTATTCTGAAGTAAACTATGATACGTGTTCAAGAAATAATGATGTGTAGTAGAGATTATCCAGCTTTGCAGCTCTTCCATCCCTTAAAGTCACCTTGATTATTACATATAGAAGTTGAAAGTGTTATTCATCTCGAAAAATTTCTATAATACAGGGTATTATGTCACGCACAATGGAGGTTTTATATTATAACTCTCCTTTTATGGAAACTTCTTTAACTCTTTACGATAATAGCATATTTATGAAGTTGGAGTATTCTGACTTAATTTTTTTTTTTTAATTACGCTGTTATAAACCATCAAGTAGGTTAGTAATCAATTAAAATTTAAAAATTAAAAGATAAAATAATACTTGACCGCTCCTTTTTTACTTTCAATTACCTATATATGAAATATACAGTAAGGGAAGGTATTGCGATCTTGAAAATTTTAAAATTCCAGTTTTCAAAGTAAATACACGTTTTAGGGTCTCCTGAGTCAAAATGACCATGTGCCGCAAAACGGTCTGTGTGTGGTAAGTCTAGCGCGAAAACGAAACTGAACTTCTATATTTTAGATGCCTATATGCCTGAGATGTTACAGCAACTTTTTCATCACAAACCAGAATATCCGCCTTACACCATACATGCTGCACATTTTTTTAAATTTTCTCGTAAAGAGCTGTACCGATTTTGATTAAACTCGCTATGTCAATGTGAAATTGAATGGACTTTAATGTATCATGTACGTTTCACTCTAATTGAAATAGTCTGACAGGGCTCAAATACCGATATTTTACATTTTGTTCGTGTAAACCACCTTTAATTTTGTAGATTTAAGAAAAAAAATCTGTTGCGGGCAACACACGACTTTCACTTACCTCCATTTTTAAAATCAATGAAACAATTTTCAAAAACAGTCAGAGATAAAAATACGTGTTCCTATTAAGGAATTCATTAAATTGAATTTATATAGAAACATGTGTTTCATTAAAAAACCTATTATATTATCATCTAAAATAATCAGTTAGTTTTATGTTCATTTCATCACTCTCTATTAACTTTTAAAAGCTTGTGTACGAGATATTATTTTTTCTAAAATCTTTAGCTTTCCAACGCTATATCATACATGTATATTACTGCTCTTATGTTCAAAAACGAAAAATTGCATTAAAAAATATTTTTTTCTCTTTTCTCCTTAAGTTGGGTATCGAATTTATTCAATATATATATTTACCTGTTTTTCATAGCGTTAACAAGATAATATAGTTATTTTTATTGAATTTACAAAATTAAAGGTACTTTAGGAGAATAAAATCTAAAATATCGGCATTTAAGCCCTGTCAGACCATTTTATTCAGAATAAAACCTACATGATATTAAAGCCCATTAAATTTTACCTCGATATAGCGAGTTTAAACAAAATCGTCGGAATCGTTTTTGAAAAAATCGAAAAAAGGTGCAAAATGCATTGTATAAAGTGCCTCTTCTGGTAAGCTCATTATGATGAAAAATGTTTTGTCACGTCTCCGGCGTTTAGTTGTCTTAAATATGAAATTTCAGTTTCATAGGACTTACCGTTTCCGCCTGGGAGTTACCACACACGAACACACATACAGAGCTTTTTGCGGGACTTGGTCATTTGGACTTAGGGGACCCTAGAACGTGTATTTTCGTTGAAAACTGGAATTCGAAAATTTTCACGATCGCAATACTTTCACTTACTATACATCGTAAGGGAAAATATTGCGATCGTGAAAATTTTCGAATTCCAGTTTTCAACGAAAATACACGTTCTAGGGTCCCCTAAGTCCAAATGACCAAGTCCCGCAAAAAGCTCTGTATGTGTGTTCGTGTGTGGTAACTCCCAGGCGGAAACGGTAAGTCCTATGAAACTGAAATTTCATATTTAAAACAACTAAACGCCGGAGACGTGACAAAACATTTTTCATCATAATGAGCTTACCAGAAGAGGCACTTTATACAATGCATTTTGCACCTTTTTTCGATTTTTTCAAAAACGATTCCGACGATTTTGTTTAAACTCGCTATATCGAGGTAAAATTTAATGGGCTTTAATATCATGTAGGTTTTATTCTGAATAAAATGGTCTGACAGGGCTTAAATGCCGATATTTTAGATTTTATTCTCCTAAAGTACCTTTAATTTTGTAAATTCAATAAAAATAACTATATTATCTTGTTAACGCTATGAAAAACAGGTAAATATATATATTGAATAAATTCGATACCCAACTTAAGGAGAAAAGAGAAAAAAATATTTTTTAATGCAATTTTTCGTTTTTGAACATAAGAGCAGTAATATACATGTATGATATAGCGTTGGAAAGCTAAAGATTTTAGAAAAAATAATATCTCGTACACAAGCTTTTAAAAGTTAATAGAGAGTGATGAAATGAACATAAAACTAACTGATTATTTTAGATGATAATATAATAGATTTTTTAATGAAACACATGTTTCTATATAAATTCAATTTAATGAATTCCTTAATAGGAACACGTATTTTTATCTCTGACTGTTTTTGAAAATTGTTTCATTGATTTTAAAAATGGAGGTAAGTGAAAGTCGTGTGTTGCCCGCAACAGATTTTTTTTCTTAAATCTACAAAATTAAAGGTGGTTTACACGAACAAAATGTAAAATATCGGTATTTGAGCCCTGTCAGACTATTTCAATTAGAGTGAAACGTACATGATACATTAAAGTCCATTCAATTTCACATTGACATAGCGAGTTTAATCAAAATCGGTACAGCTCTTTACGAGAAAATTTAAAAAAATGTGCAGCATGTATGGTGTAAGGCGGATATTCTGGTTTGTGATGAAAAAGTTGCTGTAACATCTCAGGCATATAGGCATCTAAAATATAGAAGTTCAGTTTCGTTTTCGCGCTAGACTTACCACACACAGACCGTTTTGCGGCACATGGTCATTTTGACTCAGGAGACCCTAAAACGTGTATTTACTTTGAAAACTGGAATTTTAAAATTTTCAAGATCGCAATATCTTCCCTTACTGTATATTTCATATATAGGTAATTGAAAGTAAAAAAGGAGCGGTCAAGTATTATTTTATCTTTTAATTTTTAAATTTTAATTGATTACTAACCTACTTGATGGTTTATAACAGCGTAATTAAAAAAAAAAAATTAAGTCAGAATACTCCAACTTCATAAATATGCTATTATCGTAAAGAGTTAAAGAAGTTTCCATAAAAGGAGAGTTATAATATAAAACCTCCATTGTGCGTGACATAATACCCTGTATTATAGAAATTTTTCGAGATGAATAACACTTTCAACTTCTATATGTAATAATCAAGGTGACTTTAAGGGATGGAAGAGCTGCAAAGCTGGATAATCTCTACTACACATCATTATTTCTTGAACACGTATCATAGTTTACTTCAGAATAATACCTCAGGGAATAAAATATAAAATTATAATAAAATAATAATTATATTGAGTTAGAAGCTATCATATAAGCGTCTGGACGAAGTTATCATTAAAATAAGATCATTGACTATTTAGATTAAAACGACATTAATTTTGGATTTATATGTTGGTTTCTAATTTTAATGGCTTTTGAATCAAACAGTCGCGGGAACGAGACATATTCGTTCTAGTTTAAGAATGATCTTCTTTTTAAGTCAAATACCTTTAAAATGGTACAGCAACACAGGTTTTATAATCGTTTGTAACTAACGTATGAAAACGTCTTATACAGAAAATCAGCAAGAAAGGTTCACCTTACATCCTTAAGCAGTATTTTTCTTATGAATAAGTATGAGAGAAATAAATAAATTTATTTTTGAATATACGAGACATGTTTTTTAAGTAAGTACCGTTTTGCGATTCCGCCGCCGCAGCGCTACGGCAGGCGTTCCGCGCATGCGCGCTGGTTACCTACATCTCTTGTCTACGCACTGACGCCATTACAGTCGGATTCTTCATTGTATACGTTGTTTACTTAAATACGGGCTGTTATACGATTTCTTAGTGCTAAAGGCGTAAAACCGATCGATATTCATCGTGAGATCGATGAAGTTTACGGACAAAACATTATGAGTGATGGAATGGTAAGGAAATGGGTGAGAGCATTTAAAGATGGCCGCACCATTGTGCATGATGAAAAACGGAGTGGGCGTCGTTAATGAAGATTTGGTGCAGAAAGTGGACGAAAAGGTGAGAGAAAACAGACGCTTTACAATTTCATTACAATTGTCTGACTGCTTTCCTCAATATTCTTGTAGTGTTTTGTATCGCATTGTGACCAAGAACTTGAATTACCGGATAGTGTTCATGTTGGGTTGACAGATTTGCACAAAACCCAACATTTGGCAGTGCATTGACTTTCCTTGAGCGGTACCACAAAGAAGGTGAAGATTTTTTTTGACAAAATAGTTACTGGTGACAAAACATGGGTGGCCTACGTCACACCAGAATCAAAATAACAATCTATGGAATGGCGACATTCATCATCACCCAAAAGAGTGAAGTTTAAGTGAACAATTTCTGACCGGAAAATCATGTGCACAGTTTTTGGGGACAGAAAAGGAGTATAGCTAGTGGAGTTTCTGCCTCGTAATGAGACAATCAATGCAGCGTCTTATTGTGAGACATTGAAAAATCTGCAATCCAGAACAAAAGACGTGGCAAGTTGAGTAAGGGTATCGGTTTGCTGCATGACAATGCCTGTTCACATGTGGCTAATCGGACCAAAGATCTCATCAAATCATATAAACGGGAAACTCTAGATCATCCTCTATACAGCCCTGATCTGGCGCCCAGCGACCACCATTTGTTCCTGCACTTGAAGAAACACCTGGGCGGTCGGCGTCAAGACGATAACGAAGTCAAAACATTTGTGATGGAGTGGTTAACAAGTCAGGCGGCAGAATTTTTGAGGAGGGTATTCAAAAACTGGTGCCGCGTTAAGACAAGTGCCTCAAAATTCATGGAAATTATGTAGAAAAGTAGATTAAGGTACAGGCTTTCATGTAAAAATAAAATTTAATTTAATAAAATTTACGATATCTTTGCACGTCCTTTTTTAATCCCAAAACGGTACTTACTTAAAAAACATGCCTCGTATATATGACACGCTAATAAATCTATGAACCACTATTTTCGGTAGTTTGATATCTCAGCTGTTTTGTTTTATGGTATTCGTTCTTTTTACGATATATAGATGCGTTTTGTACTACAAACTCACATAAAATGAGATAGAATTCATATAATTTTATCTACAAGTTTCATTTTTATTTATAGCTATAAACTTGTTATATGAATAGAGGGAGAGAAGAAAAATCAATAAAATATAGATCTAAACAAAGCATTAAACTCTGTAAACGAAACGTACGAGTATAAATAAATAAATAAAATAATAGAAATAAACTGTGTAAAAAAATATTAGAAATTAAAAAAAATAACATTCAATTACATATTATTAAGAACAGTTGATATATCATCATTACAGTTATTACAGGTAAATAAAAGTATGTACCTACAAGTCACAAAAAAGCAAATAGTAAAACTTTTCGAAGAGAAATTACATTGCAATAGAGTATTTTAGAAATAATTTAATATATTTTAATTTGGTTAAATGGCACACATGAGTCTAGATTAAATATTTACATTTATTTTGTTATTTAACGAAAATTTATGTAACTGCGGCTAATCAGACGATGCTACAGTGGGAGTCCTAAATTTTACCTACGCAGGTTTTGTTAGGATCTTTAACGAGTACATGACATCGCACAGGCTCGGGACGAACTTTTTACCCTCCCTCCGAAGAACGGCATAACTAAGGATTTTTTACTCCCATTAAAACATCCGCAGGTTGGGGTTTGAACCCGTGAACTTTGGCATAGAAGGCTGTTATGCTAGCCACTCTGCTACAGGTGATCCCGAAGAAGAGTATTTACAGGTTGTCAGGTTGTAGAAAAGATATTTCTAAGACTTATCCATAACATCTTTTCGATAACTACCCAGGATCAAATTTCGATGACGACTTCGATGGCCTGTTCGGGTATTTCTCTACCATTCTCGGGCCTCTACATGGGTTATTTTTTAATACCGGGAACAAAAATATCCTTTCATAGTGTTTTTAAGTATTTTAAAAATTTGTAGTGTACCTTAATAGATATAAGTGTTTTATTTAACTCTTAGATAACTTTGTGAACACTTAGGTTACAAAAAGTTTTAATGGTGTGTTAATAATTGTGGAATAAATGCCTGATGCTTTAGTGTGTTCTAACGGAAACAAATACTTCGCATGATATTTCAAAACCTGATATTGGCAAAGTATCAGTATTATAAATGTATGATACTTACGATGGCAGGTACACATGCAGCCGTAAGCTCGATAGGCATACAGTTCTGTGTTTATGAAAAGCAGGAAAAATAAATAAATAAATTAATCATGAACGAATTACCGTATCCTGGCTGCAGAAACTTCAACTATAAATGACTTATATTTTTCTCTTCATTTAGTATGTTACAATCATACCAATCCAGCAAAAATTCTTTAATTATCTCAGTAAATTGACATCGGAAAAGGTTCTTGATTTCAATGTTTGATTATATAACGTCACTTTATGCTACTGTGGCTAATCGGACGATGCTACAGAGGGAGTCCTAAATTTTGCCTATCCAGGTTTAGTTAGGATAGGAATCTTTAACGAATACCAGATATTTTACAGGCTCGGGACCGTCTTTATACGTCACCTCCAAAGGACGGTATAACTAAGGATTTTTTACTCCCATTAAAATATCCTAGGGCCACCTTCAGGCTTGAACCAGCGACCTTTGGCATAGGAGGCTGTTTTGCTAGCTACTAAGTTATAGGTTAACCTATTGATTTCAATGACCACTCATTATATATTTTATTTTTGTTTTTTCTTTTGCGTTTTTCTCTCATAGACCATATGCGAATAATGTGATATTCTATCGTTTTCTAAGTCCTGAAAAGTACATATGCAATCTGCTAAATCATACATGTATAATTTGATAGTAAACTGATATCCTTAGATAAACTACAAAATTCTGCGTGATGGTCAACATTATGGTTATGTATACTGAAAATCTAGTGATATACATATAAATAGAAATTTTATTTGACCATTCCACGAATAGTTCCTTTTTATAACTGGGTTATGCTGCTATTAATACAGACTACCGTAGCTTTTATAGATCCAGCCATAAACTTTATTACAGTAATTCAAAGAGTATCAATAAAATTCAACGTTCTTGCAATAATTTCCGGATATTACTATCTTCATCAGGTTATCTATTTTCCTCTTTTATAATATTTATGAATACTGGATCCGATTCAGCGATTTTATTATGCTAAAGTCATATAATAAAAATTATTATATTATTGAATGACTAGTTTTGCTTTCAGTTCATCTTGATTATTTCAACAAAATGAAACATTTCGTTATGTTATTAATAGGAAATAGGGTGAATAAAACATTTTTAAGGATATAATTTAACGAAACGAAAGTCATAATTACAGTATGACGTTTTGAATATTTTCAGCTATTTTGAACATTTCCTCATTGATTTGTTTTCATTAACAAATAATGTTCCAACTACGAATGATATTTACATGCATAAAAATGACGAAATAGAGAATAAAGCAATGATAATGACTCTCTAATATTAATTAAAAATAATATAAATAATATAAAAATTGAGTTCTATCATAAACAGTTCCGACTTTGGACCTAGAAGAGAGTCTGTTGCCAAGTGTCTATCTCATCGCTCCAGCGTAAACATTGTCTTAGCGAACTCCGGTATAGAATGTGTAAAATGTCGGACCCGAATCGGTTTAAAATTTCCTAGTCGACGAAATTTGATCATTTACAAACAAAATAGATCATTAATAAATTTATTTAGAGATAATTTTTTCTTTCAATGCGAAGAATGAGGCGCTATTACACGAAAGACGATATATCGTCGTTAGCACTTTTGGTAAGTGTATCATTTGTAGTTTGGTTTTTATAAGCGTTTTTCCAAATCGTTGCATATTTGTCAAATTCGGCCGCACATCTTCGAATAGGCACTCGTTTTTCCTGGGCACTAAAAGGATTAAAATAACTTTTAGTATAGTTGTTTTCATAAAGTTAGAATCGGTCATAATTAATCCGAGAGATTTGAGGTGCGATCGGGTTTGAAACAGGGTGACGCCCTTTCACCTGTTTTGTTTAATATAGCCTTAGAATATGTTATAGAAAAGGTGATGTGTACCGAGAAAGGCTTAAATATGGGTGACAAGATTCCGGTTTTGGGGTATGCCGATGATTAGGTATTACTAGGTGAAGACATGGAAACTATACAACTAAATACAAGTGTGTTAATAAAAACCGGTAAACAAATAGGTCTCGAATTTAATACCGATAAGACGAAATATATGATTAGTTGCAGAAATGGTGGCGATCTTGATGATATTAATATTTCAGGTCATACTTTTGAACACGTAGAGAAATTCAAGTATTTAGGTTCTATGATAACAAGAAAAAATGAAATCCAGGAAGAAATAAAGTCCCGGTTAAAGGTGGGAAATGCGTGTTATTATTCAGTTGCTAAATTACTTAGCTCGCGGCTTCTGTCTAAAAACTTAAAGGTTAGAATTTATAAAACTATTATTCTTCCAACGGTTCTTTACGGATGCGAAACGTGGCCACTTACTTTGAAGGATGAACAACGGCTTAAGGTTTTCGAGAATAAGGTACTGCGTAAAATATTTGGTCCGGAGAGAGATGAGGCCACTGGGGAGTTTAGAAGGTTGCACAACGCGGAATTACGGAGTTTGTACCCTGTGAATATAATTGAGTTGATAGCATCGCGGAGACTCAAATGGGCGTGGAAAGTTGTTGGGCTTAGTGAGGAACGGATTCCGAGAAAGTTGGTATTCGCTGAACCGACCGGTAGGCGTCCGAAAGGTAGGCCGATTGCATTAAGGCTGATCTCGGGGGCTTGGGCTTGACCGGTGAACATTGGACGACTCTGTGCAGGCGAAGTTTGGTGGTATCGGCATCGAACCTTCGGGTTCGGTAAGCCTATTATTATTATTATTATAGTTGTTTTCATCATTAATGCTGTTCCTAACCAATATCTAATAGTATCTCATAAAATTAAATCCTAACAATTAGCTGATTTATAACTTTCACTTAACATTTAAAAAAAATTATGAATGACACATGTAAAGATATACGACTAAGGTAAACTAAGAATTAGTTAAATGTAATAAGTAACTGGAAAAACATGATGTCAAAGGACTACATAATAAGAGTTGAAGTTTCAAAGCTTTAAAAGAAAATGTAAAGTAAAGATTTTATTTTAAAAATCGGTTGACTAAGTCCTCAATCAGCTCTAGTCCCCTGGAGGCAGCGGTGGAATAAGCCTGAGAGGTTGTGTTGAAACAGCTGTTAGGTCTAAATCATGAGGTATTAAAAGGTGGCATTAAGTTGTAACTAATGCAAAGCAGTCGGGGCCAAAGCCTACTTAATAAGTCCACTTTATCACGAAAATGGCGGGAGTGCCTCGCCCGGAAGCAGTTAACCGTCCTTTTTGCCACTAATTCAAATTTAGCAATTTATAAACAGACCCCTTAAACCCCAATCTGGATATAGAAATTGATTATAATATATAAGAGTACATATGATATATAAAACGTAAATTATCATAACGAAAACTGGTTAAACGGAAGATTGCAATATGATATCAAATAATTAGTAGGTTTCTATGTCTTCTAAAAACAGTTTATTATTTCAATAAAATTTAAACGAGTCAGCGTTTCGGGGGATTTCCCCATAATCAGGACTCACTGAGTTGTATACAGATTTAAATATCCATTTTTTATTAAAAATGTTGTCCATAATTTATGTTAAAACTGTTTAAAAAAAAAATTAAAACCAAACAACAACCATCTAAACTCACATAAGATAAGGGGCCAAAGAATATGAGAGTTTAGATGGTTGTTGTTCCTTTTTGGAAATATTAAAAAAAAAAATAAAATAACATAAATTATTGACATTTTTAATAAAAAATGGATATTTTAATTTTTAAAACAACTCAGTGAGTCCTGATGATGGGGAAGGCCCCCGAAACGTTGATTCGTTTAAAGTTTATTTAAATAAACTGTTTTTGGAAGACATAGAAACCGAATAATTATTTGATGCTAAATTATCATGATTTGTTTATAAAAAAAAAAAAAAAAATTAATAACATGAAATTCGACATTATAAAATATTTAAATCTTTTTTTTTTTTTTTTTTTTTTTTTTTTTGTTCACCCCTACCTCGCCTTTGAAGGCTATACGGGGGTTTCTCAGACCAGGGAGTGAGGGCGGGGTATAAATGCCGAGATAAAAGTCCTCCCGGTACTGAGACTCGAACTCGTAATATTATGGTTTCCAATTTTTGGTTCTCTGTGGTTGCTAGGCAACGCTCGTCAACGTAACGCGCGCTAACCTACTCGGCTACCCCGTCCCCAAAAAATTGGTTTACCCAACAAGAAAATATTTAAATCTGGAAATTTAAATAATAACAATAAGAAACAAATAAATTTGGAAACAATATACTAAAGATATTGACTATAATCTTATATATTATATATATATATATATAGTTCTATAGTTCAGTGAAGCGATTGTAACTATTACCTGAGTGCTGCCATCTATAACAATAGAACCGGATTTTACCTTTTTCTATTTAGATTTAGTTCTTTATTGTGAATGCAGTAATATCAGGATTTTAGGTTTTAGCGAACACTTACTAAACTAATGAATAAGTTGTGATATATATTTTTCTATAATTTTGGTTTATTAAATTTTTAATATGAAATTAATTAATAATAATTTAAAAAAAAAATTTCTGAACAGTTATAAGTAAAATACATTGCAGTTAAGTTGTTCTTTAGATGGTAATATAATTTTTTCTGTGATCAAGGCATCGAAAAATCTTTTCTGAAATATGAGTAGTAATATTAACTAATATTATACCGTTGGAAAGTGCATGGTTTTAGAAAAGTTATTATGCAATAAAAGAAGTATTACAAGTTAAATACATAGAAAGGTGTTATGAGCCCGTAAACTAATTAACAAATGTTATTTGTAATGCTGTTATAAGGGAGATGTTTCCATCGTAAAGTATTGTAAGTTATATTCTTCCATACGTCACACAAGATTTTACAAAAAATAGTACTTACCCAATTGTACGTAATTTGTAATACTATATTGAGAGTTGTTAAATTTTCATAATCTGATATTGCTACTAATTAATTATACTTTTAGCATATTTCATGAAAACAGGTATTTCACTGTAAATTAAAATCGGATTCCCTTATAAACTAAATAAAACTTAAAATGTATTGAGAAAAAGTTCAATTGGAATTTAAAATAGTAATAAATCAAATCAAATAGGAAGCGTTTAACATAACAGATAAATAAAGTAAACCAATTTTGATTTGTTGACCAATTTATATTTCTAAATCTGCCAATGATTAAATATAGTAATATCGCTTCTGTTTGTAACACGTATTATAAGATAAATAAAATATCTGGAATATTATTTAAACTGAATTTACACAAGTATTCGTCAGATATATACGAGTATATTAATAAGCACTAGGTTGAAGTTGCATATTTTACCAAACCAATAATTTTTGAAACAATATAATTACTTGTGGTGCTGCTATTTTAGTACAGTAGCCTAGCATGACATAGGTACATTAAATATTAGAGAACGAATTTTCGTCAGAAATGAACAGATACTGTTTATTACATTTTCTCATATAGAGAACAAAATGTGAAAGAAATATAGCCATAAAAAATCCTGCATTTGAATTTTTTAAATCATTACCTTAACGTCAGTTAATATTTCCTAACCTGATATGTTCCATTTTGTATTTATACATGATGATTAACTTTAGTAGGACTTCTAAAAAAAATTGAATAATAGTAAAATATATATTTGTTCTCATAAAGTCTTCTTCATCATCATTCCAAAATGTTCATTTGGAAAATTCGTGAATACATTTTGCCACCACTAGTTAACGTTGGTTTTGGAGATTGACCTAATTTTTGTCATTTCAACAGGTTAAGTGAAATAAGTTAACTAAGACACTTTTCGAAATTAAATGTGTTTAAGCCTGAGAAGAAAAATGAAAATCGTTAGGGAAACAACTTTATACATTCGTTAAAAGCGTAATTAGAATTCCCGGTTAAGGCAAAAGGTACATTACCGCCTGGAATTTCTGCGAAGCTCTTACCAACCAATTAACAACTTTCGTTATGATTTTTTTTTTTCATTTTAATTATTTTTAACGTAGATTTTTTTTTCGCCTAAAAAGAAACCAAATAGAAACATTCTACAAAAATATTAAATATTCGTTATTAGTAAAAATGTATAAAATTCGTTATTAACAATTAACCTCTTTTAAAATTGAAACTAAATGCCCGAGAAGTAATACTTATAAATGATTCTAATTGATTAAGAGTGTTTCTACATCTAAAACGAAACGCACCGTACACAAAAGATGAATATTTAATAAATTTTGATTGTATAAATGGGCTGTAACGATTGAATATAAAGTTATTGTTAGTAAAAATTAAATGTTAACTTACACAAATTATAGCACTAGGGTTTCTATGCTTTTCAAATAAATAGATAATATTTCGCTAAGTTTGTATTTTCATTCACATTAATGATATGATAAAGTTATTCACGAATAAAGAGAAGCTTGGGCAGAATTTAAAATAATTTTTAAAACTTCGGTAAATTGTCCTGTCCAAACATCAGTGGTATTATTATTATGTTATTATAAACAAATCTTTTAGAATTCACCTCTGGGGTCCGCAGACGATGTCCAGGAGGTGCGCGAGAAGTCATTGGAAATTACTTTTGTATTTTAATAAAATAATTTTGAATTACCTTAACGTAAAATATTTGTAAAGTCTTGGCTTCTAATAAGAATCCCACGCTCTACACGGACGATATTAAAGTGGAAGCTCTAAATATGGCGTATCCAGCTTTAGAATTAGAATGGTGATCTTCAACGAGTACCTGACTTAGCTCTTGGATCTGGACCACTATTTTGCGTTCCCTCTGAAGGCCATAAAAAATTATTTTACATTCCTTTAAAAAAATCTAGGACCATTGTCAGGTTTAACATTAACGTTTAGTTACTCAATGTTTCGCGGATTGAAGTAAACTCCTAGCGAATGGTTCTTTTTTCTTCATTTCCATTTCCCCTACTAGGCCATTGCTAGAATATGGAGTTTCGGTAGAGGTATTTCGTACGCAATGTACGTGATCCGGTGTAATAAAAAAAAAATGTAAATACATATCTAATATTTAGGATTTGTTATACTTGCCATTAAAATGGTTGTATGAAGGGGTCCGCGAAAATATTTTGTTGGTAACCACTGCTATAGAACATTAAAGTTTAATAGAACAATTCAATATATCTCTAGTTCATTTAAGTTAATTTTACTTTTTTTATATACCACTCCTTTAGGCAGCGTCTTAAGAGTCAACTCTGAGGAAGGCCCACATTGTAGGCCGAAACGTCGGCACATAATTAAAATAGCACTTATTTTAAATGTGTGTTTCTAATTTATGACCGCACCCCCAACCATCTTCCTCATCTACTTTTTTTATTGGTTGGTGTGACAGGCCTAGGGTCGTGCATTATGGTTTCCTAAGATTCTTCAGCAGGATTCTCGATAATTTATATAGTTGAGTCTTCACTACCTAAGCATATTTTTTTGATTGGCCACCAGTTGGCTTCCGGGTCCCACATACCCAGGGTAGGTTGTGAGTAAATCCCCATTTAATTATATCATTGAAAAAGTCATCCTGGGCCTGGGATCGAACTCACAAATTTTGGCGTGGTAGGCTAGCGCGAAAGCCGCACAGCCACAGGCTCCCCAGTTCAATGATATTATACTTGAAAAATGTAAGAAAGTACACTTTAAAATTTTTCGAAATATCCAGTTTTAATTCGAAAAACTCACCGTTTTAGGCTACCTTAGCATTGACTACACAAACCTTCCCCTTAACTACGAAAGGCTCATCTACATGACTAATGTAAGGCCAATCTGGACTTGCGGAGTAGAGTATGGGGAGGGAAATAGAGGGGGGTTCTATTACTATGGGGCTCTAATGAACCATAAAATTCTTTCCGCATCCAATCCTTACAATCGAAAATCCTTCGTAAAATCTTCTCATTTATTTGTCCCTAATAAACTCATTCATAAAGACCTTAATGTTCCCTGTGTTATTGATTGGTCCCGTACCAGGTATCAATCCTTTCATGCCAAACTCCATTCTCAGTCTAAACCACTAGCTTCAATCCTTTCTTCCTCTTCAATTCCTGATATTACTCCGAAGCGCCTGAAAAGGAGATGGCCCCGGGATCTTCTAGTTCAGAATATTTTTTTATTTATTGAGATTTACAACTGTATTAGTAAATTAGCTGTCAGATAATATACATGAAAAATACATGAAGAGAAAATGCCTGTTAGCCAGAATATTTTTAGAGTCCTTCCTATGGGAAGTCTCTCTACATGTCTTGTTCATGTCCATTCTCTTTTAGCCTATTCATTGTATAATTAACATCACATTTACTTGATGTATTATTTTTTAATAAAGTTGTAAATATCAATAAAAAAATAAAAAAATTGAAAACAATCAATTTCCCAACATTAAGCGACAGGCCCATTACTTTCTATCCCATCTATATTTCCGTTTTTCTCGACTTATATCTTGTCTTCATCGTATTTTTTATCCCTTGAGCTTCTAGTCAACTATGTTTTTGATTTTAGGATCCGAAGCAGACAAGAGCAAACAGAGAAAGAGAGAGAAATTCCACTTATCCCTGGTGAAATGACTACCCCAATCTTTCCCTTATCTGAATGTATATTGTTTCAGCCTTTCCTCCCTTCATACCTGACCAAGCAGAGATGGGAAATTTCGCATGTAAATGTTACCTTTCGTATGAATGTCAAAATATAAATGTATACAAATGTTTTTCTTCCCTTCCGGGTTTCCTTCTTTTACACATTTCTGTGAAAGGGAATATGTGAAGCAGAGCAAGAATAGGTTTGTGCATAATATCAGATTTACTTTATTCATTTTCTAAACAATATGATGAATCGAGTCATTTTATATATGAGGGCAAGACTATAAAAAGTAATATCTGCAACGATATACTTATATCTATATTAATTTTAGAATTCATAAGAGTTGTTAAGAACGTTCCCCTGCTTCTCTTGACAACGTTTAGGACTATAACTAAAGCTATATGTTAAGTAAGGAATACTAGTCAAAGTAGATTTTTTTATGCCAACAATTGGTCTCATGAAGCGAATTGATAACGTATTAAACCTACTAACTATAATCCATGGCCGCAAGTAGTCAGAAAAAGTCACTTATAGAAATTAATTTCAAAATATTCATTCGCAAGTCCATTTTTGTTCGAAAGTTGCAAAGAAAGAAATTATTTTTACATATTAATCAAGCATGATTTTCTTCCATCATATCTTTATTATTATAATTAACTATACAACTCGTCAATATTCATCGACGATTCGGGGCTTTGTCCCCAAAATCAAGAACGAAAAACGTCGAAGAATATTGACGAGTTATATAAATAGTTAATTATAATAATAAAGACATGATGGAAGAAAATTATGTTTGATTAATATGTGAAAATAAGAATAACTTCCACAAGTCAAACTAATCATAAAAACTATAAAGAAATTATGCTTAAAAGAAGATGGTCCTGAGGGCTATCGGTTTAACTCGGTATTTTTAGAGCTGCCAATGGACAGTGCCCCTACATTTGTAGCATGATTTAGTTTAAAATTTTCTCAAATTTACTAGATGTATTCCATTGTTCACGCAAGATGTTTTGGCATGATAAGGTTTTTCATGGCTGTTTCATTGAAAATAAAAAACTATAATTTTTACAAAATTTATCATAAGATCATTTTATTGTATAAATCTTTATTTTTTATTTGGTTTAAAAATAATATTTGTAAATATAACAAGTAGTATAAATATAATTAACCTCGCGCGGATCTCATTACCGCGTATGGGGAGCGTCCCACGGGTGGCGGATGTGGGAATGGTCGGTGGAATTTCCTCGGAAGCTCCTCCCGGCTAAGTCCGATGGACTCGCTGACCAACAATGAGAGCGCCCCCCAGGCTTGCTGGAGGGTGTGACGTAGGTTCGAACGCCCTACTCACATTTTTAGTTCACAAAATATCACCAAAAGTCATGGATTCCTCTGAGGTAAAACGCTCATTATCCGGAGGTAAACTAGTCCCCCGTTCGGGTCTCCGGGTGGGGACTGCTTCAGGGGAATCATGGCGCAAGATGAAAATTAGAGATCTAACAACAGGGACGTGGAACGTTAGAAGTTTAAATACGGCAGGTGGGTTAAAGTCGGTCGCGAATGAAGTTAAGGGGTACCATTTAGATATCGTTGCATTACAAGAGGTTCGCTGGCCAGGGGAAGGTTCGTTAACAGAAGGAAAGTATACTATTTGGTACGGGGGGAGCGTTAATTATTGTCTAGGTACCGGGTTTCTGATTAGGAATAGATTTCTTTCCGCATTACGGGACGTACAGTTCTTTAGTGAAAGAATATCGGTTGCTATATTTCAAGGGCGTTGGTTTAAAATCGCGTTTATAAACATTCATTCTCCCACCGAAGACAGTGACGATGAAGTAAAATGCGAATTTTATGATAAACTAGAGTCGGTTTACGATAAGTTACCGCGAAATTACATTAAGATAATACTAGGCGACGCGAACGCAAAGGTTGGAAGGGAAGAAGTATATCGTCCTACAATCGGTAAAGAAAGTTTGCACGAATATAGTAATGATAATGGGACCCGACTAATAAACTTTGCCATTTCGAAAAACCTAGTAATCAAAAGCACTACATTTAAACGTAAGGATATTCATAAGTATACGTGGACATCACCGGATGGACAAACGCGGAATCAAATCGATCATGTTTTAATACAAAACAGATGGCAAAGTAGCATAATTAACGTGAGATCGTATCGAGGTGCAGAATGCGGTTCTGATCATGAATTAGTAATCGCGAAACTTCGACAAAAACTAAATACAAAAAAGAGAACACCGAACTATATTCGTCCCGAGAATTTTGATTTAGTTAAATTGAACAACCTCGAAATTAGAAAACAATTCGCGATAGAAGTAAAAAATCGGTTCGAAGCTTTGGAATCTTCAGACGAGGAACACAAAGATGTAAACAAACTATGGGAAGGGATCAGGGATAATATTAAAGAGGTCGGTAATTTATGTCTTGGAAAAATCGAAAATAAAAAGAACAAACCTTGGTTCGACAGGGATTGTCAAAATATATGCGAAAAAAGAAAAACTGCTAAACTGAATTCCTTAAATAATCCAAGCGATAATAATGTGGCTTACTTTCGGTTAGTAAAAAACGAAACTTCAAAACTCTTAAAAAATAAGAAAAGAGACTATCTTAAAGGCAAAATAATAGAAATAGAAAAACACAGAAACGAAAATAACGTAAGAGAGATGTACAAAGGTATAAACAAATCGCGTAAAAGATTTGAACCTCTATTGAATGCGGTTAAAGATGCAAATAACAATATAATTGCGGATCCTTCTGAGATATTAAATAAATTTAAACAACACTTTGACGGCATCTTAAATACGGAAAATAATAATCAATCTCCTCTCTCTGAATATCAGAGCGCTGAACCATGGATAGACGCACCGAGTAAAGAGGAAGTCGAAATGGCGATAGGAAAATTAAAACGTTATAAGGCCGCAGGAAATGATAATATCACGAGTGAATTAATCAAGGCGTGTGGAGAAGCGGGCGTTTCCAAAATACATTTTTTAGTTAAAAAGATCTGGGAAACTGAAAAAAATCCCGAAGAATGGAAAGAATCAATACTTATTCCGATTCACAAAAAAGGACCGAGGTCGGATTGTAACAACTATCGTGGGATCTCTCTTCTCCCAGTATGCTATAAAATATTCTCGTCAATTCTAACTAGTCGAATAACGGAATACGCTGAGGAAATTATCGGAGATTACCAATGTGGTTTTAGGCGGAATCGCTCGACTATTGACCAAATATTTTCCTTACGTCAAATATTAGAGAAAAAATTGGAATACAACGGTGTAGTCCATCAACTTTATATCGATTTTAAAAAGGCTTATGATTCAATAGACGTCAGAAGCTATATAACATCATGATTGAACAGGGAATACCTAGAAAGTTAGTAAACCTAGTAGAGATGTGTTTGTCGGAAACATTCCATAAAGTTAGAATCGGTCATAATTACTCCGAGAGATTTGAGGTGCGATCGGGTTTGAAACAGGGTGACTCCCTTTCACCTGTGTTATTTAATATAGCTTTAGAATATGTCATAGAAAAGGTGATGTGTACCGAGAAAGGCTTAAATATGGGTGACAAGATTCCGGTTTTGGGGTATGCCGATGATCTGGTACTGCTAGGTGAAGACACGGAAACCATACAACTAAATACAAGTGTGTTAATAAAAACCGGTAAAGAAATAGGACTCGAATTAAATACCGATAAGACGAAGTATATGATCAGGAGCAGAAACGGTGTCGATCTTGGTGATATTGATGTATCAGGTCATACTTTGGAACACGTAGAGAAATTCAAGTATTTAGGTTCAATTATAACTAGAAAAAATGAAATACAGGAAGAAATAAAGTCCCGGTTAAAGGTGGGAAATGCGTGTTATTATTCAGTTGCTAAGTTACTTAGTTCGCGGCTTCTATCTAAAAACTTAAAGATTAGAATTTATAATACTATTATTCTTCCAACGGTTCTTTACGGATGTGAAACGTGGCCGCTTACTTTAAAGGATGAACAGCGGCTTAAGGTTTTCGAAAATAAGGTTTTGCGTAAAATATTTGGTCCAAAGAGAGATGAGGCCACTGGGGAGTTTAGAAGGTTGCATAGCGCGGAATTGCGGAGTTTGTACCCTGTGAATATAATTGAGTTGATAGCATCGCGGAGACTCAAATGGGCGCGTAAAGTTGTTGGGCTTAGTGAGGAACGGATTCCGAGAAAGTTGGTATTCGCTGAACCGACTGGTAGGCGTCCGAAAGGTGGGCCGAAGCGTCGATGGGAGGATTGCATTAGGGCTGATCTCGGGGGCTTGGGCTTGACCGGTGAACATTGGACGAGTCTATGCAGGCGAAGTTTGGTGGTATCGGCATCGAACCTTCGGGTTCGGTAAGCCTATTATTATTATTATAAATATAATTAAAAATTTTTGCCAAGAAAGTGAAGAATAATAGAAGAGAAAGAAAAAAAAAAAAAAAGACGATCGTACTTCAATTGTTTTATTACTGCCTCGTGGCGAGTCGAATCTTAATGGAGCGTCTGAACGATGAAGATGTGAGCCTAAGTCTCCTCTCATACTCCGTACGTTTGCAAACGTATTTCTTCATCTTCTCATCGCTCCCCTTGGAACACGGAAGAGCCGCCCTGCGGTCATTTTCTTCAACACTCAAGAGGACTTCGTTCAAGCCGCCCTGCGGTAATTTTCTTCAATACTCAAGACAATTTCGTTCAAGCCGCCCTGCGGTCATTTTCTTCAACACTCAACTGGACATCTTTACGTGAATATAACCTATCTATATCCATTATTGGAACATTTAATTTTTTTAATTATCATTCTTAAATCTGTTTAATTTTGAGACCTATATTTTTTACATCTTTAACCATTTAATTAAGTTAAGTTTGTTTCTCAAATGCCTTCAATATTTTTATTATGTTTATTTTGTTTCCTATATTTTCTTATAGCTGTTTAAGTATAATTAATTTAATTGGTTTCTTATCTTTTTTCATATCAATTTGTTAGGTTAATTTTGTTTCTTATCACGTTTATATGTATTTTAGTCTATTAAATGTATTGTGATTCGTCGTTTGCTTCCATTATTTTTAATTTTTAAATCTATACAGTCCACTTATTTTTTTAATCGAACCACCTTTACAATTTGAGTTATCACTTGAAAGTACTGTTCTTTCACGGATAGCTCAGCGTATACACCATAATTCAGTAGTAAATTTTAATAAGCACATTTACATTTTTTTATGTTAAAAAAAAGTGCATTGATTAATTTGGTTAGATTATTTTTAGGGGTTTTCCTTACCCCTAAAAATTGTCTAATATAAAGAAATAAAATGGAATAAATAATGCAGCATATTTAACAAGAGTAATAAATGTTTAATTTTTTTTATTTGAGATTCGCCTCTACCCTACAGGGTCATTGTCGTCATCATAAATGCATTATATTCTGTTGTACTATCCTACAATCTTTAGGTACGGATATCTGTTTCTATAAAATAATAGTACGGATATCTGTTTCTCTTCGTCGCAGAGTGTGTATGCAGGGTGAGTGGCAGACCAATATATTTTCTCAAAATCTCATATTTCTTGCATTCTATCAGCAAACGTTTAACTGTTTAATGGACGTTGTCGCATTTTGTGCAAGTAGGAGCTCCTAGCCGTTTTCGGAGGTATCCATGGGTAAATTTGCTATCGCCAATTCTTAATCTACACAGTATTATTTCTTCCCTCCTAGAATCTCGAACTAGTTTTCCATTTGTTACAATTAGATTTAACTCTCAAAGCTTTGTTTATCCTCTTCTCTACTTTTCCCTCCAATCCGATAGCAATATTTTTTTATTAGTGAAGCATCTAATCTTCTACTGTTACTTCACTAATTTGAATAATACTATTTTCTTTTCCTATTCTGGCCGTATTGGCAGCCTTGTCAGCCTTTTCATTGCCCGGAATTCCTTGATGAGAAGGTACCCATAGCAAAATCGTCAAATCTACACTTGTTTTTAGTCGATTTTGTACATTTTAGTCCACATATTGCAGCAGGGTATTTAAATGCGTGACAATGGTAAATAATAGCCATAATATTAATAGATATATTTAATTTTTAGGCAGATGACACTTTTGTGTTATTCGTCCATAATGATACAACCACTGCACCCCAAACCCTCCAGTCCCAGATCACAGCCATTGAGGAATTGTGTCAGGATTAAAATAAATCCTAAAAAATCCCACCAAATTACTTTTACCCTTCGTCACAAACCGATGACTTTCTGCCCCACTGTATTCTCTATTAATACTCCACTCATACCTGTTGAACAAATCCGATACCTAGGACTCCATCTTGACAAACGTCTTACATGGAATCCTCATACGAGACTTAAACGACAAGAAACTGCCCGTAGATACTGATTACTACAACACTTACTCGACAAACATTCAAAACTTCCAATTTATTAAAAAAACCTCATTTACGTTACCATCATCAGACCCATCTGGACATATGGAATCGATCTTTGGGGCTCTACTAAACCACTTAATTCCTCTCGTATTCAATCCTTACAATCCAAAATCCTTCGCAAAATCCTAAATGTTCCTTATTTCGTTACGAAAAAAATCACCCATAATGACCCTAAAAATCTCATTTGACGAAGAACTATCCCACAACAGATATGTTTTTCCCGACCCACACTAATCCTCTTGTACGCAACTTATCATTCCCATCTATTCCGGACAACTCTCCGAAGCGATTGAAAAGACGATGGCCACGAGACCTACTAAATTAAATGGACATTGAAGTGCTACCTCTGGGTAGTTTCTTCACAAGAAATTTTATAATTGTAATTAGCCCATTTACTTATTGTGTTTATTTTGATTAGAGTTGTAAATATCAATAAAATGTAAAAAAAATAATAATAATAATAATTATGACCTATATCTCAAATATGGAAGTTTTAAATAAGTTATTCTGAAGATAAGATGATAAGACCTCGAAATGTAAATTATGTAAAATTGATGTGAGATTAAATATATTAATGTAGAAGAGAGTTTCCTAATTGGAATATAATAATAAATTGATACTCTTCGTTGAAAGTGATTCGATATTAAATTACACTTTCATGTTTTCACTGTGTTTCTGAATACTGAAAACTGAGATAATGACGATTACTTTTATTCAAGTATTGTCATTAACCAAAGAGATATCTGAATGAAGAAGAAGCAGCTAATAATAAATCTAAAATCTTCCCAAAACACGTTTAAATTTTCTCTGTATATTTTTTGTTTTGAAAAATAATTGAATAGAAATATATTTAAAAAATACAAAAAACTATAAATAAATAAAAAAATAATAATATCCTTGTCTACATTCATCCCTAATATACAATATTTACATATAGTCATTGGAAACTCCGAAACCAAACTCGTTACTTACAGATCAATGTCGAGGCATAATCCTAGGAGAACCCAAAGCCTCTCTTGCATTCGCGTCACTGGACTTGTTCTATGTTCGGTAAATCGAAAATTGTAATAACGAACACAAGAAACAGCGTTCCACGAAATTCGCTATATGGGGAGAAGTTGATCATAAAATTAATCTTAGTAAAAGTTGATTTGGTCATTGGAAAGTTCACAAATGAACATAAAAAGTTCTTTTACTGTGCGACGAAGTTAAATTATTCTTTAGGGAAGCCTAATTGTTAGGACACCGATACCTCAAGCGCTGAAAAGATTTTTTTTTTATTTATTTTTTTTAACACAATGAAACAAGTTTGTGATTTAACCAGAAAGAAGTGATCCTCCAGGAAAAGATTAACTAAGAAGATGAGTGGCTAAATCAATCATTGTCTGTCTTCGAAGGGTTTGGCACTTTTTCAATATTCATCATATCCTTCAATGTTAAACTATTTAAAGAATTTACATAATAAAAAGGACGGCAAGGTAATATATTATCTCACCGGAGGCCCTAGGCACGGAAAATCTAATTTTCAGCGCCTTTCTCGAAAGATTACTGAGCTGTCAAAGTCGAGTTAGGTAAGCCTTCTATAAAATGAAATTGATTATTGATTCGCCCACAACTATCGGCTTCAGCCACTCAGGTTACCAATATATAATGGATGCGTTTCTTTTTTTTTACTTTTTACAATCAGCATTTTTTTTATTATGGCTATCACAAGTTTAAAATATAATTAATTTCATTCATATCTGTCTGAAGAACTTTCCATAACAAAAATATTATGTAATTTATTTTGAGGAATGAATTTAAATATTCATAAGATTTGAAAATCAACAAGAATTGAACTCAAAGAAGACGAAAAAAAATATATATATCTCTAAGATTCATTACTAAAACAGAATGAGGTGCTATCAGCACAGCTGAGGAAATTTTAAAAAAAATAAGAGAAGTATTTTAATTCATTAGTAACATTTATAAATTGCTTAATATTTATCAATTTAGTATTTCCGAGATATAAAACAGAAAAAAATAATACAACATTTTTTTCAAATAATATTATTTTAGTCCAATAAATAGTCTTCGATGCCACCGGTTTAGAGTACAAAATTATAGTCCAAAAATGGCCGATTTACCACCTTCACGATTCGAACAGGGTAGAGCATTCATTAATACCGGGATTGACTTTGCGGGCCCCTTCCCCATTAAAGAGTCGAAACGTTGAAAGGCAAATGTGGAAAAAGCTTATGTCTGCTTATTTGTTTGCATGAGCACAAAGGCAGTCCATCTCGAAGTGGTTTCTCAACTTTCCACCGAAATGTTTCTAGCAGCACTTGAACGATTTATTTCACGAAGAGGACTACCCAGCCAAATCTTTTCGGACTGCGGTACTAATTTTGTCGGCGCAAACCGACACTTGAAAGAACTGTTGGCATGGTTCAACGATAAGCGTACCAAAGATGCTTTGGATTACCACCTCCTCAACCGAGGAATTCAGTGGTGCTTTAACCCTCCTAATGCACCACATTTTGGGGGTATCTGGGAAGCCGGTGTGAAATCATTCAAGTACCATTTCAATCGAGTTGTGGGCACATACTTGTTAACATTTGAAGAACTGAGCACTCTTGTGGTTAAGATTGAGGCAGTCCTCAACACTCGACTGTTGTATCCCATTTCATCCTCTCCTATTGAATATGACGTGCTTACACCAGGCCATTTCCTAATAGGTGCACCCTTGTTGTCACTGCCTACCCATGACTTGACAGACGTACCTGAAAATAGACTATCCAGGTGGCAAATTGTACAATGTTGCATTCAAAACGTCTGGAAAAGATGGCGTTATGACTATTTAAATAGTTTGCAGCAACGGACAAAATGGACTTTGACCAAACCAAACTTGAATATTGGAACCCTAGTTTTACTAAAAGAACCGAACGCACCGGTGCAAAATTGGCCTACCGGTAGAATAATGGAAGTATACCCCGGAAAAGATGGAACAGTTAGAGTTGTAAAAGTTAAAACTCCAAAAGGAGAGTACATCCGGCCTGTTTCCAAATTGGCACCACTGCTACCACAAACATAAGCTAACTAATGTAGTTAGTGTCACCACCAATATGTTCATGTAAACCTTGGAAATTTTCAACGAAAATTTGGTGGACGGTATGTTCAAGCCATATGTTACGGCCTGATAAGGTTTTTATAGTTTTTCAATCGAAAAATGATAAGTTCATAATTTTTATAATATTTATAATAAGATCATTTTTTTTGTTAAAATCTTTATTTTTTAATTTATTTTTAAAATAGTTATTTTAAATATAATTAAAAGTTTTTAAACGAGAGCAGTAGAAGAGAAAGACAGAAGACGATCGTACTTCAATTGTTTTTTGACTGCCTCGTGCCAGTCGAGTCTTAAGCTAGCGTCTGAGCGGTGAAGATGTGCCGTATATAGACTCAAGATTCCTCTCAACGTTTGAACGTTTGGAAACGAATTTCTTCATCTTCTCATCGTTCCCCTTGGAACTTGAAAGAGCCGCCTTGCGGTTATTTTTAACACCCAAGAGAACTTCGTCCAAGCCGCCCTGCGGTAATTTTCTTCAATACTCAAGACGACTTCGTTCAAGCCGCCTTGCGGTCGTTTTCTTCAACACTCAACTGGACATCTTTACGTGAATATAACCTATCTTTATCCATTAATGGAACATTTAATTTCTTAATTCTTATTCAAGAAACTGTTTAATTTGATAACTTTTTTTTTTTTACATCTTTGAGCATTAATTAAGTTAAGTTTGTTTCTTCTATTTTTACAATATTTTAATTAGGTTTATTTTGTTTCCTACATTTTCTTACAGCTGTTTAATTATAATTAGGCTAATTTTTCTTATATAAATTTATTAGGTTAATTTGTTTCTTATCATCCTTATATGTATTTCAGTGTATTAAATGTATTGTGATTCGTCGTTTGCTTTCATTATTTTAAATCTATACAGTCCACTTATTTATTTCAATAGAACCACCCTCAATTTTGAGTTGTCACTTGGAAGTACTATTCTTTCACGGATAGCCCAGCGTATACACCTATACTCTTTTCAATTCACTGCAACTTTCCAAAGGTACATGGAATCGCTTTCAGTCAAATATAAAACTTTTAAATTATTTGTTGTAAACTTGTTGATATATCAGAAAAAAAAAAGACAATGTTTTACTTTCACTTACCTTTATTCGAAATATGGAAATTAATTAATGGAAAATATGGATCGTGAAAATTTTGGAATTCTAATTTTTACTGGAAATACATGTTTCAAGGTCTCCAGAATCCAAATGAATAAGTCCCGCAAAAAGGTGAGTCTAGTACGATAATTTGTATAAAAAATGAAAATTCATTTTTTAGATGAGTATATGTTCAGGATGTTACGAGCAACTTTTCCATAAAAGTAGGCAAACCAGAGGACCACATTATATAATATTACATTTTTCACCTTTTTTACTATTTTATCAAAAACAACTTCAACGATTTTGATTAAACTCGCTATATCGATGTAGGTTTCATTTTGATTGAAATATTGTGACTGGCCTTAAAATGCCGATTTTTTTACTTTTCTTCTTCTGAAGTACCTTTGTACACGAGTAGATTCTATAAAGTTAACCATATTATTTTATGAGCATTGATAAAAAATGACTAAAAATATAAGTTGAAGAAATTTAATAACCAAATAGAGGAGAAAAGTGAAAAACAATTTTTTTCCGAACATAAGAAAAGTAAAATAGATGTATTATATACTGCAGGAACTGCTAATGATTTCAGAGGGTAAAATATTACCTTATATACAATGCTGTGAAAAGTAATGTTAATTGACGAATAATGCATGAAACCTAAGTGATTAGTACACATAATTTTACATTGTTATGTTATTTAATCTAAAACATATCTTTCCAACGAAACTGAATATGGGTCTTTAAACTTTTCTACTTTTACTTACCTATATTTTATCTTGTAACTATATTTATTAGTTCTTAAATCGATTTAGAACAATGAGGTAAGAAAAAGGCGCGTGTTGCCCGCACGAGATTTTTTACTAGAAAACTGTTAATCCCACCAGATAACCTTTACCCTTGGTCGTAACCAATGACTTCACGTATCCCTACAGTCGTAACCTACAGTATCCCTTAATGACACTCCACTAGCCCTGTTGAACAGATTCGATACCTAGGACTCCACCTTGACAAACGCCTAACTTGGGATCCGCAAACAAGACTGAAACCACAAGAAACTGTCCGACGTTTCGACTACTTCAACACTTACTGGACAAACGCCCCAACCTTTCACTTAATTACAAAAGACTTATTTATCTGACTATCATAAGACCGGTATGGACGTACGGAGTAGAGCTATGGGGCTCTACTAAACCATCGAATTCCTCTCGTATCCAAAATCCTTCGGAAAATCCTCAATGCTCCTAATTTTGTCACAAATAAACTAATCCATAAAGACCTTAAAAATTTATATGTTTCTGACCTAGCCCGAACCAGGTACCATTCCTTCAATGACAAACTCCATTTCCACTACAATCCATTAGTTCCAATCCTTGCTTCCTCTTCGAACCCTGATACTCCTCCGAGGCGTCTGAAAAAATGGATGCGGTCTCATAGCATTATCACTATTGCTCATTTTGGAACAAATGGTAATATATCTCAATAAAAAATTGTTCCAAAGCAATAATTATAATGAATGTTTAGGTATTAATATATTTCTATCTAATTAAGTAATTAAAGCAATAAAATTAAATTAAAACTAAATTTAAGCCATAAATATGAACAAGTATGAAGGAGTTATCAGTTTCAAGATAGAATGGTAACACTAGCACCCATCATTGTCTACAGAACATTTCTCAAGTACCTTAAGTATATAAACTTTTTAGGAATAACCTGAAATATTGTGGTAAGTTTATTTAAGAAAACAGGTAAAGAAAGGAGAGTTTAATCAAACTGAAAGCCAGACTGAAAGCTTACTGAGGTAGGTCATAGCACCTGTTGCATGAACATCAACCTTAATTCAACAACTTTACGAGGATGAGGCGTGAAAATCGAGATATCACCGCTCCTTTGATTAATGATAGTAAGTCATTCATAAATAATCCTAGTAGAGGACTGATTATATGGAAGGTGAGTGAAAAGTTTAACCACTGGTTACTATTTACTTTAATGATTTTTATATCTTAATGAAATCGTTTTTTTGAAATGTAAATATTATTAAACTATTGATTATATAATAGCACATTATGCTTTTTAATTTTATGTAACCATATTAAGTTTCCATTATTCTTCACAAAATGTATTATCAATTAACCTACGAGGAAATGTAAGGAGTGAAGCGTACCAATTGAAGCAAATTCAAACCTTTCTAAGAAAGTTATATGCAGCTAAGGTAAGTATATTAATAAAATTTGGAGCTTTGATTCTTATAAAGTCATTAGGAAATAAAAGTTTTGGAAAGCAGTGTTCAAGGCCTATTGTCTCACTACTGATTGTGGCAACAAGAAACAAGCTGTGCTAGTGGAATCAGCACCTTCAAAGCCTTGGTTCTATTAAGAATTTTCAAATGTTAATATTTATATATGTTTTATAGTTATTTAATTGACTTGTTCATCATTCATCTAAATGAAGCCAGACAAACTTGTAATTTTATATTAATTTTTACTTTCACTTACCTATATATGAAATATATAGTAAGGGAAGGTATTGCGATCGTGAAAATTTTCGAATTCCAGTTTTCAACGGACGTTTTAGGATCGCCTGAGTCTAAATAACCAAGTCCCGCAAAAAGGTCTGTGTGAGGTAACTCTAGCGCAAAAACGAAAAGTCGTACGGAACTGAAATTTCATATTTAAGACTACTACAAGCCCGAGATGTTACAGCAACTTTTGCACTAAAACCGGCTGACCAGAAGTTCTGCTTTATCCCATGCATTTAGCACCTTTTTACGATTTTCTCAAAAAACGGCTCTAACGATTTTGATTAAACTAGCTATATCGATGTGAAATTTAATGGGCTTTAATATCATGTAAGTTTCATTATGATTGAAATAGTTTGATGGGGCTTAAATGCAGATATTTTAAATTTTCTTGTCTCTAAAGTACTTTTAATTTTGTATATTCTATAAAAATAGCCATCTCATCTTATTACCATTGATAAAAAACAGGTAAATATATAAGTTGAACGAATTCGATATCAAACTAAAGGAGAAAACTGAATAAAATATTTTTGAACTTAATTTTTGGCTTTCCAATTTTAGTATATGTACCGCCGAAGTTATTGTCATCATATACCTCGATGCGTGAAATGCGGTGAACAGCACAAGTCTGTGGAGTGTACAAAACCAAAATCAACACCAGCTGTATGTGCTCATTGCCTGAAGGACCACCCGGCCAACTATAAAGGATGCCAAATCTATAAGGAGCTGAGGACCAGGTTTCAAAAACCTCAAGTACTGGATGAAACAGCAAGACAAGTAAGAAACAGAAGAGAACCCTCAAAACTTATTGATGCCAATTTATCATTTGCCCACTTACTTGGAGGTGGGAATCAAAGTACTGAAGCCGTGGCCCTGCCGGAACTACAAAATGTACCTCAATCCATTCCACATATACCTCTTTCTCAAAATGTAACCAATCCTAAGAATCCTAATCCACCACAAATCTCTCATATTCCTCCTCCTTCAAACGCCACAGACCTTACCAGTTTGATGACATCCTTTATTTCCGAAATTAAATCCCTTGTTATGCCCCTAATATCACTCCTTACGAATCTCGTAACAAATCTCATTCCTGCCTTAAAAAAACCATAAATGACCTCACCTAATTCCTTATCCCTTCTCCTTTGGAATGCGAATGGTGTTAGAACTCACACTGACGAACTTACAGCCGTACTGCAGGACAAAAACATTGATGTTGCACTCATTACTGAAACTAGACTAACCACTAAACAGTACTTTAAAATACCAGGATACACGACATACCGGACAGACCATCCAGACGGCAAAGCCCATGCCGGTACTGCTGTCATAGTCCGCCGATCCCTCACCCATCACTTACACCCAATTTCCGCCCACGATTACCTACAAGCAACTTCCATCGTTATCAAAACCTTTTCCTTTCCGCTTATCATCGCATCAGCATACTGCCCTCCTAAACATCCCATTTCCTCTGCCCAATTTGGATCCTTCCTCAACTCCTTGGGTAATCACTTCATTTTGGGTGCAGACTTAAACGCTAAGAACCAACAGTGGGGTTCTAGAACCACCAATTCTCGTGGACGGACATTGCAGTCTGCACTCAACTCCCGACGCTTTCATCTGCTACCTCCCGATTCTCCTACCTACTGGCCAACAGATCCTAACCGTAATCCTGACATCCTCGACTTTTTCATCCACAGCGGATTAGGCTCTCTGAATTTTTCCATAGCTCCCCTTGATGAACTATCCTCTGATCATAGTCCATTGATTCTAAATGTATCCATAACACCTATTCCTAAACCTATCCCACCGTCATTCATTAGGGGCCCTGTCAACTGGAACCTCTTCCGCGAAATTCTCACTAATGATATTGACCTCAGAGTGATTCTCAAAACCCCAAATGACCTTGACGACGCCGTATATTCCTTTACAACCGCTATTCAACAAGCCGCCTGGACTGCCTCCTCTCCCAAACAATCCCAAATAATTCCTTACAAAAGCCATTTACCACAACACCTGACAGACCTCATCAACAGCAAACGTCGAGCTAGAACATTATGGCAACGCACCCGCCACCCAGAAGATCGCCGCTCCTATAATTTTTTTTGTAGAAAATTAAAGCGGGAGTTGGCGATCTTCCGTTCCCAATCCTACAATACCTACCTGTCCTCTCTCTCGACTCGTGACAATTCCCTGTGGAATGTCACGAAGAGAATCCTAAAATCCCACACCATTTCCCATCCTCTCCGGCGCTGTGATGGTTCCTGGGCTGCTTCTGACAAGCATAAGGCCGAGGAATTCGCACAGCACCTTTCCAAAGTTTTTACTCCTCATCCAGAGCTTAATCCAACCCATACTGCAGCAGTTGAAGAGTTCCTCACGTCACCAATACCACAATCCTTACCACCTAAAGCAGTTAATCCCTCTGAGGTCAGATATCTTCTTAAAAAGCTTCCTCTCCGCAAATCTCCTGGATACGATCTCCTTACTCCCCAAATCTTAAGACAACTTCCACCTAAAGCCATTACATTCCTTACATATCTCTATAACTGTATCCTACGCACTACCTATTTTCCTCTCTTATGGAAACATTCAACTATGATCCTTTTCCTAAAACCAGGCAAACCTTCTAACAACACGTCATCTTACAGACCTATCAGCCTACTTCCGATCCTCTCGAAAATTTTTGAAAAGCTCCTACTAAAACGAATCCTAGCCAAATTTCAAAATTTTCCTTCACATCAGTTCGGATTTCGTCCTCAACATTCCACGGTTCAGCAAGGACTCCGAGTTGTAGACCACATTTCCTCCGCCCTTGAGTGCAAGGAGTATTGTTCGGGTGCCTTTCTGGACATAGCTCAAGCTTTTGACCGGGTGTGGCACCCGGGACTGCTCTTTAAGCTCAAAACCCATTTACCTCAATCCTTATACCTAATCCTCCGATCCTATTTATCCAACCGCTCCTTCCGAGTTCGCTGTGGTTCCGAATTTTCCGAACAATATACTGTTGAGGCCGGTGTTCCTCAAGGCAGCGTCTTAGGACCCGTCCTCTACATCCTCTTCACCGCCGATATCCCTACCGACCCCAATACCTTTCTGGCAACATTTGCTGATGACACAGCCATTTTATCATCCAATCCCGATCCTGAAGCAGCATCGCTAAATCTCCAAAAGCACCTTTCCCTTGTCGAAGACTGGTGCAATGCTTGGCGCATTAAGGTGAACGAAAGCAAATGCACTCACGTCACATTCACCCTTCGACGCAAATCCTGTCCAACGGTTAAATTCAATTCTATACCGCTTCCTTCCTCAGACACAGTCCGGTATCTCGGCTTTTTACTAGACAAAAGACTGACGTGGAACCCACATACAAGACTAAAAAGAAAAGAACTCAACCGCAGATTCGGCCAGTTATACAGACTACTAAACAGAAAATCTCATCTTACAGTTGACAACAAATTACTAATATACAAGACAGTACTGAAACCTATATGGACCTACGGACTTGAACTGTGGGGGACAGCTAAACATTCTAACATTAAACGCATCCAATCCTTCCAATCCAAAGTCCTCCGAACAATAGTTAATGCTCCTTATTACGTTACCAACTGTACCCTACACCATGACCTTAATATTCCGTTTGTTTTAGACCTGGTACCATCCAAATTTTCCAAATTTCATCAGAACCTTAGTCATCATCCTAACCCTCTAGCACAATCCCTATCCAGCACCACCCATCCCTACAATCCTCCTCGAAGATTGAAACGGCAGTGGCCACGAGACCTATTGTAAACATTTAAACTGGAGTTCTGACAATGGTCAGATCCTCCACTCATGTACGGTATGTTTGTGGCTACAGCGCCCTAACTCAGCCTCCACTGGCTCAGACCAGTGATGCGGCTGAGATAGAGGTGCTGGGATCTCTTGAATTCCGCTTTTTCCTCCACAAGTGGAGGGAAAAGCACTTGCTGGGGTCCCTTTAGCAATTGTATATATTGTATACAGTTATGATTGTGTGTAAGATGTTTATTTATTTGCCAACTTTTTATTTATCTCAATAATAGGTTTATGTTTCGATTTGTTTTGTTTTTTATTTATTATTATTATTTTATTGTATATATTTGAATTTATGTTATATTTTATGAAATTTGACCATTATTATTATTTTCTGTATATATAGTATGAATGTGGTCTCTTATCAATATTATTATTGTTCATTTTGTAACAAATTGTAATATATCTCAATAAAGGAAAAAAAAAAAAAAAAAAAAATTTTTGGCTTACAGATAATAAGAACAGTAACATAGACGTATAATATACCGTTGGAAACAGAAAAATTTTAGAAAAAATATTATCTGATACACAAAGTTGTAAAAGGTAATATAAAGTGACGAATAGGGAATAAAATTATTACCGATTAACAATTTAATATAGTTACATTATTTAATCAACGAGCTTGTAAATCATATGTAGGAGCCTGGCAAAACTGTGTGAAGTAACCTGACGGTTGGAAGAACCTTCGATTCAACACAGTGAGTGAAGCATTAGTGTCGGTCATTGTTCTGATGTATATTCTGTCTGTTTTATACTGTGCATTAATGAATCAGCATATCCAAATGACTCAAGACTTATTTGTATTTACATCACCAACAAACCTACACATATGTTTCCAACGAAAATGAATACACGTTTTATTAAAAGCAACTTTAAATGTTTCTTATATTGAAGCATAGTTAATAGTTTTTAAATTAATTTTAACAGTCGTGGTAAGAGAAAGTCTTGTGTGTGAGAGGTAAAACTGTCTTCTTCTTTATCTTCCTCCTATGTGCCTTTACTAGCGTGGAGGGGTCTCGATCCAACGTTGCCAAGCTTCACGATTTCTGCAGAGTTGTTTTAAGTTCCTGCAATCATTTCCCTGGATATATCCGTCATACAAAATTCTAGGCCTTCCGCGCGGCCTTTTTCCAGTGGGTCGAGCTTCCAACACTTTTCTGGGTTCGCGGTCCTCATTCATTCGACAAACATGGCCGAACCATTTTAGCTGTCGCTTCTCGAGGATGGTTTTCAGCGCAGGAATTTTCAGCTCCGCTCTAATTCCTTCATTTCTTACGCGGTCTCTTCTCGTTTTTCCAACGACCCTACGTAAATACCTCATTTCAGCTACAGTAATTCGGTTTATTGTCCAGCATTACCCAGCTCTCGCTCCCGTAGGTAAGAGTCGGGAGGTATACAGATTTGTGAATGTGGAGCTTCGTCTCTATCCCCTCGATGGCCAACAATACTATTGCATATACTGTAATAGATTTGATTTTCTTTAGCAATCATGTTTGCAATTTCGTTATCTATTTTTCCTTGTCTATTTATATTGCAGCCTAAGTAGAGAAGGTTTTTAACTACTTCGAGAACCTCGCCGTTACAAATCCGTGTAACGGTAAAACTGTACCAAAATAAAAATTCAAGAGTGTTTTTTTATTGGTTATTATTATGTTGTATATATCATGGTGAAAATACTTGAAGTTGTTCATTACTTTACCTATTCAAGGTCAATCATTAGAAATATAGAGAAGATTTTTTGGTACCAAGAAGTAGCTAAGAGGATATACGAGGCTGAACGCGTCTAACCACTGTCTGGAAGCAATGTAAGTCACAAAAACGTAGTATATGAGTAAATATGAGTTTTATGTGATAGACTGTATGTTATGAGTCAAGTCAAGTAAGTGTTGTAGTAATCGGAGTCTTCGAGCAGTTTCTTGGCAGACAATTAATTAATTGAATTTAACAAATAAAATTAACAAAATGAAGTAATCATTTACTCTTGGGTACCTTAAAAAAAACTAAAAAGGAGAAATTATACAACAAAAAACGCTGTTGTACTTATTTTTTTTAAATATATTTTTTATTGAAATTTGCAACTGTATATTATAATATAACAAGTAAATATGCTGCTTAATGATAAAATACATGAAAAATCATGAAGAGAAACTGCCCATTGGCAGCAAGGTACCGTCATATTGCGTCACAAGAAGATCACAAGAAGTCCATCTTCTTTTCTGAAGCCTCCGTGGATTATCAGTAATTGAAGAGTAAGCAAGGATTAAAACTAATGTATGAGAGTGGATGTGGAGTTCTTTATGGAAGAAGTGATACCTGGTACGGGCCAAATCAGCAACATACGGAACTTACAAATATTTGTGGATAATTTTATTCGTGACAGAGTTTTGGATTTTGGAAAGGATTTTGGATGGTAAGGATTGGATACGGGAAGATTTTGATCGTTCATAGAGGACCAAAGCTCAACTCCGTAGGTCCAGATAGGCCTTATGATTGTCATGTAAATGAGTCTTTTGTAGTCAAGTGGAAGGTTAGAGCGTCTATCTAGTGTTGAATACTTATTTCTGAAATATAATTTGTATATGATATATGAGTATATGGCATGAAAAATAGACTAAAGCAATTATATCTAGATGGCTTACCCTCTGACCCGAACTGGGTGTGTAGTCTGTGAGGGAGTAAGTGTCGACGGCTGCTTGGAAGCGAACCAACTTCTTGGAGGCTGGGGTCCTCCGCATCGGGCAGATGGAACACATCCCTTGCGGACATTCTGCTCAGCTCCCTTCACCCTTCAGTACACATATCTATGTCGGCTATTCTATGTATCACATTCGTCAAGCCTTCTTTTGGAGGAGGCAGCTGTTCTGTTTGCAACCGTATCAAGAAATTTATAATCGCAACAACTTATCGTTGCACGGTAAGATCGATACAAATACAAAGTTTAATTATTACTTAAGTTGCTGTCCGAACTCTAAGTTACTTAATCAAATCATACAGGATCACACCTGAAGTGCTAGTGCTACTTACTGACATAGTCCTAAGAAAGTTTACATTAAAAGTATTTCAACGCATTACAAACACGAAATCTTAAATCTCACATTTTTATATCATAAAAACACACACAAAAGTGAAATAAACTACCAAACAAGTTCAATTAAAGTTATAAGACATTTTAAGAATCACGACAACACGAAACATTGAATTTTTCTTAAATAAATACACATTCCACACCCAAGATGAATTAATAGAACTCGAAAATTGCTAAAATTGTATTAGAATTACCTATATAAAACTGAAACAATAATAAACTACATTATGGCACACTCAGAAACACGAAGTATAAATTTTTTTCAAAAAAATTATTTTTTCAAAACTAATAACAAAATCTTATTAAACATTCCACACACCTACAATGAAAATACACAATAAATTTCAGAGTATAGTAGCAATTTTCGTTGAAAGTGGTCCTATAACAGTATTCTGGAAGAATACAAATTTTGTTTATCTCAGTTTATAAGTGGTGTTTTCCAAAATAAAAAACAACATTGAATAATTTTAATATATTTTTAAACATAGTATTTCAATTTCCATAACACACAACTTATCAAAAACGAAAAGGATATAGGGGGGAAACTAGTTAGTTGAATCATCATTTCAGAAATTAAATATTGACAGTATTGGAGATACTTGCTTCAATAAATAATTAAAATAGCTCTTTCTCATTACATGGCTTGTAAATTATATTTTTTTGTAATACAGTAAAAATTACTATATTTTTGGCACCTTATGAAGAAAACCAAAAACTGACCAAATGTTTGACAAAAAAATGAAAAACAAATATGACGTTCTATACCTATATATACTGATTGATTTTTTTATATTATACCAAAGAGTACGTTCAAACAAACTTAAAAAATAAAAAAATCTGAAATCACTATTAAAAAAAAAATGGATATTCTATAAGTCTAATTAACGCCCCGATTTCGTGTAGTAAATTTTTACTTATATCATTGATTTATCGAAAATGGGATAGTTGCAATGCGGTAAATTATAGAATAACATAATGGTGTGTTTAGTAAATTATTGAAAATATTTGTTCAGAAATAAAAATAATCGCCATGCAGTGAGAAATCGTCATACAATTATCGTAATAATTATGAAGAATTGAGAATTATTTTAAACTTATATCACGAAATATATAAACTATTCACATAAAAGATTATATTGTATTCACGTTTTTCTAGGACACTCCTGATTGGCTAAATCTATAAGGTTTCTAATATTGAAAATATATGTAAAAAACTAAAATTTATTATCAAAAATAATGCTTTTGTAATTTTTAAGATGACCAAGCACATATTTGAGGTAGCAGTGCGACCTAGCGGTGCTTGGCAGAACTAATGCAGTCCTAAGACTCAGAGTTAAGTTAACAGGTAGCGCTAGTAGCGATAAATACAAATGTTTGAACATAATAGGTTTATTTTATGCTCTCTTAAATATTAATTTAAAATTATTTACTTACGACTCTTTTGAAACTAATTTCAAAAACTATAATTTTTACAAATTTATTTATCAAATTTAAGATTATTAAACTATATCTAAACCCCAAAAAGTTTGAAAAATAATTCATATCTCTTAAATGAAATAACTTAAAAATACAAAATTTCAATCATGTACAATCCTTGCTACTGTTGAATGAATAAAAATGTAGTTCATAAAAGTGTGCATAATAATTTAGAAATGCATTTATTTAACAGTGTTTATACGAATGAAAAAATAGCTTTGTAAAAAATATCTGTAATTGGTTTCGTAGACCAGAGGTGGGAAAAAATCAATACGAAGAAAACTTTCTCCGAACCTTATGCAAAAAAATCAATATATACCTTCGATGTATTGTTTTAGTTTATTATTATTGGTGTGTTTGTAAGTATGATATAATGAAAACAGGTATAAATATGAATCCATGCAAACATAGAACCAGTCTCTAAGTTATTGTAAGTATGTAGTCTAGAATTTACCCTAACCTAACCTAACAACTCACAAGTTACGGGTAAATGTGTAGTAATTCGCGAATGTAGAGTGGAAAATGTATAGTACGTTAGTGTTAAGTCTTGGTTTAACCAGGTCATGACATTATTGACCTAACCTTCATTCATTTTTATTTTAAATTTTATAATGATTGCACAATTTACTGTTAATTCAAAATCCTTCAACTTACAATGGATTTTACCTATTATTTCATTAATGATTAACTGAAGGGCATTTTCGCTCATTGTCTGTGAAATAATAGTTACCAGATCTGAAGAAGTATTGGCTAAAAAGAAAATATACATTTTTCTTAAATTAGTTCTGTCCTATTAACATAATATAACTAAATAATTGTTTGATAATTTAACTTTTCACTGAATAAAGTTTTTAATCATTATGCAATGTTTTGTACATATTTTATTTTTTTTTAATTTACGCAAGCATTCCTTTTCCCAAAACATACCACATTATCTGGAAATGCCTCATACTCCTATATGATAATAGAAAATGAGGCAGAAAAGACAAAAAAAAAATCTAATCAGAAACCAATTTAATGCACCAATCAAGCACATAATAAACGGAGAGAATGCCGGTTATAAGTGTAGTAAGTAAGAAACCGCATTTTAATCCGATGATCCAAACCATGAAACCTAAAAAGTAAAAAAAAATGTGACAAATCAACATTGTGTGAGATTAAGGGTCACTACAACGATGTATCAAGGAAAGTATGTAGATAAAATGTAATGTAAGAAAAAACGTTTTAAAAAAATATTTAGCTTATAGATCGAATAAAGCTGTATACATTTAAATAATCAAAATGTTGGAATATACGAGTATTTCTGAGAAAATACTACTCTTCACGGTGGTACTTAATTTTTTTTTGTAGAAACTGAAAGGATGCTACAAGATTTAATTAGACAACATTTTTCAATGTCTTTAATTATAACCGTCACAGAAAAATATACTGAAATGAGACCAGTAACAACTATTGTAAGACGATAATCATAAAATAGAGCGTTAAGCCATACAATGATACCAAAAAAAAATAAGAGTGAGTGCCATAAATACCGAAAAATCAGCATAGCTTAATACTATTGCTTGTAGATCTTAAAATTTTCTAATAATGCGATATCACTTTACTCAATAACTTAAGTAGAGGTCACATTAACATCACTTATCGAATTCCTAAGATTTTCAATAACATACAATACTTCAAAAACTTTTTTTTTGTAATAACATTATTAGAGTATACAATATTTATTAATAAATATTTTGGTAAACGTTTCGGAATACAAAATATGGACAAAAGATTTTGCTGTCAAGTTCAAGGGTGCTGGGGTTAGCAGCGCCCCTATCAACAGTTGGGTCGCATTAGAATTGTCACGATTATTATTTTCATAACTAATTACTTAAATTAATGTGTTACATATTAATTAAACACTTCGTAACATAACAAAAAAACTCTTTAATTTATAAAATATTTTATTACAAGTTAGTAATATATATATATATATTGGAATGGTATTGGACTGTAAAGTAATAATAAGTCAGTTAATGATGTTTTAGAATGCGTATAGTTGAAATCATCTACAACTGATCATTATATGCATGATTTAATGCATAAAAAAAAATTGGTAAGATACACGATTATTGAATCTGATCTTTTACGCTGTTTAAGAGGACTTAAATAGAGACAAAATAGATTCTTTGGACTTATGTCAACATAAGAGCACTAAAGAGATTTGTACAATCGACTTACTACTTCCAACCACTCACATTAAACGGCTTCAACAGGCGATTACTCGCACACAACTTTGTTGATATCCAGTAAAGTTTTAAAAGCAGAACAGCTCCTCTCCAAGACGGCCTTACGACCTGGCTGTTTGATGATATCGGTAACAGTTGAACTACTCTATAAGATGAAGATGGCGGTGCAATGATATAACTAATGCAACTAGATGGTGATGGTTCCCAAGATATCTAACCTGTCCAATGGTGCGGGGGGCCGAGCCACAACTGCTTAGTGCGGGCCTTGGCCTCCAGGTCGAGCCACCGTCTCGCTCGATAACGTGCACATCTTGTGGCGAGAGTGGAGGTGCTGAATTGGGGGTGTCTAGCCGGTTGGGATGTCCCCAGAAGGGTAGGTTATGATATCATGACAACAAACTAAGGGGTTCCCAAGTTATTCTAGAATATGTATGAGTAATAACTTAATTGGAGCAAATAACCCAAGTCATTTCTGCATCACGCTGATATTTTTAATTAAAAATATATAATGCATTGTTTTTGTTTTGCTAAACGTATTTGTAACGAATAAAAAAAAATTCCGTTTGTCAGTGGGGCCTAATGGCCAAAATGGGAAAGAATTCAATATCTCGAAAACGGATAAGCATAAAAACCTGGGGCTAGTCTCATTCGACTCAGATTAAAAAATACGTCAAGTTCAACGGCCTTTATTGACATTTTGAAGAAAATTAAAACCTATTGGCAAGATAAAAATTTCGGAAATTTTCGAAATAGGTTGCACTTATGAAAATCAGTTTAAACAAGTATTTTGAATGTATATGGAAATTAAATAATACAAATTCACTTAAGGAATTCAACTTAACAAATTCAAGGAAGTTAAAAAGACTAGAGAATTTCGTAAATAATTAATCTAGAGATTCAAAGTAAAACCTTGCTCAAATTGAAAAGAAGCTTACGATTTCAAATTCAAGGAAATTGTATTAAAGCTGCTTATCTGCATCACTGATTTCTATTTAAAAAAAAATTAAAATGAGGCAAAAAACTCATAGTTATTACTGTCACCATTGTAGAAATGCTTTCCTCGTCAAGTTCAGGATGACTTCGTCCAAGAAATACGTCGAAGTTTGTACCACCCCACAAGCGGTACTTAATTTTGATAGAGCTAATGGCTAGACAACGCTGACGCTGACGCATATACTGAACTGGAATTAAAAGTGTTTTGGCGTGGGGACATGTATTATCTGAGCCAATAGGGTAAACAAAATAGTGCAACAAACTAAGGGGTACTCTTATCCTTTCTTTTATTTGCGGTGTTATGATAGGATAGGCCGATAAAGGCAGATGATTTTTGTTCTATTCTTTCTACACGTCTATTTTGAGAAAATATCTTCCCCATCCCGGAGGAAGCTGGAGCTTTTTTTGTTGCACTACCTTTTCAAAATGTTTTCGCTAGTTCGTAACTTTGGTCTGGTTACGTGATCAGAAATATTTTTTTGAACAATTCCTCTTATGTGTGGCATATTTAAACATCCTAGAGCAGGAATAAAACATTAGAATTATTTCACTATTTTCCCAGTTATATAGAAAAAAAATTGAAGTTTTACTCATAAATACACCCATATATCAGTAATTTTGGAAGATAGATAAAAACATGGATAGAGTTTTAGAATCAGTAAAGCGCGGTAAACAAGAAAAACAAAAGCAAAAAAATTGAAATATTGCCAATACATACACTTGTAAATCCGTTACTACCGAACATAGAGAAAAAAAATTTCATTGTTTTTTAAACAAAAAAAAACACGAATAATTATAAAAAAGAGAAAAAAATAACAAAAATTGAAATTCTTTCCATAAATACGACCACAACTCCGTTATTTTCGAAAATAGAGAAAAATGTATTAGTGTTTTTTTTTTAACTAAAAACCGCAAATAATTATAAGAACGAGAAAAAAATAATGGAAATTTTAATCATAAATCAGTTATTTTTTGAAGAGAAAGAAAAATATGTATACAGTTTTAGATTCAGAAAAGAGCGATTGAAGAAGAAAAAAAAAAAAAAAAGTAGATCTATAAATTCAAGTCACAAATTATAATATATGTAATTCCACAAAAACTCGGTTATTATTGAATAAACTGTTATACTATACTATAGTGTTTAGAAATAATAAACCATTTTGTGATCATTTGCAGAGTTTTTGTTGATGTTTACAACATTATTAAGGCATACATCAAAAACATGTGATGGAAATATGAATGAAATGATGAATTCAATGAAATGAAATACATAAAGGACACTACCGATTTGCAGTAATTCAATTGGGATTTTAAATCAGAAGGTTTCACGGCCATATTCTTTTTAGATGACTCGGTGGATTATCAGAAATTGAAGAGGAAGCAAGGATTGCAACTAATGGGTTAGAGAGGAAATGCAATTTATCACGAAAGAAATTGGTCAGGGACAAGTCAGCAACGTATGGATTTAATTTTTGATTGTGCATTATATAGAATGGAAGTAAAGGATAATTGAAAATTATTCAAAACGATTTCCGTAAAATGGTTTATGTGTTACGCTTAGCTTAAAAAAAAGCTGAAATTTAAGGCGTGCTTATCTGAAATATTGTAGGATTAAAAAAAAAAAAAAAAAAAAAAAAAAAAAAAAAAAAAAAAAAAAAAAAAAAAAAAAAAAAAAAATCGAATAACCTGAAATATTAAATAAAGTCATATTTATTTTCCAGAAAAGGGCTTGATAGCTCATTTTAGAACTACTTAAGGATTATTTATAATAAATGGTGTTTGAAATCAGTTTTATCCTCGTCCAAATACAATAAATAGTATGTAAAGTCTGCGATGCTAAATTTGTATCAATTGTTTTCTCTATAGTATCGTTTATTAGAAATGTGTAATTATAAACTACGAAATGATTCACTTTATCTAAAACAATATTGTTCCAGGTTAACATAAAAATTTCAAATATACTTTTTAAAAATGAAGTGATTACAAATTAAAATATATTTTATTCCTCCCGATTTTACAGAATATTTAATAAAAATATTTTTTTTTTTTAAATAATAACAATTTTTATTGAGAAAATTTTACAATCTGTCCCAATTTGGACATTAATAGTATTGCTGAATGATATCAAACATACTACATTCATACAATATTTACACAACATAAAATTACAATAAAATATATACACAATAATGAATCAATACAAAAGTCAATAATTCATTTATACCTATATACACATACACACACTCATACATACATCATATTGAGTGGAGAATCTAGCCAGTGCTAGAACTCCAATATATTTACAAAAGGTCGCGGGGCCACTGCCGTTTCAACCTTCTAGGTGGGTTGTATGGATGAGTGGAGCTGGATAGGGATTGAGCTAAAGGATTAGGATGATGAATGAGGTTCTGGTGGAATTTGGAAAATTTGGATGGAATTAGGTCTGAAATAAATGGAACATTAAGGTCGTGGTGCAAGGTATAATTGGAGACATAATAAGGAGCATTTACTATTGTACGGAGGACTTTGGATTGAAAAGATTGAATGCGTTTGATGTTAGAACGTTTAGCTGTCCCCCACAGTTCAAGTCCGTAGGTCCAGATGGGCTTCAGTATTGTCTTGTAGATTAATAATTTGTTTTCAACTGTAAGTTCAGATTTTCTGTTGAGTAGTCGGTATAACTGTCCGAATCGTCGGTTGAGTTCTTGTCTTTTAAGTCTTGTATGTGGGTTCCAAGTCAATCTTTTGTCTAACAGTAAGCCAAGATACCGGACTGTATCTGAGAGAGGAATCGGTAATGAGTTGAAATAAACTGGCGGACAGGATTTTCGTCTAAGAGTAAAGGTTATGTGTTTACATTTGGCTTCGTTCACCTTTACACGCCAGTTATTACACCAGTGTTCGATAAGGAAAAGGTGTCTCTGAAGGTTTAAGGATGCTGTTTCAGGATTGGAACTGGATGATAGGATGGCGGTGTCGTCTGCAAAAGTTGCCAGAAAGGTATCAGCATGTGTAGGAATATCAGCAGTGTAAAGGATGTAGAGGATGGGTCCCAAGACGCTGCCTTGAGGAACACCGGCCTCAACGGGATAAAGGTTAGAAAATTCTTCACCACAGCGAACTCGGAAGGAACGGTTCGAGAGATAGGATCGGAGAATGAGGTATAGGGACTGGGGTAAATGGGTTTTCAGCTTGAAGAGTAATCCAGTGTGCCATACCCGGTCAAAAGCTTGCGCAATGTCCAGAAACGCACCAGAACAATACTCTTTGCATTCAAGAGCTGAGGAAATATGGTCTACAACTCGGAGCCCCTGTTGAACTGTGGAATGCTGAGGACGGAATCCAAACTGATGGGAAGGAAGATTTTGAGATTCTAATATGGGTAGGATACGTTTAAGAAGAAATAAAAATATTAGTATTAATAATTGACCAACCGAAAAAAAAAATATAAAACGATACTAAATGAAAAAGAAACAAACTATAACATGAATATATTGATTTTTTTTTTCTGATCATCAGGCCAAAGATGGGATATTAATACCCCAGCATTATACCCGTCTTAGTCTTGGAGGCTTCTAATTATTCCAGGAAATTTTTAATCAAGCTAATTTTGTAGGTGCCTTCTATTGTTATATTTTTTCTCTAATATATCAGCCCTCAGGCGCGTTCTATAGATGTATACATTGTCAATTAATGAAATACAAATTAGACTATAGACTAATCTCTAGATATATTACAACACACAAATATATTACGTTTTTCATGCAATATGTTATTTCTTGATGATCCCTCCAACCTCCTCCATCTGCATACTATATTTTATAATTTTATCAGTTTTCGTTTATTATTTTCAAGATAGAGAAAAATATATATATATAGGGTTTTGAAATCATAGTGTGCGATTAAAAAAAAAAATAAATAAAAAATAAAAAATTGTAAATCTTGTAACTACGTTATTTTCGAAGATAGAGAAACATTTTAGTATTTTTTTTTTTTTTTTTACCCAAAAGCCGTGAATGATAATATCCGCAGTCAGTCAAATTAATAAAAAAACAACAAAAAGCTATTTCATAGAGAATTATATTTCCTATAATATGAAGAAAGAATCATTGAAATTGGCAGTGGTGATCTACCATTTCCCTTTAGATTATTTATTACTTTTCATTTTAGCTAATTGCTTATTTACAGCTATATAAAAAGTTATACCCTAATATAGTTATTTGGAAATAATAAATCATTGTGTAATAATTTGCAGTGTCTTATATTTTATTCGTTTTTATATGTAGGATTTGTAAAAAAATTGTCTACAACTGTACTATAGTTTAAATTTATAATTAACACATATAAGTCATTTGGGCAAATGTATTATAATTGCAAAAAAAAAAAAAAAAAATGTTGATTTTAGGATGTTTCGTAAATATGTAAATATAAATAGTAGTTTCTTTTGTTTTCTTTTTCTATATTTTCTATCGTCAACAATTACTCTTCAATTAAGAAAACCATGCATTCGGAATTAAGAGTACCTATTATTAATGATTGCATAACCAAGTTTAGTAAACAATGTTTTCCAAATGTTTAATAAGAAATATTGAAAACTATACCGAAAATATTACAAAGCGGAACGTACAAATACGAACTAAACATAATTACTGTATGCAACATTTGATGTAGTTTTTTTTTTGTTTTGTTTTTTATAAATTGTGGAAGTTTTAATATTTATCATTTCTTTCATTTATTAATGTATCTATATCCTATGTTTATGTTATTATTTAATGGCTTAAGAGACTGGTCTACTTGGTAATATATTATATATGTTAAGTGTATTTTATTATATATTGCAATAAATATTATTAAAAAAAAAATTAAGAAAACATAATATTTTCTAAAAAATCTCAGTGACATTGTAAGATTTTTGCGAGTACCTTATGTTACATTAAAAAAAAAAAATCTCCAAAGATAAAACTGTTGATTAAATTTTCATAATTCAGTTCGCTGATTGATATTATTATTATTAAAAATTAATGATAATAATCAATCCCTACCTGATTGTTGACTTGGGCTTCCACTTCAAGGGAGTGACCGTGGTGGTTGAGAGGTGGCTCCACCAACGTTGCCGGCAGCTCCTGCCCGTCCTCTGGGCCGAAGGGATGCTACAATCAAAAATAGTTCATGTAAAATAAACAATTTAACAACACATTTTTCAATATATTTATAAGTACCTGTGCACTGTGGCTTTGTTCGCGAATATTTCGTTTTGCCTTTATAGTAAGTGTTAATATAATACTTCACTATCGGTCAATCAAAAAAGCTCTTTTTATTATTTTATGTTTTTATCCTTTAATTCCTACCTCTCCTCTCTGTCAGCTAGTGATAATTCCCTGTGGAATGTCACGAAGAAGATTTTAAAATCCCATCAAGTTTCCCATCCTCTCCGACGTGGTGATGACTCCTGGGCTGCGTCTGATGAAGATAAAGCCGAGGAATTCGCCACACACCTCTCCAAAGTATTCACTCCTCACCCGGAATCCCAAAGCAATCATACCGCAGCAGTACAAGACTTCCTTTTGTCACCAATACCTCTTTCCCTACCTCCTAAAGCTATTAATCCCTCTGAGGTTAAATATCTTCTCCAGAAACTGACCCTCCGTAAATCTCCTGGACATGATCTCCTTACCTCCCAGATCCTCCGTCAACTTCCACAGAAAGCTATTATATTCCTTACCTATATCTACAACTGCATCCTTCGCACCACCTATTTTCCTCTCTTATGGAAACATTCCACAATCATTCTCTTCCTAAAACCAGGTAAACCTTCCAGCAACACTTCATCCTACAGACCTATTAGTCTACTCCCTATCCTCTCAAAAGTCTTTGAAAAACTCCTTCTAAAACGAATCCTGCCTATATTAGAATCACAAAATCTTCCTTCCCATCAGTTTGGTTTCCGTGCTCATCATTCCACTGTTCAACAAGGACTCCGAGTTGTAGACCATATTTCCTCAGCCCTTGAATGCAAAGAGTATTGTTCTGGTGCGTTTCTGGACATAGCGCAAGCTTTTGACCGGGTATGGCACACCGGATTACTCTTCAAGCTTAAAACGCATTTACCTCAGTCTCTATACCTCATTCTACGATCCTATCTCTCAAACCGCTCCTTCCGAGTTCGCTGTGGTGTAGAATTTTCTAACTTTTATCCCATTGAGGCCGGTGTTCCTCAAGGCAGCGTCTTGGGACCCGTCCTCTACATCCTTTACACTGCTGATATTCCTAATCATCCTGACACCTTTCTGGCAACATTTGCAGATGACACCGCCATCCTATCTTCCAATTCCGATCCCGAAATAGCATCCTTAATCCTGCAAAGACACCTTTGTCTTATCGAGGACTGGTGTAATGCTTGGCGTATTAAGGTTAATGAAAGCAAATGCACCCACGTCACCTTCACCCTTCGACGCAAATCCTGTCCAATGGTTCATTTCAATTCCATACCACTTCCTTCCTCAGACACAGTCCGGTATCTTGGCTTACTACTAGACAAAAGATTGACGTGGAACCCACATACAAGACTTAAACGAAAAGAACTCAACAGACGATTCGGACAGTTATACAGACTACTAAACAAAAAAATCTAAGCTTACTGTTGACAACAAATTATTACTTTACAAGACAATACTGAAGCCAATCTGGACCTACGGACTTGAACTGTGGGGGACAGCTAAACGTTCTAACATCAAACGCATTCAATCCTTTCAATCCAAAGTCCTCCGAACAATAGTAAATGCTCCTTATTATGTCTCCAACTATACCTTACACCACGACCTTAATGTTCCATTTATTTCAGACCTGATTCCATCTAAATTTTCCAAATTCCACCAGAACCTCATTCATCATCCTAATCCTCTAGCACAATCCCTATCCAGCTCCACTCATCCATACAACCCTCCCAGAAGGTTGAAACGGCAGTGGCCCCGAGACATATTGTAATCTATTCTGGAGTTCTGACACTGGTCAGATTCTCCTCTCATGTGCGGTGTGATTGTGGCTCTGGCGCCCTCACTTAGCTTCCGCTGGCTCTCACCAGTGATGCGGCTGAGAGGGAGGCGCTGGGATCCTTTGGACTCTGCTTGTCCTTCCACAAGTGGGGGGACAAGCCCCGTCCGGGGTTCCCGAGCTGATTGTAAATATTGTACATAGGTATGAATGTGACATGTTTTGTTTATTTATTTGTTAACTTCAATTATTTGTATTTATTTGTCTATAAATTTTGTTATTGTATACGTTTATTTATTTTGATTTTATTTTATGTAATTTGACTTTTTTTTTTGTTTATATTGTAAATATTGTATGAATGAGATCCTGTAGCACTATTATTATTGTCTATTATGACAAATTGTAATAAATACGAATAAAAAAAAAAAAAAAAAAAAAAAAAATTATTTTATGTACCACGAATAATTATACGTTAATAGCTGACCAGGCAAATGTTGTTCAGCCATATAAATTATATCTAGTGAATATATTTGTTGTTAAATAAAAAATAACGAATGTACATGTATGTACCTAGTCCTGCCATAAATATTGTTTCAATGAAATATATACAGATTTCAACAGGAAAGTTAAGTTTTTCGAAAACGGTTATTGAAAACAGACGTTTAATCTCCGTGGCTAGTCATAAAATAGCAGCACATCAAGCGCTTAACTGCTAGACTTAGACCAGAGATTGTTTGAGGCTTTCCAAGTCATGGTGTGCTCTTTGGCATGCCAACCTGTTTAGTTCGGACCAAAGCCGGTAATCGAGTGGGTTGAGATCATAGTTTCCTGAGGGCCAATTCGAGCCAGAGATGAACACTGGATTCCTCTTTTGCAGTCTCTGCTCAGTTGCCCTGGCCTAGTGAGGAGGAGCGAAATCCTGCTGAGAAACCCAATGACTTCCATTAACAGAGTACAATATAGAGGTTTGACAACAGGGTCTGAAATATCGTCCTGATAGTTTTCAGCTTATTTATTTATTTATTTATTTTTTTTCTTGTTACAAAAATGGAGCTCTGTGGTGCCATCAAAGCAAACTCCTCACCAAACGACCACTGAGAAAGAGTGAGGATATATTTCCCTCCTTCTAGTGACTTCGTGGGCTTCTTTAGAGATGTGTGCGTACACACGATCATGTTGGTGATTAAATTTCTCTTGCATTATTAACATTTTCTCATCGTTATATAAAATCCATGGGAGTAACGGCCAAGGAGCACTTCCCATCTCTCATAATTCTAAATTCACCCACCCAAAAGTCACTATTTATTATGCGAGACAGAGATCTGATAGAGATTCCCATTTCCCGAGACATGATTTGTTGTTTTCATATGGGATTTTTTTCTGATTTGAGCAGTTACTGCTTTGACAGTTCAGGGACGACACGGTCGAAGTCTGTCATATAGAAAGAGTCTCATTACATCCACTTTTACACGTATCCAGTACACGAACATACAGCTGATACCCAAAGGTTACGAAATATTGAAAATCTATAACCTACTTTTTCCACTTTGTGAGAGGTGAACACGGTTATTCAGTTTTCTTTATCAGCGAAAGGAAAATACAAACTAATTTGGATTATTATCCTGAAAAATAGCAGCACCTTTATGCTTATTGCTGTATATGTGTTTTGTTGTTTTTGTTTTAAATATTTATTCGATTTGTAATTAATAATGTATATTTGCTGGTGATAAATTTAGTAATTGTGCTGTGCCAGCCAGCTCTATTTGTATGGGGATTGCCCCAAAGACAAATAAAAAAAAGGAAAAAAAAAGGTTTCTGGAGAGTTTTAAAAATAGGCAATAAAAAGATTCTGACACATTTGTGGAAATCTGGGAAGAAATATTGATTATTTATTTATTAATATTTACAACTGTGTATTTTAATGCATCAAGTAAATTAGCTGTTAAATAAAACACATGAAAAATATATGAAGAGAAACGGCCCATTGGTAGCACTCCAATAGGTAATCTAAACTAGAAGGTCTCGAGGCCATCTTCTTTTCAGAGGCCTTTCAGAGGATTGTTAGGAATGGAAGAGGAAGCAAAGATTGGAACTATTGGAGTAGAGTTTTTTATGGAAGGAATGATACCTGGTTCGGGATAAATCAGCAACAAATGGAACATTAAGGTCTTCATGGATGAGTTTATTTGTGACAATGTAAGGAGCGTTGAGAATTTATCGAAGAATTTCAGATTGTAAGGATTGAGATACGGGAAGAATTTGATAGTTTAGTAGAGCCTCAAAGCTCAACTCCGTAGGTCCAGATAGGCCTAATGATTGTCATGTAAATGAGTCTTTTGTAGTTAAGTGGAAGGTTAGAGCGTCCGTCCCGTAAGTGTTGAAGGAACATGTTGATTTTAAGTTGTTTCTTCAGATATCCTGTATGATGCCGTATTAAGAGGCATAACTCAATTGAATTTTCTCAAGTATTCGCTATGATGAGAAAGCTTCGACTGAATGTACAAACATTATCCAATTTGTTTATTTCAGGATAAGTAAAACATTGTATCACCTGCAGTCAAACCACCGGTGAGAGATAAATTCTTACTCAGCTCATAATTGGACGAACGCTCCTCTACTTAATTACCTAAGTAATATAATATTAACAACAGATGTCATCTTTCCGTATAGTCCGTTTTATATTTTTTAGTTGAAACGTAAATAGATGATGCAACATTTTTAAATATTTGTTGGAAACATATGTTCATCAAGGAATGTAAGAAGGTTATTTGAAGGAAGTTAATGACAAAGTTTTGGTGGCAGAAGTTATCAAAAGCAAAAATGGCAATCAACTCCATATGGAAAAATTTCCTCTTAAACAATAGTATACCCTATAAATCAAAACTTGAAGTATTTAATGCCGTTTTTAAATCATTCATAGGATATGGAGCTCAGGCATGGGGAAGTAAGGAATATATAGAAACTGAAAAACTTTTATATTATTTTATTAAAAAATTATTTAGCCTACCACAAGCCATACCTTCATACCTGCTGCACATCGAAACAAAAATAGTCCCAATGCTCATAGAAACATTAAAAATACAAAATAACTACATTCTAAGAGTTAAAAATCTACCGAACAATAGACTGCCATATATCATAAATGATGAAGTCATCAAACAAAATATTTTCTGGATTAAAGATATAGAGAGAACAGGCTGAAAAACATAATATTTCTATTGACATTCAACTTGACAACAAATATAACTGGGCTCTAATATTACAGCAATTTAGGGAATCTCTGACAGGTATTTATAGATCAAAATGTTTACAAAGGGCTATAGTCTCAAAAAAAATGTTTGTATATAAAAATTTAGACTATGATTATGGGACACAATATTTATTTGATACCAAATTAAGTTTTAATGGGGCGAAATGGATATTTAAAGTTAGATGTGAATTAGTATACCTCAACTATAATAGATTTTGGTCAAATGACTATGTGATTTGCTCTCTTTGTAACAGAAAAGAAGTAGAAAATACGTTTCATTTCCTCGCCACATGCCCTATTTTATCTGAAATTAGAATAAGGTGTTTCGGAAAGAATTATTTAAACACCGTTGAAGTAATAAACTATCTTAATGGACAGAACTGGATGGCTGTATATAAATATTGTAAAATAGCATGGCCCTACAGATATAAACTTATAAAAGAATTTAACTATATTTAAAAATTATAATATATTAATATATATATATATATATATATATATATATATATATATATATATATATATATATATATATATATATATATATATATATATAATTGTTCGGTTGTTATGAGTCTGATAATGATATAGTTTAATAAGTGAGTGAGTTTGTTTTACTGTTAGTGTGTAGTGTATCGTATATGAATATAGTTACTGTTATATAAATTATAAAATTGAACAGGTCGGCTCCGGACTAGACGGTCTAAAAGACCATAGTTCTATTAATGTTTTTTTTATATGTTATATTTTTGTTGTAATATGCTGAAATAAAAAAAAAAAAAAACAGTTATCTATCTATCTATCTATCTATCTAATGACAAAGTTTTGAGAATGGAGATGGGCAAGGAATTCTAAATAAGGGTTGAACGAATGACAAAAGATTTTATTCAGGGGCTGATCTGTGAGAAGGCATATAAAAGTTTATAGGTTGACAGAAGAACATGTGGCAAGCATGAGAAGTATAAAGGGAGGCTTTTTGGCCCAAAAGGATCGGAAAAGATAGATACAAAAGAAGGTAATAAAAGTAAAGCCACTTTACGTCTATATAACATTGTGTTTCGTCGGTGAAACATTATTATTCCCACAATTATTCCATCAATTTATTGTATTATTAAATCAATTCGTGTAAAAAAACAAAAAAACTTAAGTTTTATTCAAATAAACATTGAACGTCTTTGTAGTGACTTCCTATTATTCGAATAATAAAAAAGCTTAAGTTGGAAAGACTTAAGACTTAAGGGAAGAATTTCTTTCTGTTCAGTTTTACAATACATTTCACAGAGCCCTGAGCCTTTTCAATTTTCTTTTAAAGTAAGAAGTTATATTCCTCTTACTAGAGGGTGAATTTTTCCATCCGAATTTCATTACTTCTTTGCTTTGATGATATTAAGAAAGGGAAATGCGACGAAATAGCAAATACAGAACGGAAAATGTAATTTTCAAAGGATTAATTCAGTTTAAACATATATTTCTCAAACCATTTTAATCCCTATTAAATTTTAGATATCTATAGTTGTATCTAACTTTATATTTGAAAATTTAAAATCTTTTAAAAGAAATAACAACGCAGATACTGTTCAAAATTATCCTGCTAAAATCTGTGGTGTACAAAATTAAATAAGACACAATATTCATAAAAAAATATTTTTCCAAGGGTAATGAATAAATAGGTAAATATAAAAGACTTTGATACTAACTGAAAGATTAAACGTCAGAAATATGATATTATTGTTTTTTTTAAAAGTAAGAACACTTATAGTATTTATGTATAATATTCCGTTAGAAAGGTAAATATTTCAGAAAAAAATATTTAACGTACCAGGTTATAGAAGAGTGAGGAAAATTGCTAATTGTAGAAGAAAATAATTACTTAAATTATATTTTTCAATTTAAATTATTCGTTAATATCGAAACTCAAAGTATTTTTACTTTCAACTTTAACCATCACAAAGTTCTAGGATTATCAGAAGAGATAAGTAGAAGTCGTTTGATCAACAACACTTTGATATTTAATTTTAACTGAATTTACGAGGAATCCAGATCCGAAAATATATTTTAATTGATTTTTCTATGATTAGAATAAAATACATTTTATGATCTCGGATAGAATGCCATGACAATAAACAACATAAAATAAATTCAGTACATGAGATTGGTATTGTTTCATAGCAAACGATTATGCAAACAGGTGATTTGGTCAAGATGCTCAGCCATCAGGGTTTCCCCCAGTTTTTGGAAAACCACTTTATAGATGCTGGATGTATCCCAGAAAGGTCTCTCCCCCGGGTGAAATAACAGAATAAATAAGATACTGTCACAGCCAGGATTCGAACCCAGGACTCGAAGAACAGTAGTATAGACTTCTATCTACCAGACCAGGCCGGCCGCACATATATTAGTTGAGTAAGTACAAATTCATTTAATTATTTTTTTAGAGGTAAAATTTAAATTTAATTAGAAAACTTTTATTAGTACTTTTTGACAAAAAAAAACCAAAAAAAAACCGAATAGTTAGAAAAAGAAAATAAAAAAATAAAAATTGTATCCATAAATCAGTTAATTTTGAAGATAGAGAAAAATATGTATAGAAATTTATATTTAGTAAATAACAGGAAAAAGAAAAAGAAAACAAAGTTGAAGATATGATAGAGAAAAATCAAAAAGATTAGCAGCTATGAACTACTGTATAAACAGTCATACCATAATATAGTTATTTGGAAAAAATAAACCATTGTGTAATAATTTTCAGCTTTTTTTGTATTCATTTATCCGTTACCCGAACTATCTTGTCCTTCATTAAATACATACGGCCAGCTATAAAATACTCAGGATTGAATCTGGGTGGTAAGAAGAGCAAGATGAACTTATTTAATATTTAACAAGTGCTTGAAGATCGAATATGACAGCTAGGAGGGAGATGCTGAGGACAGATAGGATACCTCTGGGGTTGATCCTTCAATCAACTGGAGGGATGGAGAGGGGGAGGAAGGGTCCTTCTCAAGGGATGAATCAGCAAGCATGAGTCATGAAACCATGACCAAAGTATTGATCGAAGAAAACCCAGCAAACCCAAAGGCAGGAACAGCCTAAGCCACTTCCGAGGAATCCTTGACTCACTCGACCTCTAACAGGTGAATCATCGTGACCTTTATCCGTCGCTAGGTTGAGGTAGCGGGGCTGACATCGCGACCTACCTGCCGTGTCAAACTCTGACAAGTTCCTTCGAACTTTGTAAAAGCAACAGGCGTAGTTTGTACTATAAATGCCAATCATGGCAACTTGGCAAATACACAACAAACCGTCAAACTTTATTTAATTAGGAATCTGACGCTTTGTTCGAACCCTATCGCTCTGAAGTAACTCTTCAAGGTTTTTAATGGAATTTGAAATATTTCTCAATTATTTCATCTTATCAATATATCAATACCCTGCTGTTAAGTAAAAAAAAAATTAACTCTAGGAGAGTTTAATTATAATCATAGAAATTTGCTATTGGTCGATCAGTTACCCTTTCAACTATGTACAATGGAAAAAGTTATTATTTAGTGCTAGATATTAATTTTATTCTAAACTAGATTACCTGACAGACAATGTCCTGTCCTAACTATAACTTAACGAAATCGGTAAAGCCATTCAGTGTAATGCGATCACCAAGGGACATGGCGATTCGTTTAATATATATATATATATATATATATATATATATATATATATATATATATATATATATATATATATATATTATAATAGAATGTGGTCTCATATCACTATTGTTACTGTTCATTTAAAAACAAATTGTAATATATCTCAATAAATATTCCCTTCTAACGATACTTCTCCGGTCTGTTATAAACACAACAAAAAAAGAATTAGCGGAATCGGTCAAGCTGTTCACGCGTCATGCTATCACCAAGGGAAAAGGCGATTCATTTAAAATAATAAGCAAATATATTTAGGCATACCCTAAATTACTCATTATGCTTTAACTTTTTAATCGTTGTATATCTTCACAACTCGTGTGCAACATAAATGTGCATTAGTCCCATTGGGATGATACCTACTGGCATTCCTTGCAATGGAGTGTATTATTGACATCATAAGTAAATATAGCTCCTCTAATATTTTGAGTACTAGTGATTGTTAGAAAAATATCATGTTTAGGAGAGACAAATGTTGGTTGTAAACTCTTCTTTGTTAAACGAAATTATTGAACTTTTTATTTTAAGAGATGAAATAAATAAAGATGGATGAGAGACTATTGAAGAATTTTTAATCGAAAATCCTAAAGAGGGAATAAGAACTACGAAAGTCCCACTAAACATATTAAAAATACTTTTTAGAGGAAAAAAATAAAAAAAATCTGCCGCTAATAACTAAATTCATGAACTGTTTTTAACGCCCATCAACTGTCCCTTCAAGTACACTGAAGAATAGATGCAATGTTGGGCGAAACGTCGGGATTAATTTGTAGTATCAAGTATAAAAAAGAATGTTTACTTTTTTTTTTTATTGTCTTGACCACCATCCGAACTATCTTCCTTCTGAACATTCCAACTATAATCTATTAATACTAATAACATATTTAATTCATATTGTCGTAGTATCAAGTATAAAATTGTATCACTTTTTTAAGATATTTATCATCAGAATAAATATTCTAAATAGTTATGTTTTATATTTTATTGATTTGTTTTATTTTTCATATAGCCATAATAAACAAAATTTAATTAAATTACAAACAACAAATAATAAGCTGTAGGCGTTATTAATTGAATCAAAACGAGTTTATGGACTAACAGCCAAAACAGTTAATTAACGTGTTCATTAGACTGAAATCATAACACGTTTTAATGACCTGGAACGAAGATACAACAACTAGCAAGAACACGTGTCTGTTCACTGATATCAAGAGAAAACAAAATCTGGGTATCAATTAAATCAGATATTTCAAGAAGCATCTACACTATTTTCATGCTAATTATTTCATGTTAACGTAAACCTGAAAATAATCCGTTTCCGACAGTGCATGACTAAAGAATTTAGGATAGAAACGAATAAAAATGGTATCTAAAAGTTACATCAAGTTTAAATAATTTAAAGGGATACAACTTACTTTAAGTCTGAGGAAGTCGATTTACTAGATTCAATGTCACTACTTTAGCTGCCACAATAAAACAATTATTCCGTTATATTAAAAATGTAGGAGAAGATAACATTGAAAATGTTGACTACTTATTTGATTTTTTTTACACCTACCGTAAAAAAAATTATAATTATAACTATTAAGTCCATAAAAAATGATTATACCTAAATTTCGTTTGTTTTAAATTTTTCTCCTCTGTATTATCGCTCAAATTTGGTTTAAAACGTTATTTTGCTTAAAAATAAATTTTATACAAAATTTACTTTTAAATTTAATTTAACTCGAATGTGATTTGAATAATTATATTCACTCAAAGATTTCTCTTAAATTCTTTTGCTTCATATAAGTGCTTACTAAAACTAGTGTCTCGTTTACCTGTGTTTCTATGTACTAAGTACACACTATAATCTCTTACTGCAGTTATTTATCTTTACTGTAATTTCACTCACTTGAGAGAATTAGGATATTGATATTTAAAAGTACAAAAGGATATTTTTTACGAAACTAATATTATGGCTTATTTGTACTCTAATATTTAATCGAAATCTGTTATCCGATATCATTTAAAAGATACCCAAGTCGGTAAATAAACTGTCAAAAACTGTAATTTTCAAAGGGTTCTAAAGAACACATTTAATCATACTAAAATATTTCTTCATCGAGGATATAATTAGTCCACCGTTGAGAATTACTAGAAAGAATTAGTCCGGATGGTGGTCAGTGAATGAAACAAATAAATAGTTTCAACAATTTATTTATATTCTAACGTTTCTTATTATTCTTTTTATCAACTTGTATGATCTTTCACTGATTATATTTTACAATTGTTAATAATATTTTCACCTTGTTATTTTTATTTTGTTAATATATTTATCATAATTAAGGAAAAGTCTTTCATCACTGTTCTTACTGTTATATAGATTGTTACTTTACGAATTTTGTTAATTTTTTTTCCAATATCATTACTATATTATTAGTATTATATGTTTAATCTGATTAAATCTTTTTATGTTACTATTAAAATGTTACTCATTGTTGTCAGATTCCGTCTATTTCTTGTCTTACGTGTTTTTAATTATACCAATAATTTGTACGTACTTTCCTATCTACCTACCTTATCTATATTCCATTATAACAAATGTACCTAGTTTCTATTCCCACAAAACGGTACATATCTCCACTATACTCCATATTTCAATGATTTTTATTTCATGAGATAATGGTATCTTTGTACATTATCTTTGTTCATTACCTATTCAGCCGTTTCATTATTAAACTATAGTCATTGAAATTTAATTAACAGATTTATTTACACATTTATTTCTTTTTTTCTGTTTTAAATATTGACGGTTGAATAGTTTATAAAATATTGTATTTAATCTTATTGTAAATGTATTTATTTTGTATATAGCCCTGAAGATGACCCACAATGTGGGTCGAAACGTTGGCAGAAAATGAGTAGTTGATACTATTTAATAGTTTTAATGATATTTAAATTATTATTATTAATAGATTATTATTAATTAAATTATTATTATAAATTATTATTAATAGTATTTAAATGAAACTATTTAATAGTTTCATTCACTGACCGTCACCCGGACTACTTCCTTCTAGTAAAATATTTCTTCTATAAAAGTAATTGTTTTCTTACAATTTATAATATTATAATAAAAATCTTGGTTTCAACAGGAATTTGAACTAATAAATTGGCTTAATACACATAAATTTGAGATTTTTCCGTTTTCTGAAAAATGTATTTATTTATTTTGTGAATACGGATAAATAAATTAAAGAATTTTCAAGATTAAGAGTATCTAGCTAATATTGAGAACATGCCAATTACTGCTCCTAAGACAATTATTTAATTAAATTATTTTTTTATCAATTAAGAGTAATTAGGCGACCTATTTAGGTATATAACCATTTAAGTGCTGCTATCTCTGGACAGTCAGAAGAACTAATAAGAGCAGGAAAAACCGAGAAAGTTGATCGGGGTTGAGACAGGTTAAGTTAGGCAGTGTAAGTGAGCACAAACACATTTAATATATATTTGTTGTATTCAACCCCAATGAAACTATGAAGATATCTATTAATCAGAAGCTGTAAACAAAGACTACAGAATAAAGCAATTGTGAAGTTGGAAGGACCATATTAATTAGATCAGAATTCAGTATATAATAGTAAAAAAAATAATTATATACCAATTGATTCATTATACCAGTAGTATCACAAATGTGTTTTATTCGATATATATATATATATATATATATATATATTATATATATATATATATATATATATATATATATATATTCTAAACCATTGGACGGATTTTCATACGGTTTTCACTATCATTTAAGGCATTCTTTTATTAATGTTTAAAAAGCGCAAGATTTTAGAAAAGTTAAAACGCAATAAAATAAGCAAACAAGTTAATAGGAAGTTGTTATAAGCCTATAAACTTACATATGTTATTTGTAAATTTGTGAAGAGGGAGATTATCAGTGTTGCCACCGTACAGGATCGTACGGGTTATATTAATTTCTACAGTATTATAGATTTTAGAAAAATAGTACAATCAAATCTTACAAAAGTTGTTAAAATAAATGGAAAGTTGTTAAAAATTGTAATAATCACAGTTATTTCTAATTTTAGATCATTCCATGAAAACAGATGTACCACTGTAAAGTAAATTAAACTTTTAAAATACAGTTAAAAATTAAAATAAAATAGTTCATTTAAAATATAAAATAGTAATAAATTAAATAAAATAAGCACCGTTTAAAATAAAAACAATAACTATCAGAAAATAAATAGGTGTTATATGATAAACATACTATTTTCGTTCCATGTGCTCTTTTCGTTTCGATAAACACACAATCGGTTAAGTGATAAACTCTTAATTAGTCAAACCGAACTTGAACATAAATTACACTACATTTAAATTGCACCTCGCGGGTCGTTAGTATAAATATAAATAAATTAAACTCATTTAACGTGGCTATCTTCTCAGAAGTCTGGAGGCTTCAACTTGCCAATAATTGACAATATGTTGCAAACATTAAACCATGTGATGCTAGAGTACTCCCTATTATAACATAAATAAATATTAACATGCCATAACAACAACGAGAAAATTAATGTTATCAGAAAGTATAGCAGAGACTTTAGATGATAAAGAAAAATCAGCGGTGATATTGTTCAATTAACTTAAAGAAACAAACTATTATAATAAAGTTAATCTTCATATCATGACCCTCTGGGGTAGAGGCTAAAGAAAAAAAAAAAAAAGTAACGGGAATGTCAAAGGGGGTATAAATAATAAAAATATTGGCTAGTAACACAGATTAATGCAGAAAAATGGGTTATATATGAGGTTTCATGCTTAAAAATATTGATAGTATTAAAAATAATTATTTATTTTAAGCCAAACAATACAAAAAATATATATACATAAAAATAAAAAAAACATTTCTTTTTAAACAAAACTGACTCGCTTCAAATCGTCTGACAGCTCACAAGTGTCAAGGCAAATAAAGGTTTCAGTCCTCTCTTGAAGATCGTCATCACTCGTCGCACTGACCATCCTCCACCTCTCTTCGAGGCAGCTTCCACGAAGGCTGGAGGCAAGCCCTGCTGTCGGGAGCAGGAACAGATCTTATTAGTCCTCCAGTCGCAGCAATACAGCATCACCAACAGCACTATTATAGCGGAGGACATGGACAGGACGAGAACCCACCACATAGCGTAGGGGGCGCATGACTACCCGCCCGGCGGCCAAGGACTGACTCGATGAATGGAGGCGTTCTCCCAGCGTGGGAGGGGATTCAGCCAGCCAACCCAATTACCCTCTGACATTTATGGAAGGCAGGTATATTTCGAATATTTTATATAATGAATTTTATAAAGAACCCTACTTTATTTTTTTTTACAAGTTTAAGTGTAAAAAAGAAAAAGGTCGAGGAATCCAATGAAAATAAAATGAAACTTGATCAAAGCAAAGTCTTAAATCTAGAGTTTCCATAGCTGCTGCGTAGGAGTGAAAATTCTTTCCTTCTTATTTTGTTCAATTATTTATTTATATATTAACCAAATATTGCCTCTTCTAGCTAATGCGAGAGGTTAATAGCAATATACATATTTATAAGAATTTAATATAAACTGTATCCTTTAATCTAACCAAATATTCCTTTACTAAAAAAACAGAGCAAGTTTGAATTAAAAATAGCTTCGGCTAATAGCACAAAGCGGAATTAAAAATACAATATATTTAAAATATAAAACTATTTATTAATAAATAAACTATTATTTATTTTAAGCCAAACAATAGAACACAATAAATAAATAAAACTTCCCATTTTATTAACTCAAGGGAGTGCCAATTTTTTTTTTTTTTTCTTAGAAGCGCTTTTTACTCCAAATTTAATTTTAAAAATGTTGCAAAGAATGCAAAAAAAATACGAATCTTTATGTCGAAAAGATTTTCTTTCTATATTCAGTGATTTGAACCTATTCAGTTTTTGTTCTATTTTTTTTTTTTATTGGACAATTTAACTTCTAAATGTTTTGTTAAATTAAACAATTTTATAAATATTTGTAGTCCACGTTATTGAGTTTTTGCCCCACAAAACGGCTATGTCATTACTAAAACGACCCAACATGATTCATTTAGTAATGACACATAGAAATGTTGCTATAGCAATATTTAAATTATGACAGAGAATAAAATTCTTGAAAACGGGGACAAAACCCGAAACGTAAAGTAGAAATATTTCTGAAATTATTTAACCAAATAAAACATAATTGGAACTTAAATTGTCCAATAAAAAAAAAAAAAAATTAAAACAAAATGACTGTATTCATATTTTTTTTTGTATGGAAAGAAAGTCTTTTTGACATATCACTAGATTCGTATATTTTTTCTTCCCTTGCAACATTTTTTTAAATTAAATTTTATACAGTTCCAGTAAACTGAAAATAATAGCTTTCTATTTTCAGCTTAGCAATAAAAGGCATAAATACCACAAGAGATTCAAACCGATGACAACCAAAAATTAATAACAAAAATTCTTAAATCTAAGCCTCATTAATAATATTTATATTGAAAGGTCTAACGTATTTAATAAAATATTATAAATAAACATCATTGTAAATGAATTATTAAAAACCCCTTTGCTACTCTCAGAGCAAAAATTTATAAACATTTTAATATATCATACTTTACTATTTTTATATGATTCATTTATTGTAATAATTTCTAAAGAATCCATTTACTCTGTTTTCTAGCACCTATGATAACAAATTGAATGAATGAATATAATTAAAGTTGGTTGTTGATGGTTAATTAACTTGTTAAAAATGCATCCTTTCTCTATTCAATGAAAAATGAACAAGTTCTGGGTTTTGTCAGCTACTGGGGAAATTTCCAAGGATTTTATGCAACTGAAAGTTAGTGTGCTGCAAAAATGAAAAAAAAAAAAAATTAAATAATTGATAATATGTGGTAAGCGAGTTCCAAAGGGATTGCTTTTAAGTTGTTTTTTTTTTTGCCCTCATCTTATTTTTAGTTATACAAAAATATGGAGTACGTTTAATATATATATATTAAATATATACAATATATATATATATTATATATATAATATATATATATATATATATATATATATATGTGTGATATATAAACATACTCCAAAGTTCCTTTAATAAGGTCTAATTTTTATCATAATAAAAATTATATATAGTTCTGTGCTGTAAAAGACTTTTCTTAAGTAGGCTTAGTGGTTTAGGGTAAAATTAGCATTTTTTTTTTTTTTTTTTCAGGGAAACTGGAAAAAACAAACATTGGAAGACAGTCATTCTTAGTCAAGTCACTGAGAGTTTCATTGATTATTTTGACTTTCCTTTGAGACCGCCGACCCCTTTTCCCTCCCCTGTTTCCTCCACTTCTGAAGTTAGCAAAGGCGTCCAGGAACTGCTGCCAGGAAGGGAACCGAGGAGAGTTTGATAAGTCCTGCGGTGGAGGCCGCATCGCGATCAATATTCCTACTAGAGAGCTCTCTGGTAGCGAATCGCTGAACTGAAGTTGTTGGGGCGTTTTGCCACTAGGTAGTGCTGCAGTGTTATCAAGCTGGGTTATAAGCTTCGGTGTTTCATGATACCGATGTTAGTCTGAATTATATTTGGGTAAGTTTTGGCATTGACTATTGTTTAACATAATTAATATCAATGTTTACATTAATTTATATTTTAATATTCCGTTGATAATAGGGCGTTAACATTTAAAAATAAATTAGTAATTGTAAGATATATTTTCTTAGCAAATCTCAAAAGAAAATAATTTAATTTCATAGTTTACAACGTTTTGGCCTCTACAGTTAGGCAACTCATTTAGCATGACATATGAAGGTTTTTTTTTTCAAGACAAGTTATCTGTATATTTAAAAACAATTATGAAGCGCATAATCATTGCTAATTAGGTACCAAGTCATGTGTGTGTATCCATCACGAAAATGAAAAGTCGTACGGAACTGAAATTTCATATTTAATACAACTATACGCTTGAAATGTTAAGCCAACATTTCATCAAAATCTACACACACGAACTTTGCAATTTTTCACGATTTTATCAAAAAAGGTTCTAACGATATTGATTGAACTCGTTAAATCGAAGAAAAATTTAATGGGCTAAAATATTACGTTTTTTTTTTTTTTTTTTTTTTTTTTCCGGATTAAAACAGTCTGACTGGGTATATAAATATACTGAAGTACCTTTATGATTATTTATTTACGATTATGAGGAGTTGTAGCGCTCATAAAAAAGAAGAAAGTACTTTTAATTTTGAATAATCGAATGAAAAAATGAAACATATTATTTTATGAGCATTGATAAAAAACGGCTAAATATATAAATTGATCGAAAATTATAATCAATTAAAGAAATAAAGAGCAAATATAATTTTCTAGGACATCTTTTTTTTCCCGAACCAAAGAATAGTAATATATATATAGTTACAGATATAACATATACCGATGGAAAGCTGAAGATTTTATAAATAATATTATTATATCGAAAAAATTATAAAAATTAATGGATGGTGATGAAAAGCCGATAAAACTAAACAGTCAGGTTGTATATATTAATATAATTAATTATTTGATAAAACACATGTTTCTATCGAAAATCAGAGTAATTAATTCTTTAACCTTTTTACTTTCAATTATTTTAACTCTGTGTGTAAAAAGTTCTTAAATTGATTTTTACTTTCTCTTACTAGTATAAGGAGAAGTATTGCGATCGTGAAAATTTTCGAATTCCAGTTTTTAACGGAAATACACGTTTTAGGGTCCCCTGAATCCAAATAACCAAGTCCCGCAAAAAGGTCTGTGTGTGGTAACTCTCGAGCGGAAATGCTAAGTCTTAAAAAAAAAAAAAAAAAAATTTTTAATGCAATTTTTCGTTTTTGAACATTTAATGCAATTTTGAAAGAACAGTAATTATACATGTATGATATACCGTTGGAAAGCTAAAGATTTTAGAAAAAATATTATCTCATACACAAGCTTTTAAAAGTTAATAGAGAGTGATGAAATTAACATAGAACTAACTGATTATTTTAGATAATAATATAATAGATTTTTTAATGAAACACATGTTTCTATATAAATTCAATTTAATTAATTCCAAAATAGTTTGACGTATTTTTAACTCTAACTGTTTTTGAAAATTCTTTCATTGATTTTAAAAATGGAGGTAAGTGAAAGTCGTGTGTTGTCCGCACCAGATTTTTTCATTCGTGATTAAATATTTGTCTAAAAATAGATACTAAGAATGAATTATTAATAAACAACATTTTTCTTTTTATTATATCTAAAGATTTTAGAAAAAAATGTTTTATTATATACAAAGATGTAAAGATGTAAAATACATAAATACGAAAATGACATGAACTTGGATGATTATCGTAGATATGGAAACTCAATAATATAAGTTTTTTCAAAACCAACTTTATTTAAAAAAATTTAAATTGATTTTAACAACGTAGCAAGGTAAAATCATGTGTGTTGCGTTTGTTCAATGATGTGTTTCAAAATATCTTTTTACTTATAATGAAATATTTATGTTCAAAGTGTTTGGATCACAGCAAATTGGACTAAAATTGAATTTTACAACTTGGGAATGGTGTAGCTTGTAAATAGCCATACTAGCCCGTGAACCAGAGAAGAGACAGAGCCCTGTTTGCACACCTTTGTGGGGAAGGTAACACCACAAATAGACCCACACTGCCTTTTGTGGTGCTTTTTACTGCTTCAATTACAGCCCCTTTGCAGGAGCCAGCCTTCTGGACCGGTCATTTCAATGACAAAAGACTCCCTGGAAGGGTGTTATTTACGCTCTCCGAGGGGAAAACATTTTTTAGGATTCAAAAATTGTTTAGCCTCTTGTTAGTCGATAAAGAAGAAGTACTTACATCAAGGGTACTCACTACTCTACATAGAATATATTTTAAATGTAGTATTTTGAAGTTAAATTAAAGTAGAGAATCACCGAATTTAGTATTTCCTCAGTTTACCTTTACCTGCTAAGCCCCCAAACAAACCGTGAAAAGAATAAAATGTCATTAAGTCTCAATGAAATGGCTCTACATTCTTTTTTTTTCATAATAAGGTCAAAATTTCTGGAAAATTATGTAATTAAAATTTAAAAAAAAATCTGGTGCGAGCAACACACATCTTTCTCTGATCTCCGTTATTTAAATCAATTAAATAAAGTTAGATATATAAAAGATAATTTATTGAGTTGCAATAGAAACTTCTCTTTTATCTTTTACAACTTTGTAAATAAGATAATATTTTTCTTAAACCTTTAGCTTTCCAAAGGTATATTATATGTTATATTACAGTTATTATGTTTAAAAATACATAAAAGAATAATTTTACTCCTTTAGTTGGTTATTAAATCCGTTCAATTTCTATATTTAGCAGTTTTTTATCAATGCTATTAAGATATGTTTCATTTTTTTTATAAATTAAAGGTACTTTAGAAAAAGAAAAAAAAATCGTCATTAAATCCTCGTCAGACTATTTTAATCAGGTTGAAACCTATATTGTATTATAGACCATTTTGTTTAACATCCATGTAGAGAACCGTTTTTTGAGAATAGGTGCAAAATGCAAATTATAAAGTGGCTTTTCTGGTTCGCTGATTTTTATGAACAGTTGCTGTAACATCTCGGGTGTATAGCTGTCTTAAATATGAAATTTCCGTTTCCTATAACTTTTTGTCTAGTCCTACTACACACACGCACAACTTTTTGTGAGACTTGGTCAATTAGACTCAGAGCACCGTAAAAAGTTTATTTCAGTTGAAAACTGGAATTCGAAAATTTTCACGATCGCCTTTTCTTACTATATATTTCATATATAATATATATATATATATATATATATATATATATATATATATATATATATATATATATATATATATATATATGTAAGAGAAAATACAAATTTTATATAAGTATCTGCTCTTAATAATACAGTATGCATGAATTTAAACTGTTAAGGTGACTTATATTAAGCTCTTAGATGAACACGTTAAGGAATAATTGAGACGTTGATTTCCAAAAGGTACTATATCCGAAATTTTACAAGAAGCGCGAAAATCTCTCATTACTCTATTATTAAACTAACTAATTTGGGTATTTTTGCCTTAAAATTTAGAATTATTTTTTTACTATAATAATAACATCATATTACAGTTATGTAATGAATTTTTTTAGAATGATTTGGAACGAAAATAAATGCGTAATTAGTACTTTTAGAAAATGACCGCATTTCTAAATCGCGTTTTTTAAGGACTTGAGAATTCATTAGATAACATCAAATAGAATATTTAGATAAAACTAAATGATGAGAATACAAATATGTAAAAAAATCAATTTCGTAAAAAATGTCCTTTAGTACCTTTTGGAAATCAACGTCTCAATTGTTGCTTAGAGGATTCACTGTGAGCAACTGAGGTTACCTTCAAACACACTTTGGTCGGAAAATATTTTCGATGTAATATGTATTTATTCCAGATTAGGGTGTAATATCTTAATTAATACTGTGCATAATATTAGATATACAAATCGCTAAATGCATATTAAAATGTGTTATGTGTTTCCTTTGGAATCTTCACTTGACAGCTTTTGATTTTTTCACAGTTTTTCAAAACTAATTTTTTGTAGCATTTTATTATATTTTAATTTAACTTTTATTAGCATTCAATTCAAGCTATAGTATGTAAACACGTGAATTGGTTAATAGTTATAGAAAGTAATATAGGAGAGTCCTGGTCAGGTAGATCGAAGGATAGTCTACTGTTCTTCGGGTCCTTGGTTCGAATCCCGGCTGTGGCAGAATCATTTTCTGGGTATAGAAACCACACAGACCACTGGTTACTAAACTATGGGAAAAAAACCTGGCGTCTGAGCCGCATTACCTCATTGCAAGTCCGTTGACCTAAGAAACTGAGCCCAAGGCCCTTCATGGGTTGGTACAGTATTTTTTTTTTTCTTATTCCCCCATTTTACGTTACTATACTCTACAGCAGCAATGCCTACATCTGAAGGACGATCCCCTGGGTTCCGCAAGATGTTATTTGGAAATAATTTCAATTTACCTTAACGTAAAATAGTTGTGAAGCCTTGGCTTTTCATAACAACCATACATGCTCCACCCGTAAAGATTCAACATTATAAATGATATAGACGCTAGTGACCACTGACAAGTGTCTGCTATTGCACAATCACAACCATGAAATTGGTCAATTCATAACATGATGAACAGTATTTCTGTATGAGTACTTTAATTGATACCTATCCCATATTAGTTTTAAGTTTGAGTAATTCAATGTTGCGCAGTTTGAACTAAACTCCTAGAGGCTGTTTCTTTTTTCTTTATTTCTCTTTTCCTTACATGGTCATTTCTGGCATAATGGGTGTATGAAATGTACGTTATATAAGATGTAGACCTCTAAAAATGTAAATATATATTTATTATTTTGGATTTAGATTTTTAAGATATTGAAAGTCCTGAGCATTGAAATGATTGGATGAAGGGGTCTGATGAAAAAGTTTGTTGAGAACCACTGACTTAAAAATGTTCCCAGTCAGGGAGAAGTTGAGTAGGGGCGGATTAATGGAGTATAGAAGGTAAAATATGAAATAAATAATCTATCTACAGACGACATATATTTTTTTAGCTTTAATTTCTAATATTGAAGATTATAATGAAGTGACAATGGCTGACTGTGTGTATATATGAGAGAAGTTGGTTGAGGGTGCAGTCAATTTAACACACAATTAAGCGTAAACTTAATTTATTGGTGCCGACGTTTCGGCCTAAATTATAGGCCTTCTTCAGGGTGGTTGTGTGAGCTGAGAAGGCGTCAGTCAACGTTGAAGGCGTCAACAAGGTTGACTGACGCCTTCTCAGCTCACACAACCACCCTGAAGAAGGCCTATAATTTAGGTCGAAACGTCGGCACCAATAAATTAAGTTTACGCTTAATTGTGTGTTAAATTGACTGCACCCTCAACCAACTTCTCTCATTGAAGATTATAGTTAAACTAAATAAATGATTTGGAACTTTCTCTTCTTTTATATTTATTTATTATTTCATTAATAAATCATTTATTATTCCCCAACGTTTCGAGATCCAAAATCCATCTCATCTTAAGAATCAAAATTTTTCATATTGAATTAATATAGCTCATATTTCTTCAAATATCTTTTTTTCTATATGTTAACTATTGTCGTCATAATGATTTGGTCACTATTTAGTTACTTTTAATGTCCTTATCACATTTATCGACTTGTTTGGATTTATTTTTAATCGTCTATGTACATATACCTCCTAAAGGCCCCAGCCTCAAATGTAGTATAACTAAAATATTCTATACCAAATGTATGAAAACGAAACAATTTTGATTTGAGCAACACCAATAGAGATAGGGCTTTTTGATAGAGAGTTTCAATAGAGCGCCAATATAAAAGATAAAAAAATTGACAAAACGTGACGTTTTCCATTCGAACCAATATAACTTCCAACAGGCATGTCCTAGCGACACCTTTGTTATAAAGCACAACAAATATGTCATAGCAGATTATAGAACTTAAAGAAACAATCATTTTTTTTTTTTTAATTTAATCTATTATGTGCATATAGCCATTGTTAGATTGGTAACGTTTTTCATTCAAACCGATTCATTCAAAGCTCCAAAACGGTAAGTTCTAGCTACAAATGTTATACAAAAAAAAAAATTCTCATTAGGAAACTGACATCACATTTTCAATTACAACGACACCAAAAGAGCTAAAGCATGTCAAACGTGCTACATTTGTGGGCTTGAATAAAACGATACATAATAAAAACTATAAACTCAAAGCCAAAAGACATATGTCATAAGAATGTGGCCTGAGTATCATTAATCGAAAGAAACCATTTATCTTAAGCGATAATTAAGAACTATTTATTACTAACTTTCGAAATAAGCGATAATTACTTAATTGCTTCATTGTTGTGACGCCCACTCCAACAATCGCCCTGAAGAAGGCCTATAATTCAGGCAGAAACGTTGGCACCAATAAATTAAGTTAATACTTAATTGTTTGTTCTTTTGACTGCGCCCTGAAATAACTTCTCCCAGAAAAAAACTATTGTTAGAAATAATAATAATAATAGGCTTAGCGAACCCGAAGGTTCGATGCCGATACCACCAAATTCCGCCTACACAGACTCATCCAATGCTCACCATTCAAGCCCAAGCTCCCGAGATCAGCCTTAACGCAATCCTCCCATCTCCGCTTCGGCCTACCTTTCGGACGCCTACCAGTCGGATCAGCAAATACCAACTTTCTCGGAATCCGCTCGTCATTTGAGCCCAACAACATTACTCGCCCATTTGAGTCTCCGCGATGCAATCAGCTCAATTATATTCACAGGATGCAAGTTCCGCAATTCCGCGTTATGCAACCTTCTAAACTCCCCAGTGGCCTCATCTCTCTTTGGACCAAATATTTTACGCAATACCTTATTTTCGAAAACCTTAAGCCGTTGTTCATCCTTCAAAGTAAGCGGCCACGTTTCACATCCGTAAAGAACCGCTGGAAGAATAATAGTTTTATAAATTCTCTAATCTTTAAGTTTTTAGATAGAAGCCGCGAACTAAGTAACTTAACAACTGAATAATAACACGCATTTCCCACCTTCAACTGGGACTTTATTTCTTCCTGGATTTCATTTTTTCTAGTTATAATTGAACCTAAATACTTGAATTTCTCTACGTGTTCAAAAGTATGACCTGATACATCAATATCACCAAGATCGACACCGTTTTCTGCTACTAATCGTATACTTCGTCTTATCGGTATTTAATTCGAGTCCTATTTCTTTACCGGTTTTTTTAACACACTTGTATTTAGTTGTATGGTTTCCGTGTCTTCACCTAGCAGTACCAGATCATCGGCATACCCCAAAACCGGAATCTTGTCACCCATATTTAAGCCTTTCTCGTACACATCACCTTTTCTATGACATATTCTAAAGCTATATTAAATAGCACAGGTGAAAGGGTGTCACCCTGTTTCAAACCCGATCGCACCTCAAATCTCTCGGAGTAATTATGACCGATTCTAACTTTATGGAATGTTTCCGACATTGTTAGAACTGTAATATTAAAAGTATTCATAGATACTTTATTTACTTTCATTGGGAAATTAATAAAATCATTTTAAAGTTTCATTTTAATGAATTTACTACAATAGTAAATTCCAAAACTTTATTTGTTATATTTCAAATTTTCTAAAATCGTGAGCTTTTCAACATTATATTAAAAATATATTAAGGAAAACAAGATGCCGCTTTCTATAGAAACTATAAATATAAGCGTCCCTGCATAGCCCGGTCCTCTGTCTTCTGGAATACCCTCCCGTTAAACATCCGCCATTATCCTTTCCTATCCTAATTAAATATTTTCCTACTTCTCAGTAAGTTGTTAACTAGTTTGAGTTTTCCGATCAAAGTGAGATGGAAGTTGTTTACTCTTTTTATTTTATTTCCATTCTTTTTAATTGGGTGTAGATGCTTTAAGGTGAGGGTCAAAGCATAAGGTTGGAGGTTGATATTTAACTTCACCATTATTTTATTTAGTCATAATGCACAACTTTTCGGTTATAATGCCATCTTCTGGTGCAAAGAACAATTTTATGTCAGGTGGGTTGGTACATACATCTAGAAACCTCATGTCTTTATCTATTTTTTTTTTTAATCTTCAATTTCATATTACTTAAAGATATTAGTGCATTACACTTTTCCCAGCTCTTTCGCTTATTCAAAAATCATTATAGATATTAAATACAATGATTAAAATTTTTAGTTAGTTCATAGGCTAGCTATAATTTTTCTTTTTTCTTATTCATACGTGTTATTCTTGTTCAAGAATATTTTTTTAATTTTTTTATTTAAATATCAAAACAATCAGGCTGCCTATTACTGTTAGAAATGATTACTGTTTGTTAGTAATGATTAGTTCCTGCATATTATTCATATCATATTTTGAGGTATTGTAAAATATTAAATTAAATAAATGATTGAAAAATGAACTGAGAAGAGTAATCGCCCATCAAAAGCTATAATAACTCTGACCTTATGCAGTTGGTGAAGTTATTGAGTGCTTTTTTTATATGCCTAATTTTTCCTTTATTTTAAAATACTACACAGATGAATGATTTCAGACAACGACCAAACTGAGAGTGGTTTAATGTTGAGAGTATATTGGCGCAAGGACGGGGTTAATCTTTTTTTTCTTCATTATTTTCTAATTCGTTCAATGTTTTCAAAACTCTGGGCCAATCTGATTGTAGGAGCGTAGGGTTCTCAAAATCAATTAGGTTAATTAATACCTAAATTTTTCCGGTTTTGAATGAGATTCAGTTTTCCTCATTCAAATCAATGGTTAAATCAAGAGAGTATGAATATGTCAGAAACGAAGAATTCGAAGAACATATTTATATATATGGTATATCTGTATATCTAGCAATCTATCATCCGATTTCTAAGAAGGATTTTTTTATTTATTTTTGGTTTTGAATCCCAATTGATGAAGAAATATTAAAACCAATGAATCAGATTGGTAACTGTGTGATGAATAAAGTTTTTTTTTTTAGAAGGGACCAGATCTAATCCAGCAGGGACGATTGACCTTTATTTCTGGGAAAATCAAAACCCCAATTTATTTATTACAGTTTGGTAACCTTTTGTATAAACCCTTCCCTGTTCCTTCACTAGTGTGTTACAACAAAACTCAAATTTTAATTAAAACAAAAGTTATTATTGACGATATGAGTTATGTTTGTGTAATACACACAAACAAACGGATATTTCTTTTACCGCGTAAAACTTTTCAATCAAGGTTTGTTAGAATAAATATATGAATAAATTTAAATGTTACATTGAGGTTATATTCAATAAATAAAATAACAAAAAAAAATGTATTGCTAATTTGCACACAGGGCAAAATCACAAATTAGGTGGACAAAAGTCAATTCAAAAGTTTGGAATTTTCCAGTGCTTCACCTTTTTATTATTAGTTGGCAAGACCCTTAATACTAATATTTCCCGTCATACCGTGTTTACTGATAAATAGTAAATGAGTGAATCATTCCTGTTCGCACAAGTGCCTAATAACCAGCAGTGGGACTTATCTTTATTCGATGGCCATTTACTGTGTTAAAGGTGTGCTTAGCGCAAAGTCGTTTTGCTTTTATTTAACAATGGACATTGCCGAGACAGGTAAGATATTATATTTCCAAACTTGTAATAGAATATATATTGAAATCTACCTGTAGATGTAGATTCTTTAAGGTGAAGGTCAAATTCTATGAATCAAATTTGGAGGCTGATTTTTACTTCACCACGCTATAATTATTATTTAGACATGAGGCTTCTGATTGTATGCATCCACTCACAATAGAAAAAAATTGTTCTTTTGCACCTGATGATGGCGTTGTAGCCGAAACGTTGTGCATTGATTTTTAATAAAAGAGTAGTGAAGTAAAAATCAGCCTCCAAATTTGATTCTACCTGTAGAGTTATTAGCAATTTGTAAAAATATGCCCGAATTCAATAACGAACTAAAACTATATAACCCTCTAGTCACACCAAGAATTTGTTTCATTAATCCATCTAGTATTTAAATATTAAAAGGATTTTTGCGATTTTGTGCGTTTTGAATGATACATAATTTTATTCAGACAAAACACTCGAATCAAAGGTTTTACAATCTATAATTTGAAGTTTCCAAAATGATAAAAAATACATCTATTAGCAGGTTTCAGCAACTCCGAGCCATAATAAGATTTTTCGTATTATTTTTGCCGTATTCTGGGACTTCGAACGTAAAATGCAGGGAAGTTTAGATTTTAGCAAATAAACAAATTTGATGTTTGACCACTGTGCGCTCGCCAATTCTGTCAAAAATTAATTATTTTTTTTTTATAATTGTCTTCATTTTTTTTTTTTTTTCGTAATCTGGGTCTCCAAAAATTAAATATGGAGAAGTTTCAGAATTTCGTCCACCTAAAGTGGTCATATTTTCTACTGTGCGTCCTGGGATGTAGGGGAAGACTTAGATTTTCGTTTATAATTAAAATTAAAATAAATGATGCAAAATGGCTTTATTTTTACGTTACGTTATGGAAGGAAAATTTTTAGAATGATTTGGAAGGAAATTAAATGTGTAATAAGAAACTTTTGGAAGTATGTAACTGAATTTCTAATTCGCGATTTTAATGGACTTTAGTGTCCTTTAGGTGTGAAATCAGATGGCGGGTTTCCATAAAACTTGACGATTAGAATACAATAATGTCAAAAAATCAATTTTGTAAAAAATGTCCTTTAGAACCTTTTGTAAATAAACGTATCTATTTTTTTTCACATTACTAAAATATATATTATTGATATCAAGTCTTGTAGTTTCCCAATTCTTCATTATTGGTTTCTCAACTAGAACAGCCGAAAACATTTAAAGCTAAACTATCATAAGTTTTATCATCTTTTATGCAATATTTACATAGCAAAGATCTACAACACTTAATCCAACCATATTTAACAATAGAATTCCCATTTAAATACACCAAAACGCTGGCTTAACCCCGTCTTCTAAGGAACTATGTTATCAAAATAACTATCAATAACCAAATACATTAATTAAACCACTAAACCGGTTATTAATATGCAATCAAAAATTACCAGATGTTTTTCATTTACTAGTACAATACAGTGCCCGATATATCATGATTACAGACAACATTACCTATCTGACATAATTAATTTCAATATTTTACAAATCACCCAATTTTTGATATCAGATACCGAATCAAAATACTTGTATAACTAGAACAGCCCGGGGCGTGTTTTCCGGATGAACGGGGTTCTTCTCATTAATTAAATCATCTAATCTCTTGTTGTCAGTATATGAGTCTATAGAGATTTCCCCGCTTCCTCGAACTCTGTGCCCTGATAGTAAATATTGTACCATTAGTCTGTTCATTTTGTTCGCAAAGCAGGAAGCTGTAACAAAAATGGTATCATGAGATCTATTTCATGTCTTGGTGTTATTAGACACGCTAGGATATCTTCCTCGAAAATATTCGAGTCCGTGCGAGACGCTATAATACTTGGAATTACCCAGTGCCGCGCCCTCTTCCCATTGTCCCCCGAGAATTTAGGAGAGATCCCTTCGCGCGTCAACTTAATTAGACCAAATTTTAAAGCTACATTCGCTCCGCTGACACCGTAAACACTTTATCAGATCTGAAAGTGTTGTGTACTAAATGAAGACCTTCAGAAGGAGCGTTTTAATTAGCAATCTCCTCTTTCATCTCACTTCCACAAAGGGATATCAAGGATTCTTCGAATTCACCGAATCAAGAAATTCAGGGAAGGGTAGTAAAAAAAAAAAAAAAAAAAAAAAAAAATACAATAGGTAATTTAATAAAAAAAAAAAAAGACTCATCATTTTCACTTTAACTTACATGAAATGTATATTAAGGTGAAGTGTTTTAATCGTAAACATTTTCGAATTCGAGTTTTAACCGAAGATATAAGTTTCAGGGCCCAATGTCCAAGTCCCGTCAAATGGTAGGGTATATTTGGTAAGGCAAGCTCAAAAACGATAGTTTGTATAAAACTGAAATTTCATAATTTAGAAGTGTATGTGAATGAAATGTTACGGCAAGTTTTGTGTCTAAATCGACCTCCCAGAAGAGCCATTTTATACTATACATTTTGAATTTTGTTACGATTTTCTGAAAAATAACTGTACCGATTTTGATTTAACTCGTCTAATTGATGTAAAATTTAATATTTTTTAATATCATGTAGGTTTTGTTTTCATTGGAATACAATAGTTTAAAAGGGCTTCGTTGCCGATTTTTTCAAATATACTTCTCCTAAAGTATCTTTAATTGAGTAGATTCCAAAAAAAAAAAAAAAAAAAATTAAAATAACCTTATTCGCACTGATAAAAACTCGGAAATCTAATGTTTCAACGAATTTTATATTTAACTATAGGAGAACACTATTTTTCCTACTAAAGTAAAAATATTTTTTTTGTATTTTTTTTTTTACCCGAACGTAAAAATAGTAATATATGATGGATAATTTTGTTATAGTCACAAAAAAAAGTATTTTATTTGTATGCCGACGTTTCGACCTACATTGAGGGCCTTCTTTATATTGCAACCGTCAAATATTATTTCTAAATCGTTCTTTTTTAAAATTTTAATTTTTTTTTTTTAAACTTTAACTAATTGTTTAGCTAGCTTCTCACGATAGTATTACATATTTTCATTCCTATATTATCATTTTACTTTAACAGTTGTGTCAATATTTTACTACTGTTGTCTTATTACTCTACCCAACTTATCATTTCTAGGGGTTACCTGTAGCAGGGTGGCTTGAATAACAGCCTCCTATGCCAAAGGTCTCGGGTTCAATCCCGCAGGTGGCCCTAGGGTTTTTTAATTGCAGTAAAAATCCTTAGTTATGCCGTCCTACGAAGAGTGGACGTTAAAAGGTGGTCCCGAGTCTGTGCGATGTCAGGTACTCGTTAAAGATCCCTATCCTAATTAAACCTGGATAGGCCAAATTTAGGACTCTCACTGTAGCATCGTCCGATTAGCCACAGGAGCATAAAGGGACGTTAAATAAATAAACGATAACAATAAACTTATCATTACTTTTTTTTTTATCTTTAGCCCTCTAGGCTCATAATGCATTGGAAACGTCGGCTCACAAATGAAATGTTTGTCTTGATGGTGCTTTTTCTAGGTGACTGCACTTCCCAACCATGTTCTTCATCATCTTGTATTAACGGTCAACAAAAAACTCCGTCATTATAAATTAATACCCCCTGAAAACTGAAGATTTGAGAAAAAATAGTTATCTCAGTGAATATTGCAGTAAAAATCCTTAGTTATGCCGTCCTACGAAGAGTGGACGTTAAAAGGTGGTCCCGAGTCTGTGCGATGTCAGGTACTCGTTAAAGATCCCTATCCTAATTAAACCTGGATAGGCAAAATTTAGGACTCTCACTGTAGCATCGTCCGCTTAGCCACAGGAGCATAAAGGGACGTTAAATAAATAAACGATAACAATAAACTTATCATTACTTTTTTTTTTATCTTTAGCCCTCTAGGCTCATAATGCATTGGAAACGTCGCTCACAAATGAAATGTTTTGTCTTGATGGTGCTTTTTCTAGGTGACTGCACTTCCCAACCATGTTCTTCATCATATTGTATTAACGGTCAACAAAAAACTCCGTCATTATAAATTAATACCCCTGAAAACTGAAGATTTGAGAAAAAATAGTTATCTCAGTGAATATTGCAGTAAAAATCCTTAGTTATGCCGTCCTCCGAAGAGGGGACGTTAAAAGGTGGTCCCAAGCCTGTGTGATGTCAGGTACTTGTTAAAGATCAGTATCCTAATTAAACCTTGGCCAATTAATCGGAAAATGGGTTTGGAAGACATACCTGAAGCAAAACCGCGGTTAGCCTTTTTACCTTGAACGTTGAAAGTCAAAACACCATTTAAGATCTGATCGAACGCAATTCTTACTTTCAGCGGTTGTTAAACGTAATGGTTATTGTGTTAAATGCACTAAAATTAATATCCTGAAATTCTATTAACTATTCCAAGGACTAAATCCGCTATCCCATTACAAATCGGCACGGTAGATATAGTTGAACAACCCAATTCACCCCCTTTGCATTGGCTCTTAGGTATTGTAGAATAAGATTTCTGGGTAACGACGATTTAAGTTGTTGGTGTGGTCATAGCTCAGACATCGTCCGGAAAATATAAACGGTCGGTCCTGAAACGATATTCCCTACCATCTCAGTAGGTCCCCGGTTCAGTAGTCGTTGTACCCATTGTAAACAAGGTTGTTTTTTATCTTTATTTGAGGTTGCTGAAGTTAAGAACTTCCAGGGGCGGGTGTATGTTCGTGCTTACGCGAATTAAAATTAATAACTTTTTGGGGGATTTATTTTGGTTTAAATTTAATTAGGTTGTAGCGGAGTCCTAGAATCCTACCACTCGCAGGCATAAATAGCGTTAGCCACTGTATATAATATTGTAAATATCACTTTATATTATTATATCATCTAATCTAAAACATGTTTCCAACGAAACTGAATATAATTCTTTAAACTTTTTTTCAACTACATCTTTATTCAAATAATTCTTTAATTGATTTTAAAAGCACAGGTAAGTGAAAGTCATGTTGCTCGCAGCAATTTTGTTAGTATATACAAAAAAAAAAGTTCCCAATTTGTCATTCATAATAAAAAAAAACAAAAAAAAAAACAGCCATCAAAGCTTAAAATCCAGTTAGATACCCTTCTCCGAGTCTTCCGTTTCTGAAGCATGTTTTAACTTTGAAGTTTTCCTCAGAGACACGAGCCTTATAACTCGTGTCTGGTTTATTTTGGTCAAGAACACTGCCTTGATGGTGGTGGGTGAATCGAAATAAACCCTTCTTCCAGGATAGGCCTACCCCTTTTCAAAAGGGCTTTTTCACCAGCCAGATATTGGATCAGAACCTTTTCCTCTTTGAAGGATGAATAGCTAAACTCCGATTCGTATATTTGGAAACTTCAGCGAACGAACATTGGGCTTTAACAGTACCTACTATTTACATTCCCAGCGATGCTTAATAAGGTTTGAGTTATTGCGGATCGAATCCATTCTAGGAAATCCCAATAGCTTGTTATTAGCGTTGAGTAGTTGTGTGTTTAGGAATTCGCTCATTATGTATCTACAACGTTGTCTATCAAATTTTACAAAATGTTTATCTTTCTTTCAGCCAAATATTAAACGAAATATAGATTTCCGATACATTTCAAACCGTTATTATTTACAGCGAGGATAAAGAGTATTCAGGGTCATGCTACAATAATATGTAATGATAACAATTTCGTTAAAATTTACCGGTACCATTGATTATATAATTATCTTAAAAAAAGTCTAACGATTTAGATTTAAATAATAACAGCAATGTAAAATTGATTAATAAGGTATTCTCTACAGCAATAACTCTTAACAAATATTTTTCCCGGGCTCCTTCATCCGTTTATTACAATAACTAAAAATTAAAAAAATCGTGCATATATATATAATTATGTATACATATAAACTCCGTCATCTCATTTCATCCGAAGAACACAAAAATCCTTGTAAGCACGTTTGAAAATTTTCGTTCTTTGAAATTTGTGTAATTTTATTTTACAGTCAGTTTTATCACTATCCATTATCTTTTACAATTTCGATATAATATAATATTGTTAAGTTCTTTTAATTAGAATGATACATTTCCATTCAACTTATTTAATTTCTTATTTTCTTCTCTCTACGTTTCGGCTTTTTGCCATTTTCAAGGGATCTTTTAATATTCCATCATTATGCACTTATATAAATATATATTTTGTCACATTAAAAAACAAAAAAATAAATAAAACTATTATAGACTGTCATGGTTGTTATCAGTGGGTGATAACAACCATGACAGGGCTGGTCAGCTGGTATATAAGTGCATAATGATGGAATATTAAAAGATCCCTTGAAAATGGCAAAAAACCGAAACGTAGGGAGAAGAAAATAAGAAATTAAATAAGTTGAATGAAAATGGATCATTTTAATTAAAAGAACCTAAAAATACATTTATTCATTCAAACAACTTTTAATTGTAATAAAAATTAATAATATAATATGTTTCCTAAACTTTTTAGCTTTCCAACGCTATATTATTATACATCTATATTACTGTTATTATGAGCTAAAACACAAAAATGGCATAAACAATTTATTTTTTTATATCGAATTCGTTCAAGTTAAATATTTTCCTTTTTTTTTAAAGCTAACAAGATGATAAGATAGTTTTGATAAACAAAACTAAAGGTCCTTCAGTGAAAGAAACTTTAAAATATTGGAATTTAAGCCATGCAGACTATTTCATGAATGAAAACTATATTTTTTATTGTAATATACTTGTTTGTTGGTATATCATTTTGTACATGAGAAAATTATTTTATTAATTTTTAACCTAATTTTTGTGTAACATAATAAAAGTTTGATTATGAATCTTATATTCTGTTAATGTTTAAATTTCATTGTCTATCATTATTACTTTTTCTTAAAAATTCTATATATGTTTACCCTAATTGTTATAATTATGAAGGTTATCAATATGCCTACTTATCTATAAACATTGTAATGTACATTGCCAGTGTATATCAATAAATTTAAAAAAAAATGGACTAACGATTTAATGAGGTTTGGAATTTTTAAGATATTTCAAGATAGTATATGTAGCCTGGTTATAGGCTCTAGGAACCGACTAAAATCCGAGAGACATTATACTCAGGGAATTACTAAAATTTATAATTACAATATTTATTACTTAATATCTATTTATTATAGAATTAAAAAATCCTAGGACCACCTGCGGGTTTGAACCCGTGACCTTTGGCATAGAAGGCTGTAATGCTAGTCACCCTGCTATAGGTGATCCCGAGAAATCGGTGTTATAAGCATACAGGGATTGTCTGCATTTTTCTCAGTCAATATTTATAATTTAATTATTATTATATGAAGTACTTAATACTTTACGAGCAGAAATTAATTTTAAATGGTGGTAGGTCAGAGTACTACTATACCTACGGTAGGTCATCTGCGCACCACAACAGATTTATTAAAATATATTTAAGAAATTAATTTTCTCAAGGAGTATAAAATAGTTTATTGTTAATTGAAAAATACATTAAAATTTAAAAACGATAAAAAAATATTGTATGAAGAACATTAAAAACTAAGTTATAACAAAACTCTCATGAATGAACCACATTTATTTTCTATTTCAATTTATAACATTTCAATTTCGTTCCATTCATTTTAGCAGAAACATATCATAATGATCAACACATATTATATTATACTGACAAGTTTTTTAACATACCTATACACACTAAAACAGTTCTATAAAAAATTGAAAGGACATAGAAACAAGTGATAGAGCTACTACGTCTATGTCAGGAATCATCATCCATCATCTAAAGGCTCAAAAAAGGTTTGATAGAACGGGTCTTTTTATATTAGAAGTTATATTTACATACTAGAAGAAGCTATATTATGTTTGCTGAGTTTCTTAAGCTTCATTTTTTTTCTTAATGAAGACAGGGGTCACCTATAGCATAGTGGTTAGCATAACAGCTTTCTAGGCCAAAGGTGGCGAGTTCAAACTTGCAGGTGGCCCTAGGATTTTTTAATGGGAGTAAATGCTTTTAAGAGAGTAAATGTCCTTAAGGGAACGTAAAAAGGTGGTCTCGAGCCTGTGATATGTCAGGTACTCGTTAAACATCCCTATCCTAATTAAACCTGGATATGCAAAATTTAGGACTCCCACTGTAGCATCGTACCATTAGCCATAGTGGCATAAAATGACGTTGAATGATTAAACGAGGAAAAAAAAGGCAAAAAAAATTGCATATACACATTATTTTCTTCTCATTTTCTTTCGATTATTTCTAAAACAATAAAAAAGTAACGAGAAAAAATTATAGAAATTAATGTTACCTGGTTGCAGACATCCTCAGGAGATATGCACCTGTTGTCTTGGATCCCGACCAGTGCCTGTGTGATCGGCAAGAGGTTACTGCCTCGAATATCTGCGATAACCTGAAAATAAAAAAAATACTTGTAAAAATATAACTAAAAAAAAAATCATTGATCAAATATATTTACATTACATTAATAATTAAAAAAAAAATTGTTTTTAATATTAAATGTTGTTAAAAGTGAAAGAACCTTAATACATTAGATAATAACAAGCTGACAAGGCTAGTTCAGTCAATAGTTTATATTTTAAAATGTGACGAATATATTTTTCATATGTGAAAAATGTAAAATGGAAGGTATGTAAAAGTATGTTTTATAAAAATAAGAAAACTAATGTTGATTATCTTTCAATTTTATAATAAATGATGTTGATAGGATCCTTGAGAATGGCAGAGGCTGAAACGTGGGGAAAAAGAAAAAAAAATGAAGGAGAATTGAGTGTATAATGGATCGCTTTATTTAAAAAAATAACCTAGAAATTAATAATTTCATTCGACTTAAAGACGGAAAATATATGTCAAGAATTGTACGAAATATAATGTTTCGTTTCTGTACATTTAAATGACGATAGTACAGTGCTGTTATAAAGCCTATTTTGATATATGGTTATAATAATAAGACTCTGACAGTCCCCTTGGAAAATGAAAAACGATAAATTTTAAAGAAAAATGCTTTACCTGTGGACTTATACTAGAGTCAGAGGAAAAAGCTTAATTTATGAAAATATTTTTGACACTACAGTATAATTTATTTGGATACAATAGCATCAACTTTCCGTTATAGATATGAGTGTGTGCAAGATGCTCATTCATTTGTTAACTTGTATTTAATTTGTGTGTTTTTAGGTTATTATTTTTTTATAATTATATGTATTTATTTTATTTTCTACTTTTATGTCCGTTCAAGATATCAATCCTACCATGAAAAACTCCACTCCCACTTTAACCCACTACTTTCAATCCTTCCTTCCTCTTTCATTCCTGACAATCCTCCGAGGCGTCTGAAAAGAATATTGCCTCGAGACCTGCTAGTTTAGATTCCTGCTGGAGTGTTGCCAATGGGCATAGTCTCTTTATGCCTTATCGTTTATAATATATATATATATATATATATATATATATATATATATATATATATATATATATATATATATTATCAGTCAATTTACTTGATGTATTTACTAATACACTTGTAAATTTCAATAAATAAAATAAAATAAAAACTTTTGTGTAATTTAACTTCACTCTTGTTTTTCTGGAAATATTTTATGATTGTAGTTTCATATCATTATTACTACTGTTGAATATGTCAATAAATAAAAATAAAACTTCAGTTACACATATATCGGCTTGATATTCCACAGAAGAATATTATTAAGAACAATCAGATAACATTAAACACAAAAAACGTTTATATTCACTACTTTCAGGACATTAAAAACTAAAACTTTATCGAACACTTCTACATACTTACTGGAACCCATTTGGAGTTAACCATCATAGATATACAAGACAGCAAAAAAGTCACGTAAAATTCAAATTTTCCAATCAAAAACTTCCAGCACAACCACTTAAGCTCCTTGGTACTTTGACAACATTTCTCTCCATACAGACCTTCACTTATGAACAGTTGACCAAAAAAACAGAACTCTCTACAAACGTTTTCACGACAACTTACACGGACATACAAACGCGTTAATACAAAACATGCCTCACAACATCCGTCGAAAGTTGAAAAGGAGCTGGATGAGAGACCTCCTGTCATAAACAGGGAATGGGAATCAAGCCAGGAAGAGATACCGCTGGGTATTACGCAATCCATCACGCCTACCACGTCACAAGATCAAAAGCTACCCCATCGCATTCAATGGTTGAAGTTGACAGGGGTGAATAAAAACATTAATGTTTAAAAAAAAATAATAAAAACTTTCAGTGACATAAATGAAATAAATTTTATCTCCAGAATTTTTATTTTACAGTTTTAAATACCAATAAAATAAATAAATATTTGTTTCTTTATTTTTACTTTCACTTACCTAAATATGAAATATTGCTATGTTTTTAACCGGCTGCTTTTTTAAGGCAGCGGTAGCTTCAAAAACTAGCTCACTATATTTAGTCAATATATAAACTATATTTAATGATACCATGGATCTCCTTTCCAAAGGTATCGTGTTTACCAATCCAATAGGTGGCATGCAGGATAAGATTAAAGTAAACAAGATTCAATTAATACATTACTATAATTATTAATTTACACAATACATTATATTCACATATTGCCTAAAACTCTGATTGAGAATACTGAGGGACATTTTCTCTACTACCTTTGCCATACAATATTACAAATAGCAATATACCTTTGAAACACTTAACCGGCTGGCGAAGGTGAAATCAGTCTTAGGTCCCCTTTCTTGGCATCATCCTCCAGCTGCTCTCAGAACCCCGACGGCCACCTCCTCTTCTTGTAGATAGAACCCGACTCACTCCTCTTGAGGATCAAACTTGACTGCCTCTTCGGTTCTTCTATCTCATTCTCGTCACCTCGGGTGGGCCGAGATGGGAAGTACCGGTTGGCGGTATAGCCTTTGTGCTATTATTCTTATTTTTTCACCACTCTTAATATTCTTGTTGGCCGCCACTGGGGGGAAACTACCAGAGGTTTCTGGTACCGCTGGGGGGCCCATACCGATGGGAAATCTAGGGGGCTAGGTAAACACCTTTTGATGTTTTGCCGACAAAGGTTCGTTATCATTAATTGTTTAATATTAAAATTATTTAATTATGAACTCCCCTCAGTATCCTCAATACATTACAATATATTGTAAGGGAAAGTATTGCGATTTTTCGAATTCCAGTTTTCAACGGAATACTCTTTTTAGAGTCCCCCGAGTCAAATAACCAAGTCCAAAAAAAAGTGTGTGTGTGTGTGCGTGTATGTGGTAAGTCTAGCACGAAAACGATAATTAGTACAATACTGAAATTCCATATTTTAAGAGCGTCTATTCCTAAGATGTTACTGCAGCTTTTTCTTCGAAATCGCCCAAGAAGAGCCACTTTATACCATGCATTTTACACCTTTTTACGCTTATTTCAAAAACGGTTCTAACGATTTCGATTAAGTTCGCTATATTGAATTACAAATTTAATGGGGTTTAATATAATACATATTTCATTCTGATTGAAATATAATGATAGGGGTAAAAAGCCGACGTTTTAAATTTTTTTTCTTCTAAAGTATATTAAGTTATCTAGATAAAAAAAAAATAATAATAACCATATAATCTTGTTGGCATTGATAAATAAGAAGTAAATATATAATTTAAACGAGTTTGATTAACAACTCCTAAATATAATTTCAGGAATAAAAATTATTATCTTATAGATAAAGTTAAACATAGCGTAGTGGCTAGTATAACAGCTTACTATGGTAAAGGTCCCAGATTCAAACCCGCAGGAGGCCCTGGGATTTTTTAATGGGAATAAACAATTTTTAGTTATGCCATCCTTCGGAGGTGGCGTTAAAAGGTGGTCCCGAGCCCGTGCGATGTCAGATACTCGTTAGGGATACCTATCCTAATTAAACCTGGATAGGCAAAATTTAGGACCCCCACTGTAGCATCGTCCAATTAGCCATAGTAGCATAAAAGTGACGTTAAACGAATAAACAAACAAACAAAGTTAAATACAAATGTAATACAGAGTGATGAAAATCGGATAAAACTAACTGTTTGTCGTTGATAATAATATAATAGATTATGCGTAGGTTTTTTGTATAATTTTTCCTACAATCGCAATGTAACCTCAATTTTATTTCACCATATGTTTGCCATTTAGGCTAATGTACTATTATCACAAAAAAACAAAAATATTTTCTGATTGTAAGGATGACTCATCCAAAATCATTGTTAACATTTTGTCAAAATGTAAATATGTGAATAAAGTTTATTTATTTATTTATTTTTTTACTTTTTTTATATAATTGATTATTTAGTAAAACACACGTTTCTATTGAAATTCAATGTAATTAATTCTTTAAAAATTCATTTTTATCTCTAATTGAATTAAAAATTCTTAAGAAAAGTTAAAATTGATTTTAATAGCAGAGGTAAGTGAAAGTCGTGTGTTGTGGGCATCAGATTTTTTTATTTATTTAAAGTCACTTAATGCTACTGTGGCAAATCGAACGATGCTACAATGTGAATCCTACAGTTAGCCTATCCAGTCTTAATTAGGACATGAGTCTTTAACCAGTATCTACATAGCTGAGCCATCGTTTTACGTACCCTCCAAAGGATTTTTGACAGCCTCAAAACATCTTAGGCCTATCTGTCGGGTTCGAATCCGCAATCTTGGATATAGGAGGTTATTATGCTATCTAGGAGAACACACGTGATCCCACAAAAATTATTTTACTACTTATAGTCGTTATTTTTTCTATCAATATATGTAACTATATATTTTAAGAAATATTATATAGAAAAATATATTTAAAACATTGCATGAGGCCGTAGCAACCCGTGACGCGTGAAATGCCGCTGGCTGACAAGGAAGAAGAGGTGATTCGCAGCCTAATAGGGCTTATCCTATCAACCGGCCCCTTCTACTCCACTGCTTCCAGGGGTTATGTCATTGGCACAAACCCTTCTTTTCTTCCTTTAACGTCTTCTCTTTTAAAGGAAGGTAATAAGGTAAATAGATTAAAGGAGGGATACCTTCATATTCTTTTTTTTTTAAGTATATTTATTATTTTTAAAATGTTAAAAAAAAAAACTTTCGTCGCTTCTGAAAAGTATCACGTTTCAAAGCAGCAATCGATATTTAAGTTAACTAATATGCCATTTAATACATCTGGGATTATTTATTTATTTTTACTTTAAAGGAAGACAATTTAAAATAATATTTAAGCCCTGTCAGACTATTTCAATCAGGATGAAACTTCTTGATATTAAAGTCTATTAGCTTTTACATCGATATAAAGAGATTATTCCAAATCCGTAGATCCGTTTTTGAGAAAATCATGGAATGGTGCAAAATGCAAGGCTTAAACTGCTTCTTCTGGTTCTTGATTTTTATGAAAAATGTGAAGTAAAATCTCCGGCGAATACTTTTTTTTGTTTTTTGTTTTTTCGTAGGCGTAAACCAATTGGGCCATTTTCGCCTTAAATCACTTTGACAAAGGGATTAAATATTATAGACTATTGTACAAGTCGGTCTGTCGTAGGATGTCAAAAAGTTTTGCAGTTGTCTGTATGTTGTCTTGTAAAACGGTTGGTAAGTCAGTGTCAATTGCAATTTGTGCTCTATGATTATCATAAGCCCTACACTCTGTCAAAATGTGTTTAACAGAGATTGGGCAACCGCATGTTGGGCAGTCCGTAGGAGGTTCTCGTGCCATGAGATGTCTGTGAGTTAGTCGGGTGTGTCCAATACGCAGGCGCGCCAGGATAACCCCTTCCCTTCGCTTTTGTCGTAGGGACGAATGCCAATGGGAGATGTCCCTTCTTATTTCCCTTAATTTGTTGTCAGTAGTTTCATGCCAAATCTGTCCCCACTTCGACCGAATCCGCTGCTTGATGATAGAAACATAGTCGCCAACAGGCACCGCAGTAAAGGGAATGCCATCTGTTGTTGCTTCTTTGGCTGCACGATCTGCGAGTTCATTACCAACACCGCAGTGGCTCGGTACCCAGACGAAAAAAACTGAATTATTGGAAGCTATTGTGGACTGCAATGATAGAATACTTTTCTTAAATATATCTTATTGAATTTTACAACTGTATATTGACATAGGTAAAAGTGCTGAAGGCGTAAAAAGGCTTGTGAAGAAACTACCCAGCGGTAGAACTTCGATGTTTATTTAAATAAGTAGATCCCGTGGCTATTTTCTCAATCACCTCGAAGGGTTATCAGGAATATGTTAGGTTGATAGGTTGCTGAAAAGAGGGTTTTTTATGGGTTGGGAGGTAGGAACTAAAAGTGGTATATCTGGTATTGTATATATTTGTTGCAGACCTTAGCAAATAGGGTATTAAGGTTATAGATGATTTTATTTGTGACGAAATAAGGAGCATTGAGGATTTTGCGAAGGATTTTGGATTGGATGACTCAGTAGACCCCAAAAGCTCGATTCCATAAGTCCAGATGGATCTGTTGATAATAACGTAAATGAACATTTTGTAATAAATTGGAAGTTTTGAACGTTTGTGAGTAAGTGTTGCAGTAATCGGTATCAGTTTCTTGTCGTTTTAGTCTCCTATAAGGATTCCATGTAAGACGTTTGTCAAGATGGAGTACTAGGTATCGGATTTGTTCAACAGGTATGAGTGGTGTATTATTAATGGATACAATTGGGCAGGAAGACATCGGTTTGCGACAAAGGATAAAGTCAATTCGGTAGATTTATTTTAATCCTCCAGTTCTGACACCATTTCTCAATGACTCTGATGTGGGACTGAAGAGTTGTTTAAATGTTAAATAGTACGACATTCTTTTTTTTTTTTCTTTTTTTCTAGACATAGACGTGTAAAATTGTTACGTTAAACAATCACTTAAATATATGCCATATTTATAACCTTATATTACCTTCCACACGTTGTACATAAGAAAACACTTTTTCTAAAACCTTTTCCTAAAAGCTTTCCAACGGTACTATAAAATATTTTTTCTCTCTTCTACTGACGTTGGTTATCAAATTCGTTCAATTTGTATATTTAATCGTTCTTATCGATGCTAAAAAGATGATATGATTTCTTTTTCTCGAATATACGAAACTATCGGCATTTAAGCCCTGGCAAACTATTTAAAACCGAATGAAACTTATATGATATGAAAATCCTTTTAATGAGTGTGTTTAAAAATAAAACCGTTTGAGCTGTTTTAAAAAACATAACAAAAAAATATTTTTTTACCCCGAGTAACATTTCGGGCGAATATTTGTCTTAAATATATAATTTCAGAATCGTACTACTTTCCATTTTCGTACTTGACTTAGACATAACACAGACACACGCACACACAGACATGCAGTCCTTATAGCGCAAATTTTGTTATAGTTATAGTCTAAAGACTAACTTAGAACTCACATACTAGGCTTAAACGACAAGAACTTAACCGACGATCGGGCCAATTATACAGACTGTTAAAAAGAAAATCTCAACTTTGTATTGCAAACAAAGTGCTAATTTACAGACAGTATTGAAAACTATCTTGACTTATTGAGTTAAACTTTAGGGAAAAGCCAAATTTTCTAACATCAAAGACATTCAATCCAAAGTCCTCCGAACAATAGTTAAAGCTCCGTGTTATGTCACCAACTATACCTTACACAAGGACATTGTATATATTCCACTTATATTAGACCTTTTTCATCACCCCAATCCCTATTCAGCCCCACACACCCTTACCATCCCTTAAAAGGTTGAAACGGCAGTGGCTTCGAGACCTCTTGTAAATATGTATATTGGAGTTCTAGCACTGGCTAGATTCTCCACTTGTTTAACGTCACTTTTATGCTACTATGGCTAGTCGGACGATGCTACGGTGGGAGTCCTAAATTTTTCCTATCCAGGTTTTATTAGGATAGGGATCTTTAACGAGTACCTGACATCGCACAGGCTTGGGATCACCTCCGAAGGACGGCATAACTAAGGATTTTTTACTCCCATTAAAAATCCTAGGGCCCCCGCACGTTTGAACCCAAGACCTTTGGCAAGATTCTGCACTCAATGTGCTGCATGTATGACGTTTAAACAGGTATGAGTGATTTATAGACTTTGTATGAATTTTATTGGTTCCGTATTGTATATATATATATTATTATTATTTTATAATTTTATTGTTGTGTAAATATTGTATGAATGTTGTATTTTATCACTATTATCAATGTTCGTATTGGGACAGATTTTAATATTATTCAGTACAAATTGTTGTATTACGAAAAAAAAATAATAAAAAGTTATAATCTATGAATTTTATACATAAGTAAATTACAGTAAAAATCGTTTACTGATTACTTTTAAAATTCAAACTTATATCCGGAGTAGAGCTGTGGGGCTCAACTAAGCCATCAAATTCTTCTCGTATCCAATCATTACAATCCAAAATCCTTTGTAAAATCCTTAACGCTCCTAACTTGGTCACGAATAAGCTCATCCATAAAGACCTAAATATGTCATATGTTACTGAATTAGCCCGAAACAGGTATCAATCATTCCATGAAAAACTCCATTTCCACTCTAATCCTATCGGCCTCTCTCGATTGCTGATAATCCTCCGAGGCGTCTGAAAAGAAGCCCGGAGACCTTCTAGTGCGTCTCTTCATGTATTTCATGTCAGTTTACTATCTCCATCACATTCACTTGTTAATAATAATAATAATAATAATAGAGTTGTAAATACCAATAAATATGTTTAAATAAAAAAACAAAAAACTTATATCAATCTTACATCAAGAAACATAAACTAGGATTTTACCTAGACTCTCTCTATTTACTCAAAACATCAATGGTATTGAATCGTAGTGCTAAAATAATAAGGTATAAAACCAACAATTATTAATTATACCTGCCTCCATGATCATCCATCAAGAGGTTATTACAGGACTGATTATTTCCTCAATTATATACAGCGTATCTCATTCGGAAGCGGCAAATGGTAAATATCAATTATACAGTTTGATTATGAATTATCACGCTTGGATGCGAGGGAGTCGGGGGCTATTGGATCGTGAAGAGAGCCCCGGGTAGTACAGATGAGCAAATATTAAGGTCAGCCAATGTGGAGCGGCGGGACCTACTTTTGGAACGAGTCCAGGAAACGAGAAGAAAGCAAGGACAGTAGGAGCTGTTATATATAAAAAAGTTCTCGAACTAACAAAATATAAAGAGTTCTTTCTATTATGATACTTAAGCGTATAGTTAAAAAAATCATAATAGAAATATTTATTTATTTATTTATTACATTTTTGTGGGCGAAAAACATCATAATCGGTTATCATCGCCCTATTTCTGGTGGGAATGGTGTGGGAAAGGTTATGATATAAGAATTTGTCAATTTTTCGTTACCATGTGTTTTTGTTTTTATTCTTAGTATATCTTTAATTTGACCATTAAATTCCGCTATTATTTCGTCCCTATCTAAATATTGTAAGTCACTACATCTAATAACCCCTTTGCTATAATTTAATGTGGGATGGGGCTTAGCTGAAATATTAAATTGATTTGCAAATGTTGTAGTTTCGAGAAGTTTTTTAGCTTGTTTGCTATTAGCTGTTTCTAAAAACAAATTTCCGTCTCGTAGTTTCTTTATGTTTTTAACCTCACCGATTAGATTTTAAAAAAAAATTATTAATCAAAAAAGGCGATACTTTTTGAAATCCTTCATCTCCCTCTCTACTTATTAACAAAAATGAAGGTGCACTTTCAACGACGTCATTAATTTGTATCGGGTCTGGAGGAGTTTTCATCCGTCCCCTTTTACGTTTCGTGTTTGAACTAAAAAAACGGTTCGTCCATTTTAATTGGTTATAACCCAATTTTAAGAGTAAGAAGGAAGGAAAGTGAAAGAGATAGGAAAGATTAAAGGAAGGAAATAAATAGGAATATTCTTATCTGGGCGTGGCGTTGGTGCCCTAATAGCACTGTTACTAGGCTAACCTGTATCTTCTCAGGGTTAGGTAGTGGATAGCATACATCAAACTATTGTCTATTTCTTTGCTTGATTCTTCTATTTAGCTTCCTTGCACTTTATACCTACACGGTGTGTATTTTGTACTATAAATGTTTCTCAAACACTGCAAAAATTACAATTTAAACTACAAAGAAATGTTATCACACTTAACGTTTCAATGCCCTCAACAGCTGTATGACTCATAGAAATATTTGAAGCATTAGAGGATTTTGTTGGCGGTCATGAAAGATTAAAAAAATTGTGAACACCTATTTATTAACCAACTTAGTGGTTCTTCATCAGGGCTTCTCTTCGAAAAATATTGATGCTTTGATAAAAAAAACTGATGAAATATTTCACCTTAGAATGCTTTTAATTTTTCATTATATTAAATAATATTTTTAACCAATTGAGTGCTATATAGAATAGAATAGAATAGAACAAGAAACTTTATTCCGGGACATTGTCCCTTAAGAATAACATTAATGAACAAAATACAAACTACGTACTAATGTCATTGAAATTGTATTTCTTTTGTATCTTTTTAGCCTGATGATGACCCACAAAGGGGGTCGAAACGTTGGCAAACAATAAATAGTTGAAACTATTTAGTTGTTTCATTTAATGACCGCCATGCAGACTAATTCCTTCCAGCAATATACAACTACATTTAAATAACAAAAGAAAGATGAAAAAAAATAAATAAAAGGTCAAAGTGACATCTCTATGTACATATTCGAGATATAAAGAAATAATCATTAACACAAATATAAGTTTTACATCCCAATAAAGTAAATACACAAATCACTTCACATAAATTGACATAATAAACATTAGCATACATCGCACTGGAGAGAATGGAAGTATTGAAAGAGGGGGGATTTAAACAATGATAGGAAAGGAGCATGTCAGATGTTTGACGGGAGAGTGTTCCATAAGGCAGTGGAACAGGCTATAAAGGAGCAAATAATATTTTTCGGTTCTGTGGAAAGGAGTGTAGAAGTCAGACAGACGGGATCCTGGTGATGAGTTGAGAATTTAAATACTAGAAGGCTGTAGACATAAATGGATGGTGGGAGTTATGATTTGATAAAGAAATGATCCAAGGAAATATTGTCTTCGAAAGGGGTGGGATATAGGAGACTCTATAGCACTCAATTAGTCAACGCTATGGCAAGTTAAACACTTAATGAATAAAAAAAATCTCCAAATATCTATAACTAAAATGATAACGCGAATTCATTTGTTGTTCTCTGCTAACTTAAACGCGAAGGATATTGATATGGATAATTTTTTCTTTTTTTCAGAAATCTGCTCACAGCGATTGTCAAAACTAAAATACACCTATTAGAGCAGACTATCATTTATTTTTTTCAAGAATAGACATTTCAGGTTGCACTATAGCAATATTTTGAGTTTGAAACGTATTAACGTAAGAACGTGAATAAAACATTGTGATCCAATTGTAAAAAATATTGTTATTGAGATTAAGGGAGCGGCATAGAATCCCTGATGTGACAGAATATTATTTATTCTGCTATTTCAGCCGTGGGACGGTCCTGGTGTATCCAGACTCTCCTGGGCACTCCAGCCTCAATAAAGTGGGTACCCAAAAATTGGGAATAATCTGGCGGCTAAGCGTGATCTCAACCTAATCATCTCCAAAACGGACGGCCGTTGGCTATAAACAGTACGAATTCTCTATATGTACTGAACCCAAGAACCTTCGTGGGTCGTAGTGCCGTAGATTTCTTTTTATTGAAATTAACAATCGTATTAAGGAAATGTGAGCAAGTTGATCGACTTATAAACGAAATGTGATTTTCAAGGTATTTTTTTCTTACCCTTCAAATATACCATAATAATTTAATATGGTCGTTAGTTAAAAAAATTGAGGATTAAAGGTTTTTTCTTCATAAGCTATCATCAATAATAATAACAATAAATATACGGTCCATAATAACCTTATAATCCAGAAGTCCTGCTTCAAACCGGCAGATGGCCCAAGAAATGGTTTTAAGTCCTAATGTGGTTCAGTTACTCCGTTAAAGAATCCCTATCCTAATTGATCCTGGATAAGTTAAAATGGCTCCCACTGCAGCGTCCTCTGATAAGCCCCACCAGCAATAAAGTCGAATGAATTAACAAACAAACAATATTTTTCTCATAAATAAAATAAATAATTATAATAAATAAAAGTAATATCTTAAAGATTGTAAATAGGAGAGAGGAAAAACACTAGCTGCTTAATTCAATAGTTTGTTATTTTCACTTAAATGTTTAATTAAGTTCTTACGAGTTAATTTATTATAAGTAACTTTGTTTGTAAACAAAGAATTTGCAGAGTTCTCTAGCGCGCAAGTAGTAAAATAAACATATGCTTCGTAGCGTGGCCAAATAGCCAGTCAAACAAGGCATCATCTGTTCAGGTGGGGTTTAATTAGAGGCCTAAACTGTGCAACTACTTGGAGAACTTAGTTAGGATAACGTCCTGGCATCCTCTCATATTGCAAGTACTCTGGTGAGAGCCGCATTTCTCTTGAAACTTCAAATCTCAGTTGTCATTTAATTAATATTGAACTGAGAATTCGACAAGTGAGTGAATACATAATTGCTACGTATAGTATCTTAATCTTTGGAGGAAGTTAAATAATTTTAATAATAAACTAATTAAAAATCTGGTGCGGGCAACACTCAACTTTCTCTTATCTCCGTTTTTAAAATCGATTAAAAAATTATCAAATACAGTAAGAGATAAAAATGAGAGAAACCATTAAAGAATTAATTAAATAGAATTTCTATAGAAACGTGTGTTTTATTAAAAATTCTATTATATCTTTATCTATAATAATCACTTAGTTTTATCGGCTTTTCATCAGTCTCGATTATATATTAAAGGTTGTGTATGAGATAATATTTTTTCTAAAATCATTAGCTGTCCAACAGTATATCATAAATGCATATTACTGTTCTTATGTTCAAAAACGAAAAATTGTATTAAAAAAATATTTTTTGTTTTCTCCTTTAGTTATTTTTCAAATTTGCTCAACTTGCATATTTAGCTGTTACTTATCAATGCTAACAAGATAATATGGTTATTTTTATATAATCTACAAAATTAAAGGTACTTAAGAGGAAGAAAATTTAAAATATCGGCATTTAAGCCCTTTCAGACTGTTTCGATCAAAATAAAACCTACATAATCTTAAAGCCCATTAAATATTACATCGATATAGCGAGTTTAATCTAAAAAAGTTAGAGCCGTTTTCGAGAAAATCGTAATAAGGTACAAAATGCATGGTGTAAAGTTAAGCTTCTGTCAAGCTGATTTTGATGAAAAAGACTTTGTAACGTCTCAGGCGTAAGTTGTGTTAAATATGAAATTTCAGTTTCATAGAACTTTCCGTTTGGACGCGGGAGTTACCACACACGGACACACACACAGAACTTTTTGCGGGATTTGGTCATTTGGACTCGGCCCCCTGAGTCCAAATGACCAAAACATGTATTTCTGTTGAAAACGGGAATTGAAATACTTCTCATTCGCAATACTTTCCCTTACTATATATTCCATATATAGGTAAGTGAAAGTAATAATTATAAGCCTTTGTCAGCAAAAGATCACTTCAAGTTCAAAACACTCACAACCCTGGCTTATCTCTTGTCCTTTTCCTGGTCGAGGTCGTACCAGATGCGTAACCCACCCTCAGTATTTCTTGGGACCTAAACTTTAAAGAGAACATCCCCTTATTGTGTCGGCCCTTCCTCCTGTTTTCAAATCATCCAATCGGATATCAGTAGGCGTGGCAATTTTCCGAAAATAGGAATTTCGAGATGAAGTGGTGAGTAGAAGAAGAATTAAAAAACACGAAGGAATCAATGAGAGCCATGGAGATAAGAGCAGGGAATCAAGCAGAAGCCAGTCAAGCCATGGGAGAGTCCAGCGGCTAATTGTCTTTAAGCCAGGTATCATTGTCAATAATAATAATAATTAATCTCGGATGTAAATGTTTCAAATATATGTGTAATTTAATATCATCAATCTTAATTATTTTATCTCTTTTCATGCCACCTGATTCAATAGTGAATTCATAAACATGTTCTTTTGTTAAGAAAATCCAGTGGTTTCATTTAATACAATAAATACATATCTAAAATGTATTAATTAATTAATGTTGTTTTCATAGTCAACAATGCTCTAGAAAGCAGCGGCCGAACAAATAGCATAATGATATGGACTAACCAAAGAGTTTTCCTCAACGGTAAATTTAATCATCATAATTAACTTTATTTAACAAGGCATCAAATGCATTATTGTTCTCTAAGATAGTAAAGTGATATTTAGGTATAAATGAGACATAGGAAAACATAGAAGTCGAAGTAATGTATGTTAGCTTGTTTGCCACCAAGGTGGGACAATCTATGTTAGGATAGCGGACAGTTAACAGGGCTAGTGCGTGATCCAATACCATCGGATTAGCTCTCTCCTGCCTCCATTCCCTTTGGATTTCTCTACCCTTGGATTAGCCCTTCATCCCTTCCCTTCTCCGCGTACGAAAATATTATTACTAGGAAGGTTCACTACCAACGAATTATCCCTCCCTTTAGCTATAGATTGAGGTAAGGAAAGGAAAAAAAATCTTGGAACATATCCAACAAGGTCCAATATTATGTTTGGATGAGCAAAGGCTTACAGCTAAGAGGGGTGCTGACCAAACCACCTCAGAAATATCCGTTGGTACGGGAAATTCTCAACTAGTATCAGGCGTAACAGTGTATTGGAAGAAAAGGAAGGAAGTATCTCTTACTCTAAAGTATCTTAATTTTGCATATTCCCTAAAAATTGGACATATTATCATTTAAGCATTTTAAGACAAAGAATGAATTTACAAGTTGTACAAATTTGATTATTAACTAAAGAAGAAAAGTTTATTTTTTATTTAAATAGTAGCTAGTTTCTCACGCCAAAGGTAGTGCGTTCGAATCCCAGTCCCAAAGGGACTTTTTCAAGCATTTAATTAAATGGGGATTAACTCACAGCCTCTTCCCCGGGCATAGGGAGCGATGACGCTACTCTATAAAGTAATCGAGAAACGCGTGGGTATTCTTTCAGCAGATTACATCACGAGGCCAAGGACCTACACGGTCTGTCACGCCACTGAGGGAAAAATATATATAACCTATGAAAAATAAAATATTGTACAGAAAAGCATATCTTATACACAGAGTTATAAAATGTAATGAAGATTGAAAAAAGAGGATAAAATAATAACTGTTTTTTTTAAGATAACAATATATTTTTTAATGAAGCACATGTTTCTATTGAAACTCAATTCGTATACCAGTATAGCATAATTCTTTTTACCATTTTTTATCTCTAACATACTTTAAAAGTTTTGAAATTAATTTTAATTACGAAAGTAAATAAAAGTTCTGTGTTCCGCTCACCAGATTTTTTTAGATTTTCAAAATAGTACCTGAAGCTCCTAAATCATCAAAATGTTTCGGTTTAATAATTTTTTAAGCAGAAAATTATTGAGTTTGAAAGTTGAATGACAGCACAGTGTTTATTTGTAATTAGATTGGGCCATTACTAAAATGTTTTTGAAAGTTTAGTGCGGTTACTTTCACAATCAGTGCCTGGGCGAGAGAGGATTTCGAACAAGGGGTTTCTGTCGCTGCCAATACATGTGAATATTGTAAAAATGTAAAGCTGTATTTTAGTGTTTTTATTTGACTTCCATATTTTTGCTCAAGCAAAAGCGAAAAACAGCGCTATTTAATTTTTATTAATATTGTGTTATGTTGCTACTTTTCTTTAGGGCAAGGTCTACCAAAGAGAACGAAAAAACTTCGATTTATAGTTCCTCGCAGTTTTCTCTTCTGTTCTTTTGATATTTTTAATATCTTTTTCTCATGTCTCATTTTCCTTCTCCCCGACCACAATGAAGCGGATTTCCTCTTCGTTTCTCAAAAGGATATTTTTTTAAAATTCTCTTTTTGTTAACTTCCTCCAAACTTATATTACTTTTTCCCAAATCTTTCTTGATCCAAATGCTAGTAGACCATTTCTTTTACTAGTATTCTATTATACTAAACCTAACTTTATCCTGTGGACTATCCAAAAATAGGAATCCTCTTCTTCTTTTTGCTTTAAGAAAATATTTTCTATGTTGTAGGTCTACTTCGTTTTTTTTTTTATTCCATTTTATATGAGATTTTATTTTTCAGTACAAAATGGATTTAAACTATAGCGTGAAACTTGTTTATTTAATTTTTATTTTCACTTACCTAAATATGAAACATATTGTAAGGGAAAGTTTCGCGATTGTGGAAAGTTTCGAATTCAAGTTGTCACCTAAAATATATGTTTAAGAGTCTCCCGAGTTCTTACGACAAGTCCAACAAAAAGGTCTTAGTGTTTGTTTGTGTATGTGGTATGTCTAGTCCGAAAACCTAAAGTCGTACGAAACTAAAATTTTATATTTAAGATAATTTTACGCCTGATATGTTTTTTTTTTTGTTTTTTTATTTATTAATTTATTGAAATTTACAACTGTATTAGTAAATACATCAAGTAAATTGGCTCATAATATAGATAATATACATGAAAAGACATGAAGAGAATATGCCCATTGGCAACACTCCACTAGGTAATCTACACTAGAAGGTCTCGAGGCCATCTTCTTTTCAGGCGCCTAGGAGGATTGTCAGGAATGGTAGAGGAAGCTAGCATTGAAACTAGTGGGTTAATCTGGGCGTGGAGTTTGTCATGGAAGGAATGATACCTCGTACGGGCCAAATCAGCAACATATGGGACATTAAGGTCTTTATGGATGAGTTTGTTGGTGACGAAATAAGGAACATTGAGGATTTTTCGAAGGATTTGGATTGAATACGGGAAGAATTTGATGGTTTAGTAGAGCCCCAAAGCTCAACTCCGTTCGTCCAGATAGGCCTAATAATGGTAATATAGATGAGCCTTTTGTAGTTAAGTGGAAGTTAGAGCGTCTGTCCAGTAAGTGTTGAAGTAAGCGAAAGCGTTGGGCAGTTTCTTGTCGTTTCAGTCTTGTGTGCGGATTCCAAGTTAGTCGTTTGTCAAATAGGGTCCTAGACAGCGAATCTGTTCAAACCGGGACTAGCGGAATATTATTAAAGGACACTGTAGGACAGGATGTCGTAGGTTTACGACAAGGGTAAAGGTAATTTGATGGGATTTGTTGGAATTGAATTTTGATTCTCCAATTCAAACACCATACTTCAAGGTCTTGGATGTGGGATTGAAGAGTTTGAGAGGCAAAGTAGGATCATTATTGACTGATAACACTCAAGTGTCATCAGCATAGGTAGAAAGGAAGTGTTAGGATGGGTTGGGATAATCAGCTGTATAAACTGTGTAAAGAAGGGTCCAGGATACTGTCTTGAGGAACGCCAGAGGACTGAGTAAATAGGGATGAATAGGAACTATTGTGATTTATTTTGAAGGATCTTCCAGTGAGATAGGACTGGATGATGAGGTAGTATGTAGGAGGAGGAATTTGCGGAGTTTGTAAAGCAGTCCTGGGTGCCAGGCTCGGTCAAATGCCTGTTCTACGTCGAGAACGCCTGATATGTTGACAGCAACTTCACTGAAATCAGCTGACCGAAAGTGCAACTTATACCATGCATTTTTCACCTTTTTACGATTTGGTTAAAAACGGTTTTCGATTAAACTCGTTGGATTTAATACCATGTAGGTTTCATTCATGAAATAGTCTGACAGGGCTTTAATGTCCATTTTTTTTAATTTTCTTCTCTAAAGCACCTGTTAATTTTGTAAAATCCAGAAAATTAACTGTATCATCTTGTTAGCATTGATAATAAACGGGTAAATATGTAAGTTGAAAGAATTCGATCTGCAAATAAAGGAGAAAAAGTCAAAATATTTCTTTATGTAATTTTTCGTGCTTTTTGATAATGGGGGCAGTATATGGACACCGTTGGAAACATAAAAAGTTTGGAAAAAATATTATCATATACAAAAATTATAGAAGTTATGGAGAGTGATGAGAAAGAAGCAGATAAAACAATGTGATCCTTGTACATAATAAATTCTGTAATAGATTGTTTAATTAAACACATGTTTCTATCGAAACTCAAATAAAAGTAATTCTTCACATAATAAAAATTGGTTAAATCGGAAGAATACAATTTGATAAAAATACTTAGATAAAATACCTTAATCTTCCAAAAGAAAAGTATATTAAACATTGACATCAAAACGGGTCAACGTTTCGGGGGCCTTCCCCATCATCAGGACAAACTTTAATCTCAATCAAATTTTATTTTATTATTCTTGATAGTTTGTCAAAAAAAATTTCTTTTAATATTCTTTACATTCATTAAAAAATTGCATCCTTCTGACTAAACTAGTCCTGATGATGGGGAAAACCCCCGAAAAGTTGACTCGTTTTGATGTTTATGTTAAATAAATTTTAATGGAAGATTAAGGAACGATTTAATTATTTATTATCGAAATTGCCTTCTTCCGACTAACCTATTCTTATTATGAATTTATACATGGAGGATGGTTACAACTATATGAAGAATATTTTATTGACAATTTATCAAGAATATTAAAGTTTAATTTGATAGAGAGTAAAATGAGTCCTGATGATGGGAAAGGCCCCCGAAACGTTGACTCGTTTTGATGTTTATGATTAATAAACTTTTTTTTTGAAGATTAATGAACCATCTAATTCTTTATTAATTCCTTGACTTTTTTTTTTATCTTTTAAGTATATAAAAACCTTAAATTAACTTTAAACCATCAGATTTTTACTTATCCTAATAGTATTTTTTAATTATTATTAATATAATTTTTGGGCCTTGCCATAAAATATTGCAATATTTTTTAAGAAAAGATGTAAAAAGATAGGATATTTGCTATGAAATAAGTTGGTGCCGTTCGTTCTAAGATCGGAATATCAACTAAGTTGTGCCTAAGTTAGCGAATTATTGGTTCCCTCAGTTAATTTAATACTGTAACCAGCTTATATTGTTCTTGCCGCAGAATATCTTCTACTGAGACTCCAGACGTTATTATGAACACTATCCAAATACCTAACTTTTTTGATTGGCTTGATTTCGGTAACGGTGACCTTGAGTTTAGTTCGGGGTCCCATTTCCCAAAGTAGGAAGACAGAACTAAATGAAGGCACACAGTTTGACAGTTTCAAACAATTCCCACTCAGGCCGTAAGTAGACCCTTGGAGGACAAAAACCTGAGTAGCCAGAGGGCTATAGGTAATTATCTAAAGGACAAAAAGGCCTCAAGGGAATCAAAGAGCGCACAGATTAAAGACTAGAACAGTGACAGAGCGATGCCGCCAGGGTAATTCGAGGGTGGCGCAAAACCTGGCCACAGGAGACACTTTTTGCGGCGGCTAACGAACCCCCTCTTGTTGCTGTCCCTTTTTATTCCGCTTGTTCTGCATTCTCCAGTTTCGTCCATCTTTACAAGAGGAAAACGCAGATAACAACATCGGGCAATTATGTGCCTAGGAACAAGCTCTTGCTTAAATGATCCCATAAAGAGTTATATTTTTTAACTTGAGGAGACTTTGTAAACAAAAGAAGGGTAAAGAAGAAGAACATGATCAGTTAGTTTTTGATTTTTTTCCAGGAGAGCATTTTTAAAATTACAATTCAATTCTTTCAATCATGTAACTGCACCAATTACTGACGCTTTCAGAAAAAAAAATTGGTGTTTTTCAAACATTTCTACCGTATTTATTAGAATAGAATAGAAAAAGATATTTATTCTGGGACAAAGTCCCTTAAGAACAATTCATATGTACAATTAAGATATATATAATGTGTCTGGCTACAAGACCAAAGGAATATAATTATTTCTTATTCACAATGATACATAAAGAAAAGAAAGGATATAATAAAAAAAAGAGTAAAATAATAAATAATAACTTCTGGTGCGTTAAACAAAACTAAACATTGAACTTGATTCATTATTGATCCTTATAAAAATATAAACAATAAATAACAGATTTTCTTTTTTATTTGAAATATCTTATTGAGCGTCTGTTTGGGATGACAGTATTGACTAATACTTGTCATTAAAAATATTTCTATTGGGCCTTTATGTATTCTTTCCATTCTGCTTATTTAATTATATCAATGTGGCGAATCAATCAGTTTTTCTGCATGAAATTCGGATGCATGTTTTCTGCCAAGCTCAATATTTAATTTTAGTAATTTCCTTCTAAACGTCTAGAGCCTGGTTCTTTTTTCTTCATTTCCATCTTCCCAACTTGGCCATTTTTAGAATAAAGAGTTTCGGTAGAGACATTTTGCAAGCAATGTACATGATACGGTGTAGCCCACTAAAAATCTAAATATATACCTAATATTTAGGAATTAGGGGGTTATTGACGTTGAAATGATTACATGAAGGGGTTCGTGAAAAAAATTTATTGGGAACCACTGAGCTAGAGAATGTCAGTATTAAAACATGAAAAAAAAAAAGAAATAAATATGTAATGAAATCAATTAATTAAATTGCAATGGCATAATAATGAAAGGGCTATACAGAAGAAATATTACTAAAGATAATGTATAAAGATATGAATATTCATATGTAAAGATATCAATAATCAATATGAATGTTTTGCTACTTATGTGGCTCTAAGTAAGCTCTTTACTAATTCCAGATCTAGTAAAGGGACTGCGGTATATATAACACCACGAACCGATGTGGAATGATTGAAAAGGAGGTGGCAGGCGTTTAGACAGCGGAGGAAAAAATTATCACATGGCAAAACATAAAATTCCACGTTGTCTTTTCTGCACTTTTCATATCCTCAGGAAAGTTTATTAGGTAAAACTTTTGGGACGGTTTGTTTCTTCATCTCTTGAAATCATATAGATCATTTTTTGGAGTTCAAAAACTTGAGAATGGGTAAAAGATACATTTAAAGTATGAAATAGCACAATATTTCAGATATGGAATTCGGACTATGGTAGAAATGATTGACCTGGAGACGGAGGTAAGCCAGAAGAAAGCCCTGAGGACCCTGTCGCCATCGGTAATGGACATACTTTATCACAGGCCTCCTTGAAAGCCCAGCCGACCTAACAGGACACGCTTCGGAGGGCACCTTCTTCTCTAAACCTGTCTTCGGGGGCATGATCTATTGTTTCTTACTAAGGGCAGTCCTTTAATACCATTGTTCTCTACACGATTCAACAAACGTTGATTAAATCGTATAAGAAGGTATTAACAAGATCAAACAAATAACTGAATGATTATTCTATAAAACCAAAGAGGTAGAAATTGGTTCCAACACAACCTCTTAGCTGTTTAATGGTTCTTATAACGAATTAAAAAAAAAGAAATAAAAAAAAACGAACCTATACTGCACATACAATGCGCCAGTATGTTCCCACTTTTTCCCAAAAGTAGGAATTCCAATGAACAATAAAATGTTACAATTATCATAAAACACAGCAAAACTAATAACATATCCCTCCGTCCGAAAATAAGGAAAAATACACTTCAACACGACCAAACCTTGATTAGTCGGAGTTCCACGATGCGAAATGAATCAGACACTTCAAAAAAATACCCAAAATGATATATTTACAATTAATTTTGTTTAGTTGAATTATTATAAGTTCAAGATAAAAAATATTATTACTTTCTAAACACGTTTACATAGAGAGTTTAGAACTAAAGTCTTGATAAAGTTAATTAGAAATGTCTTTTAACGTTTGAAGTATTGGCTAAGAAAATGTCTTGCTTCGTCTTTTATCAGTGTGCTGAGTTGAGCTTGTCTGCGAAAAACTTAAACAGGCAAAACTCAAACTTGTATAATTTTACTTTTACTGTATATGTATATATATATATATATATATATATATATATATATATATATATATATTATATAAATATATATATATATATATATATATATATATATATATATATATATATATATATATATACATGTGGATAATCATTATAGGTTATTACATTATAGGTGGAATAATCAGGAGTCAGTCATTTTTTGAAATTTTTTATTTTAATTTTGCCAACGCTTCGGCTCAAGCTTGTGATCATCATCAGGGCTACAAACATCAGAACAAAAGAGATATATATTAATTAATAATGATAAATTTTTTAATGTAGTGACAATGATAATATTTGAAATAAAACAGAAAATACACCAACATAATTATAGATACAAATAATGACAATATGATAAACAATATGATGACGATAAGCATAAAAACAAAACTTTAAACATTAGTATAGAAGTAAAAAAATTATATATAAACGTACTATTACCGAGACATGTCCAAGCATAAACTGAGGAAAACCATAAACATAGGTAGTTTGGGGAGGGGTTCGTGTAAAAACCCTGAAGGTTTTCCCCTCTAAATATAAATACTACAGCTTATCTTTGTTTTTAAAAAGTTTTACAAAATTATACAATGGAAAAAACAAAACAATGTATGTACAATAAGGCTCAACATTTTTAACAGAAAATTATAAACACTAGAATCTCAGGTATGTAAAAGGTCCATGAGGTATATAGTAAAAAATAAAATAAATAACGAAAACTAGAAGTGTTATAAAGTTTATTCTATAAAATTATCTAATAAAATTTATCTTTTCGTTTATAACGAAATGTTATCATTGTCACTACATTCAAAAAATTTTCATTATCACATTAATATGTATCTCTTTTGCAGCCCTGATGTTGGCTCACAAGCTTGAACCGAAACGTTGGCAAAATTAAAAAAGTTTCTACACTCGACTATACATTCTCAATATATATATATATATATATATATATATATATATATATATATATATATATAAAATAATAAAAAAATATATAAAAAAGTTTATAACAATATTAAATATTATTCACTCTTAACTTAATCTATTGTTATAGATGAATCGCTTTAAGTGTTTTTCAATTTAATAATTACATGACCCAGGAAAACTAAGTGGAATATTCCCATGCTAAATTTTGATGAATCTGATTTTAATCTTTTATTAAGTAGGGCTTCAGTAATTCAGATATTTAAAAAAAGGATTTTTAAGAAATATTTTGTGATCTATAAAAAACAGAAATATATATTAGCATACTGTGATATTTCACTTTTATATGAAAATGATAGATATCCTTTTTGAGTTAACCGAAAACCACCATTACAGATACTTTCTTGAATATCATCTACATTAACAATACAGACTATACAATCTTTAATTTATTATTTCTGTTTTATAAATGAATTAAAACAAACTAGTAGATGCTCTTACAACATCAAAGACAAATATTGATTGACTTAAAAGAAAATTACTTATATAATAATTTTAAAAAATGATTATAACGCAAAATTATATTATGATGTGTGACACTAAAGTGATTAATTTAATTTTTTTATTTATTCTGCACATATGAAGTGAACAGTTTATTTTAGCCTTTTAATTCTTACGGTAAATAAAAATTAGGAAATCAGATATTAATTTTCCTATATTATGTAGGAAATTTTATATTTGAAACATTAATTTCCTGAGGAATGAACATAATGCAGGAGAGTACGCTTTCCACTGGCAGAGGTAAATTGTACACGTCTTGTGGAAATTAGTTCGCATTTCTAGAGAGACTGATGGTTTCCTGTGATTCACCTAGGAGTCTCTCAGTGATGTTTTCAGCTATATTGTATAGTAGGCGAAGTGATTAATGTTAATCTGTATTGTTTTTGTTTATTAGAATTTAGGAAAAAATGAAACTCATTTTATAAATATTTTGTGCATGCTTTTTCGCTTTTAAGTATCTAAATGAATTGTGAATATTACAATAAATTATATTTCTAGGTTTATTTATTCCAGTAAATCTAATCAAAAGTTAATAAATATTTAAATAAGCCCTGAATACCAAATTAATTTGTTTTACTAACACTAATCGCATTCTATCGATATATCTATATGAATAAGCTTCTGTCAATGAATATGGTAGAGATCTGATATAAAGACAAAACATTAAAAAAAATGAAAATCGGAAGATCAAAAATTGAAAATAGAATAATTGTATTTTAACTTGTTATTTAGAAAAATGGAGATCTTATGTGCTTAAATATTTAAATAAAATTATGGAAAATGTTTTAATTAAAAAGTAAGGAATATGTTTCAATCAATGATTTTATATTTTAAGTAATGAAATTTAAAATAATGTGATTAGGTGGCTTACATTTTACTAATTTACTACCTATATATTCAATTTTTGTTTTAGAAATCAGCTAATAATTTATAAGAGCAGTACATAACATGGCCATTAAACACACGAGAACCTTCCTAGGATGTATTTGTACAGATTTTCTTTTGTAAATACAATATATATTTTGATATTTCCTATGATAAGTCGAGAATAAAAAAAATATCCATCGTCAAAATAATTTGAATAATGAACAAAAATTTATTTTCACCAAGTATATGAAAACTCAGTATGATAATTATTTCGCTTTAGGAAATAGTGATATTAAACCTCCCTTGAGTTACTTAATTATGAGTAGGTATAAATAATTGAAATAATAGAGGGTAGCAATTTAGTTGATTGAGTAATAATTAATGAGCGCTTTAGACAGTTAGGGGTCGCATTTCGGTTATAGCTTCATCAAGCCGGTGAATATGCAGAGATGTTTAATGATTGAGACCCTTCCTATCAGTCTATTCTACTAATAAACCTATCAAATGAACATAAATAAACTTACGAATTTCGTTTGAAATAATTAAAATTAAAAACAAAAAAAATGTTCTACACAACTTTTCTACTCCATATTTCTTACGGTAAAAAACAAGTCTGAAAGAATTAGTGGTACAAGCGATTTATTGAAACATTATTACTTAACATATTGTTTGTATTAAAATCAGTATAATTAGGAGTATAATATAATAATATAATAAATGTAGAATATTCTCTACTTAAATAAAAATTTATTTATTAGGAATATTACATTTTATAATTATTTTTAAATTTATTATTTAACATTTCAAAAATCATTCTGTGCAAAAAAAAATAGCTTCAACATCTCAGATAAGTTTAAAAGTTATTAGAAAATTAAATATTTGTAAAATTATTATTTAACAAGAGAATCTTCTACATTTATTTTTAAAAACACATTTTTAATTCTGAAAAATTATGTTTGTTATTGTTTATTGTTAAGTCTTAAATTTTGCATATGCAGGTTTAATTAGGATAGGGATCTTTTACAAGTACCTGACATAGCGCAGGCATAAATCATACATAAATGATAGAAATGATAATAGCATAAATATAAAGGAATATATAAATTCCAATTGCTTACTGGGACATCTAAGTAAATATTGACACAAAGTATGTAAAAATAGCAGTCTCCATAAATGTATATAATTTTTAGCGGAAAAAAAAAATATTTATCTTACCCACATCATTAATATTGAGAATGTTTTCTAAAGATAATTATTTACTGTTTTGGACAATGTAATTCGCCAGGCAATATTTCCTTTCAATACTGAGTGTAGGACATTGCAATGACATGTGCTCTAAGTTTGTGGTGATATGTTCTTGACACCATCTATATTTCCCCCCTGTTTTTATATTTAAAGTGGTTTTTTTTATTAAAAAGTAATTTATATTATTAATATAATTATATTAGGGTATAATAATATGTATAGTTGTTTAGCGATTAACTAAGGTGTATAGCGATAAATGAACCAAATTGCTTAAGAAGGACGAACCAGCAACACTTATATATCAAAAATAATAAACCAAAACTAGTTGGCTTCTAGGATTATTTATTCTTATGCATCTTTAGAACTGTTATTATTTATATACATAAAGGTTTACATATTTCTATTACCAAACCACGGACTTTCAATTAAAATACTTTTCACTGTAAAACATCACTCAGTCCTCCTATCTATACCTAATAGCTGTAGATTTATTGGGTCTTACTATAGACACTTCTATTCGAATTTTAAATTTGGAGAAAACAGAATTAAATCACTGAAACTCGGCATACAGACAGCAAACATAACGGAAGGATGTTTGATTGTTAAGGTCCTCCGGCTAAACGCAAATACTGGGAGTGCAAGCACTGCGGTCGGCGCTACCAATATTTACGGGAGAGCCTCTGTGGTCTCCGCGTCTCCCTCCGACCGTAAATTCCCAATGGCAAGAGTTAGCCTCATTTAGATGAAAATAGTACTCGCAAATTTGTCAGTTCCAGCAATTTATGATTAATTAGCACCAGTTTATACCTCGCCAGTATGAGCTAATGGCTAGTTTCGTTTTTAAGTAATTAAGAAATTTGCAGAGAGAAGTTTGGAGAAATGCACCCATAATATGAGCAATTTTTACCAAAATAAAGTAAGAAAATTTAAAAAAACAAAAACATTTATAATAGTAATAATAAATGAAAAATAACATACGCTATTAATAAAATAAATAAATAATACTAAAGAATAAATAAATACAAATCAAAAATAAAATAAATAATAATAATGAAACTGATGAAAATAAATAAAAATAGAAATTCTAAAAAAATAGGTTGAACTGTAAAATAAAATATTTTTAAATAAATAAAAAATAATATAAAATAATAATAAAATAAATAAATAATACTATAAAAAAAAAAAAAATAGATGAAAATAGAACCCTCATTCAAGAATGAAACGACAAGAAACTGTACTACGTTTTCAACTGCTTAAACACGTACTAGACAAATGTTTTGGGGAGCCCGTCGCTGAGTGGCTAGCGCGCTAGTCTCTCATGCTATACAGGTTCTGAGTTCGAATCCCAGTCCCGGTAGGGCTTTTATAAGGATGTAAAAAAATGGGGATTCACTCAAAACCTCTCCCCCGGGTATGTGAGACCCGTCAGCCAAAGGGTGGCCACTCACAAAATTAGTCGTAGGGAGTGATGACCCTATACTAAAAATAGCATCGTGAAACGTGAGTGTAAACTCGCAGAAGTTTACACCGCGAGGCCCAGGGCCTACACGGCCTGTCGCGCCACTGAAAAAAAAAGAAAAGAAAAAAAGACAAATGTTTAAATCTACCACTTAACTACAAATGACTCATCTACATGACTATCATAAGGCCAACATGGATTTAAGGAGTAGAGCTTCAGGGGTTTACTAAATATCGATTTTTTCCGTATTCAATCCCTATAATCCAAAATCCTTAATGCTCCTTATTTTGTCACAAATAAAGATACAGTCAATACATATGTTTAATATATATATATATATATATATATATATATATATATATATATGAATATATATTACTGCATTTCACATAATTGTAAGATATAAATTTGAAAAACAAAATGATAAGGGTGTATAAAAATAATTGAGTTTTAATATTACCTTAAATTTGAGACAAAATCTGCTAATACTGATAAATAAAAATAAATAATAGAGAGAAAGAAAGCCGTTAAGTTAAATAATATATAGCTTTTTTATTTTATTGTCTCTCCGAAAGAAGGAAAGAAAATTTAGCAGGGCCCCAAGAAGCAGGTGTCCTAATTAGCTCCAGTTGGAAAAGTCAACTATCATAAATCAAAAAGAAAAACACCTATAAAAGCTCCACCTTCTGCAAGAATTATTCATTCTCAGGCTATTATTTTTCATATTTTAATACATAGCTTACCTTGAAAATTATTTTTATAAAAATATTCTACTAATTACGGTTAAATATGTTACTTATTATATTTTTAATTATCATTCTAGAAATATTTCTTGGTGATTTCAAGACATTACTCAAGTCGGTTTTTATTAAAATTTGAAAACTAATCAATCTTTATGGCATTTAAACATGGAAAAAAAATTGGTGCGCGCAACACACAATTTTCACCTCCGTTCATTATATTAATTTAAGAATTTTTAAACAAATTTAGAAACGAAAATAAGATTTTTAACAATTATTCACATCGGATTTTATTAGAAACATGTGTTTTATTAAATGATCTATTATATTATTATGTACGACAATCAGTTTGTTTTCTCGGCGTTTTATCACCCGTTAACTTTTAAGATACAATAGCATGTATAAGATAATAGGGGTACTCACTACGTTTGCTATAGCATGCTATTTGTGTTATTTTGCTAAACCCGTCGAGTTTCTACAGTTATTTCCTGTATAAAATTGATGGGTTTAGCACAATAGCACAAATAGCATGCCATAGCAAACGTAGTGAGTACCCCTAATATGTTTTCTAAAATCTTTAGCATTCCAACGGTATATTATTATACATTTATATTACTGTTCTTCAATTAAAAAAATCTGGTGCGAGCAACACACGACTTTCACTTACCTCTGTTTTTAAAATCGATGAAAGAATTTTCAAATACAGTTAGAGATAAAAATACGTGAAATTATTAAGGAATTAATCAAATTAAATTTCTATAGAAACATGTGTTTCATTAAAAAATCTATTATATTATTATCAAAAATAATCAGTTAGTTTTATGTTCATTTCATCACTCTCTATTAACTTTTAAAAGCTTGAGTATGAGATGATAATTTTTCTAAAATCTTTAGCTTTCCAACGGTATGTCATACATGTATAGTACTGCTCTTATGTTCAAAAACGAAAAATTGCATTAAAAAAATATTTTTTTCTGTTTTCTCCTTTAGTTGGGTATAGAATTTATTCAATTTATGTATTTACCAGTTTTTCATCAGCGTTAACAAGATAATCTAGTTATTATTATTGAATCTACAAAATTAAAGGTACTTTTGGGGAAGACAATTTAAAATATCGGCATTTAAGCCCTGTCAGACCATTTTTATCTAAATAAAACCTACATGAAATTAAAGCCCATTAAATTTTACATCGATATAGCGTGTTTAATCAAAATCGTCGGAACCGTTTTTGAGAAAATCGAAAAAAGGTGCAAAATGCATGGTATAAAGTGCCTCTTCTGGTAGGCTCATTTAAATGAAAAAAGTTTTGTCACGTCTCGGGCGTATAGTTGTCTTAAATATGAAATTTCAGTTTCATAGGACTTACCGTTTCCGCCCGGGAGTTACCACACACACACACACACAGACACACACACACACACACAGACACACACACACACACACACACAGACCTTTTTGCGGGACTTAGTTATTTGGACTCAGGGGACCCTAAAACGTGTATTTCCGTTGAAAACTGGAATTCGAAAATTTTCACGATCGCAATACTTCCCCTTACTATATATAGTAAGTGAAAGTAATAAATTAAATTAAATTTCTATAGAAACATGTGTTTGATTCAAAAATCTATTATATTATTATCTAAAATAATCAGTTAGTTTTATGTTCATTTCATCACTCTCTATTAACTTTTAAAAGCTTGTGTATGAGATGATAATTTTTCTAAAATCTTTAGCTTTCCAACGGTATATCATACATGTATATTACTGCTCTCATGTTCAAAAACGAAAAATTGCATTAAAAAAATATTTTTTCTGTTTTCTCCTTTAGTTGGGTATCGAATTTTATATATTTACCAGTTTTTATCAGCGTTAACAAGATAATCTAGTTATTATTATTGAATCTACAAAATTAAAGGTACTTTAGGGGAAGACAATTTAAAATATCGGCATTTAAGCCCTGTCAGACCATTTTTATCTAAATAAAACCTACATGATATTAAAGCCCATTAAATTTTACATCGATATAGCGAGTTTAATCAAAATCGTCGGAACCGTTTTTGAGAGAATTGAAAAAAGGTGCAAAATGCATGTTATAAAGTGCCTCTTCTGGTAGGCTCAATTAGATGAAAAAAGTTTTGTCACGTCTCGGGCGTATAGTTGTCTTAAATATGAAATTTCAGTTTCATAGGACTTACCGTTTCCGCCCGGGAGTTACCACACCACACACACACACACACAGACACACACACACACACACAGACCTTTTTGCGGGACTTGGTTATTTGGACTCAGGGGACCCTGAAACGTGTATTTCCGTTGAAAACTGGAATTCGAAAATTTTCACGATCGCAATACTTCCCCTTACTATATATAGTAAGTGAAAGTAATAAATTAAATTAAATTTCTATAGAATCATGTGTTTGATTCAATATCTATTATATCATTATCTAAAATAATCAGTTAGTTTTATGTTCATTTCATCACTCTCTATTAACTTTTAAAAGCTTGTGTATGAGATGATATTTTTTCTAAAATCTTTAGCTTTCCAACGGTATATCATACATGTATATTACTGCTCTCATGTTCAAAAACGAAAAATTGCATTAAAAAAATATTTTTTCTGTGAAAAAAGTTTTGTCACGTCTCGGGCGTATAGTTGTCTTAAATATGAAATTTCAGTTTCATAAGACTTACCGTTTCCGCCCGGGAGTTACCACACACACACACACACAGACCTTTTTGCGGGACTTGGTTATTTGCACTCAGGGTCCTCTAAAACGTGTATTTCCGTTGAAAACTGGAATTCGAAAATTTTCACGATCGCAATACTTTCCCTTACTATATATAGTAAGTGAAAGTAAAAACAAAACACCAAGTAAATAAGCACTGACATAGAATGCAACATACCTATTGTTTATTAGTAAAGACAAAAAATTAAAAATCGAAGAATCAATTTTACTAGTACCTTCAAGCATAAAGAGCATAAGGTATAAACGGACCAGAATCTTTTTGACCAGTCAAGCAGATCAATAGATCATCAATGGTATGGATTTCCCAATCTAAATTCAGCTAGTATTTAATATTCGCCAAGGAAACGTTATATATCTTCTCAAGTAATGGTTATTTATAGAGGATACTTAGGAGAGTAAATTCATTATTGGATAATTTTAATATTAATCAAGTAATCAGCCTTTAATAAGCCTTTATCAGCAATAGTTCTAGAGCAGTTTACCTAACCTCTTGGGTTCCCCATTGCGGTACCGGAAACTTCCTAGACCCCAGCCAGCAGTCGAAAACAGTATTAGGGTTGGTCAAGAGATAAACATACCTTCGTAAAGGTTTATAAAGCTGCCTTAAGACATTATAAACTACCATATTGGATTTGGTGTCACATCTTAAAGGTCACTTGTATACAAAAAAAAAAAAAAAAGACATTAGAAATATGCTTGGCCGGTTTTTAAAATTTGTATCCACAAAGGCCTCGATGATCATATGATTTTTTATATGAGCTCCGCCCTCTGTTTGTATTGACCACCAATAGGAGATTGAAGTTTTCAAAAAATTGTATTTTTAAAATAAGAGGGAATAAAGGTGATGAGCAAACAAGATGAAAGATTGAAAAAAAAAATGCAATACCTTCTGGGCTAGAAAACTTGCTATAGAATACCGATGGGTATTTTATCTACTTCTTTGGCTGTGTCATTTGTTTTTTAGCCTGGTTTTGTAGTATCCACCATGCTTCTTCCCTACCATTATTCAAGTCCCAGCTGTTCCAGTACCTATTGTCATCCCAAACAGGCGCTCAACGATTCTGATATTTGAAATCAAATATCAATTCATAAAGAAAATTTATTATTTATTTCAAACTTACTTAATGAATCAGTTTCAATGTTTTCTTTTGTTCAAGACTTTAATCTATAAGAAGTTATTAATTTTACTCTTTTCTTTTAATTTATTGTATACTTTAATCTATTTTTTTCATCTGATATTGTAAATAAAAATTAATTATAATTATTTGGTCTTTTGCCCAAACACATCATATATCTTAATTGTACATATCAATTGTTCTTAAGGAACCCTGTCCCAGAATATATATATATTTTTTTCTATTCTGTCTACAGTAGTAAATTAAAAAAAAACATCCTACACATATTGAAAAAGACTTTTTATGGAGTTTGGAAAGTAGGATGTCGATTTATATAAAACAAAAAAATTTAACCACCTATAATAGCTTATCTTGAGATAGTTATGAATTATTTTTCTTTGAAATTAAAAGAGTGGTCGCACTAAATGCTAAGTTATTACATACATTAATCGTGGCTCAGGATGGTGGAAAATTGCTAAATGTAATAAGTTCCAACCAAGGCGTTTAATAAAATCTTTTTACGACGGAAAAAGAAGTACGGTCAGTTGGTCCTGACAGTAAAGCACTCAACTACACAAAAAGATGTAAACCGTGGTTGTTAGAGTAACAACTACCAACAAGCGCTCCAGTTCCAGGGTCTCTCATTTCTCCTCTGATACGAAATATTAATCAAAACTTGTTTAATACAAACTTTAAGCTTGGTATTAATAACTCTCTCCGCTTATTAAAGTTATTATCAGCGACAACGTTCGTAACTTTGAATATATTTAGCAAAACTGACAAAGACTTTCACGACATCGCCTCCTATTGTTAATTTCTTTTTTAATCTTATAAACCACGGATATGATATTAATGATTATTGAAAAGATAACATTTGTTCTAAATAATTTATAGATTGTATGTTGTATTACGTGCAGCAACTACGTTCCTATACATTTAGAAATTTGAAAAATCTGGTGCGAGCAACACCTGACTTTCACTTTCCTTCGTTCAACTCAATTTAAGAATTTTTAAATTCAGTTAGAGATGAAATATAAGTAACTAAAAGTAAAAATCTTAACGAATTAATTACATTGAGTTTCGATAGAAACATGCGTTTCATTAAATAATCTATTATATTATTAACTACAACAATCAGTTAATTTTGTTCTTGTCTTATCATTACTCTCCATCACCTTATACAACTTTGTGTGGAGGTAACAATTATTCCTAAAATATTTAGCTTTTCAACAGTATATTATACGTCATATTACTGTTCTAATCATAAAAAAAAAAACATAAAAAACTTAAACTGATTTCGATAAAAGCGTTGCTGTAACATCTCAGGCTTACAGTTGTATTAAATATGAAATTTCAGTTTCTTACGACTTTTCATTTTCTTGCTAGACTTACCACAGAACACACACACACACACACACCACACACACACCACACACACTTACTTAGTTTTTTGGATACGTGGAACCCTAAAACGTGTATTCCTTTTAACACTAAAATTCGAAAAATTTTCACGATCGCAATACTTTTCTTTAATATTTTTTCATATATAGGTAAGCGAAAGTAAAATTGATAACAATTACTTCTCGATGTCCAAATAATTATTTACGGAAGAGAAAGGTCTTTAATAAATACATCATATTTATAGCAATGGACAAAAGACGTATGGCAGAGTTTACCATAGAAGTAGGAATGATAGACGAGATTGAAATAACAAAAAGATAAAATTTGAACAATTTAAAAAAATAAAATAAAAATAAATAAGAACAAGTAAGCACTAACTAAAAATACTATATACCTATTGTTCTTTTAATAAAGAGAAAAATGTTATAAATCGGACTACCAATTTTACTTGAACTTCTAAGCACGAAGAACATAACGGACATAACATAACATATTAACGGACGAGGATCTTTTTGACTAGTCAAGCAAAAAAAAAAAAAATATATATATTGTTCACTGTTATGTATCTTCTAGTATGGATTTCCCGTAATATACCAATTCAAATTCGGCAAGTATTTAACATTCGCCAAGGAAATGATATATATTTTCTCGAGTAATTGTTATGTGTAGACGATACTGAAGGGAGTAAATTCATTTTTGGGTAATTTTAATATTAATCAAATAAATATTAATAAGCCGGTGTCGGCAGAAGTTCAAAAGCAGTTTACCTACTTTCTTGGAATTCCCATCGCGGTACCGGAAACTCCCTAGACCCTAGCCAGCAGCCAAAAAGAGTATCAGGACAGAAACATACTCAACAGAAAAACATAACTTCATAAAGGTTTATCACGCCTCCTTAACATATTAGAAATATACTTAGCTAATTCTTAAAATTTGTAACTACAAAGGCTGGTTCACCGACTTCTGCTCCTTCTTTGTCATGACCACCGATAGGAAATTGACGGTTTCCAGAACATAGAATTTTTGAAAAGAAGAGGGTCTAGAGGTGATGTGGATGAAAATTGAGAATTGCAAAAGGAATGTTGAATTCCAGGGACAGACGGGATGAAGTTCATGTACAGACACAGTCAGAGAGAGAAGTCCGTCAGGGGACGGAGAGCAACTAGAGAGAAACCGATCCAGATGCTGGGTGATGAAACTGAGTAGAGACGACTAAGACGAATTCCGGCTTCGCTAGCCGAGTGTACTAAAGGTATCACTTTTTGTAATATTGTTTGGTAATGTTAACAATAATAAGTCTCTTAGTATTCTCATTCATAGTTCTGGGCATTGTGTAAATAGAATGAACATGTATTAGCTAATTTTCATAATAATGCCATTTATTAAAAACTGATGGTTATTTAATCTTTCCATGCAAGCCACCTATTGAGATTAGTAAACATGACACCCATAGAAAAGAACTCCAATGCATCCAGAAAATATAGTTGATAATTTTTGAAGCTACCGCTGCCCTAGAAAATTTACCGGTCAAAAACATAGCATAATATATATCTTCATGTACATATATAAGATATATATCTAGAACTCAAAATTCTTCTTCAAGTATAGCCTTTGAATAATAAAAAAAAAAAAACTCTCCCCCTAAGCTTTAACAACCACCGGATTTCAATAAATCAAATGCCGATTATTAGGAACATATGTAATAACAAAGAATTTGATGTGAGCGAGCAGTTCCACATATATTAATTGGCATTTGGAAATTTGATACCATCGGTTTTTTACCTCAATCTGTTTGATATGACGCATAATTCCGAATATTGAATCGTTGTTTAATTAAATCAGGAAATCGCATGGACATATTTGGTTTAATCTCTGCTCGTTATACCGTGTAATACAGTGGAGGAAAGTGATAGGAGTAGATTAGGATGAATCTGATGCAGTGTAAATTGTGCTGTATGTATAGTGAATGTATAATTTACAGTTATAATATTCCTGTCTGAATCTATGATTTGGTTCGAAATACAACAACCTGCGTCAATATTTTTTCATAATATTTTAATATTGTTTGTCTATGTTTTTTTCTGGATCCAAACGTTCTGTTTTGAACGCCCAAATTAAAATGAAGTTATGTTGATCAAAAGAATTTTTGTTATAGTTATGTATTTCTGATATTTTCTTCTTGTATAATAGACATTGCTTTATGTTATTTATTTCAATTAAAGTTTTTTAAAAATGATGTACCTATTGTATAAAAACTAATTTTTACTAACACTGATTGAGCCAGACTTAAAGTAAAATACATTGCAATTAAGTTTTTCTTTGAAGGGGAAATTAACTTTTCTGTAATCAAGTCAACGAAAAATTATTCCTGAAATATGAGGAGAAATATAGACCTATAATATACCTTGAGAAAGCACAAGATTTTCAAAAACGTAAAGTTCAATAAAATAAGTCTTCAAAACACTATATTTATGCTAGTTCTTAACCAATATCAATGATTCTTTTTTTTCATTTTGTAGAAACTTTAATTCTCTACGAAATAGCGTTTAAAGCAAATGATGAATGGAGAAACTGATTGTTTTTAATTCGTTATTCGGGATCTACGCATGTTGAAACGTAAGCTCTCAAATTTAGAAGGGGGATAATTTTTTGTTTTGTTTTTTTGGTGGATTACAAAAGTTCATTATTGAAAAATAATAAACCAAAAGCATTTATACTAGACTGCTTTACTATTTCCTATTCTTTTCTTTTCTTTTGATTTGCATTGAAACAATTTTATTATCGCTCTTTACTTATTCTAAAACTCTACATATTTTTCTGTATCTTCAAAATTAACTGAGTTATGGAAGTTTATATGAATACAATTTCAATTTTTTTCTTCTTTTTTTATAATTATTCGTAGTTTCCTGGTTAATAAGCTCTCATAATTTTTTTTTCTATCTTAAATAATAGCTGAGTTATTGAATTAAATCACTTTAATCGGCCGTCATTGTAAAAATAACAAGCTGATATCAACGTCTAGGTGTTAGGATAATTATTGCATGCCCTTGTATTTTTGTGGCGAATTTAAAATATATTGGTCCAGTAGTTTTTGAGAAATGCCACGGACGACGGACAAACGGATTTTTTTTTATTCGTTATTCGGGATCTACGCATCTTGAAACGTAAGCCCTCAAATTTTGAAGGGGAGTAATTTTTTGTTTTGTTTTTTTGTTCAATTACTAAGGTTCATTATTGAAAAAAAAAAAGTAAATTGAATAAAATAGGAACCGGTTAACATAATAAACAAATAAATTGAACCAGTTTTAATTTCTTGAACAATTTATGTTTCTGATTATTGTCGATGATTAAATATAGTAGTGAATAGACGTTATATAATAAATATAATATTTTCTTGCTAAGTGCATTTTTACGTAATTGATAATTCCAAGAGGATAAACTCTTAATTGATCAAACATAGTTTTTTTAAACATAATGTAAATGACACATTTAAATTTCACATGTGCGATGAAAGAGCGGCTCGCTAGTATTAAATAAATATCTTGCAAACGACTGAACTTAAACCCTGTCATGGAGATTGCTAGCACAGTTTCCTACGATCTGAGAAACAAGCTAAGAGCAATTTCTAGCTTTAATAGAGTGAATGTACCAAAACATTGAAGTCCTATTGAAACTGCCTAAAATGTGATATATTTCTTATAATATTTACTTCTGGAATACAAGAGTTTTTAATATCACTTAATACAAAGTTTTTGGTCTCATTAAAATGACAAGTTCCTACCATTGACAGTGGGTATGGCAGCGTGAAACGAAAATTCATTTAATGAAATTCTAGCCCGAATGAAATTGGAATCAAAGGAACCGAAGGAAATGATCACAGAGAATCCTGAATATTGCATAAGATTTGTGAATAACAGATAAGGGGGGAGTTGGAATGGGGATCGAGCGATGGATGAACATTCTCCTCAATACAAACTTGATGAGCTCCTGCAATGGTAAGGGCCAATCAGGAAGAACAATCCGTCCTCGTAGCCAGTAATTCCTACCACTCTTCTAGTTCCATCTTACTCCCGTCTAATTGAGTTTGTAATTAGCCAGATTTCTCTTCCTTAGCTGAAGAGAAAGGAATCAATTCCTCTTCGAAGAAAAGTGGATTTGGGTTTTTTCTTTTATGCATCAATAAGAGAATAAAATTGACACATAACAAGAATAAAAATTAATTTGTAAAGCACTCTCTTTTATCCAAATCATCGAAATGAAAAATTAGACAAAAGTTGAATAAATATACACTCAATCAAAAAAGTTTCCATACAACATGCTTTTATTTTGCATAGCTTTTTCTTTCAACTTAACAATTTCCTAATGTATAACTTATTATCACTATTATTAGATATAAAAAATAGATACATTTATTTTCATTTCATCATTAATATAAAACGAGGCAGAATGTCATTTGTTAATGATAGGTCAAAAAAGTTTCCATACACTTTCAATATTAATCCTATTTGTTGTACTATGACCATCTTTTCAGTGTAATATGTATAAATTTTATTTTTATGATCAAATCTTAGTTCAGTATTAACTTCAATTGGGCCTGGGAAACTGATTTATTTTCAGTATTTATTCGTTTCTCGTGATTTGAGAGAGCTTGTGGTTCACATGGCTTATCTTTACGAAAAATTGCATATTTTTTGAATAAGTCACATGCTACTGCACAGTATATATTGAAAAAACATAGAGAGTTAAAATATTTGGAGGATAGACCAAGCTCTCAAAGACAGGAGACTGGAGAATCCCGAGAGGCGAGCTATCCTTGCTGAATCGTATGCAAATCCTCATACTACCGATACCTCAATGGCCATCAGAATAAATAGCTACTATGGGATTCAAGTCCACTCAGAAACAGTCAAAAATATTCTAAGAAGGGAAGCATACCGTGATCGAGTCGCAAGAAGAAAGCCCTTCTTCAGAAATTTAAACCAGAAGAAGCGGCTGTAATTTAAGAGTTTGTAAATAAACCCAAAAATTATTTTTGAAAGGGTCATATTTTCTTAAGAATCCAAATGTAATATTTTTGGGCTAGATGAAAGGTCAAAAGTGTGGAGAAAATCAAGTTCAGCTTTCAAAACTAAAAATGTATTTATGGTCGTATGGAAACTTTTTTGAGTGAGTGTACATACCTACTTAAACCCATATGGACTTACGCATCACAGATTTATGGTTCAACAAAAAATACTCACATACAAAAACTGCATTCCTTACAATCAAAAAGTTTAAGACTCATTACGACAAATCCTTGGTACGTAAATTACAAAACTCACGGACATATTACAATGATATATTACAAAACGGATGTAAAACAACCAACAGTTGACGAACATGTACGAACTCTCTATTCGCGTTTTCATAGCAAATCACACGGACGCGAAAATAGACTAATAAAGAACATGCCATTAACTGTAATAACTGTTAAAAGAAGACTAAAAAGTAGCTGGATGAGAGACCTTCTCTTGTAAAATAAAGCTTAGGAAGGTGTGCTGCTGGGCACTTACCTTCTCGATGCCAATGATTATGTTTCTATAGCACATTTGCTTACTGTCACTTATTGCTTTTTACAGGTGCGAAAAACAAATGATAAATTGAAAAATACAAAAAACAAACAAGGCGTTAAAAACAACTAAAACATCTCATTAAACTTACCAAAATACACAGATAAGTTTGAGATATGAAATATTTTGGACGTATCGAATCATCGCAACATTAAAACAGAAAAAATAAAATGACAAACAATAAATTATGTTTATCTTTTTTTCATTCTCGTAGAAGATAAGAATTGTATTATTTCTTCATCTAAATTCACTTCATAATACAAACTTACAGTACGTTTCGGTTAAAAATATATATCAATTTTTATATTTCCGGGGTAAATAAAAATACTTATGCCGTTTGTGTAGTACTATGCAGTTTATTTTATTTTTTTTGACTGATATTATATGTATACTAATAGTTAAAAAATATATATACATATTTATTGCTCTTTGCAACTGTATATACGAATATCACAAAAAATGCGAGTAAAAATATAAAAATCATGATATACTTGTAGAGTAGCTTCCCCATTGGAAGCACTCTAAAAATATTCTAAACTAGGTCTCGGGCCATCTCTTTTCAAACACCTCGGAGGATTATCAGGAATTGAAGAGAAATAAAGGGTGGGAAATAGTGGATTAGAGTGGGGATGGAGTTTGTCATGAAAGGAATACTTTCTAGTTCTAGCGAAATCCGCAAAATATAGAAAATTAAGTTTTTTATGGATCAGTTTATTCGTTACAAAGTAAAGAGCGTTGAGGATTTTTCGAAGGGTTTGGAATTGTAGAGGTATATATTTATTAGAGTCCTAAAGCTCTACGTAGTAAGTCTAAATCGGCATAATGATAGTCATGTAGATGAGTGGAAGATTAAAACGTTTGTCCAGTAATGTTGAAGTAGCCGAAAATGCCGAGCAATTTCTTGACGTTTCCGGAATACTAATAATAAATTCCAACAAATCTTTCCAAATTAACTTTACTCTTAGTTAATTAAACTACGACTTCTTCCTCAAAATATACTTTAATAATGTTAAACAGATATAGTGCCTGTTGAATCGATCCAGTATTTAGGTCACCATCTTGAGAAGCGTATAACTTGGGATCTTTATGCGAAACTAAAGCGATAAGAAACTGCTATATCAACACTGTTTTCAGCTACATTGGCACTTACTATACAGACGCATTTTCTTCCTTTAATTATAAAAGGGTAATCTACATGACTACCATAAAGCCTATCTGGAGTCCATCGAATTATTCCCGTATCCGATTCTTCCAATACAAAAATTAAATAAATAGGTTTTTCGTAAAATCAATGTTGATGATTGGCGTTGTTTAGAGATGGACGCTGAGCAAGAAAGTAATTAGGTCCGGATCACGCTCAGTCTCCAGGTTTTTCCTCCAATTTCGGGCTACCAACTTATAGAGAATGCACACCCTTTTTTTTTTTTTTTTTTTTTTTTTTTTTTTTTTCGAGGCGACAACCACCAGGGTCATGTTCGCCTTTACACCGTTAGACACAGGTTACATGATTATAGGAGTAGAGTGAGAGTATAGTTTAGATCTGAGAGTAAAGATGGTTTGACTTTAGGAAGCGAATGATGTTAGTTATATGAGGAGAGGAATCAGAGAGAAGAAGCGACAGATCGGTGGGGAGGTTGAAAAGAATACGTGAAGCGGTATATTGTCGGCATTCTGTGAGGATGTGGAGTATTGAGAGAGGAACCTGACATGATCGACAGAGAGGCGGATGTCCACGGGCCATGAGATAACCGTGGGTCAACCTAGAGTGTCCTATACGAAGTCGCGCGAGCACAACCTCTTCGCGTCGAGACGGCCGGCAGGAAGACCCCCAAGGGCCAACGCGGGGCCGAATAAGGCGAAGCTTATTGTTCTCGAGGGCCGCCCACTCCCGCTGCCAGCAACCCAATATGCTAGATCGAATTGAAGTGACAAGGTCAGGCAGGCTCACACCTTGAAGTTCAAGACCCTCGGAAACCGCGTGACGTGCCGCTAAATCAGCCCGATCGTTCCCCAAGATCCCACAATGTCCTGGAACCCAGAAGAAAACAATGTTGACCCGGGAGGAAAGGATGCAAGTGTGGTATGAATTCTTTGGATGAGATAGTCAGAGGAATATATGTTACGGATAGAGGAGAGAGTGGAGAGGGAATCGGTGCATATGATTACTTGAGAGGAAGATTGCTGGCGAAGAAGGAGGGACTGGAGGATGGCAGTTACTTCGGCGGTATAGCTACTCGATATAGAAGGGAGGGCAAACATGTTAACTTGGGCCTCACTCACAACTGCAGCTCCAGCGCCTAGTTCTCCCCTAGAGCCGTCTGTGTAATAAACATTAACATTATGGTACCTTTGGATAAGCTCTAAAAATTCTTGCTGGTATACTTTTGGTGGAGTCGTGAGTTTTGGAAGTCGTGTGAGAGACAGACATGCAGACAGACATGTCATGCAGACAGACAGACATGCACACCCTTTAGGAGAGTGGCCTGTAACCTAGGGACGTTTGAAATAACAAAACACATCATTATTCTGCCACAACCAGGTAAGAACATTGAAATTAGAGATCAGTAGTCCAGTGCACCATTCACTGAGCTGCACAGCTCCAACAAAAATTACAATATAAAATGTGAGAGAACCCAGAAAACGAATATCTTACATTTCATCTTAAATCTAGAAATAATTAGTATTACTATCTTGATAAGTAAAATAAAAATAAAATAAAATGTGTTAAAGTTATGATTTTTTTTAACAATAGATCTTGCCGTCAAGGTACAAAGTTACATAAATTGTTACAGATATAAGAAGGAGAAGACAAATTACTAGTAGAGGGTACATTCCATGGAGGTGGAACTCAAAACAAGTAGAAGAGACTTGGGTGATCGATGTCGTTAAAAAAGAGCGTAATTAAGACGAAAGGAAGTGGGCTGGTGAACTGCGGGGCATTATTAATGATAAGCACCATTTAATCATAAATCACTATTTATTAAAACATCGAAGCCTGGAATCTTGATTCTCTTTTTTTCTTTTTTTTTTTCAATCTGCTTTTTCATTACCTCAAGTTTTCTTAGGGGCTTTCTCCGATGAGTTCTCGATAATTCGATTAGTACTCAAAGGCTATCTATATATAGTGAGTGACTTTTATTTTAAAATATTTTATAATTTATACTCTAATAATAACATTAACTAATTATCTTAAGGATTAAATTTTTTTATTTTATTTTACTTTATTGAGAAATAATACAATCTGCCACTGTCTTTGGCAATAAGTATTAGGGCTAAAAGAAGTCGCTCATTCCATATGTATAGAGTAAAACAAAAAATGAAATAAAATAAGTTCCTAACTAGGATTAATATACTTTTTTTTTTTTTTTTTTTAAGATTAAAAGTTTGTAAGCAAATGTGGAAAAATGATGAAAAAAGAGTACACAAATTCCTGTTAAATAAAACTAAAACCCTGGTGAAATTTTTGTTTGCCATGTTGATAACTAAGAGTCCTCATTCACAAGTTATACACCCATTAAGTAAAAATTTAATTCAACATGAAGAATAGGTGGAAAAAATCATAGATTAGCTAATATTAAGTGATAGATATGCCCATGTTTCGTCAGGAAAAAAAATAGATTAAGTATTTATTTTTATTTAAATTGGTTCATTCAGAAATGAGTATTACAGCTATAAGGATTCATTGATTTCATATGTACAGTAAAAATAAAAATAAATAAAAAAGGCGGCAAATAAATACATAATGGTATATCATTTCCAAAAAACTGTGTTATGGTATAACTGTTTACAAAACTGTTAACAGACAATTAAACGGTATGTAAAGCAATAAATTAATCAAAGGAAAATAATCTATCACCACTGCTAACATCAAAACTATCTTTGCTATTTCTTTTTTCTTATTTTTTATTGGTTTATTCAGCGGATAGAAGGATTTTTTTATACGTTATTATGGCTCTAAATATTTTGAAACGTAAGCCTTCAAATTTTGAGGGGAGGGGTGTAATTTTTTTTATTTTGTTTGTCGCGGTGTCTTGATCTCTAAAATATTTTCGTTTTTTCTCTAGTTTCAATAATAGCCGAGTTTTAGGGAAATCACATCACTTATAATTTTCGAACAGGATATATGGACCAATTTTTTTCTTTGTTTATTGTGCTTCACTGATTCTGAAACTCTATACAAACATTTCTTTCAGTTAAATATAACTGGGTTAAGAACGTATATGTAGGTAAAGTTTCATTTTTTTTTTTTTTGTTTTATAATAACGGTGAACTAATTCTAAAATTCTATGAAATTTTTACTTTAATTATGAAAATAACTGAGTTATAAGTGTATATATAGGCAAGATTAATTTTTTTTTTCTGTTTCATTTTGATTAGTTCTCGCGGTGTTCTGGTCCTAAAACTCAACTAAAATTGAACTAAATTGTTGTCAATCGGCCAACATTTTAAAACTAATTATCAACGGTCAGGGTTGGGATCATCGTTTGATGTCCTGATATTACTGTGTAAAATTTCGAGAAAATTTTTTTCCTATGACGGTTCATCGTAGAAAATAATAAACCAAAAATTACGAAATATAAATAAATAAAAAATATATAATAATCCAATTAGAAATATATTTAAATATTTATAAGTAATATGTTTCTTTTAATAATAAAACACAATTAATAGATTGATATTGATAGATATTTTACATGGAATTAACTAGAGGCTTAGAAGATGACGAGCCGATTTAATCACTATCTCTATAGCTCTCAGAGCAACAAGACTTGTTGCATACCGAGGTGCCTGAGTTAAATCTTATATCCCAGTTCTAAAGCAGTATTAAAACTTCAAGTATGGCTAAAAAGTTAAGTTTTAAATAAAACTAGAGTTCTAAAATGTTTAAAGAATTACATCCAATTTCGTTGGAATTATATGTTTTAGATTAAATAATAATAAAGTTTAAAATAATTATGTTCGTTTATAATTATAAGTTTATACCCCATTCGTCACTTTACATTATCTTCCACAAATGTGTATATCAGATAACATTTGTCTAAAATCGTTTGCTTTCTAACAATATATTATATTTCGAAAAAAAAAGTTTGCCTGAAAACATAGTTTTGCTCTTTTTTCCTTTAGTTGGTTATTAAATTCATTCAGCTTTTTTATTAACGCGATTTTTATCAATGACAAATATTACGATATGGTTACTTTTTTTTCTTTTGAATCTGCAAAATTAAAGTACTATAGAGGAAGACAATTCAAAAAGTATGCATTCAAGCCCAGTCAGACTGTTTCACTGAGGATGAGAACTATATGATACTAAAGTCCATTAAATTTTACATCGATATGGCGAGTTTAATCAAAATCGTTAGAGCAGTTTTTTGAGAAAATCGTAAAAAAGCACTAAATTCATGGTACTAAATGGCTCTTCCGGTCATCATATTTAGGTGATCCTATTCGGTGAGATGTTATCATTACATCTCTCGGGGGTATAATTGTATTAAATAAACACACATCTTTTCGCGCTACTTGCATTTTTGGACACAGGGGGGACCTAAAACTTGTATTTCCAGTGAAAACTTGAATTCGAAAAATTTCACCATGGCAATACTTTCCCTTATTATGTATTTCATATATAGGTAAGATAAAGTAATATATGGTATACTCCATTCTGACCAAGCCCTTTAGTCTTAGTTTATACCATACAACAAATTAAGTGGTTCAATGTAACGAGAAATGTCAAACGTAGAGAACAAATTGCCAACGGCTTGTTAATAATAAAGGTTGTGCATAAACTCTGTCAGCTTTGTATCAAGTTTGTTGGAGTTGGTAGCTTGAGGTTTAGGGGAAGTGTGTGATTCTAAGCTCCATCGCCGACATATTACATGTAGGGTACATTCCCCAATACAATGGATTGTATGCTTAGAAATACGTGGAATGTTATGGGTAACATTCTACGTATTCCCAACTTTCGCTACCGAGAACCTAATGAGAGGAAATGATCCGTCATAAAGATTTATTTTATGACCATATAAATAAATTTTAATGAGTTAAGAGTCACCGTTCTTCTAATATTTAGGCTGATAAAACACTGAGGATAATGACTGAATATTTAAACTAATAATTATTTAAGCTGTTTGTATATCCTGTTGAATCTCAAGCTATTTTAACCTCATTGTTGCTATTGGTGTATTTTTTTTAAAATCTAAACTTGGGCAAAGCAATAGCTTAAAAAAAAAAAAAAATAGATCGCTTAATTTATTCTCTCTGAGCACTTGGCAAGTCTTGTTTTTTTTTTTTTTTTTTTTTTTTTTTTTTTTTTTTTTTTTTTTTTTTTTTTTTTTTTTTTCATTTTTCATCAACTTCTACGTTCCTAATACAATTATATATCAAGCCTTGTATATGAAACATTAATATAATTTAATAATAACTTAATAAATCGAGGAATCACCATTATGTAAGAGAAATGTAAAAACCGTATTCTCTACTAAAATATACTACTAGGTTATTATATTATGCATTTGACTAGTCAGAAGTTGAGTAGTAGTAGCATACATCTGTAGTATATTTCTTCGTTTAACTGTTCTCAAAATATCAGAAAGTTGCATGATGTCGAAATGTCTTTAATCGAAAATCCAAATATATGTAACATATCATATCATTACTAAAATTTAAACTATTTAAATGCTCTATAAGGTAGTTTATAATAAGTATATTCTTACAAACAACATTTTCGAAGATATTTTTGTTCAAGTTACGAGTGTTTCGATATTTGGGAATAAAAAAAGTGTTTTCTTCAAAATAATTTTCAAGGGCAGCTTGGTCACTTATATGTAAAAATAAATGAAACATGATAAAAAAAAAATAAAAAAAGAAGTATTTCTTTCTGTTTTTGTTTAATCATCAGCAACCAATTTTGTTTTATCATATTGTCACATGAAGGATCTATTTCTTATATTTTTTAATATGATTTTTGGTTTATAATCCATTTTTTTATCAAGCTTATGTGTTTACTAGATTAATATAAATGCTCGATGAATATGAATTCTTTTCTTATAACATTTTAGTTATTCTTAGAGGTTGTTGTCCAAGTATTAAGGTTTTTTTTTCATAATATTCTAACAAGGGAAGGCAATATACATGTAATTGCCAATTTCATTGAGTTATAGTTTGGTGTAAATAAATAATTCATGAGTGTCCTCACTACATGAATAAAAAGAAAATAATAATAAAGGGTACAGACTTTTATATATATTTTTTTAATTTTTAATATTGACCGATTTAGGTGGAAAAAATTCTGAAATTTGCTATATTTAACCTTTGGGGTCCCAGATTACGGCAAAAAATATTTTTAAAAATGTTTAAAACTAATTAATTTTTTGAAACGATTGGCAAGCGCACAGTGGTCAAACATAATTTTTATTACCTAAAATCTAAAACTTCCATATAGTCCCAGAATACGGTAAAAACAAAACATCTAATTATGGCTCGAAGTTGCTGAAATCTTTTAATAGATGTATTTTATATCATTTAGGAAACTCTTCAAATTATAGTTTGTAAAACTTTTGATTTGGAGTCTTGTTTTTGAAAAAAACTGATGTATTACTCAAAACGCAAAAAATCCTTTGTAATATCTAAAAATTAAAAGAATTGGTAAAACAAATCCTTTGGGCAACTTGGGGGTTATATAGTTTTTCGTTATTGAATAAGGGCATACATTTACAAATTGCTAAATTAACTCTACAGGTGAGATTGCAATGTATTCAATAACGAGTTTCGAAATATAATGTCTTACCTGTCTCAGCAATGTCCATTGTTAACTAAAAGCAAAAAGACTTTGCTCTAAATATACCTTGAACACAATAAATGACCATCGAATAAATATAATACCACTGCCGGTTATTAGGCACCTGTGTCAACAGGAATGATTCATTAGTAAACACGGTATGGCGGGAAATATTAGTGTTAAGGGTCTTGCTAACCAATAATAAAAATGTGAAGCACTGAAAAATTCCAAACTTTTGTCCACCAAAATTGGTGATTTTGCCCACGGTGCGTTGAATATAAAATATTTTTTTCACAATTTTCTGTTCCTTTTTTTGATCACCACACGATATATTCTTTATAGTTAACTTATTCATATTGTATATTTTATTGCAAGTATTTAGTAAGGTAGAGGGAACTTTCAAATTTAGAACAAAAAACACTTTAGACCTATTTAAACAGTATAAAAGTGAGCAAGAAACTTAAAATAAAACAAAAGTTCAAAACAATAACAAAAACAAAATTTAAATATTTTTATAAATTTAAAAGAGTAAAGAAGCTTTATGACATACTCTTTTAACTTTATAAAAATATTTAAAAGGCAAATGATCAAAATTCTACTCACAGACGCGAGGTGACAATATGATTTCCGCGCGTCAACCCAGTTAACAGAGAACATCATAAACAGGCGAATGTAGAAGTGGAGTAATTAAGGAAGTCTATACAACCGTATATAAAGTGGTACCAGGCCCTTCCCTTTTTTTTTTTTGTTTTTTTGTCTCATTATACCATTCTCTTTTTGGCCCAATCCTTTTTCTCTCTTTTTCATTCTGACTGAAAATATAAAGGAAAATTAGTCTCCCTTAATGCCTTCCCCCGAGTATAAATTACAATTCTTTTTTCCTATTCAAACAATGTCATTTGTTACTGAATTCTTTAAACATCAAACAGTCACAATGTAAAAAAAAAAAAAAAATAATAAAAAAAAAATAATATATATATATATATATATATATATATATATATATATATATATATATATATATATATACAAGAATCTAATTTATCGACCTTTTTTATATTAATTTTATTTGTAATTATTCGGCTTTTAGGTTCTTAAACTATCACTCCTTAATTTACTTTTGATGACGATGAACTTAAAACCAGATGCTAGGATTCCAGGTCCGACGTTGACAACTGGAAAAACGGACTGGTGCAGGTTTAGGGCATTAATCGAAAACTATCCCTCAACACAGAGATACGTACACCGGAAGACTTGGATGATGCAGTGCAGCTCCTGACACAAACTGTTCAAAATGCTGCCTGGGGCTCCTCTATTCCCTGTAAGGAAACAGAGCACTATCAAAATAAGGAATTTCTTCCACCACACATTCGACACCTAATTGAACTGAAACGAAAAGCGCGAAAAACTTGGCAAAAGACTCGTTATCCCACTGACAAACTTAAATTTAATCGACTAACAAGAGAACTTCACAACGAAATCAGACAGGCAAAGACTGAAAGATTTGATAAATTTTTAAACAGTTTGACTACTTCTGACAGCACACTTTGGAAGGCGACAAAACGCATACTGAACCATCATAATGTCTCGCATCCTGTTCGACAGCCTGATGGTTCTTGGGCGAAAATCTGATGCTCAAAAGGCTGAATTTTTTGCTAGGCACTTAGAAGAGACATTTAAACCGCACTAGGACATCGACAACCAGCTTACAAATGAACTAGTGTCACACCACATTAACATACCTTTACCGATGACTCTGCCGCCAAAAGCAATACATCCTAATGAAGTTTGTGATTTTTTTGCCAAATTACCAAACAAAAAAGCCCCAGGTTATGACTTAATTTCAAATTTTATACTCTATGCTGACGAAACCTGCGTGTTATCAGTTCATAAAGATCCATTTGTTGCTTCAAATACCCTTCAAGCCCAAATCAAAGACCAAGAAGTATGGTGTCAGAACTGGAGAATAAAAATAAATTCCAACAAATCCCATCAAATAACCTTTACCCTTCGTCTTAAACATTTGACTTCCTGCCCTAAAGTATCCTTTAATAACATTCAACTAGTTCCTGTTGAACAGATCCAATACCTAGGACTTCTTCTTGACAAAACGTCTAACTTGGAATCCACATACACGACTAAAACGACAAGAAACTGCTCGCCGCTTTAGGCTACTTCAACACTACTAGACAAACGATCAAACCTTCCTCTTAACTACAAAAGGCACATCTACATGACTATAATAAGACCAATCTGGACTTACGGGGGCTCTACTAAACCATCAAATTCTTCCCGCATCCAATCCTTACGATCCAAAATCCTTCGTAAAATCGTCAACGCTCCTTACTTTGTCACGAATAAACTTATCCATAAAGACCTTAATGTTCCCTATGTTACTGATTTGGTCCGGACCAGGTATAAATCCTTTCATGACAAACTCCATTCTCACCCTAACCCACTAGTGATATTAACAGCCAATAAATCTTCAGACTGACTTCATATCGCCCTATAAGCCTTCTCCTTTCTTTTTCAAAATTATTTTCAAATAATTATTCTTCATCGTCTAAATTCGCTCGAAATATTTAGAGCTATTCCAAATCATCAATTCGGTTTCAGAAAACATCATTTGACCATTCAACAACCCCATCGTTTAGTAGACTACATTTCGAATGCTTTAGAGTCTAAAAAATATTGCCCAGGTGTTTTTCTCGATATTAGTCCAAGCATTCGATAAGATGTGGCATGAAGGATTGCTTCCAAGCTCAAAACTTTGCTACCTCCGACTTATTATTTAATATTACTCTCTTACTTGACAGACCGACACTTTACTGTAAAAGTAGGAGACGCATTTTCTGGAAAAAAACGTGTTCAAGCAGGGGTCCAACAAGGCAGTGTACTGGGACCGTTACTATTTAATATCTACACGGCAGACTTACCAGAAAATACCACACCTTACTAGCCACTTTTGCAGACGATACAGCTCTTTTGACATTCCATCAAAACCCAAGTCTTGCATCCTTCATGTTGCAAAACAACATTGGGTGACTTATCCAGTTGGTCTAATAATGGAAAGTGAAAATGAACCAATCAAAGAGTCTATATATCGTTTTCACGCTCAATTATGGGGATTGTCCAGCAGTTTATTTTGAGGATAAACCATTCCGACATCAGATGAAGTACGATATTTGGGACTGTACTTAGACAAAAGACTGACATGGAGGACCCACATTAGACTTGAAAAGACAACAACTGAACAGACGATTTGGACTACTATCCCGTCTGCTTGACAAACAATCCAAATTATCCGTGAACACCAAACTTACTATTTACAATGTACTGATCAAACCATTATGGACATACGGGATAGAGCTATGGGATCTGCCAAATATTCTAACATCCAAATAATTCAGACCCTTCAATCGAAAATAATGCGAAAAATCGTGGATGCACCGTTTTATGTAACCATGTGACTTGGACATACTCACAGTTTCAGACACAGCCACAGAATAAAATAAAATATTTCATGACAGACTGACTTACAACATGAACCCATCGGCCCAAACACTTAAATCCTACACGAACCCGTACAAACCCACCCCGACGACTTTTGAGGCGATGGCCTAGAGATGAATTGCTTTAAACCGACTTTCGGAAGTCATCATATTTGCTTATTGCAAATTTTTTTTTTTTGCAGATAGCAAATAACATTAAAGCTCAAACAAAACCGATTGTAAATAAATAAATAAAAAAAAAATATTTAGGAACAGTTCTTTTAACAGTTTTTTTTTCTTTTGACCATCATTAATTTATTCATCATTATTACAATTTACGTTTGCGGGCTCATCTTCAGAGTTTTTAGTCATCAAATAAATCATATCTTTTAATATTGTCAAATTCTTAAAAAATATAAATAATTCAATAATGGTCATTTTTTCAACTCATTAGCTACTAACTATTACAACATTATAAGTTTCTGATATATTCATATTCTGTTAAAATATTCATCATAAGGCAAGGAGTAGACTGAAGTTCGAACTTCCCACTCCCACTTGGTGGACAGTATTTTGAACTAACGAAAAAAAAAATATCGTTAACTCGGGGACTAAGCCCCCTAAGAAAAATATCAATATTTGAAATAATTTAAGAACCGTATTTGGCCAACACATACATTTAAAAAAAAACTTAAACAATAAAACATAAAAAATATATTGAACAATAGTCACGCCACCATGAGGCCATAGTGCACCTGCAGATCACACCATATTCCTTGAATCTATGTCAGCCAGTCCTATAACCTTTTTTTTTGATTATTGTCCCATTCCTCTCCTTTGGAGCCGCACATCCCTCTCTTTTTCAAGTTCCTGCTGCAGTAATTACGGTACGAATCTATGTCAACTAGTAATGCCTATTGTATAATTCAAGATTTCATTTATTGTCCTATTAAAGTGTTTTTTATCGATATTTTTAAAAACTTTTTGAATAAATAAAATATTTTTTTTTTTTAAATAACGAGCACGAACAACCTATAAATTGGCACCCGAATATTTAGGACCTGATATTTATTATCCAGTTTTAATGAACCGAGTTTTACCGCATATCGAACTTTTTACTTTTCGCAAATCCATGAATTAAGATACCGTGCCTAGGATTCCGTCCGACGTGAAAGACACAAGATGGTGAGGCTTACCTAACGAGGAACTACCAACTCGAGATCTTCAATCCTGGAAGAGTTCACTCAGCCCGAGTCATCTCCGCAACGCAGCAAAGTTCTTAATCTGCATCAACCTGGGGCCGACTCACTTCGTCGTCAGGTAACCAGCTCAAAGACAAGGATCTTCACACACCCGTCGAATAATTATTTGAACAGGCGTACTCAATTTTTGGTAAGTTAATTATCCCTTTACTAATGTAATTTTATGCTCAAGATGATTATTTAAATCTTTAAATCACTGCGCTGAGTTTGAGTAAATAATTTAAAATTGACTACATAATATGCAACAACTTTCAACATTAAAATCGCAGACTAACCATCATATCCCAACTGTTAAGGAAATCCTGCACAATCTGATGTCAAAATTGCGCTGACAGTTTGTAGAGCAACTTACCAAATGCGTGTTAAAACCGGACACTCTTAAGGAACTCGACAACGAACCACAAATGATATGTACAATTAACACTTTTAGCAAAACATAATCCAGATGAAGCTGGATTTTATTAAATACCAAACAAGCGCCAGTTATACGTTGATTGAAGATATACTAAAAATTATCCTCGAAAGAATCTTAACAGAGACTCAAGCGCTTCTTCAATTGAACAATTATCTGCATGCAAGTTTTTAATTTAATAATTCAAAGCATACATCATAAGGACCAACCCTATGAATTTCCTTTTCAAAGAATTGAAAAGAATTCCGCACATTTAAATAATTTACTACAATACATTCGGATCAGAAAACACACCTTCAACCCCAATAGAGACAACAATTGATAGGCATTAGACGAAAAAGTATTCCCATTGTTTTTCTACACTTAACATGCCCTTCACAATGAGAGAAGATATCTTATGCCTAAAGCCAAAAAGTTTAACCTTAGATGATTTGAAAACTTTAATTGACAGACGAATGATGAACAACGTACCTTTTCGATACTCATAAAGTTCGAAATACAAGGAGAGTACGACCGTACAACATGATTACAACAGAGACTTCGACCAGTAAAAAAACGTTCAGATTTGCAAACATACATCCACACAAACCATTTTATTAATTGGCAAAATCCCAATAGACCTATAACCCAATATCAAAGACAGAGAATCAATAATCGACCAACAAAGAACTCCACTAACGACTTACCGTGCAGAATAAATAATCAATGAATAATATATTAATTACAGCAACAATGAAAGGCCCGACAAGTAACAACAAGACGAATTTGGACAATCCGTTCTTGCAAAGTCGATATCCGTGAAACAAAATCTATAAAGTAATAAAATATGAAAGATAGATAATCCAACTGTATTAATCCAGAGAATCAGATTAGCGCATTCGGGAATAAACCGAAACGGAGCCTAATTTCAATTCAACAAGAATACTCAAAGACAGGAAATCAAGAATTAACAGAAGAAATTAAAAAATTAATCCAAAACTCTTTATAGAGAAATGGCCCCAGACATCTAAAACTACAAATGAAGATAGAATTTTAAAGTCCAAACTGCCTATGTTAAAGACTTCACGCGAAATCGAAATTTGGCTTATTGCAACCGTTTTTTGAGAAGAATATAATAAACCAACATTGTAACCATACCAATGATTAAAAAAAAAAATAATTTTATACAATAAAAAAAAAATAGCAACCGTAGAAGAAAATTGGTCACGAATCTATTTTTCAGTTTATAATAAAACAGAAATAATTTTTCTTTTAAAACCCCGAAAAAATAAAATTTACTCTATTTAAGTTTTCTGGTCCCAAATAACAATACTACTATGCAAATAACAATGAGGAAATGAAATTAATAATGTCGATTTCGAATAAGCCAACAAAATAAAACCATTATACAAGTTTTGATTTTATTTCGATATTCGAGTTTTAAAAATTAGTTATGGAAGAAGTGCGAATAATCACCATTTAAGTAATTTTGAACAACGAAATAAAAAACTATATTTAATTGTACCTATGAAATATAAATTAAAATTAAACTCGTTGGTCACACTATGATCAAAATATAAATAAAACATAAAAGATAACAGAACCATAATAAATATATTCCTTTAAAATACATTAAATAAAATTTATTTTTAAAGATTTGCAAAAAGAAGAAAGAAATAACAGATTCTAATAAAAAAGGAAACCATGAAATAATAAAACAAATCCCCCAACAATCAGAACCACCATATACCTCCCAAGAAAAATCAAATTAATTAAATTTATCGAAATATCATCATATTTAAGATGAAAATGATCCCCTTCAGCCACTGATTATTGAGCATAAGATAAAAAACCGAGACCCGAATATTCGAAATACAGATATCCCCACCATTCAAAAAAATATAAGGAAAATTAAAGATGTTGAATCCAAAATAATAAACCCAGCAATTCCCCTTACAATTCTCCCGTTGATTCCGAAAGCCAGAGCATCAAAAGAAAAATACGAATGTGATGTACAGAAATTAAATCGAGAAACAACCCGATAAATTCCCATTCCTAAATTGAAGACCTTTAGCAAATGGAAAAGCGACGATATTTACGCAATGACCTTCTCAGGCTCCTCAAAAAAAGTCGAGAAATTCTATCCCAAAACAGCATTTTACAGTCAAGCCACTTAATTCCTTCGCATGCCATTTGGACTCATAATGCCAAACGTTTCAAGAGCCAAAATCATTTTTTCAGATTCTATAACGTTTAGTCTATATGACGATATATAATTTTCTAAAATTACAAAGATCATGGAAACTTTAAACTCTTAAAAAGTGAAAAACATAACTTAAAGATTCAGCTCGATAAGACAAATTTGCAAGAAAGAATGTTTCCTCGACATATTCACGAACGCGCATAAACCTAATCCAGAAAAGATAAAAGCGAAAAATTTAAACTCCCTAAAAAGAAAAATTAAAAGCTTTTAGATAATGTTTCTATAGGAAAATATCCAAATTACGCAAAGAAGCTTCCCCATAACGAGATCTCGAAAGATCAAAAAATCAAACATTATGAAAACGCTTTTAGAATTGAAACAACTTATGTAAGCCCCATTTTGAAATCCAGATTTCAATCAGACTTTTTCTAACAACTGACGCAATAATTCGCCATTGTGCAGTATTACACAGAAGAAAGATGGAAAGAACTCCTGTTGTTTTGCATCAAACACTATAAAGCAAACAAAATACTACAACGGAAAAGAAGTAGCCATATTTGGGCTTGCAATCATTTCGACCCACTTATACGGTAGAAAATTTTTCTTATCAATCACAAACCTTAGATTTTAAGACGTGAAAACACAGAGCCAGATTAATTAGATGGAATTATTGTTAAGATTCGAATATGACATAAAATACATTAAGAAAGGAATAATCGCGATCATTTACCTACCCTATTGAAAAGAAATTAAAAGAACCAGAATTTGATATTTCATACAGAAAATTCCTAATAACATTCACAGAATCGTAGATTTATTACAGAAATGGGAAAAAGAAACCCAAAAGAGCTAACAATAACTTAAAGGAATAATAATATGAAACATAGAAGAAATAATAATGGTGAACACCAGAAAAATTCAAGAGATATATCTCTTTAGCACGCAGCACTCCACAGACCTCCGATAACAGATCTAATATTGATGATAAATCTACTAAATGTTAAAATCAAAAATAAAAAGGACAGCAAAATCAACGAACAATATTCAATAATAAGCAAAGAACAACAATTGAATTTACTGCTTATCATGAAAAAGATTTTGAAATAAAAAAAACTTTTAGAATCTAAACCAATATACTTACGCATATACGCTCACCTATCAATTCATAGAAAGTGAAAATAATTGGTATAATGCATTTTTATAAAGTTCATCACCATTAGAAAAAATTTCCCAAATAAATTAAAGATATTATAAACATGCCAGATTAAAGAAACGGAGACAAATTACTTATCCTTATATATATCCCAGACATCCCAGAGTATAAATGAACATATTTAGTTTGAAACCAAATTTATGGCCATATAAAGATCAACCAGAAATTATAAACAAATGTGACACTTGAAAGGCAATACGATAAAGACCTATAAACAAAATTTAAAATACTCCCACGCCTGAGAAACCCTTTACAGATTTAATATACCTACACATATATTATTCATTTATTTAATATTACTTTCCAAAATTTTCTTATTACCAACGATTTAACAGAAAGCAGAAAGTATGAAAAAATATTAGCATATTTTCCAAACCCCAAAAAATATCATACAACGAAGGAATGACAATAACTTGTTTAAAGATTTTCTAACACTAAGAATACATATACACCCCCAATCACCCTAACTCTCTTGGATGCTAATCGACACTCTCGTTATTAAAATTTAAGACTATAACAAAAACAAAGAGATAAAGAGGAAGATAATTAAGCAGCAACGACGCATATAAAATTCCCTTAATCAGACTAAATACCTACGAATAACTTCGTATCACTAATGAAACTATAAGAATCCCGGAAATAAGATATCTTGTCAGATACCATCGAAAATGAAGCACTTTCGAATACTAGAAGGTAAGAACAATAAAGAGAAAAAATAGCAAGTTAAAGAAAATAAGAAGACTAAAATCCCGGAGATGTGTATATAAAGAAACGAAAAAGAAAGATCCTAAATACGAAAAAGAAAGTATTGATAAAAGATTCAAAATAGAATAAGGTAAAAGAAAATCCACCTGACAATCAACGACGAAAAAGGTCACTAAGAAAAAGAAACAAATAAAATAAAAACCTATACAAGAAAAAACCAAAATAATGAAAGATATGAAGTAAAATAGAACCTAATGTTACGAACACCAGAACTTTGTTCGACGAGATTGTTCAAGATCTCTGACGCACGCACGGTTCAGATACAGACCTGCAATACAAGATTACTGACGACCAGAGCACCACGACAATTAATCATCTTATATGAATTGGTACACATTTTTACATTAAAGATCTTACAATTAACAAGAAATTCAAACCTAAGATACATGACTATTACAATTAAAGATATAAAACCTAAGAACAAATAAAAAATATTAAAAAAATTTCATATGAAATATAAATCGAATACCGTAAAGAGAATTAACGGACTAGCAATGCTATATTGGCCACCAATATGGACGCGATGACAAAGAAAGTATGATATTTTTAAAAAATCAGAGAAATAGTACACAAGAGCATAATAAAATGTAATAGATAAAAAAGAATTACACAACTAATAAGAAATAATTGTTTAATAAATATAAGGAATTAGAAAAAATAATATTTACAATTAGCTCTTACTAATTAATGTACTGATTAAGCCTTAGATTTAGTAGAAATCAAAAATGATAAGAATTTCCTAGAACAAGTAAATTAGGAATTCCCTCACATATAACACTGAGAACTAGAACAATTAAAACCGTCGGAGAACCAACACAGAATTAAATTAAACTGTACTACTCCACATTTTGTTCCACAATACAGATTAATTTATTATTTATTAAAACCTTGAAACATGCCAAAAACAACTATATGCATTCATACCAGTTACAAAAAAAGTCATTCTCAAAGATTAAAGAAACATCATTAGATTAAAAACTTTTTCAATGGAAATGTATTAATTAAAATCATCATACTTAAAGACAGAGAGATTAAACAAAGTATTTAGAATTATAAATAGATAAATGATTTAAAGTGTAGAAATAAGAACAACCTATAACAAACTAACCACATAACAATATTAACCTTTAATATAGCAATTAACAACAGTTAACAACACCAAATATCTCTCCATCTACAGCCTCTAATCTAATGAAAAAAGAATTTGTAAATATAAATGACATCTTATTTGACAAATATCCTTTTATTTCTATCATCTGTAAAAAAACTATGTATCAACAAATTTTACTTAGATTACAAAAATATCTTAAATAAAATAGAAGAATAGAACTTATGATATAACTTATCCCATTATTTCTATATTTTTATATGTTTTTATCTTTTATCTATAACTTATCGTCGTAGTAAACTGAATTACTGTTTCTACCTCAATATCCAAACCCATCCTCACACCTGAATGTTGATGGCAGAGCCAAGCTTGGTTTAATATTACAGATAGACAAACCGTCCCAAATCCTTAAATTTAGAGTTCAGTGGCTTCATCTCAAAGACGAGATCACGCCACCATGAGCCATAGTGCACCTGCAGACACACATATCCTTGAATCTTATTCAGCAGTCCTATTACCTTTATCCCTGTCCCTCTCCCAGGAGCGCCACTCTCCTCTTCAGTCCTCCATAATTACGGTACGTAATCTATGTCAGATAGATAGCATATTTTATTACAAGTCATTATTTCTTTTAAAGTGATATCGATATTGTAACTTTTGAATAAAAATATTTTTTTTTTAAACACACGAACACCAAATCAATAATAAAAAATAATTCTTCAGCGAATTATTAAATAAATTATTTTTAATGATCAAAAAATAGAAAAAAAAAAAAGAAATACCATATCAATAAATTGAAAAAGTAAAAAATAATGACTAAGATGCAATTAAAACTTAAGGAAATATATATAATAATAGTTATAAGTTAAATATAGTTTTATCATCATTAGATAGCATTCATTTTTGGAAGTGTAAATGCACTGCAAAAGAATGTATTTTGGTTGAAGAAAGGGAGAGAGCCAGGCGGATGTCCGATGGGATGGAATTCCAAAAGCTGGTGTAAAGGGAAAAAAAGGAGCATTCCTATTTTCGGTTCTATGATTGGATATGTGTTGCAATTTCCACATAAGATTAACTTCCAACTCATCAAGTATTCTCTGAGTAGGACAAAATTAATCTTGCAAATAGCTTCCGACAAGAGAGAACCCTTGTACTCTATATTGGAGTTTCAAATTACGTTTTGAACATATATCTATATGTACTTTAACTCAAAATGGAATTAAATTTAATTTAAAACTAAATGGGCCCTAATAGAATAGCCCTTCTGCTAACCCTCCCAAATTATTCATGGACCCTCTGATTTCCATTTCCCTTTAGAGAACCGTCTGCCTTTTACAGCGGGACATGTTGGCACAACCGCAATTAGTCAAAAGAAGTTTACATCTCTGTGACTCATCGTTCCGACCTCAAGGATGCTTAAGAAATATATTAAACCGCCTTATTCATTTAAAAATTTTAAAAATATCACACATCATTATTATAATTTTTAAACATTTCATTCTAGCACTGTAAAAGGTGATGACGCGTGTCAAAGGAACAGTAACCATAACGACTACAACAGTGGTAATAAGGCCTGGGTTGGTCTTAATTAATTTTAAAAAAAATCTGGTGCGAGCAACACACGACGAAAAGTAAAATAAAATATACGTTTACTTGATGATTTTATATTTATCAATCAATAATGCCAGAATATCTAAACTAATAACGCATCAAGAAAAATTACACTATATTTCTCCATATAATTTAATGCAGACTATAAAGTTTAACATAAATAATTAAAGCAACAGCATACAGAGTGAGTGTTGATTTGGTGTTATTATATCCGTATATATATATATATATATATATATATATATATATTATATATATATATATATATATGTATATAATGATAGCGGGATTTTAGTTTCCACTACTCCTTCTAAGCCACTGGAAGGATTTTGAAACGGTTTTCACCATCATTAAGGGCGTTGTTTTCTGAAGGTTTATAAGTAAAACCCATTGAAATTTAGCTTTTCTTTAAAGGGAAAAATCAATTTCCTGTGACCAAGTCATAAAAAAAATATTTCGGCAATATAAGTAGTAACATAGAAGTGTAATATACTGTTGGAAAGCGCAATATTTTAGAAAAGTTAATGTGCCATATAAAATATGTCGGGCGATTTAATAGAAAGATGTTATAAGCGCATAAACTTATGCACAAATGCTATTTGTAATGTGGATTAGGGAGGTTATGGTGATTGTTCAGGTTACATACTTCATACAGTAGTCAAGATTTTGGAAAACAAATATTATGTACCAAAATCTTGCGTAAGTTGCTAAAATAAAGCAGAAGTTGTTATAAACTAATACTGTTAATATTTATTTCTACTTTTAGATTATTTCATAAAAAATAGTGCTTCCAATATAAACTAAATGGGACTCACATGGAAACTAAATTAACTCATATACATTCAAATGTACTTAGAAAAAGTTCTTATGCAATTTAAAATTGTAGTAAGCCTAATAAAATAGGAATCGTTAAACAAAAAACTAAACAAATTTTGGATTTGTTGACCAATTTATGTACCTAATTTCTGTCGATAATTAAATATAAGAATTAATAGGTGTTATATAATAAACATAATATTTCATAAACTTTTAATTGGTCAAAATAAAGTTTTTTAAACATAAATGGCTAGTCAAGTATATAACTTAAGTATCAAATTCATTATAAAGTAATTGATCAACTATTTCGTTAGGAATATGTGGAAAGGTGGGTAATATTTCAAAATTTATATTGAGTCCTAAGGCAATTTCTTTAAAAATAACCTCCATCGTGTATTTAAGACGAAGCGTTCTTCAGTCTCTTTTCTGATCAGAATGTTGACACTGTACAAATTGAATGTCCTTCCATTTCGAGGAAAATTGAAATCAAAAGCCATGGATTCATTTTCATTCAATAAAGAAGTTTTCTCCCAGACTGTTTTCATCTGAAATGAAGCGGCACATCCAATATTCGTTTATGTAACAGGTTAAATATTTAGTCACTCCTTTTATTTAAAATGCCACTTGATTTCTCGGAAAATGCCACTTTTATAAAAAAATATTTTTTGAGATACTTCCTTTAAAAGCCTCTGAGAGTTACTGTATGCATTACTAAATTCAATTTTGAATTCCTTAATCTCTGATTAAAAAAGAAAGAATATTTCCTGTGAAAAAAACAAACTTTGGCAATAATATTTGCCAAAGGATATTTTTGCTTTAGAAATATAAATATGTATATATATATATATATATATATATATATATATATATATATATATTATATATATATATATATATATGTGTGCGTGTATATATAAGTGGTGTCATTTTAAAATAACATTTGCAAAGAACGTAGTACACACAAGTATAAAAGTTATTTTTAAAACATATTGCACATACATTCTACAGTAAGGTATAGATTATTATAAATATTGTAATATTATTTTTTATTAATTTTTTTGTATACAATATTTTTTATTGAATATTTATTGAGATATATTACAATCTAGTTTTAAATGGACAGCAGTAATAGTGATAAGAGACCACATTCATAAAATATATACAGAGAATAATGATAAAGCCAAATTACATAAAATATAATATATATAAGTATAATATATAAGTATAATATATATATATATATATATATATATAAAGACAAAACAAATAAAATTACAAAAAAAAAAACAACAACCTATAGTTGAGATAAATACAAAGTGAGAAATAAATTAACTTCATACACACAATCATGACTATATACAAATATCGGAATAATTTAGTAATAATAAATCATTAATTCACAATATTGTAGTTTATGACATTATCGTTTAACTTTCTCACTCTCCCTTTCAAAAGAAACAAAATAAAATAAAAACAAAATCAACAAGAACTCCATAATGTTTTTACTGTCTTATCACCATATTATTGTATGGTATAACAGTAATAAACCAAATAAAATAGGAACCGTTGTTATTTCTACTCGTTTTTCTTTTAGCACCACTAGTAATGTATAATGATATTACGTGTTTTTTTTATAAACGATTGATTAGAATGTACTGCCAGTTAACGAGAAAAGTGTATCCGAAGTAAATTAATTTACGTGTTCTATTTTTATGTATTATGTACCTTATACCACGTCCTTTAAGACAGCTGTTTGACGAATCCATGTGCCATAACAAACAGTTCCTACTGACATACTGTATGATTAATAATGACTAAACTGACTCGATGGAGTAATAATTAGGCTTTGAGTCAGCCTGGGTACGATTTGCATTCTGTGTCCCAACTAATTATGTCGCCGTGACAGGAACTGTCAGTTCTACTGTCACTCTTCCTTATTACATTGTTTCAAGCCTAACGCGTTACCTTAGTTAGCGGCTCCCACTTCCGTCACCGGGTCAGGATAAGGTTTCACTAGGCTGAATTATAAGTGAATACTAAATGTATTCTGTGCCTTACAACAGTTCCACTTAATAATATTAAATTAAAAAGCTCTGACCTAAATACAAAATATATAGAATGTTAAAGTATAATGTTTGTGAAAATAACCGAGTTTTCACGGTTAATGTTAATGGTATACTATTGATTTAATTTTGTATCTTAGTTCCAGAATAAAGTTTTTTTTCTTTCTTCTGCTGTAAATATAACCACAATACTCGATGCTAACTGTGGAAAATCACATAAGGACCCATAACGAGTATTTTATAAGTCTCTAAGGCCATGTAAACAGAATTTTTAAGTGATTAAGGAATAACAGAAGAACTATATCGTGAAAACGTTTAAAAAAAACATATTAAAAGGGATGAAGTTAGACAATGCGTCTGTGCTGCTAAGTACTAACCTAAGCCTCATGATCATTTTTATGACACTGTTAGTGTGGAATTAATTATTTTTTTAAATTCAAAGAGAAAAATAAAATAACTAGAACCAAATTTTTTTTTATATTTATATTTCTAACTAATTCAATAGAGAAAAAAAAATCGTTAGTTGTACCTGAAATTCGTAAGTTAAATTAGTAGCTACTGTGGCATTTTCTTTTCTCTTGTATTTTATTTTTAGCTGTGACCTAAATAAACTGTTTTTGAATGACACAGAAATGTATATTGGATTTACGTTTGTTGGTAGATTTCCTTTACAATTTTTTTTTGTATAATTAGGACTTCATAGAACACCATATGGATAAATTATTTTGTAAATCAGATAATTGTTAGGTAAAGAATTGAGATTGTGATTGAAATTTCTGAATTCCAGTTTTCAACGGAAATACACGATTTAGTTTCCCTTGGGTTCAAATGACCAAGTATCTGTTGTGTTTGTGTATGTGTGAGTGTCTATGTGTCTGTTGTCAGTGTGTGTGCTTGAGACAAGCACGAAAATCGAAACGTCATACGAAACTGAAACTTATATATTTATATACAATTATAAGCCCGAAATGCTACATTAACTTTTTAATAAAAAATCAGCGAACTAGAAGATATTTATACCATAAATTGACGACTTTCTCAAAAATAACTTTAATGATTTTGAGCACCTCACTATACCGATGAAAAAAATAATGGGCTTTAAGTAATATAATGATGGAGTTTTTGTTGACAGTAGAGAAATTAGATGAGGAAAATGGTTGGGGTGCGGTCATAAAATAGAAACACACAAAATAGCACTTGTAAAAAATGTATAATTATTATGTATGATTATTTTAAAATAGCACTTGTTTTAAATGTTTCTATTTTATGACCGCACCCCCAACCTCTTCCTCATTTAAATAATGTAAGTTTCATTCTGATTTAAATAGTCTGAAAGGGCTTAAATGGAAATATTTTAAATTTTATTTTACTAAATTACTTTTAATTTTGTACAACCGATAGAAAAAATCAAACATAGTATTTTATGAGCTTTGATAAAAAACGGATAAATAAATAAATTGAACTAATTTGATATCCAACTAAAGGAGAAAAGAGAAAACATATTTTTAACGCAATTTTCCTTGTTTTTGAAAAGAAAAAAAATAATATAGATGTATAATATACTGTTGGAAAGCTAAATATTTTAGAAAGAATAATGCCATATGCACCAATTTGTAAAAGCTAGTGGAGAGTTATGAAAATCCGATAAAACTAACTGATTGTCGTAAATAAAAACATAATAGATAATCGAAAAATAATTTAATTAATTCTTTAACCTTTTTACTTTAACTTACCTATATATTTATTTATTTGAAATTTTTTAAATTATTTTAACAAGGCATGTAAGTGAAAATCGTGTGTTGCGCATACTAGATGTTTATAATTGTTTGTACATTAAATGTAATATATATATATATATAAAACGTATTTACAACAAACAACAATCTTTTTTACATTTACAATTTAAATTAAGTGGGAGGGAAGATGAGAAAAGCTTGTAAGATATGTCCATAAGATTAGTAGATTACATTAAATAATTATTATCTCTATTTTAATGATCAATGGTTTCACGTTATTTTCCCATATTCAAAATTTCCATTTTAACTGACGATAGTCATGTTGGTTGAACTAAAGTTTCTGAGTGGGTATGAATAATTTTCTGAAAACTATATTGATGAGCATGTAATTAAGGAAAAGTAAATTTACAGTTAAAATACAGCATATCGCTCGGGTACTATGGAGTTAGAGATCCGAGTTGTGTTGGAATTTAGTTGGTAACAGTTAACGAAGGCGGGTGTTTGAGTAGGACCATCTCTTCTCCAAGTTTCCTCCATCTCAAACAGGGCCTTTGTCAAATCTTCATTCGATTAAGGTCTCTCGGTTCATTCTCAATCGAGTGATAAATGGAAGACAATGGACTGCCATTACACCCTGAATGTGCTGCGAATAATAAAATAGATAGATCCATAGTTTATTTTCTATTATATGCATCATTTAGCTAAGGAGTTTGACCCATTTAGTGTTAGTAGTGGTATTAGTATTGGCTGACAATACTCTTAATTTATTTTCTCAGGATTTTTTGTTTTTGAGATATACTTACCGTATAAACCAGAACCTTCTTGGGTGGCTTGGATTTTAGGACTCAGTAGACATTAGGGGTACTCACTACGTTTGCTATACCATGCTATTTGTGTTATTTTGCTAAGCCCGTCGAGTTTCTACAGTTATTTCCTGTATAAAATTGATGAGTTTAGCACAATAGCACAAATAGCATGCTATAGCAAACGTAGTGAGTACCCCTATTAATACGGATTTTCAGTTGAAAACTTGATTTAAAAAATATTTAAGATCCCATTTATTTTTATATATTCCAAATATAGTTAAGTGAAAGAAAAAAAATGTTTAATAATGAAAAGTTAATTTGAATACAATATAAACAATTTGAACCCCAATCAGTAGCACCAGTAGCAAGTAGATGAAGATTAAGTAACAATTGTGGCATCTTTAATATAAAATTTCATCTTCAAACTACATTCTTTTTCGTGGCTAATACGTCAGAAAATAGAGGAAATAAACAAAAATCATGCAGTTTCCGGTAAAGCAAACAGCAGAATATTTCGGTAGTCATTAATATTTTAATTCATTTGATTGTTCATTTAACGTCACTTCATGCTACTGGGGCTAATTGGACGATGCTACAGTGGGAGTCCTAAATTTTGTCTATCCAGGTTTAATTAGGGTAGGGATCTTTAATGAGTGCCTGACATCGGACAGGCGTTCCCTCCGAAAGACGGCATAGATTTTTTACTCCTATTGAAACGTCCTAGGACCACCATTGGGTTTGAACCAGCGACCTTTGGCATACAAGTTTGTTATTCTAGCCACCCAGCTACAGGTGATCCCTTAAGTCATTAGTTCTTAATTATGTACTATTATTTCCATTTATCATTGCGGTGAGCTAAACACTTTTTTTTTATTTAACAAATTAAAAAAAAAAAATTTAATGATATTTACAAGTTTACATAACCCATTGCCAGCACTCCTAAAAGTATTCAAAACCGGAAGATTCAGAGTGTGATCAGGAATTGAATACGAAGCGAGAATTGAAACTAGTGGCTCATTGTAAGAATAGAGTTATTCAAAAAACATTGTTACTTGATTCGGGCCAAATCAGAAGCATATGAAATATTATGGTTATTCCGGATTTTGATTTTTAAATAGCTCACCATTTCTTAAATATGAAGGATTTGAAGATTCGGGTGCATGTCATAAAAAAATTAGAAAATAGTAAATAACTATTCATTAACTAAAGTTTCGACCCACATTTCGGGTATTTACCAGGGCTATAAAATAACAAGATACGGTGCAGTTGTTCGAGAAGATCATATAATTCGAGAAGATAGAAATCAAAATAAAAACGCAAGAACCAAAAATAAACTAATAAATTAAAAAATAAATATATTTAAAAAAAGTATAAAAGGTATCATGAAGTGAAGAAAAATTCAGATGACAAACAGAATGAATAACTAGGTGGACTGATTGGACTAACTTATTATTATGCTAGGCTTTTGTTTCACTTCATGTTATCTTAAACACATTTGTCAAATATATCCATTTTTATATTTAGCCATCTTAATATATTACTTCATTTCTTTTTAATCAGTTTTTAATACTTTAATTTTGTTTCTTGTTTAATCATTATTAATTTTTATTTTTTAGGTTAAAATTTGATTAAACTTAAACTGTATCTGACTATTTTTTAGCCCAAAAGAAGACCAGCTACGAAAGGTTGGTTAATAAAGATTTTTTTGTTTACTTTTTTCTAATCTTTTATGGCCGTCACCTGAATCATCCCATCCTTCATATTATAGATTTGTTTTTTCGAGCTGAAAGTTAAGAGAATTACGGATTTCATAAAAGATTTTGGATTGCAAGGGTTAGATAGAATAGTTTGGTAGATCTCCAAAGCTCAACTAAATAAGGACTTACGATAGTTATGTTATGGATAGTTAAGTGGAAGATTAAAGCGTCTGTCTGGTGGTAAACTAGCCCAAATTGGCGAATAGTTTCATGTAGTTTCAACAAAAATCTAAAAAAGCTAAATTTTATTTTGAGTTATTTTTAAGTATATGGCCCTTTTCTGAGAAAAAGTTTTTACAAGATAAAAGGAAAATATGGATATAACAAGAAGTGTTAGAGATGCTCCGGCATACTAAGTGCAAGGCTTGCAGGTATCGACCTCAACTTTCAACGATCCGGAAAGAAGTTGCTCGCTGGTAGGCCTAGCGGAACTCCATGCGGATGGTACGGCTCCTCAAAGTATATTATTAACCGGTAATGCTGGAGAACTTTCTTTAAGTTAATTTCCTTTCGCAACTTTACCCCTCTAGACTCTTTCAGCCAACTTCGCCTCCCATCTTATTTTTATATTTTTTTTAACTTTGTCTCGAAAAAAAGCGAGTGTTTCATTCCAACGGCTGACGAGTTCGGATGTTTTCCTTTTATTCTATCAGTAGCTTTAAGAGCAAAAAAAATTCAAACTATTTTATAACTCCTCCTGTAAAGAAACCTGACCGTTGTTCCGCACAAACCTAAATATTATTTTTAGGTCTACAACAGAAAAAGATTCACCGCTATTTATTGCAGAAAACTCTGTACTGCATGTTCGGATTTCATGCAAAATTTTAATTGTAAAGATGGTCGGAATCCATTGTTAGTGGATGGGGAACAGTACAAATGATGGAAGCGGGAAATGGTCCTTTTATACACTTCACTAGCTATGAAAATCCACGGATATTTATTTTTTACAAAATGTCTAAAACATAAAGATGAAAATAAAGTGAAATATATATATATATATATATATTGTTTGATCAGTTCTCGACTGTTGATAATTAAACTTTCTGTTGTTCTCAGGTTTCAGTCAATGAATAAACAATTTTATCCATGCGACGTTTCGAGAATTTACTGTTCTCATAATCATGCTCAACAACGCAAAAACAAAAAACAGAACATTAATATTATAATACAATAATTAATATATGATGATATTGTAAGAGATATAAAAAAGAATAATTTGAACAATGAATACTCATACAGTAGTTACATAGATATTTTAATTAGAATTCTTTTCTTTTTTAATTTTTTTGGAAGTTTTCTTAATTGGAACATTTAAAAAAGCACATACTACCTTCCATTCATCATCTAATCACTTTATTTCATTAGTCCTTTAACATTTTTTAATCCTAGTCAACTATATTGAGAATATAGACAAGTAGCAGTCAAGCTATGAGATGTAATGAAGGATGAAAAATGTTGTTGCAAGGAATAAATCTTGAAAATGGGGAAACAACCCCGAAACGTTGACTAGGATGAAAAAATGTTAAAGGACTAATGAAATAAAGTGATTAGATGATGAATGGAAGGTAGTATGTGCTTTTTTAAATGTTTAATTAGAATTTTAATTAAAGATATTATTATAAATTTACATACAATTTTGGACAAAATGGTGCCTGAAGATACAAAGGAATAGTTCAAGTATGGAGGATTTTCCAGGAATTTATGATGGCGTCAGGAGTCTGGGGTATTCTCCTATTGTTGATTTGTTTTCATTTTATTTTGTATTATTATTATTCAGACGTTTATTTTATTTATTATATATATATATATGTCAGAAGCAATCTAACAATCAGCAAATGTGCGGTACATATGTGAGATCAGACATGGTAGGCATGGAGAACGAAAGTGCCCACCAGCACCCCTTTCTGAGGTTTAATTTATCAGAGGGGGTCTCTCTGATTTATATATAAATATATATATATATATATATAAATATATATATATATATATATATATATATATATATATATATATATATATATATATATAATTTACACTTATCATCATTAAACTTAGAATTATTTAACGTGGAATGGTAATTAAAGTGATAAATCTTTAAATTTAACTATCATATCACAGTATTATGACATTATGGCAAGCTATCCAAACCCTCAATTTCAATCCGTTCTAGTAAAACCCTTTCGAGGCCCTGTAATTTGTAATTAGAACCTCAGCTTTCGACAGATCGTTCATAATCCTACTCTCTTTCGTATTATGAATCTATTCCTTGTCATATCCGTAACTCAAATATCCTTCCGACCAATTGAATCCCGTCTATTAAATCACCTGCCATCTATTCTATTTCCTAATAATCCTGACTTAATCCAATTTTTAAAAAAAATGCATAAGTCGAAAAAAAATTTAACGTAGAAGTTTTGGATAGTTTTCTTTTAATTATCAGATAATTGTACATTAATTATTAGTGAACGCTATGTATAGGAACAAATTCATAATTCATTAATTATCATTTAAAATTTCATCATTTCTTTTAATCAGCACTAAAATTTAACTTTTGATTTATTATATTCTTCAACTTTTCCCTGTTATCTGTATATAACTACTATCTGTATCCACTTAGTTACTTTTCACTATTAGACAGTATTTCTTATTCTTACTCCAAAGCACTAAAGCCCTAAATTTTTCCTCTTTATATCAACCTTAAAAAACTAAGGGGACAACAAATAATGAAGGAATTTTTAATATTACTAACTGAAATAAGGTTGATTTCGAAAATATGGAAAATAAAAAAAAAATTAAATAAATTCTCCGGAACCATCTCTTCCTTTTAAGTATTATTTATTAATTCACTAATAATAAATTAACGTTTCGAGGTTTATATGCGTAACCTTTAGAATCACTCGTCAAAAACTAATAACGATTCAATATTACATTACATTTTCAACAAATTAACAATAATCAAAATTATAATTCAATAGCTCTATATCAAATTATAAACCGTTTTTTTTAAATTTTTTTTTTATACTTACGAAAATCCATATCATTCAATATTAGTCATATTTCATAAAAATCTCCTTATTTTAGTGTCAAGAATGGAGAATTCTTTTAAATATAATATAATCTTCATACTTAGAAATTTAACCTAAAAGAAGTTATTTTTATGTTTCAGTCACACATAAGTATATCATTGGTTCTTTTAATAATTATTATATTAAAAAAAAAAAAACTCTTATTGAAAATCGATATGTTTTATAATTGCCAAACCATAAAGATGATGGCAAATATTACTTATTTAATGATTTTCGTGGTGATCGCACCAAACGAAAAGGGTATGTGATCATATTAATTTATTTCCCTCGATCATTATCAATCAAAAGGTGCAGCCCGGTCAAGTGCTTAGTCAACTGTTGTCCAGGTCCCAGTTTTGAATCCCGGCTGTGGTATGATATTTATTTAGTTGTTTCAGCCATAGGCGATCATGGAATATAAAGACATTGTTGGGGCATTCCCAGCCCTTGAAAATGATGTAAAAACCTGGCGGCTGAGTGTGATTTCGGCTATCATCTCATTACACATCCGTTGGCCTAGAAACAATACGAATCACTATATGTATGCAGCCCAGTAGTTACAGTAGGCCTTTAATTTTATGTATTTATTTTTTAGATTTATTTTAGAATTTCGCACTTCCTCGGCTTTAGCTGTAAATTTTCACCTACCCGGACTCAATGAGTAAAGGGTTAGGGCTCTAAATATGTTATATTTAAAAATTTTCTAATAGTGTTTGCTGTTCCTAGAACGACTGCTCGCTAGAATCTTCATAGGTAGTTCAAGTTGTTGGATTGATTCTAGCTTACTCTCTGGAATGAAGCCATTACAGGATAATATAATTGGGTATATCTCGCAGCTATCCAATCCGTAGAGTTGCTTAAGCTCCTCCTCCAGCTCGTGGTATTTCCTTTTCGAAGATTACATCCGATGGGACACCTATCTCAATAATCTGTGCCATTTTTCTATTTTTATTAATAACTAAAATGTCAGGCCGATTATTTAAAACTGTGTGGTCTGTAATGATAGGGTGATCCCAAAAAAAATTTAGTTTTGTGACCGGTAGTAATTGGTGGTAATGGCCGATAGTAATGCATTATATCTGTAATAGGGATAATGGGTGCTTAGGATATCCATCCTTGATGAATAATTTTCGCTGCATTGTTGTGTTTTTGGAGATACTATCTACCTGCTGGAATTCGACAAGCCGAAGTCACATGTTGTATAATCTCATTAGTCTTTTTGCATAAACGGCATAGGTCACTTATGTCCTCTCCACAGATATGTTTTCTGTATGCTTTCGTGGCTATTGCTTGTTCTTGGATAGAACCTCTTCTATTTCAGCAATTAGATAAAAAAATAAGATATGATTATTTTTATTTTATTTTTACAACTTTTTTTTTATGGTGCTATAAACTAAGGTTATAATTCACCTTTCATATACCATTCCAATTCCTATAGTCATCTTCCATTTGTTAATTGGAAAGGAAATCTCTAAGATTTTACTTTAAGGACTACGTTTATAAATTTTAAAATATTCTAATTTTGTTATCATAATTTTCCTTCATAGTGAATTTCAGGTTTTTATTCATTACTATTTTGGGAACAGAGGAAGTGGAGCCCGTAGTTCTCACTGGACTATAAAGCATTAAAATATTCAAGCGGTGGCTTTTATCGGTGTCAACGGGAATAAAAGAGAGCGGGAAGGGGTAAAATATTGAGGAGGGAAAAAAAAGGAAAGCGGAAGGATATGACTGCGTCCCGGGACGATAAGGAGGGCGTGTTAGTGTCTTCTCGGCCTCATAAAGTCTTCCACCGGTGAATTATTCCTCGAGCCTAGACCCGAGACCGTCCTGGAAGTTATATGAGGTGTTCGATCCTGGAGGTGGTTCTCCAGCAGCGGACTGGAAAAGCCAAGACCTGGAGGAAACGACATTAGTCCTCCTCCTGGTCTCCATTAACAAGATTGAGCTGAGGATGGATGCTATCAGGTCCCGCCTCCCTGGGTCACGTTCCAGGGCTAACATCACGGAGAAAAGCCACAGTGGAGGGAGTTATTTTACTTTTATCACAGGATAAAGGAAAAGATCAGGTTTAGTGTCTCACAACTAAATGAAAAATATTTTTTTTTTTTTTTTTAAACTGAAGTTATTTCGAACTATATTGGCAATAAAAAAAGGCAGCAGGTTGTTACGCAGCGGTTTAACATTTCCAAATATTTAAATTACATTAAAACAATTTATATTGGATTATAAAATAAGGAGATAGCGTTTTATAATCGTGATTTCAACAAAAACTTTAGATCATTTTTTGTAAACATTTTTACTTTCACTTACTATATATAGTAAGGGGAAGTATTGCGATCGTGAAAATTTTCGAATTCCAGTTTTCAACGGAAATACACGTTTTAGGGTCCCCTGAGTCCAAATAACCAAGTCCCGCAAAAAGGTCTGTGTGTGTGTGTGTCTGTGTGTGTGTGTGTGTCTGTGTGTGTGTGTGGGGTAACTCCCGGGCGGAAACGGTAAGTTCTATGAAACTGAAATCTCATATTTAAGACAACTATACGCCCGAGACGTGACAAAACTTTTTTCATCAAAATGAGCCTACCAGAAGAGGCACTTTATACCATGCATTTTGCACCTTTTTTCGATTTTCCGTTTCCGTTCCGGTTCCGACGATTTTGATTAAACTCGCTATATCGATGTAAAATTTAATGGGCTTTAATATCATGTAGGTTTTATTTAGATAAAAATGGTCTGACAGGGCTTAAATGCCGATTTTTTAAATTGTCTTCCCCTAAAGTACCTTTAATTTTGTAGATTCAATAATAATAACTAGATTATCTTGTTAACGCTGATGAAAAACTGGTAAATATATAAATTGAATAAATTCGATACCCAACTAAGGGAGAAAAGAGAAAAAATATTTTGTATGATATACCGTTGGAGAGCTAAACATTTTAGAAAAATTATCATCTCATACACAAGCTTTTAAAAGTTAATAGAGAGTGATGAAAAGAAGATAAAACTTACTGATTATTGAAGATAATAATATAATTGATTTTTTAATAAAACACATGTTTCTATATAAATTCAATTTGATTAATTCCTTAATAATTTCACGTATTTTTATCTCTAACTGTATTTGAAAATTCTTTCATTGATTTTAAAAATGGAGGTAAGTGAAAGTCGTGTGTTGCCCGCACCAGATTTTTTACCAATTATATTAGCTATATTCCGTGTGGTAGATTGTAGTTGGTACTAAATAATTATGTTCCATTGTAGAAAGTATTAAAATTTATACCAGATATTGCCCAAGTAAAAAACTAAATAAGATTTTAATATTTGTATGAATCTTATGCTAAATAAACGTTTCGCTATGTGATTTTTTTTATATCTATATTTTTAATCAAAAGTGAAAAGTTGGCCAATTATACTTGTATTTAAATAATTATTAATTTTTGTTTTATAAATCGCCCTGTTTAGCTTCAATTGAGCTGCAAAGGATGCTAAGCAGAGAATAAATAAAACAACTTTACTTTAAGTATGAATAAGAAACTTTCTTGTTCCAGAATACATTAAATTAAAAAAAAATTCAAAGTTTCAGTTTGGATACAACCGCTATAATTTACCTATTTTCCGAGGCTTAATAATAGATTTAATAATATAGCTTGATAAATGTCGGGAGAAAAAAAATCAACTTAGATCAGAGCCTTTCCTATTTTGGAAAATCCCCCCCCCCAAAAAAAAAATAGTTGGTAAATTCATATATCTTTCCAATGCATATACTTATAATCAGAATAAAAAATACATAACGTATGAAACATAAATACATGAAACTGTTGCTTTAGCTACAATTATATTAATTTCGGTAAATTAAACCAATACTTTCTTAATTAGTAAAAGTAAATCAGATAAGACAAATTATTAATTTACTTTTTACTAACTGAACATCATAATATTAAAGAACAAACTGAAATGGAAATAGAAAATTTGGATTGGGTAGGGACACCTAAAATCAGAGTACTTTCTTCAGTAAGTAGCCACTTGTAAGTTGGCTGTTCCGGACGTATTCTTGATCCGACCAACACACATTGCTGTTGTAACGGAAAAAGTTCCACAGCTTAAAAGTTTCTGAGCAAGCTATCAGAGCGTCCTTCCAACTGTATTGTGCGTGCGTCAACATCTTTGGTTACAGGTATTTTCTTCTTCTATAACCAGTGATGCTATCATTCGAAAATACGTGAAGAAGAAATATATATATATATATTTGCTCTTTTCTTCTTTAGTTGGATATTGAATTCGTTGAACTTATATATTTTTCATTTCTTATCAATACTAAAAATATCTGGTCAGTAAAAAAATTGCAATATACTGTGAAAGAATTAATTACATTGAATTTCAATAGTAACATGTGTTTGATTACATAATCTATTATATTATTATATATTTGGCCCGAACCAATTATCAATCCTTTTATGACAAACTCCATTCTCACTCTAATCCACTGGTTTCAATCCTTTCTTCCTCTTCAATTCTTGATGATCCTCCAAGGGGCCTGAAAAGGAGATGGCCCCGGGACCTTCTAGTTTCGAAACTTTATAGAGTGCTTCCAATGGGAAACTTCTCTACATGTATTTCATGCCATTCTTCTATTATATATCTATCACATTTACTTGATGTATTTTTTTAAATACAGTTGTAAATGTAAACAAAAATGTTAAAAAAATAAAAAAAGTATTACCTATAACAATCAGTTAGTTATTTCTGCTTGTTATCACTCTATATTAACTTTTACAATTTCGTGTAAAAGATAATAATTTTTCTAAAATGTTTTGCTTTCCAACGGTATATTATACCTCTATATTATTGTTTTTATGTTACAAAACACAAATTACAGAAAAAATATGTTAATATCTTAATCGTTTAAATTATATATTCATCCGTCTTTCATCAGTACTAATAGATGATATAGTTATTTTTAAAGATTCTACAAAATTAAAGGTACTTCAAAAGAAGAAAATTAAAAAAATCGGCATTTGAGCCCTGTCAGACTATTTCAATCAGAATGTAACGTATATAATATTAAAGCCCAAAAAATTTTACATCGATATGCGAGTTCAACCAAAATAGTTAGAGCCGTTTATAAGAAAATCGTGAAAAGATGCAAAATGCACAATATAAAGTGGCTCTTCTGGTTATCCAATGTATTAAAAAAAAAAAATGCTGTAACGTCTGGGCGTATAGTTGTCATGAATATGGAACTTCATTATCGCACGACTTTTCATTTTAGTGCTAGACTTACCACACACACAGACCTTAAAACGCTTTAATTTTTGTTGAAAATTCTAAAAACATTATAAAAATGAAAAATCTAGTGCGGGCAACACACGACTGTAACCATTTTTAAAATCAATAAAAGAATTTTCAAATACAGTTAGAGATAAAAATACGCGAAACTATTAAAGCTTTAATTAAATTGAATTTCTATAGAAACATGTGTTTTATTAAAAAATCTATTATATTATCATCTAAAACAATTACTTAGTTTTATCGGCTTTTTATCACTCTCTATTAACTTTTAAAAGCTTGTGTATGAGATAATATTTTTTTCGAAAATCTTTAGCTTTCCAACGGTGTATCATACATGTATATTACAGTTCTTATGTTCGAAAACGAAAAATTGCATTAAAACAATATTTTTTCTGTTTTCTTTTTAATTTGGATATTGAATTCATTCAATTTATATATTTACCTGTTTTTCATCAGTTTTAACAAGATAATTTACTTATTTTTATATAATCGACAAAATTAAAGGTACTTTAGAGATAGAAAATTTAAAATATCGACATTTAAGCCCTGTCAGACCATTTTAATCCAAATGAAACCTAAATGATATTAAAGCCCAATAAATTTTACATCGATATGGCGAGTTTAAATAAAATCGTCGGAACGGTTTTCGAGAACATTGTAAAAAGGTGCGAAATGCATGGTATAAAGTGGCTCTTCTGGCAAGCTCATTGTGATGAAAAAGGTTTTGTAACGTCTCGGGCGTATATTTGTCTTAAATATGAAATTTCAGTTTCATTGGACATACCGTTTCCGCCTGGGAGTTACCACACACACACACACACACACACACACACACACACACACACACACACACACACACACACCTTTGGGTTATAATTGATGAAAGGCTTAAATTCAAGGAGCATATTCAGAAAGTATGCATCAAAGCAGCAGGAGTGACCACAGCTCTAGCCCAATTGATGCCCAACGCTGGGGGACCCAGAAGTAGTCGGAGACTATTAATGGCGAGCGTCGTCTCAGCCCCGATATGGAATAATGCCCTTGACACTCTGACTTACAGGAGACCCATGGTGTCCGTTTATCGCAGAAGCGCCCTGAGAGTGATAAGCGCGTTTCACACAGTATCTTACGAAGCTGCATGTGTAGTGGCCAGGATGCCACCCATTGAACTGCTGTCGGAGGAAAGGCAACGTACGTATAAAAGTGCTGCCGAAGAGAGGAAACATTCATAAGGCCGAAGAGAGGAAGCAGAAGTGGCAGCGACGGTGGGATTTGGCAGCGAGCGGAAAGTGGACCCATAGGCTGGTACCCTAGCATCCAACCCTGGATGCATAGAAGCCACGGGGAAGTGGACTACTACCTGACCCAAATGCTAACCGGACATGGATGCTTCAGATCCTACCATATAAGGTTTAAGTTGGACAATACAGCAGAATGTCCAAGATGTCCAACAACAGATGAGACAGTTTCTTCAATTTTCAAGTACAGAGGGAAGAATTCCGAGAAATATGCCGATCAGAAGCTACACCTGACAACATTGTCAACCTTATGCTAGTTTCTCAGGAGAACTGGATGGCGGGCCAACGTCTGGCTGCGGACGTCATCAAGAAATTGAGAATGGAAGAGAAAGAGAGGCGTACCTAGAAAAATAGAGTAAGGCCACTCCCCTCCACGAAATAATGCCTAACAGTGGTCCCGTTGAGGGTGAGAAGCAGGTCCAGGGAGGTTTATTTTAGTGGTTAGATATCCCACACTCGGATAGGTACGGGCCTATCCGCGTCTTTTGAAGATTTCCTCCTACCCTCGTAAAAAAAAAGGAAAAAAAAAATACATACGGACCTTTCTGCGGGACTTAGTTATTTAGACTCAGGGGACCCTAAAATGCGTATTTCCTTTGAAAACTGGAATTAGTAAAATTTCACGATCGCAATAATTTCCCTTACTATATATAGTAAGTGAAATTAAAAATACTTTTTGACGATCGAAATACTTTTCCTTACTGTATTTTTCATATATAGGTAAGTGAAAGTAAAAATTATATATTTCTCCCTGATTGGAAAAAACAAAAGATCGTAGATATGTCTATAATCAACTCATTTCCCAGTCAGGAAAAAATTGAGTTTGCGGACGTGCATGTTTCATAAAGTATAGGAGGTAAAGAAAAAAATAATCTAATAACAAAATGTATTTTTAATCATCAATATTCATTTAGTCTTTTATAAACTGTTAACTTTTTTTTTATTTAAACCAATATAACTCCTAAACGGTAGATTATAGCAACAAATGTTATGTGGCCATTTCTGATGGAGAAATTACCAAATAATTGATCTACTAAACCATCAAATTCTTCCCGTATTCATTTTTTTAATTCAAAAATCCTTCGAAAAATCCTCAATGCACCTAAACTCACACATAAAGACCTCAATATCCCATATATTGCTGATTTGGCCCGAATCAGGTATCATGACAAACTCCACTCCCACGCTAACCCACTAGTTTCAATCCTTGCTTTCTCTTCCATTCCTGACAATCCTCCAAGGCGTCTGAAAACAAGATGGCCTCGAGAGTGGAGTGCAGCTAATGGGCATTTTCTCTTCATGTATTTCTTTGTTAGCTGATTTAATTGATGCATTAACTTATACAGTTGTAAATTTCAATAAATGATAATGAAAAAAATTATTTATGAATCAACAATGCCAGAATATCTGCAGAATTCAGCCATGATCGCAAAATAAAATGCAGGCCTACCTAGCGGCTATCTAGTAGATGTAGGAATTATTATTGAGGAGGAACGTAGAACAACAATAGGCTGTCTATCCTAGGCAGGAATGTCGATAAATTAGCAATGGCGGAGAGGCCCAGCTATTGCATACCCGCGTAACTTACCTCGCACCACTTCCCCGATCAGTTTGCAACATTCATAAACCTGAGTGATTGTTTAAGGGCTGCTAAGTGTCAGGCTGAGTGATTGCCCATTCAATATAGTAATATAACTTACTAACATTTACAAGATTTAGGAGCAACTAAAACCACGTTCCTAACGAGCTGTTGCAACAATATTGAGTGGCGATGAGTAGAAGTAGACAATTAACTGAAGTAACATCTGATTTAAGAATAGCTCTTTATTATTCTTTGTTGTTATGCAAATTTTTTAAGATAGAGAATACATGCAGTAAAAATTTGCCAAAGGGTCTTATTGGGATTACCTAACTTATACAAAATCTAAAGGCAAGTAGCGTTCGTGTCTGTGAAGTGTCCCTTATCTTACCAGTTTTTTATTAATATTTTTTTTTATTTATTAATATTTTTTTGTCACATACTGCTGACAGGTGCAAATCAACAAATAAAGTGAAAAAAAAAATAAAAATAAATTTCATGAAAATAAAATAAAATTCATAAAAATAGAAAAAAAATAAAATTCATAAAAATGAAATAAAAATAAAATTCATAAAAATAAAAAATAAAATAAAAATAAAATAAAATTCATAAAAAAAAAAAAAAATGAAATAAAATTCATAAAAATAAAAAATAAAATAAAAATAAAATAAAATTCATAAAAAAAAAAAAAAAATGAAATAAAATTCATAAAAATAAAAAATAAAATAAAAATAAAATAAAATTCATAAAAAAAAAAAAAAAAATGAAATAAAATTCATAAAAATAAAAAAAAAAATAAAATTCAGAAAAATAAGAAATAAAATAAAATTCATAAATAAAATAAAATTCATAAAAATAAAAAATAAATTTCATAAAAATAAAATAAAACTCATAAAAATAAATTTCAAGAAAATAAAATTCCTAAAAATAAAAAATAAATTTCATGAAAATTTAATAAAATTCATAAAATAAAAAATAAAATAAAATTTATAAAAATAATATTCATAAAGATAAAAAAAAAAAATTCATAAAAATAAAACAAAATTCATAGAAATAAAAAATGAAATAAAATTCAGAAAAATAAAATATAAAATAAATTTCATGAAAATAAAATAAAATTCATAAAAATAAAAAATAAATTTCATGAAAATAAAATAAAATTCATAAAAATAAATTTCATGAAAATAAAATAAAATTCATAAAAATAAAAAATAAATTTCATGAAAATAAAATAAAATTCATAAAAATAAAAAATAAATTTCATGAAAATAAAATAAAATTCATAAAAATAGAAAAAAAATAAAATTCATAAAAATGAAAAAAAAATAAAATTCATAAAAATAAAAAATAAAATAAAAATAAAATAAAATTCATAAAAAAAAAAAAAATGAAATAAAATTCATAAAAATAAAAAATAAAATAAAAATAAAATAAAATTCATAAAAAAAAAAAAAAAATGAAATAAAATTCATAAAAATAAAAAATAGAATAAAATTCAGAAAAATAAGAAATAAAATAAAATTCATAAATAAAATAAAATTCATAAAAATAAAAATAAATTTCATAAAAATAAAATAAAACTCATAAAAATAAATTTCAAGAAAATAAAATTCCTAAAAATAAATTTCATGAAAATTTAATAAAATTCATAAAAATAAAAAATAAAATAAAATTTATAAAAATAATATTCATAAAGATAAAAAAAAAAAAATTCATAAAAATAAAACAAAATTCATAGAAATAAAAAATGAAATAAAATTCAGAAAAATAAAATATAAAATAAATTTCATGAAAATAAAATAAAATTCATAAAAATAAAAAATAAATTTCATGAAAATAAAATAAAATTCATAAAAAAAAAAAAATGAAATAAAATTCATAAAAATAAAAAATAAAATAAAATTCAGAAAAATGAGAAATAAAATAAAATTCATAAATAAAATAAAATTCATAAAAATAAAAAATAAATTTCATAAAAATAAAATAAAACTCATAAAAATAAATTTCACGAAAATAAAATTCCTAAAAATAAAAAATAAATTTCATGAAAATTTAATAAAATTCATAAAAATAAAAAATAAAATAAAATTTATAAAAATAATATTCATAAAGATAAAAAAAAAATAAAATTCATAAAAATAAAACAAAATTCATAGAAATAAAAAATGAAATAAAATTCAGAAAAATAAAATATAAAATAAATTTCATGAAAATAAAATAAAATTCATAAAAATAAAAAATAAATTTCATGAAAATAAAATAAAATTCATAAAAATAAAAAATAAATTTCATGAAAATAAAATAAAATTCATAAAAATAAAAAATAAATTTCATGAAAATAAAATAAAATTCATAAAAATAAAAAATAAATTTCATGAAAATAAAATAAAATTCATAAAAAAAAATAAAATTTATAAAAATAAAAAATAAAATTTATTTCATCTCCTTTATAACTCATTTATGAATACCAGTTTAAGGAAGTTATATTATATTTAATATTGTCTACCTCGTTCGGGCACGTCTATCGTGTAAATTTTTTTTTTTACATCTTATTTTATGAAATTATTAGTTTTGTGATAAAGTGCTCAGGAGATTAAGTTTTATTCATGCAATTACATTTTTCGGAAAATAGGAAAATACTTTCTTATACTCTTTCATGTTTTTGTGAAAACACGTGTGAAGCAATGACACAGACCGTTTCTATGAAATTACTTTTTTAAGCAATTCTATATTTTATTAACTTCATATCAGTACTATTTGTCGATATAATTTACCCTGTACATCTACAAACTGTTCGTACTGTATCACGACCAATGCCTAATGATTAGGCCTAAATCATGCTCGGCCTTCTGGTTTTCCCCCAATTTCGGGCACACACTTTATAGAGGCTGGGTGTGTCCCAGGATGGTCTCTATACCCCAGGGTCGCTCCACAGCTGAAATAGCAGAATAAGTAATTCTACCTTAGCCTAGAATCGAACCTCAGACCCGAAAGACAGTAACCTACTGCACTACATACTGGGCCACGCCATTCCCTATAAATATAATTTAGAAACAGTCAATTAACTTTATAAACAACTATATACATTGATTATTATCGCTTTTTTTTGTAGAACTTTTTTTTCACCATGCAAATAAAATAAAAAAAACTATTTTACTAAAAATCAATCCATATTTGTGTAATAATATTTACAGATAAAAATCGTTGGGATTTTTATCTAATTTCGTGTTTTCGCCACGTATAAACCTAAAAATGAGGTATAAACCCATATAAAACCACGTATAAACCAGTTGACAAATATTCTAAATAACCTCAATTGAAGTAATACCTAAATAACCTAAATAACCTATTCGTGTTCTAGGTGTCTAAAACTTTGTCAAGGTTCCACATTAATTGTGAGTTGACTCGGTGTGTTTTTTATTTTCTTCCGCTTAGAAGCGAATGAAGATTAATATCGGGGAGAGGTGGTTACATAGTGGTATCTCATAGGAAGATGGAGATACTCCCATGGGAAATTTTCAAATGCTAAGGATTAAAACTTTTCTTCTCCTTTTTTTTTTTTATGTGAAGAAATTATCTTGATTAATTTTTAAAATTATTTTTTGTCTCCATGAATCTTTATTCACACCAGTCAGAAGCTATCTGACAATCAGCAAATGTGAGCTCAGACGTGGTAGGCATAGAGAAGGAAAGGGTACAGCAGCACTTCTTCCTTGTCTTTAATTTAGCAGAGGAGGTCTCTCATCCACCTTCTCTTTAGCTTTCTTCTGACTGGCGTTTCAGCTATTTACATATTGTTAATCAGTCTATTGTCGTGTCCGTTAAGTTTACTGTGAAAACGAGAATAGAATGTTCGTATATGTTGGTCAACCGTTGGTTGTTGCAACTCTATATGTATGGTTTTGTTGTTTACGTACCAAGGAACTGTTGTTATGAGTCTTAAAATTTTAGATGGAAATGATTGCAGTTTTTGTACGTGAGTCTTTTTGGCTGAACCAAAAATCTGTGATTTTGTAGAGTTTAGGATCGCCGTTTGATGTTAAAATTACAGTATCGTCCGCGTAAGTGGCAGTCAATGTGGTAGGGTGAGTTGGTATGTCATGTGTGTTTACAATGTGTAGATTTATATAAAAATTAATAATTTTTATATTCGATTTAAACTTAATTACGGTGATTACAGAAAAATGTTTTCACAAGCTCTGTGATGTGTGAAGTTCCTCAAGGTCACGAAATAATTAGCGTCGGGGTTAAGCTTTTTGAATGAGCTTCAACTACATAACTGTTGCTTTGGGGAAAAATGTATTATTTACAGTGATTTCTATATTAAACAGTATATTTATTTATTCAAATGTTATCCCATTCTCAATATTATTTTATCAAAACGATGTGTCATTTTGTTTTTCTAGCATCTTCTTTCAGTTTTAAAATATATGTAATCTTTCGGGTTTGCTGCCAACATATGCCAAAGTTACAAATTTTTTTTTTTTTTTTTGCTATTTAGGTCATTCAAAATAAGATGATTAATAACAATATCACAGCTATTCTTAATAATTACTAATTCATAAGCAAACATTAGAGCTTAAAATGGTATCGAATCGTCGGCAGAAAAATAAACACCATCAAGAATTAATTGTTTGTTATATTCTAAGAAATAAAGTTACATATATATACATAAATATATATATATATATATATATATATATATATATATATATATATATATATATATATATATATATTATGGCCACAAACTTATAAAGAACAAAATAAAGGACAAAGAAATAATTTGTTATGCTATCAATGAAAATTAAAAGGGCCACCAATCCTATTTTCGCAGGTTTTTGTGTTAAAAAACATCTCGTAAGAAGACTAATTTGGTACAAATATCTAAATTCAAGAGAAGAGAAGTAAAAACATTACTTTATCCTAATGAGTTTGCTAAGGTCAAATAACAGTAATTTTAAAATTGACTCGAACTTCTTACAAAATTGTTTATTTAACGAACAACTTGCTCGAAGTAATCACTGTAGAGGAGCAAAACTTGGGCCGTCTAAAAAAGAAAAGTTACTCTGAAGTTTGACTTAGTAAAGAAAATAAATTTACTCTCTCAAATCACTAATTTAAAATAAATACATATTATATATAATTGACGCTCCGAGAAACTAAGTTCTGAGTATTCCCAAAGAGTGATTTATTTTTTTATAATAAGTGGCAGAATTTGTAGAAGATATTTTTTAATATAATTACGAAGAAGATCATTATTTAAAAGTATTTCATAACATTTGTTTTCAAAATTTTAACTTTAACTTAAGATCGGTAGATGATTCATTTGTTACAAACCAAAATAAAACATTGTGAAGAGTTTCAGCTAATCAGGTTTGCCTAACACTGACCTATGCAAATGAATTACATAGCTTTTTCTTAATATAATTTATATATACGTAATTTTTAAATAAATACATGGAATGAAAATTTTATTAATATAAATGATTTGTAACATAATAACAAAAAACAAGTTAAATTATCATTGGTTAATTACCTTTATCCTTCGTCGCAAACCGAAGATCTCCTGCCCAACTGTATGGCTTTATAACACCCCACTCACTCCAGTAGAACAAATCCGATACCTAGGACTCCATCTTGACAAACGTCTTACTTGGAATCCTCACAAAAGACTTAAACGAAAAGAAACTGTTCGTCGATTCCGATTACTACAACACTTACTTGACAAACGTTTAAAACTTCCACTCTATTACAAAAAGCTCATATAGGTTACCATCATCAGGCCCATATGGACGTAAGCCTTGGGGCTCTACTAAACTATTTAATTCCTCCCGCATCCAATCCTTACAATTTAAAAGCCAAAATGCTCCTTATCTCGTCACAAATAAAATTATCCATAAAGATCTTAATATCGCATTTGTTGCAGACCTTTCTCGTACTTTCAATGCCAAACTTCCAACCCTCATAAGCCGTCATGTCCGCAACCTATCAATCTCACATATTCCTGATAAATCTCCGAGACGATTAAAAAGAAGATGGTCTCGGGATATACTTTCTTAAATAAACATTGAAGTTCAACCGCTGAGTAGTTTCTTCACAAGCCGCTTTGTTATAATTCAATACTTTTACTTGTTGTATTTATATTACATACAGTCGTAAAAATCAATAAAATATAAATTAAAAAAAATATCATTAGTTAAAGAGCTAAACGAACACCATGCGAAAAATTAAAAAGTGCGTGGTATCCCACCTCCAGTGCATGCATATTCAGCACTCTAAGTTACCTGTTTGCTGAATCCATCCCTTCAAACTGTGTGAAAGCGTTGAAGATTTTTCAAAAAATTATTTATTTTTCGAAACACATCTTTTTTATAGTAAATATCTACTAGGAATATAAACAACAAAGGTTTCGAAAATGCTGATTATCTCATCTTGCGAAATCAAACTAACCGTCAAATCAATTAGGCACCAATTTTACATTCACATGGTTCTGTGACTACTGAGGAAGGTAGAACAGCTCGTAAACTAGATTACTGAATAATCGACCTACCAGCAGCTTCCTGGGGTGTGGTTCACCAACGTCCCAAATGTGCGCCAATAGGAGTCGAGATTTAGCTTCAAATATCAATAGGAAATAAAGGCTAGGTGTTCAAGGGTTTATTTTAACATCAGTAACCTAAAATATGATAAAATCAGTAACCTTTATGAACTTCAGATGTGAACGTTTCTCGCAAACGAAAAACTTTGCTATGCTGTAACATCATTTAATAATATAATAAAACAGGTAAGGCTCTCAAACAATCCCAAAATGCCTGTCAAAAGATAGCTCTAGAGATAAAGCGGTTAAACATAGAAATTAATTCTGATAAAACAAAGGGGATAGTTTATTCGTTCCAGAAAGGTAAGAAAAAACTTCCTTCAGGATTTAAACTAATTAATTGAAAATTAAACTTTCCAAAAATATTGTATATCTTGGAATCACCTTCGACAGAAACTTAAAATTTTCAGTTCACTTTTCTAAAAAAAAAAAAAAAAGAAAAAAAAAAAAAATTAAATCTGTAACGCGAAAAAATGTTAATGTTAGCCTTAATCATTTAATAGGAGTTCTGCGCATGCGCGTGTGTATAGCGGTCATCTTTCAAGTCGGCTCTTGGATTTCTTGCTTTTTCAGTTGGATATCACTTCAGAACAGTCTTGAAAACATCACCAGGCTTCAGGATAACAACAACAGTAAATATTGGAGCAAACAACGGTAAGTTGGGTTACAATTTACACTGTAAAGTGAATGCTGAGTCACCTCTTCATATCAGCTGATTGCCAATAGCTAGGCAAGGCTGGTCTTGCTTAAGTTTTCTTAAGTTATTTTTTTTCCCCCCACATCTGGTTATTATTTAATTATTTTCCTTACATGAAATGCGATATTATCATCAAGTAATGTCCTCTAAAGCTTCAACTAAAAGATCTAGATCTAGTGGTTCAATCACGTCTCCTACAAAACAAAGACCTCGCCGTGATACTAATAAAAAATTAAATCTACAAGCAACCCCTTCGGGTACTAATTCAGAATCTGAACCACAACCTGGCACATCGTCACAAGGGATGACTGACGAATCGCCGTTTTTCACCCCGAATCCTTTTCAGATTTTGCATAATGAAAAAGAAAACATGGAATCTACTCCTATACCCAGTGAACCACGGCCTCCTCCCATATTTGTCAAAAATATTAGAAATTTCCAGTTGTTGTGTGCGCAATTGAACAAAATTACCGAATCTACCAGCTACTACTGTATGAGTAGAATCAATGATACCAAAATATCTCCTACTACTGCCGAGACATATAGAAAAATAGTGAAATATTTAACTGAAACCAAAGCAGATTTCCATACCTATCAGCTACGCCAAGAGAGAGCTTTAAGGGTTGTAATCAGAAACTTACACCCCTCGACACCAGTTGAAGCAATTAAAGAAGAACTAACGGAGATGGGCTATAAAGTGCGGCAAGTCACTAATGTCCTAAAGGATAAAATTCCTCTACCTCTCTTTTTTGTGGATTTGGAACCAGCAGAAGGAGTTGAAAAAATCTATGACCTCAATAGATTATACTATACCAGCGTAAGAGTTGAAAAACCTTACATAAAGAAGGAGATAGTTCAGTGCCATAACTGTCAAGCATATGGTCATACTAAAAGTTATTGTCATCACATACCTCGATGCGTGAAATGCGGTGAACAGCACAAGTCTGTGGAGTGTACAAAACCAAAATCAACACCAGCTGTATGTGCTCATTGCCTCAAGGACCACCCAGCCAACTATAAAGGATGCCAAATCTATAAGGAACTGAGGACCAGGTTTCAAAAACCTCAAGTACTGGATGAAACAGCAAGACAAGTAAGAAACAGAAGAGAACCCTCAAAACTTATTGATGCCAATGTATCATTTGCCCACCTACTTGGAGGTGGAAATCAAAGTACTGAAGCCGTGGCCCTGCCGGAACTACAGAATGTACCTCAATCCATTCCACATATACCTCTTCCTCAAAATGTAACCAATCCTAAAAATCCTAATCAACCACAAATCTCTCATATCCCTCCTCCTTCAAATGCCACAGACCTTACCAGTTTGATGACATCCTTTATCTCCGAAATTAAATCCCTTGTTATGCCCCTAATATCACTCCTTACGAATCTCGTATCAAATCTCATTCCTGCCTTAAAAAAACCATAAATGACTACACCTAATTCCTTATCCATTCTCCTTTGGAATGCGAATGGTGTTAGAACTCACACTGACGAACTTACAGCCGTACTGCAAGACAAAAACATTGATGTTGCACTCATTACTGAAACTAGACTAACCACTAAACAGTGCTTTAAAATACCAGGATACACGACATACCGGACAGACCATCCAGACGGCAAAGCCCATGCCGGTACTGCTGTCATAGTCCGCCGATCCCTCTCCCATCACTTACACCCACTTCCCGCCCACGATTACCTACAAGCAACTTCCATTGTTATCAAAACATTTTCCTTTCCGCTTATCATCGCATCAGCATACTGCCCTCCTAAACATCCCATTTCCTCTGCCCAATTTGAATCGTTTCTCAACTACTTGGGTAATCACTTCATTTTGGGTGCAGACTTAAATGCCAAGAATCAACAGTGGGGTTCTAGAACCACCAATTCTCGTGGACGGACATTGCAATCTGCACTCAACTCCCGACGCTTTCATCTCCTACCTCCCGATTCTCCTACCTACTGGCCAACAGATCCTAACCGTAATCCTGACATCCTCGACTTCTTCATCCACAGCGGATTAGGCTCTCTTAATTTTTCCATAGCTTGCCTTGATGAACTATCCTCTGATCATAGTCCATTGATTCTAAATGTATCCATAACACCTATTCCTAAACCTATCCCACCGTCATTCATTAGAGGCCCTGTCAACTGGAACCTCTTCCGCGAAATCCTCACTAATGATATTGACCTCAGAGTGATTCTCAAAACCCTAAATGACCTTGACGACGCCGTATATTCCTTTACAACCGCTATTCAACAAGCTGCCTGGACTGCCTCCTCTCCCAAGTACTCCCAAATAACTCCTTATAAAAGCCATTTACCACAACACCTGACAGACCTCATCAACAGCAAACGCTGAGCCAGAACATTATGGCAACGCACCCGCCACCCAGAGGATCGCCGCTCCTATAACTTTTTTTGTAGAAAATTAAAGCGGGAGTTGGCGATCTTCCGTTCCCAATCCTACAATACCTACCTCTCCTCTCTCTCGACTCGTGACAATTCCCTTTGGAATGTCACGAAGAGAATCCTAAAATCCCACACCATTTCCCATCCTCTCCGGCGCTGTGATAGTTCCTGGGCTGCTTCTGACAAGGATAAGGCCGAGGAATTCGCACAGCACCTTTCCAAAGTTTTTACTCCTCATCCAGAGCTTAATCCTACCCATACGGCGGCAGTTGAAGAGTTCCTTATATCACCAATACCGCTTTCCTTACCACCTAAAGCAGTTAATCCCTCTGAGGTCAGATATCTTCTTAAAAAGCTTCCTCTCCGTAAATCCCCTGGATACGATCTCCTTACTCCTCAAATCTTAAGACAACTTCCACCTAAAGCCATTACATTCCTTACATATCTCTATAACTGTATCCTACGCACTACCTATTTTCCTCTCTTATGGAAACATTCAACTATCATCCTTTTCCTAAAACCAGGCAAACCTTCTAACAACACGTCATCTTACAGACCTATCAGCCTACTTCCGATCCTCTCAAAAATTTTCGAAAAGCTCCTACTAAAACGAATCCTAGCCAAATTTCAAAATTTTCCTTCACATCAGTTCGGATTTCGTCCTCAACATTCCACGGTTCAGCAAGGACTCCGAGTTGTGGACCACATTTCCTCTGCCCTTGAGTGCAAGGAGTATTGTTCGGGTGCCTTTCTGGACATATCTCAAGCTTTCGACCGGGTGTGGCACCCGGGATTGCTCTTTAAGCTCAAAACCCATTTACCCCAATCCTTATACCTAGTCCTCCGATCCTATCTATCAAACCGCTCCTTCCGAGTTCGCTGTGGCTCAGAATTTTCCAAACATTATATTGTTGAGGCTGGTGTTCCTCAAGGCAGCGTCTTGGGACCCGTCCTCTACATCCTCTACACCGCCGATATCCCTACCGATCCCGATACCTTTCTGGCAACATTTGCTGATGATACCGCCATTTTGTCATCCAATTCCGATCCTGAAGTAGCATCGATTAATTTACAAAATCACCTTTCCCTTGTCGAAGACTGGTGTAACGCTTGGCGTATTAAGGTGAACGAAAACAAGTGCTCACACGTCACATTCACTCTTCGACGCAAATCCTGTCCAACGGTTTATTTAAATTCCCTACCGCTTCCTTCCTCTGACACAGTCCGGTATCTTGGCTTTTTACTAGACAAAAGACTGACGTGGAACCCACACACAAGACTTAAAAGAAAAGAACTTAACCGCAGATTCGGCCAGTTATACAGACTACTAAATAGAAAATCTCATCTTACAGTTGACAACAAATTACTAATATACAAGACAGTACTGAAACCAATATGGACCTACGGACTTGAACTGTGGGGGACAGCTAAACGTTCTAACATCAAACGCATCCAATCCTTCCAATCCAAAGTTCTCCGAACAATAGTTAATGCTCCTTATTACGTTACCAACTCTACCCTACACCACGACCTTAAAATTCCATTTATTTTAGACCTGGTACCATCCAAATTTTCCAAATTTCATCAGAACCTTAGTCATCATCTTAACCCTCTAGCACAATCCCTATCCAGTACCACCCATCCCTATAATCCTCCTCGAAGATTGAAACGGCAGTGGCCGCGAGACGTATTGTAAACGTTTAAATTGGAGTTCTGACACTGGTCAGATCCTCCACTCATGTAATGTATGTTTGTGGCTATTACGCCCTAGTTCGGCCTCCACTGATTCACACCAGTGACGCGGCTGAGAGCGAGGGTCTAGGATCTTTTGGATTCCGCTTTTTCCTCCACAAGTGGGGGGAAAAGCCCAGTCTGGGGTCCCTCTATAGCACTTGTATATTTTGTATATAGTTATGTTTGTTTGAATGATGTTTGTTTATCTGCAAACTTTTATTTATCTCAATTATAGGTTAATGTTTTGTTTTGTTTTGTTTTTATATTTATTATTATTTAATTCTATATATATCATTTATTTGTATTTATCTCAGTTATAGGTTGTTGTTTGTTTTCTTATTTTGTATATATATTATATTTTATTTGTTTGACTTTATCATTGTATATATTGTGTGAATGGGATCATATATCACTATTACTAATGTTCATATAGAAACAAATTGTAATATATCTCAATAAAATAAAAAAAAAAAATAATAAAAAAAATCATTTAATATAATCTCCAAATTTATCCCTCCGACAAAAAGCGATGATATACAAAACAATTCTTCGTCCGCCGCTGTTGTATGGCTCACAACTTTTCCCACACGTGGTGAAATCAACGGAATAGAGTGTCCAGACATTACAAAATGGCATTCTAAGAAGAATCGCAAATGGAACGAAATTCCAAAGAACAAGTAAAGTGCTGAAAAGATCAACATTTACAATTTTTTGAATCTACGAAACTTATACCTAACCCTTTATTTAATCAACTGACACCTTTTTGACCAACAAATTTTTTTTTTTTTTTTAATTCTTTTATTGATATTTACAACTGTACACAGTACAACAAGTAAATGAGCTATTTACAGAACATTGGCTTGGAAAAGTCTTGAGAAGAATCTACCCAGTGGTAGACTTCAGAGTTTATTTGGTAACCAGGTTCGAGGCCACCGTCTTTTCAGACGCCTCGGTGGATTATCGGGAATAGATGCCGATGAGAGGATACGGACAAGCAGGTTTGTATGGGCGCGTAATTTGGAATGAAAGGATGAGTATCTTTTTTTGGGCAATTTCTGCAACGAGTGGGATATTCTAGGTCTCTATGGATGTGTTTGTTGGTAACAAAGTATGGAGCGTCTAGGATTTGTCGAAGGATTTTGGATTGCAAAGATTGGATGCGGGAGGAATTCGATGGTTTAGTGGAGCCACATAGCTCTATTCCATAAGTCCAGATAGGTCTGTACATGAGTTTTTTGAAGTATAGAGAGATTTTTGATCGTTTGTCAAGTAAGTGTTTTAATAGTCGATATCTAGGAGCAGTTCCTTGTCGTTTAAGTCTTGTATGAGGATTCCATGTAAAACGTTTGTCAAGATGAAGTCCAAGGTATCGTATTTGTTCTACAGTGATGAGTGGGGTATGATCAAAGGAGACAACTGGACAGGAAGTCATAGGTTTACGGCGTAGAGTGAAGGTGAAGGAGATTTGGTGGGATTTATTAGGATTTATTTTTATTCTCCAATTGGGACACCATTCTGCAATGGTGGATACATGGTTCTGTAGGAATTGGGAAGCAAAACATAAACAATAAAAAAATAAATAATATATATGGTAATAAATCATATCTATTTTTTTACCATTGCCATTCCAGTGCTTTTTTTTTATACGAAATTTAAGAAACTCCGTGGATTATAAAGCAAAACTATTAGAAAAAGTACTATACTTTTATAAAATCAATCCCATCCTCTTCTTTCGTATCGTCTACATCTGACATACTCGAACTACTTACTGGTATATCTTTAACACCTACATTGATTTTAAATGAATTTGGAGGAATCTTGTTTTATTTTTGCTGAAATAAATTCAGGTTTCGATTTTTATGATGATACACGTATGATTATTTTGTTTGCTACTAAGTACACTTTTTAGCTTTTAGTCCTTTATAAATACTAATGAGTCAATTAAAACATAAAATTTACTATAAAAAAATGTTTTCTTCAAATGTAGACATTTTACTACCCCAATATATTATAGGCTTTTATATATGTCAATTTTTTTTAGTATACTTAACTTTACAACTGTATAACAATATTACAAGGGAACGTGCAAAGGTGCTGGGTAATTTCTTGTGAAGGAACAATCCATTAGTAGCACTTCAATGTCTTGTTTAAGAATGGATTTTTAGAATACTAAAATGGTGACAAAATAAAGAGCATTGAGAATTTTTATTCGAAGGATTGGATGAGGTATACGTTTCAGATTTAACAGAACTCCGAATCTCCAAAACACAATCCCATTTTCTAAAATATGAATATAAGATTATAATATAAATGACCCTTTTGTAGTAGATTAAAAGTTAGTTGAGTAAGCGTTCTAGTAGTTAGGATCCGCTTGTAAAGAGAACGCTGGAGTCATAGATCTTTTATAAGTAACATTATATAATGATATTAAAGAGGGCAGTATGATGCGGGTTTTGGGGAATATTTATAGCAGTTTAAATTTTTAAAGTCCAATTTTTGATAAAAAAAAACACAATAAAGACTACGTGTTTATGTTATAAATATGATAATAATTTAAAACGAATAAGAAATGTAGCAATTATAAGTATATATATATATTAATTATTAATTCTCATTCCCTTAAAAAATTTAGATTTATTTTGTTTTAGCCCATTTGGAGATAATTATTTACTTTATGAATCCTTGGAAGTCAATAAACCTTTATTTAATGCGTTTGCGTTTTATAGTTATAATAAACAAACTTACAACAAATATACACTTTACACAAAATACACAATACATACTTCTACTCACAGACCACACACACACACGTTCTTGATAATATTGTCTACTCACGTCGCTGTTGTAAGAAATGGGGCCGTCGCTAGACTCCCATTTGTTGGCTATTCTTATCGTCTCGGCTGTTTTCTGCTGCACCGACTTGGTATCGTCGAGAAGGGTCAACTCGTAGAATTCTTGTATATCTGTAAAAACGAAATATTTTAATTATTTATATTTAAATATATATTTATTATACAATATATATTAGATAGAATAAAATGAATAATCGATTCCATTACAATTTAATACTGAAATACTGTTTCAGAGTGATAATTAACAGAAAGATATATCTTAGATGTAAGATGTGGTAGTAACCATTGCACTTTTATTTCCTTTATAGTAATTTAGTTTAAAAAAAAATAACTGAAAAAAAATTATGAATGATCAATTGTACAATGGTATTTTAAATGAAAATATATATAAATTACAATTAATATTCATAAATTTAATAACAGCTTATGAGGAAGAGTTTGATATTTTTTTCTAGAATCAGATAATGTTTTTTTTTTTTTGTAAAGGTACAAAAACTCTCATAAACAGTTTTTCAACATCTGATATTGTTATACGATGATTTATTGAAATAGGTATGAAGTAAAAAGAGAAGGTAAAGTAAATATAGAAAATATCTAACAACATAATATATAATTTTTAACTGAAATTATTCACAAATATTTTCATTTTTTTATTCATAAATAATAAAAAAAACTAAACTACATAATATTAGAAGAATAAATAACTAAGATAAAAAACAGAAAGAAGTAAAATAATGACATATTTTATTTTTCTCCTAAAAAAGAAACCGTTACTTTTACTTTAAGAAGGGCCCACCCTCATCTTCAAAGATATCAAGTCCGTCAAAATTAAAAGGTGGCGTTTCCAGTCGTAATAAATTCAAAAAGAATCCCTTTAATGATCTCTTCTCCTTGGTAGGAAAAATATGAGAAACTTTTTTTCAGCATTTTTGTTTTCATAAAACAGGGATTATAATAACTTTTGTAGTTTACGGATAATGTATAGTCCGCATTCCTGTTTACTTTTCTAATCAAAATTAGATTCAATTTTGTAAGAATAAACTCAATTTTTTTTTCGAATTTGATGATACCTCTCGTTTTTTAACATAAGACGCTTTGGCTGTGACTTGTACGTATTAATAAATTAATTTCATACATAGTTGGCTTTATTTAGACGTAAATTTTTCATATACCTTTATTAAGTTATTAATATCTAAAAAAATAAATAAAAATAATTTCAGAAAATAATTTCCTGCAATAACTAAATTAAGGAGCGTGAGGAAACGAAGACATCTCAAGCAAATCGTAAAACAAATATATAAAATATAATTTTTATTCTCAACAAGCATCAATTTTAATCACAAATCGTGCAAAATAAACTAAAGAGTTTTATTTTTACATTGAAATAAATATATATAATTTTTTTTTATCTATTGAAAAGGCTATCATTTTCTTATGTTTAATTTATTTTCATATAAATTTACACTTGTGTTTCCAAATATATTCAAGATTCTTATCTAATGAATATTAAAATTCAACATAATTAAATTTTACTGTAAATATTTCTTGCACCACAAGATAATTCATTATTCCGTGCCAGGCGGTAATTCTAAATTATTATTAATTAAAATCTTGTATATATATAAAGTTTATAAAATGTTAAATGGTTGCAGTATATTATAAGAAAATATAAATTATATTTTTCAGTAATACCATTTAGGTCTTTATGGATTATTTTATTAGTGATTATACGTGAATATAATATTTCTTTTACCATTAACCAATGACTCATTTCTTTATTATATATTAAGTATATACTCTTATAACGCCAATAGATACTACGAAAGTGCATTAGGAAGCTAAAAAAAATCCTATAAATTGAGGCGAATTTCGACTAAGCTTGCTTCAGAAAAATATCGGTGTAGGATAGGAAATCGGGCAAAAAGTAGGGATAGGTAGAAGAAAAAACTGAAATAAAAAAAAGGAAAAACATTACACTGATTCGAAAAATAAAAGAAATGTTAGATTGGCCTGGAATTGATGTAGAGAGAGCATTACTTTGGGATACAGCATATTGTCCATTTGGGTTATTGCCAGCCACGTTACCTATGCAGATTTATTCCATGGGCTGCCCACTTGTACCGCCACCTCTTTGCATATATTTCAGTTTGCAACACTTCTCTTCCATATTATCGTTACGCTCATCTTCCCTTCCATATTTTATATACTTGCATCTTTCTTTCAATACTTAATATTGAATTCCAAATTGTATTCCTTAATTGATTTATAACATGAATAATTTTAAATTACATGATAGTTGCAAGTGCACAAGAAAAATTAATATGTGATAGTTAAAAGTCAAAATTTGATAGAATTACTATTCATATATATATGAACTTAATGTGAATAAATTATAATATTAAATGACCTATATTGAGATACAATATGGAAATAAATGTAAGTATATATATAATATTAAACAGAATGTAAATAGTTTAAATGATAAATTGTTTCTAATTTATAGATAATATGTTCTTAATGTGTATATAATTGGTTATAATATTTATTCTATTATATTTTAGATAATATTGAAAATCTGAAGATGAGGCATGGGATACCTCGAAACGTAATAAGATTTATTATTGACATGTTTTGATAAATAAATACATATAAACAAAATTAGAAGAGAATGTTCCAATTGATATAATCATATCCTAAATTACTCTTCTATAATCGTAATTAATATAAAATATTAAATTAAATAAATCATATTTCTAACCTTGAGCTCTGTTGTTTTTAATATTTATATATTTCAAATTAATTAATTTAGAAAGTATACTACCTGCCACACTCTTGGGCAATGAGTATTACAGTCATTATAAACCATTCATTTCATATATACAGAGTAAACAAAACAAAGATAATTACAAAGAAAAATAAATAAAAAATATATACAAATAATAATAATTACATAATTTTACACAATTTACACAATGCCCCTGGGAACTCTAAATACAACCCTGATAAGTACAAGTGGATATCTTTTTTTTATTATTTTTTTTTATTTATTCGTATATAATACAATTTGTCGTAATAGACAATAATAATAGTGACAAACAAAACGAAACAAATGGAAAGTCAAATTACATAAAATAAAACCAAAATAAATAAACGTATACAATAACAAAATTTGTAGACAAAATAAATACAGATAAATGAAGTTAACAAATAAATAAACAAAACATGTCACATTCATACCTATATACAATATTTACAATCAGCTCGGGAACCCCGGACGGGGCTTGTCCCCCCACTTGTGGAAGGACAAGAAGAGTCCAAAGGATCGCAGCGTCTCCCTCTCAGCCACATATTTAGATAAATTTAGTATCAATATTTAAATGCACTTAAGCATGTGATAATGAGTACAAAACTTCACTGAACGAAGGAAACCAGATTAAAAATATCGGTGTATATTTTTATATAATTATTATTTTTTGAAATTTACAACTGTATTGGATAATACATCTAGCAAATGGGGCCACCTGTACCATAGTGGCGAAAATAACAGCCTTCTATACCAAATGTCAAGAGTTCAAACCTGCAGGTGGCCCTAGATTGTTTTTATAGGAGTAAAATAAAAAAAAAAAAAATAAATAAAAAAAAAAAAAAAAAATATATATATATATATATATATATATACGAGTATTAATACTTAATAATATGTTTAGTTACTATTATTATTAACCTTTTTTATTTATTATTTATAGGTTTAACAGCATATTATATGTTAAATCAAATCAAATAACGCATGTTGATTTATACCTAAAATGTACATATCTGCGAATTATAATGCCAATAATATCTAGTTTAAAGACTTTTTACAATAAATAAAATGATCTTAATTTGCTGAACTTTTCAATTCCCTTAAGACTATTCATTTATGTACTCTTGCATTTTTTGGTCAAACTGCGTTGATATGGTCTACACTGCAAGTAAGGCGCTAAGGTAAACCATACCCGCAAGACCGTTAAATATTTAAGCTGTGTATCACCAGGATCTTAAGGCGTTGGTATATTATGAAATACTATTTCGATTTCTTGGTAATTATTATAATTTAAAAACAAAAATTTTTATCTTAGTTTAAGGTTAAAGGTTGAAGCATAAAAAGATAAATACTTCATACGTAGTAAATTTTCAATACATTTTAACGATTTCCACCTCATAATCTAAAACCAAACTGAAATTACATAGCTAAAATATACATATGTAGAAATTTTTTTAATTTTATTTTAAAACTGCTTTAATGGCGTGGTACTGTGGTTTACATTTTTATAATGAAATTAATCATTTTAGAAAATATTTTCCACATAGAGGACATCACCAAACGAAAGCATTACGCAAAATTAAACAAGTGTGACAAAAACTGTATACAATTACATGATTTCTTTTGAAAAGCACTTATATTGATAAATATTCAGTTGATGAAATGAGTGACCGTGACATTCAAAGTTCTTTGGGGTCAAGAAGAGAAATTTCAGTGATAAGAGCATCAGGTTTAAATTTGATATTTATCTATTGGGTTGTGTCACATCATGAAATGTCCGTTTTCAAGGTGAATGATTTTTATTAAAAATGCGATATGAAAACAAAAAAATTTTATTCGAAGTATTTACCTTCTTTTACTACACATTTTTCCCAACGTGAAACCAACTGTTTATTCCCGAACTGAAAAACTCTGAGCTTTGAAGTGAAACAAAATCTAAAAACCCACTTTTCACTTGATCGTCATTTTCAAAAAAAGTTTTCTTTTGACGAAGTTGTCTAAATTCCTGAACAGGTAGTAATTTGTTGGAGACAAGTCGAGAGAATATGGTGGGTGCGGAAGAACTTCGTAGCCCAGTTCTTTCAATTTTTGCACGGTATGTTTTGAAACATGGGGTCTTGCTGCCGCTCAGTGAGATCATGAGGTACCCATGTATCGGGCTTTTTTATCTTCCTAATACACTTTAAATGTCTGGAAACGGTAGATGCACTTGCATTTAGTTGTGCTGAGAGTCCTTTAACTGTTTGGTAGAGGTTTCCTTCTACTGTATGTTTGAGGACATCGTTGTCTATTACGGACAGAGGTCTTCCTCGGGGCAAGTTTTCCAAGTCGGTATCCCCAGCTGAAAACTTAGCAAACCAACGGCGAATGGTCCGTTCATTAACACTCCCTTCTCCAAACGCCTTGCAAATATTTCTAGCGGCCTCAGCTACTGAATGGCCGAGTTTAAACTCGTACAAAAATATTACTCGAAAATCGCGTGTTTCCATGTTCATATTTGGATGTATACTAAAAAGTTGGTAATTATTGGGAAGCTAATGTTTATAATACAAAGGTAGAGGATTAGTAACAGTTTACTTAAATATGAAAAAATCGGAAGAAAACAACAGAGACCTGCAAAATCCTTTATGCATTTCAGAAACTATAAAAACGGATATTTCATGAGGAACAACCTAATAAAATGTAAATACTAGAATAAATAAAAATGAAGTAAATCAAACAATGCAAGAGGTGTTTAGATTATTATGCTTTTCTAAGTGTATCATATTATTGTCCCAAAGCTACATTTGTATTAATATATTTTAAAACAAAATACATTAAATAAGTAATAATTTTTTCATATCAATTCCAAAGAGAAATGTACCAAATGATTTTTAATATAATTTATTTATCTTTTGTTCGAGTTATTTTACTCTAAGAAACCAGTGACCACTTATGGTTTCCCATACTCTGTTATTCTTGAACAATACAACTTAACATTTCGATCCTGGTTGCTTATTGCGCAGACGCAGGCGGAACAAAACTACGTTGAAGATGGTATTGAAATGGATATCGTATTATGCAGTAGAGCGTGGTAGAAGCATATTGGATATCGCTTTGCCGGTGATCTATCGGTCCTAACTGCAGACCGCTTCGCCATAAATAATCCATTTTCGGGTTCGGTCCTCAAATCTCGGACCATCCGCTCCTTCCTCCATGGTTGAGACTACAGCGGACAATACACCTCCTATCACTCCTGAACAAATTTTAACTTCATTTTATGAAGTTAAATGTCAGAGGTTCGATTTTTATGAGCCTGAAGTTGATTTTTATGGTAGATTCGTATTTATTTTAGTTTTTAATTCACAATGAACATCAAAAATTTTATTTAAAACACATTTATTCCATTTAGATAATATCTCGTTATCAGGTTTTTTTTTCCTCTTTAAATATCTATATTCACGCCTGTCAGAATTTATCTGACAATCAACAAATGTGCTGTATAAATTGAGATCAGGCATGGTAGGCATGAAGAAGGAAACTGCCCAGCAGTACCCCTTCCATGGCTTTATTTTATCCGGAAAGAGTCCCTCATCCAGCCTCTCTTTAGCCTTCTTCTGACTGGCATTTCAACTATTCAAATGTCGTTAATCAGTTTATTGTCGTGTCCGTTAAGTTTACTGTGAAAACGAGTATAGAGTGTTCGTATATGTTGGTCAACTGTTGGTTGTTGTAAGTCCGTATGTAGGGTTCTGTTGTTTACGTACCAAGGAGCTGTCGTTATCAGTCTTAAAATTTTGGTTTAAGTGATTTTTTTTTCTTGATATATTGCTTATTCATCCATTATTTGTTTTTTCGTATTGAATTGATCATTCTCATCTTTCGGTAAGAATCTAAGAATTAATAACAACTTTTAATGTTGTTTAAATAATAAATATAAATAAGAACAAGTTAATTTAAATAAATATTTTCTGATAAACAACACAAAACTAACTCTAATGGAGTAGTGCATTATTATTCATCTTATGACAAAAGCAAACATTTGATATTTAATACTTAAGTGATAATACTTAAATTAAAAAAAAAAGTTTGCCTTATTAGTTAAACTTTTAATTTGATATATAATTATACATACTGGTTTTAATTTTTATTTGGTTAGTGGATATAAAGAAAACATTAGTTCAGACATTATTTTATACATTAAACTTATTCTATAGCCTACTTTATAATGCAAGTAATCAATTTAATTATAAAAGAAAATCTTAAATTTGTTACTATTTATTATTTTGATTATTTGTATATTATATTTTTTCTTCTTATAGTATTTCTACTTATAAGGAAATGAAACCTTGTTTTTTTTCGAACCGACATTATATAACCTTGATTGCCTAGAAATAAACAAAGAATTAAACAATATTAATTATCATATTAATTAATATAAATTCCACAGAACAGCTTCATGAGGCTTGCAGTACTCTGCTAAATTGGAGATGGAAATAAGAGATGCTGGGGAACACAGAAATTAATTTGATTACAAAAGCGGTAGAAAGAAAAACCAGCAGGTGATCAATACCTCAGCTCCCTTCGCTGAACAATAAAGAAAAATATCCGAATTTAGTCATTTACGAAGAAAAAGTAAAGAAAAGATTATTTTTTCGAAGTGGTAAATATTACCACTGTTGATTCCTGAAAAAGCAATAGTATTTTCTGACTTGAATACACTAGTTTTCAGCCATATTTAAATAAAAGTGTGTTTGTTAATTTCACAAAATTGATATTGTAATTTATTTTTTAGTATACGAGTTATAAAATAAAATTATTAATGTCATTTTTGTATTTATTTTGCTATTTTCCCAAACCTTAAATGAGGCTTCGGTAAAAAAATGTAAACCATGAACTTAAAAAAGATAATAAATGGTAAGATGGTACAAATTCATTTGATTTAATTTTAAGCAATTGGCAGCTTTTTTTCCAGTAGATATTCTTTAATTATACAGAAAATTTTAATGAACCATTGTAATCACAAAAAAATAAATTAAGAAAAAATGAATTAAAGTCACAAATTATAGTAGATATAATTCGACCGAAATTCGGGTGTTATTGAAGATATAGAAATCAAAGATTTTGAGGTCAAAACACTGCGATGAAAAAAGATAGAAAAAATAAATCAAAAGGTCAAGCCAAAAATTATAAGAAATATTATTTCCTGATAACTCGGGTATTATTGATGGAGAAAAATGCAAGGAGTTCTGAAATCAGGAAGTTATATTTGAATCATTTAAATGAAAAGGAAATAGTAACGACGTCTATTAAAATAATTTTGGTTTATTATTTTCAAAATGAACCTTTGTAACCGAACGAAAATAAAAACGTTTCAAGATAAATAAATACCAATGCTATTTCATAGAAATTAAATTTCCTACAAAATAAAAAAAAGAATCATTGAAGGTGGTTTAAAACTAGCAGAGATATAGCGTTTTGAAATTAGCGGCGGTGATAAACTATCTCCTATTTAATTATTTACTGCTTTTCATATTAGTTAATTGCTTATTAAAAGCGATATAAACAGTTTAACCCTAATATATTTATTTGAAAATAATAAAAAAATTGTAATAATTGTCAGCGTTTTTATTTTTTTTTGTTCCTTTGTAGCTATAACAAAAAAAAAATAAAAAAATAAAAACTTCTATCATTTTAACAGACTTGATTAGATATCTTCTTATTCAAAATTAAAATAATAAATAAATAAAAAAGTTAGATTGGTAAATCTTATATGGAGTGGAGCATGTTTGAAAACATGTTTTTTTTTGTATGAAGAGATTATTGCCCTGCCTTGATAAGCTGTTAACAAGGTAGCCAAGACAACGCGAGCACCAATCCTGTAATTGCATTGTATTCGACCGCCCGGAGTGGCGAGGATGTGCCTAGGGGTTGTGGCACCTCGTGAATAAAACATTTTGGTTCAGGCCGACTTGGTTTTTATCCGCCATTGTCAGCCTTTCGCAGCCCCAAATCCATCTGATATATATTCGCTAAATTCTGGTATGTTTCTATCAGATTCATCTACGTTATTATTAAAGTAAATGTTAATAATATAAATAAAATTCAGATCATGGAATAAAAAATATTAATGAAATTTGCAACAAGTCTAAATTAATTTTAATCTTAAAGAAAAATTAACTGACAGACAAATTGGTGCAGAATTATTAATGTATTACTATTTTTTAAATTACAATAGAAAAACCAGCTGTTATTAATAAAATTAAAATGTGCATGTTATTTCATTAGAATATGTTCAGTAGTATTTCCGAGCTATTTGCATATATAATTTGCATATACATCTGATAAAAAGGTAAAGTCAAGAGAACGGTCAATATACTTTTTCCAGAATACATCTAAATGTAAACACAATGTATCGTCACTACCGGGTTTAATAAAGAAGTGTAAAATTGTCTTAATAAGTTATGTAGAAATAAGTTTCGTTTTTATACAGAAATAATTATAAACAGCTACTTTTCAGGCGAAAGAAAACTTTAGCCTTTGCATTTATCTAACCAATACGTACAATTCTGTTATTTTTTGGCGTTTTTACTTATCCGATGTCTGAAAATTCAGTTTAATACATTATATTGGTTTGTGTCACATGAAATGTCCGTTTTCAAGGTAAAGGTAAATGTCCGTTTCCCCGAACTGAAAAACTATGAGTTTTGAAGTGAAACAAAATCTGAAAACGCAGTTTTTACTTGATCATCATTTTCAAAAAAGTTTTCTTTTGACGAAGTTGTCTGAATTTCTGAACAGGTGGTAATCTGTTGGAGACAAATCGGGAGAATATGGTGGGTGTAGAAGAACTTCGTAGCCCAGTTTTTTTTCAATTTTTGGACGATATTTTTTGAAACATGGGGTCTTGCTGCCGCTCCGTGAGATCATGGGCTAGCCCTGTATCGAGCTTTTTTACTTTCCCAATACAAATTAAATGTCTGGAAACGGTAGATGCACTTGCATTTGCAGAAAACCAGTGTCTGTGGGGCTCACCAGGTCAAAGGTAGACTTTCCTCAACTAGTCTAGGTCCGAAGCCTAGGCCCAACCTTATCAAGCACATAAAAAAACAACAGCGTAAACTGATTACTTTCTATAGGGCGTATGAGGTCCAATAACAAACTAATGACAACTAACAAATATATACCTAAAGAGTGACTAATAGAAAAGACTGACTAATAGTAAGACTGACTAATAGAAAACGAAAACCTGCAGAAATAAAATCAAACAGTATACTTATATCAGGACACCAGTAGATCTGAAAAGTACAGACGAGATAATAGTTTTATTCCTATTTTAATATAAAAATAAAAAACATAATTAAGATGACAATACAAAAACCTAGTGTTATGAATTATAAAAAATAAACTAAATTGGAATACTGAACCGGAAACAAAGTATTAATAATCAGAACTAGTTTAAATTAAAAAATAAATAGCTTACTTAATTCTGTGACTGTGTGCTTTATGATTAACAATGATGAAAAGTAAATATACACTTTAATATAACATGACTGTCTGTGAGACCAATAAAGTAATATTTATTGGAAAAAGTTTTTAAAAAATGTATAAAAATATAGATTATTTAAACAATCGAAAAAATCTACTGCAGAAAACATTTAAAATAAATGAGTTATTCTACATTCTAGAATTTAGGCTAGATACATAAATATGACTTATACTAAAAATAGAGTAATTGAACTGAAATACAAATTTCAGGTGAGTCCATTTGGTATGCTGGGAAAGGCAGAATTTGAACGAGAGGAAGGAAGAAGCATGATGAATATGAACCGTTAGGGAATTCATAAAGGCTGCAGAGCAGACATGACAGGAGTGATCAATAGTTTTAGTTTTATGGGTAGAAATGCAAAGGTCAAAATGTGTTTTTATGAGTTTCGTGTGAGTTAATTTAGGATTCAAATCGAAATAAATTTTAAACAGGTAAATTGAAAAAAAAACTTTGAAGCAGTTATGAGATTCCGATCGATACATATTGTGAAGTATAGGAGGAAGAGTACTCAACTTAAAACGGATTTAATCTGTAAGACAATGAAGCTTTGTGGCAAAGCCTGGCTCTCTAATCTCGGAAAGAAATAAGAAATAATTTAAAAAATATCATTAGCAGGCTGCAGGACCGGGGGTGAAAAGGACAACAATAATTTAATTGTTTCGGACAATAAGAACTGGAAGGAGTAAATTGGGCAGAGCAATCTGACGCGGTTATCTTACAATTAGGCTGAGGGGGACTTCTTGTGGAATTAGGGGCTGGTTAAAAGTTTTCCGAGCCAGATACCGAACCCCCCTGCTTTTATCCGAGTCTTCCTCGGGCCTTGTCTGGGAATAATTGATTCGGATCGAAGCCTCTCGCCTCAGGTCGTTAGCTATCGAGTACCTCGAGATCGATTATAGCCAAGGATGCTTTGTCTCCGAGCCGACGTTTATCTGGGGGAGATGAAGTGCCCGATAGTAATCTATTACTTAACAATGATAAACGCTAAGTTACAGCTTAAGAGATTAAAGACTTATTTCCACTATATAATTAGGCTCAGAGCCAGAGGAAGAAAACATATAATAAATTATTCTCTCAAGATCCATAGTGGCTTATTGAATAAGCAATTAAACATCCCATGTTTGCTTAACTAAAATTATTTCGTTAAAAAAACTCGCATATGGTAGGAATAAAAATCTATCAATTGTTGTTTTAATTTACCAGATATTTAAGCTATTTACAATTATATGTTTAATAAAATATTTAGTAAAATAGTTGCTTGAAAACGGGTGGACATAATTTAAAAAGTACGGCACCCATAAGAAAACACATATTAGGTATTTATCTCAGCTTAAGCTGAACTAAAAAAAATTGAAAGTGATTTTTTATATAAGAAAATGAAAATACTAATCTAGAAAAAAGCATTAAATGTCCTATTTGTGATCCTGGAGAGCTTGAATATTTGTAAAGTTCTGTAACAATGCTTAGTATATAAATGGCCTTTTCCCTTGCTGATCGCACCACTCGTGAACGACTAATTTCGCTAACTTATAATTCTTTTTTTGTTGAGTTTCTCAGAGTCAGGAGAAATATCTTATGAAAGAAAAAAGAGAAAAGTTACATTAGAAGTTAGGGTTTTTTTTAATTTTCTAAGGTAATCTCCTTATCTACATATATACAAATGATTTCCCTTTTGCCTTGGTATATATATATATATATATATATATATATATATATATATATATATATATATATATATATATATATATATATATATATATATATATATTATATACTGTATATATATATATTCATATATATACATACATATAGTTTGTAATATATAAATTTTGTAGTGTTTAGATTGTATTAGTTTTGAAAGGCCCTATTGGTCATTAATCGGTCTCTCTGCTAATACCAACTAGTACGAGTACGAACCATCAGTAGCCAAGTTCAGTTCAACCGCAACGGTTCGTTTTATAAAGAATAATTCTAATATTGCAACAAATATTTATTTTATGTTAATGTTAATAGGTTTTTTTTTTTTATCCGATAAAATCTTGTTGCTTGTTGTACGAATAATCTGGGTATAGATTTTAGAAAAAAAATATTATTAAATTGAAAATGTAGAACAGACACATTTTTGTTTTGTTAATCGCCTTAGTAAATCATCATTAGGAATATACACTATATTATAGCTCATAGAGGGCGGTTGGTAAAGACAGTTCACATTTGGACCCCCACCGCTGCGACATACATAGTTTCAAGATATATTTATATATTAAGGGAATATACAGGAAACGTTTAATATAGTAAATTCATAATATATCACCAATGAAAAAAAAAAAGGAAAAATTAATTTAATATTGTTTAAATTGAAGAATTTTTTTTTTATGTTCAAGAATAGTTTTAAATTACTACATTACTTGTAGCTAGACTCCTGTTCATGTATATATTTGTTTTTAGAATATAAAAATTATGTATAAATAAAACAGATTTATTAAATAGCATACAAAACTCAACTCTATCAGAATAGGTTTGCCCAAAAAATAAATAAGGAGTTTCGGTATTTATTTGATTAATATTATCAAAACATAAAATAATATAAAACCTTCAACTTTAAAAATTAAGAAAAACAGGTGTAAAAACAATTAAAAACATTCGTCTGACTAACCACTTAAATATAAATTAATAACATCACTATCTTCTTTCAATATGAAGTTATTTTAAATAGTTTAATTAAGTGTTTTATGTTTGAATTCATCTTTTTTAATGGTTTAGAAAGTGGTTTTTGATAAAAAAGAAAACCATTTAGATTAGATAAACACAACTCATGACACTACATACGATGTAAAGTTCAAAGTCTATGTTTGGACATTAATGAGACCCTTAAATAAAAATAAAATGATGTATGTTATAAAAACTTCAGAAATAATTTAAACTATTTTGCTGGAGTTTGCCATATTAATTTATATGCAAAACGGATACAGTTAAGTTCTACAAGAGCAATAATAGGTTATCGATTCCGACTTAAGATGTTGCTGATTGAAATTACAGTTTCCAGAAACTTCTTCGCAACCATATCAGTTATGCATTTCATCAAACACAATATTTTTAAAAGATATATGTTTTATTATTATTAATATAAGATGAAATGCAACAGAGTATGTTAGGACTAATAATTTCAAGTTTTACCAATCTTAATAGAATTGTTTTTTCTTCAAACAGTTAACAGAGAAACTTCAAACAGTTTCTTTATTAAGAGGTTTATATCAGAAATAAATTCAAATGCCGATAATTAATAAAATAATTTCATCTTTATTTGCAACTTTTAAGCCAGAACAAACAATTTTTGGTTTATCTTCTTCATTTTGTAACACAACAAACGAATGCGAAACAAGAACGAGCTAAGCTTTACACATACGACATTTTTTAAATTTAAATGACGGAAAGAAAATTAAAATGTAAGTGACATGTTGGTATAAGCAAAATGTCACTAATTAAAAAGTTGAATATTTTACTGCAACGTAATATTTATCTATATTTTTGAATGTAATGAAAGCGAGATGATTAACTCATCGTTGGATTGTGTAAAAAGTCTATTATAAATGAAAAAATATAGTGCTAGTATTTAGTAATTATGTTTTTCTATATGATACATGAAAAATAGTTTAAATTAGGTAAAGTTCCTTATACAGACCATGTTGGTATAAGCAAAATGTCACTAATTAAAAAGTTGAAATATTTTACTGCAACGTAATATTTATCTATATTTTTTAATGTAATGAAAGCGAATGATTAACTCGTCGTTTGATTGTGTAAAAAGTCTATTATAACTGAAAAAATATAGTGCTAGTATTTAGTAATTATGTTTTTCTATATGATACATGAAAAATGTTTAAAATTAGGTATAAGTTCCTTATACAGACCATGTTGGTATAAGCAAAATGTCACTAATTAAAAAGTTGAATATTTTACTGCAACGTAATATTTATCTATATTTTTTAATGTAATGAAAGCGAGATGATTAACTCGTCGTTGGATTGTGTAAAAAGTCTATTATAACTGAAAAAATATAGTGCTAGTATTTAGTAATTATGTTTTTCTATATGATACATGAAAAATGTTTAAAATTAGGTATAAGTTCCTTATACAGACCGCAGTGCTAAGATTAAATATAATTTTAAAAAATCGGCAATAAAAGATCGGAAAAGCTTTAGGTAGTTATTTACTCAGATGCCAAGTTAAAATTGGCATTGAATAGTTCTCATATTTTCTCCAAAAGTAATACCATCTATAAACGCCTCTCATCATATTTTCACACTTCTATTTTGAAGTTGAGTCGTGCTTCGGACACGAGATTTTTAAGATTACTTCTTTAAACACACCAAAAAGATTTACCGGATATTTATAAAAATAGTCGCTGGGAATAGTTTTGCTTCATATTTATTGCGATTAGCCAAATGCCGTCGTTATCTAAGTGCATAAAAATTAAATTTCAAACAATCATAACAGTGACCGCAGATTTTGTTCTACAACATTTACTGAAAATATGATTTTAAAAAATATATAAAAATAGAAAGAGAAAACATCAAAAAAGTAATTTACAAATTACTCGTACATATTTGAATATCCTAAGGCTTATAAAAAGAAATGTAACGATAAATCTATATAAATCATCGATGTTTTCTACTGTTTTTAGGTTTCAGTCAACAAATAAACTATTTTATTTATGCAATGTTTCGAGAATGTATTGTTCTCATATTCATGCCTGAAAAGTGGACAAACAAAAAATAGAACATTAATATCTGTATACAATAATTAATAGATGATGTTATTGTTAGCGATAAAGAAAATAATACATTGAACCATGAATAGATATACAGTAGTTAAATAGATATTTAAATTTAAATTTACATTAAAGATATGATCAGAAATTTATCCACAATTTGTGATAAAATAGTGTCCCTCACTCCCTTCCCCAAACGCCTTGCAAATATTTCTAGCGGCCTCAGCTGCTGAATGGCCGAGTTTAAACTCGTACAAAAATATTACTCGAAAATCGCGTGTTTCCATGTTCATATTTGGAGTTATACTAAAAGGAGGGTAATTGATTGGGAGCTAATGTTTATGATACAAAGGTAGAGGATTAGTAACTGTTTACTTTAAATATGTAAACATTCGGAAGAAAACAACAGAGACCTGCAATATCCTTTATGTATTTCAGAAACTATAAAAACGGACATTTCATGTGAAACAACCCAATATATATATATATATAATATAATATAATAAAAATGAAATACGTAGCCTAATTTTCAAGATTTATAAAATAATTAAATGGTAAAGACAAAAAAGTTAAAAAACAAAACAAAAAATAATTAATTAAATGTCTTATCTTTAACATTGTTGAAATGATCGAATATATATTATTAAAAGCTGGTATAAGGGATTTTAATTAATGAGCTGTATGACTTTGTAGTAAACTGAGTCAAAGTAGATTAAGGTGACTTAACCTGCTTAATTACCGGGAAGTAGGACTTCACCTTAAGTAAACTTAAGCTTACGATGACATCTATTTCCTGTCGAGAGGTCTAACGGCCATTTCTCCCGGATCTTGTTCATATGGTTTGTGTTATAAAATGTTCGATAAGCGGTGTGTTTTATTCAGGTTAACACGATTGAGAGGTTAATTCGAATTATAACATAGAAAAATTATTAGATCTCAATATATTCATAAAATATTTTCCATTCTCAAGATGTAATAGCTTTCAGAATGCTGAGTAGAACCGTGGGAGTGAACGCGTGGTTTGATCCAATGCAGGATTACCTGAGAATATCGAAAGATAAACGTGCTAGATCTGGATTAGGATGTCGAGGACGTGAGAAACGTGACAAACAAAAATGTTCAAACAAAGACAGGCTCGTCCCAAAAAACATGGCTGAAATCCGATGAGAAAAAAGAGTTATGTAGGTTACTAAACACAATTATATTATGACTTAAATTTTCATAATAATGTATTTATATATTTTTTCATTTACTTCCAATTAATGTGATGTTTATTAAATATAATCCTTACTACTAAACATTTTTTTTCCATTTTTTAGGTGTCTACTTATCATAAATTCCAATATTCTTAAAAAAATATTTGTATCGATTTACAACTGTATATTATAATACAACAAGTAAATATGCTGATTAATGATAAAATACATGAAAAAACAAATGAAGAGCTTATGCGCATTGGCAGCACTCTTTAGTAGTAAATCTTAACAAGAAGGTCTGAAAGCCATTTTATTTTCAGACGCCTCGGTGGATAATCAGGAATTGAAGAGGAAGCAAGAATTGAAACGAGTGGATTAGAGTAGGAGTGGAGTTTGTCATGAAAGGAATTATACCTGGTTTGGGCCAAATCAGCAACAAATGGAACATTAAGGTCTTTATGGATGAGCTTATTCGTGACAAATAAAGGATTTTTCGAAGGGCTTTGGATTGTAAGGACTGGATACGGGAAGAAGTTGATGGTTTAGTAGAGCCTAAAAGCTTAACTCCGTACGTCCAGATAGGCCTTATGATTGTCAGGTAGATGAGTCTTTTGTAGTTAAGTGGAAGGTTAGAGCGTTTCTATAGTAAGTGAAGTTACCAAAAGCGGCAAGTCTCTTGTCGTTTCAGTCTAGTGTGCTTATTCCATGTTAGACGCTTGTCAAGTAGGAATCCAAGGTAGTGGATCTGTTCAGCTTGGACAAGCGGAATATTATGCAATAATACTGTAGGGCAGGATGGCATAGGTTTACGACGAAGGGTAAAGGTTATTTGGTGAGATTTGTTGGAATTTATTTTAATTAGCCAATCCTGACACCATACCTCAAGATCTCTGATGAGGGATTGGAGAGTTGGAGAGCAATAGTTGGAACGTTATTGACTGATATCACACAAGTGTCATCGACATAGGTAAAAAGGAATCTGTTAACATGTATTGAAATATCAGTTATATAAACTGTTTACAGTGATGCGGCTGAGAGGGAGGCGCTGGGATCCTTTGGACTCTGCTTGTCCTTCCACAAGTGGGGGGACAAGCCCCGTCCGGGTTCCGAGCTGATTGTAAATATTGTACATAGGTATGAATGTGACATGTTTTGTTTATTTATTTGTTAACTTCATTTGTTTGTATTTATTTTGTCTACTTAATTTTGTTATTTTATACGTTTACTTATTTTGATTTATTTTATGTAATTTGACTTCCTTTATTTTATATTGTAAATATTGTATGAATGAGATCCTGTAGCACTATTATTATTGTCTATTATGACAAATTGTAATATATCCGAATAAAAAAATAAATAAAATAAACTGTTTAAAGAATTAGCCTTCAGATACTGAGGAACACCATAAGACTAAGTAAGAATGGACGAATAGGAACAAATCATTTTATTTTTTATGACAGACTCATATACAAAGCATTTTATTTAGCGAGTTCGTAAAGTATAAATTTACACATACAGTCGTTTCTTTATAGGAGTATAAAAAATAAATAAATAAGAAAAAAAACTAAAAAAAAAAAAAAAACTGTACATCTCCAATCCATGAAGGGTATATTGACTCCAATATTTATAGAGGTTCATAATATTTCACGGCTAACGACCATGCAAGGAGGTAATTAGGCCTAAATCACGTTCGGCCGCCAGGTATTTTACCCATTTTAGGTACCCACTTATTGATGTGCCCCCAGGAAGGTCTCTTACCCCAGGATCGCCTTACTGCTACAATAACATAATTAATTATATTTCGCCACAACGGACCCGGAGAATAATAGACTAAAGTATTATCCAAAAATAAAAGCCTTATTTCTTCTGATTAGATGTAGCAAGATGGGGGCAGTTGTTTTGAAATGTCTGTTGTAATGGGAAATTCAAAACAAAATTGTTCACATTATTTTCTTAACCTTCAGATATTTATTTTAATATAACCTCTGTTATTTGTTGAAATAAAAGGGGAAGAGAAATAGCGCAAAAAATTGGGTGGTTTATTTATTCCATTAAAAGAAATTGGGGGTCATTCGACTTTTCTTCACAAGTTAATGAAATAAGCGACGAGCAGACATAACAAGTAATGTTCAGTAATTAAATGGTTGGAGTCTATTCCGCCGGAAAAACCCCGGTAGGAGGCCGATAATACCCGGGTTATGTAGTATCGTACCCGAGGGTGCTATAGAAAGGGATGGGAAAATTGGGATCTCAAACAACTCGTTTAAACTTCTCCCTCACTCCTTTAAAAATTCAATTTAGTAGCGGGTTTACGCAAGGTGTTGTGAAATCAGTGCTGGACTAATATAGAGGTAAAAGAATCTTTTAAATTATTTTTTTATAAAACTGAAGAACTGAAGAATTTTCGAAACAAGTATTTTTTTTTTTTTTTTTAATTTAACAGTGTTGTTCAGAATTCTGCCTCTCGGTCCAATAAAACCCCTTTTATATACATCCAAGAAAATGATGGATGATGGAATCAACGATCAAACTTAAAACGATTAGTCTACAAAAAATAATAATAAGGATTTTTGATTTTATAGAGCATAGGCTAGCAATAAATACATAAACAAAAGAATCCAAAAAAAAAATTACTGAACTGGAATGAATATCAGAATTAATTTACATATGTAGTGGCCCATTGATTAAAGGGTAAACGGGACATGACAAAAAGGAAATTGGGCAGAGACTGATTTAACTTTTAATGTAATTGCCCAGAAATATCTTGTTAGCCACATTTCAATAGACTGTATCGACTAAGTTTTCATCGCATTTCACTCTTTGTAAATTAAAGATTCTCTGTAAAAGAGTGCAGTCTAGAACTTTTTCACCCCATTATTTAGCATTTTTAACAGTTTTTAGTTACTTTTCACAATATATTTAAATTTTTAGAATAAAATTAATAATTCGGAAAGAAAGATATATTAATGATAAATAGATATCTTTCAGTTCTGCCTCAAAAGTTTATTTTACATTTATTATTACAAAAACTAACATACCAATTTAAAATTCAATATTGGAACAACAATGTTACATAAAAGTCTATTCAGCTGACAGCAATTTAATTTTTTTTTTTTGTAATTAATAAATCAAAGAAGAAGTAATTAAGAATTCGAAAAAATATAACATTTATTTTTACTGTTTAAAGACTTGTAATTTATTATTGATAAAATCTAAAAAATGGATATCTACATGACCAGATCACTACCAGAACATAACATATTTCTTCCATTTCTTCCTTTTGTAGCTTCCTTCCAACTCTCTCTATAAGCGCTTTCTCTCTTGTTACCAAAATTACTTTTACATCGCACAAATACATTGAATATCATATTTGATGGGAAATAGTACATTACTAAATTTATAAATCTTAGTAAATCTCAGCGTACAATATTTCGTGTTTTTAGAGCCTGAATGTAGCTTATACTATCTCGGATAATCTCTAATAATCTATTTAAATCGAGACCACTAAATCGATCATTATTTATAGAACTATTTAGTCCAACTATAATTGAAAAAAAGTTGCCGTAAGTTCTATTCATCTTAAAAAATGCAATAGGTGCTATACATTTATTTTAAAAAGTAAACCCTCTTTTTAACGAACACGGTTATAACGAACACCGGTTCATAACGAACTATCCATGCGGTCCCTTGAAAATGAATAGAAAACTATGCTTTCTCCTCGTTCATAACGAAATATTCTCTTATAACGAATTAACGAACTACTTTTGTGGACCTGAGAATTGAATTTGTTCGGTTATTACGAAAAATAAAGAAGAAAAAAAATATGATACGTCTTAATTCCCAGTAAAGACCGGCGTCTTTCTGTCCAAATCCTTACCTCTTCCCTCTAATTAGCTCAATTCTGTGATTCACAGTCTGTGACAGCTTCTGGTTTCTAGAGTTTCAGCTAGTTTTTCTGTTTTTATTGATTTTAATACTTGCTTTAATTCGAGTTTCCTACGAGGTCAGGAGAAAATACATTGATTTAAATACAAGGTTAAAAAATTTATTATTTCAACTTTATATGAATTGCTGTGATTTTGACATTGTAAGTTTCTTTTTAAGTAAAATGTGAAATAAGATAGATATATGTACATAGTGCATAGTTTAACTGCTTTTGTAGTTTCTAAATAAACATGTGCCTGAAAGCGAATGCTGTATTGAAAATATTTCTTTTTAACCACCTGAATTTGTACCAAGTATAATATACATACAATATATTTTCGGATATAACGAACAGAGAATTTTTTGGTCCCTTAGAGTTCGTTAAAACGAGGGTTTACTGTATTCAGAATGAAAGAATGTATTTGATTATTTATGGGATGAAATCCAGAATTGTTTAAATGCTATATTAAAAAAATATATATATTTAGTTTTTTACATCATGAAATACATTTTTTTAGTATGCTTTGGAATAAAAATTAAATATGAATATTTTGGATAGTTGATTCAAACTCGCTTTTCAAGGACTTTCATGACGTTTGGATAGAGGGATTTAAATGTAAATATATAATATATATGCACGTTTTTTTTTTATATTATGGGATCCTTGTCACTGTACTGATTAAATGAAGGGGACAGCGAAAAAAAATTGTTGGAAAGCTGAAATTTTTAAAATGCTCTCTTTGAAAAAAAAAAAATCATAAAGTGCATTATCATGTTCTCTACTCTTCAAATAATTAAAGTGTGGAAACACGTGGTCTTTACAGGAAATTTTATTAGTTTAACTCATATAAGTGCTTGTTAAACGAAATTATTTCTTTAAATCCTCCTTTCAGGATTACTCGCTGGATGTAATGTACACAATAAATCAAACAGCACGACGTTAAGATGGTTGTACGCTGGCTCCGTGAAGGAAGGAGTCCTTACATTACTTCCAAGCGAGAGATGATGGAGCAACACGGGCCTTACGCGAGTTCCCTCTTAGCTACCGCCTCTTATATCGAAACTTATGCTCTTTTATATAACTACATCGATTGCCACTTAAGAGATCGATGTTTACGAGCTACCACCTCCGCTTCCGGCCCTCCATGCAGATAGCAGTCTGGGGCGAAGATGGGGTCACCAGATCTCGCTCTGGGGCGGAAGGGACATGGACTAAGGTCCCAGATGGTATATAGTCGCTTAGTAATTTTGGGCGATAGCGTTGTTTGTTGATACTTAACTTCGTTATTTGTAACGAGGAATTCACATTGATTTGTTTAAAGGATAATCATATTGAACCTAGCGTATATGTTTCCATTAAAAACTCAATTAGAATAAGTTAATAAGAATAAGCACAATTCCCGTCCCTTAGTGGACTAAGGATTGATCTATAGCTAGAAAAAAAAAATTATTAGAAAAACAGTTCTGACATTTATGAAAAATATGTCTCAATAAAAAAAACATGCACATTATGTTCATTTTTTTTTTATTGAGGATGTATGTGTTGTTGTTTTTTATTGAGGAGGTTGCAATTTTTTTATTGAGGATTTAAAAATTTTTGTAATCTATTTTCATTCTTTTCAATATTGAATATATTAAGTTTATCGAGCACTTGATGGTTGTTATCTAGTCATTAAAATGCCCGATATTTATATTGCTCGTCTGAATAGCCTCAGTGACATCAAGTGGCGTTAAAAGACCGAAAATCTTCTGCCACAGAGTCTTTGGCCTAGAATTTTGGTATTATTTTATTATAATTCAATTATATTATAAATTCCAGAAAAATCATCAAGGCCACCATATTTTTTTAAAAATCTATAATGGCTATAAATACATTGCTTACTTTATAAATTTCTCATGTAATAATGCTTGCTTCAAAAAGAAGAAAACATAGAAAAATTGCCGATATTTTTTTCTTTTTAATTTGTTTCTTTTGCCTCTACCCCAGAGGGTCATTGGCATGTCTTGAACATTAGACTCTATTATATTATTTAGTTACTTTGAGGAACTTGAACTGTTTCATAGCTGACTCTTCTTTGTCTTCTAAAAGATTTGTCATAGTCTTCAGTAAGTTTAATTTTCGTTGACTTTGTTCTCATAGGGGACACTCCAGTAGGACATGTTTAACTGATTGTATCGTGTTGCAACAATGTTCACATGTGGGAGCCTCTGAGGAGATTGCCATGAGTGAATTCACAGTGACCTATTCGAAGTCGGCATATTATAGTTTCTTCCCTTCTTGATTATCTTGAGCTGGTGGTCCAATTTTTTTTTATTTTTTTTTTTATTTATTTATAGTAATTTACAACTGTACTAAAGAATACAATAAGAAAATATGTAGAATAAATATAAAAAGTCATGAAAATGTCTTGAGAAAGAACCACCCAGTGGTAGCACTTCACTAACTATTTTAATACAGTAGGTCCACCTTCTTTTCAGTCGCCTTGGAGGGTTATCAGGGATATCTGAGGAAGATAAATTACGGACAAGTGGGTTTGTATGGGCAGAGAGTTTAGAATGGAAAGAGGAGTATCTATCACGGGCTATGTCTGCAACAAATGGGATGTTTAGGTCATTATGGAAGAGTTGATTTGTGACAAAATAAGGAGCATTCAGGATTTAACGAAGGATTTTGGATTGTAAGGACTGGATGCGGAAGGATGGTTTCGTAGAGCCCCAAAGCTCGATTCCATATGTCCGAATAGGTCTGATAATAGTGATGTAGATGAGTCTTTTGTAATGTACTGGACGTTTTGAACGTTTGTCTAGTAAGTGTTGTAGTAATCGATATCTTCGAGCAGTTTCTTGTCGTTTCAGTCTTGTGTGAGGATTCCAAGAAGGCGCTTGTCAAGATGGAGACCTAGGTATCGGATTTGTTCAACAGAAGTAAGGGTAATGTTATTAAAGGATACTGGGGGGCAGGAAGTCATCGGTTTGCGACGAAGGGTAAAGGTGATTTGGTGGGATTTGTTGGGATTTATTTTAATCCTCCAATTTTGACACCATTCTTCAATGGCTTTGATGTGGGACTGAAGGGTTTGGGATGCAGTAGTTGGATCATTATGGACGGATAAGACACACGTGTCATCAGGACAGTGCGAGGATGGAGTGGAATGTCAGCTGTATAAAGGGAGTAGAGGATAGGACCTAAGATACTACCTTGAGGCACTCCAGCAGATAGGGAAAATGTGGATGAGTAGGAAAAGTTGTGGTTTACCTTAAAGGTTCTGCCAGTAAGGTAGGAACGCATTAATAGGAAATATGTAGGGATGAGGAATTGACGGAGTTCGTAAAGCAGTCCCTGGTGCCAGACTTGGTCCAATTTTGATTTTAAACAATTTAGACCTGCTTAGGCTCCATTCTCTCTCCCAGTTCTGGAAGATAATAGTATTTAGATGGTTTGTCCAGTTATTCGTAGTAATTTCTTTTAGCACCGTTACCTTTGATAGTTCTCCTTGCCTTGCTATGTTATTTAAAATAAAATAAAATAAACATTATAAATCCTTCCTTCCCGTGGCGCGATAGGCCCTGGGCCTCGCGGTATATTCTCCTGGGAGGTTACATTGTAAATACTGTGACTCTTTGATGAATGACTCATTTTCGGTTTTGAAGACATTTTTTTGGTGCTGCATTTATTTAAAATCCATAATGTACAACGTGTATTACACATTGATGAGATACACCCTTACATATTATCATACATGAATTCGTACAAATCATTATTTTTGTTAACAGTAAAAGTTCAAAAAAACAACATAAACATTATTCTTCATTCTCACAACATCGAGGAATATTAAAAAAATAGGATGTATTTATTTCTTCTCAAAAATTTTAATATTGATAATAAATAAATGAATATATTATCCAGTATATTATACCAGTCCCAGAATAAAAATTATTTTCTATCTATCTATCTATTAACATTCAGAACGTTCCCAAAAATTTCAATCGAGACCCTTTCAGGTCTGTAAACTTACTGCAGTAAGACAATCGAACATAAACTAAAATGGTTAATGCCAAGCCACACTTTTATTCAGAAAATCCAAAGAGCATTATGAAGTAACTGAAAGATAACAAAATAAAACGTTGAAAGAGGATCGCGAGATCAACTATTCAACTAGTGCTATTTAGTCTAACACTACTCATTCTTTATAACGTAAGCTGATAAAAAAGAATTACATAATTAAAGGGTGTTTTTTTTATGAAAATTGTGTAATTATTCCAAGTAATGAGGATTTTATTAGCCATGTAAGCCGGTCTTTCTCAGTGTTTACCCTTCAGCATCTCATTAATTTTTTTTTTCATTAACGAGCCACACCCGATTCTCATTATAAACCTCATTTTATTCCCTCTTTATAGATTTATATAGACCATCGAAGAATTTAGAATAATGCAGAATTAATTCTACAACGGAAACTTATAACGTATGATTTATCCTACTGAACAATAAACTATCAATGATTTTCATCGATTTGGTTTTTTTTTGTTTCATAGCCCCTTCTGCACAATTGCAAAGTTATCTGATTTCTGCTAGTAACTATTTTAAAGATATCTGTCAATATTATAATATATATTATCCTTTTAATATATAATCAGGTGGTGGGGTTAACCTTCTGGTTTATGGAGAGCCTTAATCAAAACCTAAAAGCTAATTTTCTAAAATATTTTGCTACTGTTGAGGTAATCCGAACGTGTCAGCTTATGTATATATGGGATTGTTCATAAGTATGTCCGTTTCAATGAAATTGTTTTTTCCTTGAAGTTAAAAATTCAGAAATTTTGTCAATTTTTAATAAATTATTAATTCAAGAGGTTTTAGCTCTTAGGAATGGCATTCTTTTTACAATTTTGCCTAGTTGTAAACGTGTTTCAGTCGACTTAGCCAGTGCCGATAGAGTAGTGCACTATATAGAATTGGGCCTATAATGGTTTTATACATTGATTGACATCTTTAGTTGAAGAGACGGACTTGAAGAATAAATTAAGTGGCTAAGTTGGTGTAATCGAGTTAATTCCAGGTAAGTCCAATATTAATTGCTACTAGGTATTCGGGTTCTACAACCTAGTAAAAATTCGAGAAAAAACATTTCGATATTAACCGAGTAATTTTATTATATTACAATAATTATTATAATATTATTTTGTTATAATATATTTAAAAATAATTACCTGGACAATATATCCTGGTTCAAATAACAAATGCAAGTTTTTTTCTTTTACCTTTCATATTTCTTCCCACTGGTGCCTAATTACTTTTATTCCCTTATTGCCTTAAGGAATAAAAAAACTATCAATTTATTAGTTATTTGATCTATGTAACTTGTTATTTTTATTTTAGTTTTGATTTGGGGACACTTTACTACCCTCTTTAACATCTAATTCACACAAATTAACGAAACCTCATTAATAGTTATGTAAACGTGATTACCAACTGAAAGAAGTATTGAGCATATCCTCCAAAAAAATAGAAAAAAAAATGAAATAAATAAAATAACTATACATTATATTTATTTAAATCCTACAAATTATATAATGCATAAAATCTGTAAAAAAGTAGATCAACTTAGCAAGATGTTATTGAGCCTGAAATTAAAATATTTATTTATTAAAATTAAAGTGATAATGGTAAAGCTGAAATAAAAAGATTTTAATTCATTTAGTAAGATAATATGTTTCTTTCTGAACGGGTAATCATTAGTCAAAAAAATATAATTTAAAAAAAAAATTGAAAGTGTAAATATTCCCATCATAAAAAAAAAATCTGGTGCGGGCAACACACGACTTTCACTTACCTCGATTTTTAAAATCAATGAAAGAATTTTCAAATACAGTTAGAGATAAAAATACGTGAAACTATTAAGGAATTAATCAAATTGAATTTATATATAAACATGTGTTTTATTAAAAAATCTATTATATTATTATCTAAAATAATCAGTTAGTTTTATCTTCTTCTCATCACTCTCTATTAACTTCTAAAAGCTTGTGTTTGAGATGATATTTTTTCTAAAATCTTTAGCTTTCCAACGGTATATCATACATGTATATTACTGCTCTTATGTTCAAAAACGAAAAATTTCATTAAAAATATATTTTTTCTGTTTTCTCCTTTAGTTGGGTATCGAATTTATTCAATTTATATATTTACCTGTTTTTCATCAGCGCTAACAAGATAATCTAGTTATTATTATTGAATCTGAAAAATTAAAGGTACTTTAGAGGAAGAAAATTTAAAATATCGGCATTTAAGCCCTGTCAGACCATTTTTATCCAAATAAAACCTACATGATATTAAAGCCCATTTAATTTTACATCGATATAGCGAGTTTAATCAAAATCGTCGGAACCGTTTTTGAGAAAATCGAAAAAAGGTGCAAAATGCATGGTATAAAGTGCCTCTTCTGGTAAGCTCATTTTGATGAAAAAAGTTTTGTCACGTCTCGGGCGTATAGTTGTCTTAAATATGAAATTTCAGTTTCATAGGACTTACCGTTTCCGCCCGGGAGTTACCACACACACACACACACAGACCTTTTTGCGGGACTTGGTTATTTGGACTCAGGGGACCCTAAAACGTGTATTTCCGTTGAAAACTGGAATTCGAAAATTTTCACGATCGCAATACTTTCCTTACTATATATAGTAAGTGAAAGTAAAAATTAGAAGAATAGCCTTATACATCCATCTGAAAAGAATAAATATAAACAGACAGACCCAGAAATCTTTTTAAAAAAAATCAATGGCTGGAAGGAATTAGTCCGGGTAGCTGTTATTAAATGAAATAGCTAAATAGTTTCAACTATTTATTGTTTGCCAACGTTTCGACCCCCTTTGTGGGTCATCATCAGGGCGCATGGTGGGAGAATGGAAACTGAAAAAATGGAGAATGGAAACTGAGTTTCCATTCTCCCACCATGCGCCCTGATGATGACCCACAAAGGGGGTCGAAACGTTGGCAAACAATAAATAGTTGAAACTATTTAGCTGTTTCATTTAATGACCGCTACCCGGACTAATTCCTTACAGTAATTCTCAACGGTCAACTGATTACATCCACAATGAAAAAAATTAATGATTTGAAAATAAAGTATGGATGGTTTGTATAAGCAAAGAGAGACATGGAAAAAGTACAGATAACAACACACTGTATGGAAGAAAGAGCGGACTTGAGGGCTAAATTCAGAGTTGGTGTATTCCCAGAGGAAAAGAGGAAGGAAACAGGATCAAAGAGAAGGATGGTCAGAGAACTACGAGTCAGTTGATGAAGGTGAGGTTGGGGAGGAGAGAAAAATAAAATAAAAATAAAACTTTTTTAGTTTTTTCAAAAACTAACTCTATAGCGTTAATTAATGTGAGCTGCAAAGGAAATGAAAATTATATTATATAACGCAATTAATCTCTTTGGTCCAATAGTGAGTATTTAAATATTCGCGTTATATATTAAAAACAATTTTATATAAAATATATAATTTTTATTATAATAAATGAAATGTATAAACCACATTTTCTATAATGTAACTGAATTCACAGTGCAGTCTACATAGGATAAGCAAGTTGCCAAAGATACACTTTTTTTTGTAGGTATCAGTAAGTAGTATCAAAAAATATTAAAACAAAATTAAAAAAAAAAAACTGGTGCGGGTAACACACGACTTTCACTTACCCCCGTTGTTAAAATCAATTTAAGGATTTTTAAATGAAATTAAAGATACAAATAAATCGGTAAAAAAACAAAAATAAATTGTTAAAGAATTAATTCAACTTATTTTTAATTAAAATAATCTATATATTTTTATCTAAAACAAGCATTTAGTTTCATCGGCTTGTCATCAAACTCCATTAACTGTTACGATTTCGTGTATTAGATAATATTTTGTCTAAAATCTTTAATTATCTAACGGTATATTATACATCAAAAACACAAAAATTGCATATAAAAATATGTTTGCACTTTTCTCCTTTAGTTGTTTATCAAATCTGTTTATCTTGTATATTTAACTGTTTTTTATCAATGCTAATTGAATGATATGGTAAATCGATCGAAATCTATAAAATCAAAGGTGCTTTAGCGGAAGAAAATTTAAAATATTGTCATTTAAGCACTGTCAGACTATTTCAATCAGAATGAAACATACCTGATATTAAATTCCATTAAATTCTACACCAATATAGCGATTTTAATCAAAATCGTTTGAGCCGTTTTAAATAAAATCGTATAAAGTGTCTCTTTTGATTAGTTGATTTTGATGAATAAGTTGTTATAACATCTCGGGTGTATAATTGTATTAAATATGGAATTTCAGTTTCACATGACTTTTTGTTTTCGCGCTATACTTACTACACACACACACACACACACACACACACAGAACTTTTTTCGGGACTTGGTCATTTGGACTCAGGGGATCCTAAAAGTGTATTCTTAATTTATTATTGATTTATTAATTGAAGATTTTTACGACCGCAATTCTTTCCCTTACTATATTATTTCATATATAGGTTATTGAACGTAAAAAAAAAAAAAAAACTTTCAGGAAACCCGACGGCTAAATTGAGAAACTTTTCCGGTTGTAAATACCGAATGAAAGTGAAGCTTCGAATCCTACCAGCGTCTGTGGAATGGTTGTAATAAGGTTTTACGCATAAACAGAGAAAACATGTGGAGCTGTGCGGTTTTATCATGTTCATATAAAAGCAGAGAATTCCGGCGTAGGGGTTGTATTATGAAAGACGGAGTAAAGTCTGGGATGGTAGGGCGGCTTCCCTTCCACTGATGGGAATTCCTCGGAAAATGAGATCAAGGGCTGGAAGGAAGCGTGCGTGATCTGAGAGACCGCACTCCACCCTCCAGCCTCACCTGCTCTAGGATATATAGTGCCTAGGGATCAATTGTTCCGCAGAGGATCAGGTGGGCACGGGTCGTTATAGGCCACTCATGAATATGTATTATAGGCTATATTCACGGAGAGTATCTCAACCGTGCTCTCAAATCCCGACAAAATGGAAAATTGGACTCTCATGTAAAACCTGAGGAAAAATTAAGTAAATCACGCACTAAAAGGACTATTGTTTTTATTTTGAAGGATACCCGATTATAATACTTTAAGTACTGTTGTAATTTATTTATTTATTTTTGTATTTTAAATTCAAGTCAATTATTCTTTTATTTTTTCACACTCTTTAACAGGATTATTAATAATTGACAAATCTTGTAAACGATTTAAAAAAATCTGATGCGCGTAACACACGACATTCAATTACCTTCGTTATTGATATCAATTTGAGAATTATAAAACAAATTTAGAATTGAAAATAAATGATCAAAGAACTATCAACATTGGATTTTAAAAGAAACGTGTGTTTTATTAAATAACCTATTATATTATTATCTACGACAACCAGTTTGTCTTATCTGTTTTTCATTTCTCTCCGTTAAATTTTACAATAGTATGTATACGATGATATTTTTCTAAAATCTTTAGCATTCCAACGGTATATTATACATGTATTTGTACTGTTCTTAAGTTAAAAAACAAAAAACTGCATTAAAAACTATTTTTGCAGTTATCTCCTTTAGTTGGTTATCGAATTCGACCAACTTCTATATTTACCTGTTTTTTAGATTTAATAATCAGATGATATGGCGAATTTTATAAAAACTACTAAACTAAAGGTACTTTAAAGGAAGAAATTTTTATACATCGCCATTTAAGCCCTGTCCGACTATTTCAATCAAAATGAACCCACTGTAGTGTCCGGCGATGACAGCTCTATACAGTGGCCAAGCGATGAAACAATCGCATTAAAAAATTTAATTAGTTTTCTCCTTTATCGAGAAAATATTATCGAATTCGTTTAACTTATATATTTACCTGTTTTTTATCAATGGTAATAAGATGATATGGTTATTTTTATAGAATATACAAAATTAAAGGTAGTTTAGAGAAAGAAAATTTTGAAATATCGGCATTTAAGCCCTGTCAGACTATTTCAATCAGAATGAAACCTGCATGATAATAAAGCCCACCAAAGTTTACAACGATATGGCGAGTTTAATTAACATCGTAAGTGCTGTCTTTGAGAAAATCGTAATAAGGTGCTAAATGCATGGGATAAATAGGACTTAGGTATAAGGTATGGGATAAGTGGGACTTCCGGTCAGCCGATTTTAGTAAAAAAGTTGCTGTAACATCTCGGGCGTATATTTGTCTTAAATGTGAAATTTTAGTTTCATAGGTCTATTCATTTACGCGCTGGAGTTACCACACATACACAGACCTTTTTTTCGGGACTTGGTTACTTGGACTCAGGGGACCTTAAAAAGTGTATTTTCATTGAAAACAGGAATTCGAAAATTGTCGCGTTCGCAATGCTTTCCCTTGCTACATATTTCATACATAGGTAAGTGAAAGTAATAAGTAAATTATTTACTCTCCTCCGTAAGTCTATTTCTTCGTCTCAAAGCTTTGATTCATATAACTTTGATGGACATGATGAGTGTGATGAAGTGAGGTGGGAGCAAAGGAGTTATGTGAAATGGATTTGTTACAGTTTAAACTTATTTATATTTGTATTCTTTTTATATTATTTTGAAGCTGTTTTTTTATTTATTATTTTATTTCATGTAAGATATTATTGTAAAAGCAGTATTTAATTGGCAAACCATTGTAACTTCTCACCGACTGTTGCATTTTGTGTCTTTTGTTTTCGTGAGCTTCTCGTTTACTTGTCTCTCTATTTTCGGTTTATTTAATATACTCATACAACTAATGTTTTTGCGAACAAATAAAAAGTATTTCTACTGTTTCCTCCAACAACCGACTACTTGTTTTATTCATATTTTCTCCTTCTCCTGAAAAACAATACAACACGCGTCACTATTGTATAGTACTACTTTCACGCATTGCAAATTCAACAGTATAAAGTGTTCCGTCGCTAAAAAATGGAATAAAGAACCCTCAAAGGACATCATTGAGAAGACGTCATCATTCGATCATCCATTGCATTAATTTCATTAACTTATTAAATCTAAAAAAGCATTTTTTTTTTTTTTTATCAAATTATTATTATATAACTTAGGTGAGAATAAATATGAAAAAATAATTAAAAACTCCAATTAAATCGAGCATAATATAAATCAGAAATATCTTCAGGGAAAACGGTATTAAAAGGTGGAAGAAATAACGTTTTTCCGTCTAATTACAAATAAAAAGTAGAGAAGGAGATTGGTTTTTTATTGCCAATGCTATTAAAACATTACTACGAGAGGTTGGATATAAAGGGAGGACTGACCCCATTATAAATCATTCTCTTTACAACGTCTTTTAGTGCCCAGTTGTGGCTCGATAACGTTTTTTTTTAATTCGTTTCTGTTTCTGCCTGAATTACGCATTTATACATCTCATTTATAATTCCATGAAAAGGATGTTTTTCATTTCAAATCCCACACAGGATTACTTTTCTAACCAGGACTCTTTTAAACGTTTTATAGACAGGATTACATTAGTTATAAATATTAAAAAAACATCCTGTGCTAACGGGTAAAAAGGATGCTGAAACCACAATCCATTCACAACTAAATGTCATTTCCTCCAGAATCTTAACTAAATAAAAAAAAAAGTAATGACAAAATAAAAAGTGGATACAAATAAATTTTTCAATAAACCATAATTCTCTGTTTGTTTCTTTCACTGTAATAAAAGTGCCATTAAGGTCTATTGTAAACACATAAAATATTGTTCCCTTTCTTTCTTGACTCAATAATATAATATTTTATTATCTATATTTTATTTCCATGAATATAGAAATAAAATAGAACTCAATTTCCAAGATTAGAATCATGAATCGTATTTTGTTCAAATACTGTTTTTTTTTTTTGTTTTTTTTATTGTGCCGCTATTCAAATTTTTAATAACTTTTTCGCCTACTGCACTTTGCTTAACTGAATCTTTTCAAAGCTCCTAAAACCTACATAATAATTACTTTGTAAAAATTGGTAAATCCACAATTGAACTTATATTTTGTTAAAAAAAAATGCAATTTAGGAATTTTTTTTTTTTTTTTTTTTTTTTAGAAACAATTCTTTATTGAGCAATATTACAATCTGTCCAATTTAGGACATTTTTAATAGTGATGAAGTACAACATTCATACTACATTCACACGATATTTACAAAATAATAAATTTATATAATAATAATGCAATATACATATATACAAAACAAAATCAATAAAATATATACAAAAGTCACTCATACCTATATACAATTCACAAGCATACAGCACGTGAGTGGAGAATCTAGCCAATGCTAGAACTCCAATATACATTTTACAAGAGGTCTCGAGGCCACTGCCGTTTTAACCTTCTAGGAGGATGGTAAGGATGTGTGGAGCTGGATAAGGATTGAGCTAGGGGATTAGGATGATGGATAAGGTCCTGATGGAATTTAGAGAATTTTAATGGTATAAGGTCTAAAATAAATGGAATATTTAGGTCGTGGTGTAAGGTATGGTTGGATACATAATAAGGAGCATTAACTATTGTTCGGAGGACTTTTGATTGGAAGGATTGAATGCGTTTGATGTTAGAAAATTTGGCTGTCCCCCACAGTTCAAGTCCGTAGGTCCAGATAGGTTTCAGTACTGTCTTGTATATTAGCAGTTTGTTCTCGATAGATAATTTAGAATTTCTGTTCAGTAGTCTGTATAATTGTCCAAATCGTCGATTAAGTTCTTGTCGTTTAAGTCTAGTATGCGGGTTCCAAGTTAGTCTTTTGTCCAGAAGGAGGCCAAGATACCGGACTGTGTCGGAGAAAGGAAGCGGAACGGAGTTAAAGAGAACTGGAGGGCAGGATTGTCTTCGAAGTAGGAATTTTTAAGAACGAAAAATGTTTTCATGGAGTAAGTGTTGACCGTTTAGAATATACGATGGGGATGTTGGCGGGGAACACAGTTCTAAAGATGGAACTCGTGAATAAGGGAAAAACTGATTTGCGTGCCGACGTTTTGGGCAAGATTATGGACGGTCATCCTCGTTGAGGGAATCTCAAAGATTGGCGTGATTCCTATTCAATCACAGAATATATATTCTGTGATTGAATAGGAATATATATATATATAAATTTATTTGATTGTATAACCAGTTAAAATGTAACATACAATATTTTCAGTATAAAATAAATCCAGAACAAGTATTGATCTTTTCACTTCATTTATTTTTTTTTACATCTACTTAATGAATTTTGGAGTTATAACGGAGTCATACGCTGATGAAAAAATAACAATTCGGCTTTTAAACAAATCCTTTAATTATGGGCGTTTTCCATATTAAAATTATGGGCATCACAACAAGTTTACTTTATATAAAAATCTGACGCGCGCAACACACGACTTTCACATGTCTCCATTGTTAAAATCAATTTAAGAATTTTTAAATACAGTTAGAGATGAAAAAGATTAAATCTTTCATTACATTGACTATTGATAGAAAAGTGTGTTTTACCAAATGATCTGTTATATTATTATCTACAACAATCAGTTGGTATTGTTCTCTTTTCATCGTTCTCCATAGCATTTTACAACTTTGTGTATAGGATTATTTTTCTAAAATCTATAGCTTTCTGAAGGTATAATTTACGTCTATATTACTGTTGAAAAACAGAATTAGATTTAAAAATACCGTCGCCCTTTTCTCTTATACTTGGATATAAAATTCCAGCAACTTATTTATTTATCCTTTTTTTTATCAATACTAAAAAGATGAATGTTAATTTTATCGAATCATCAATATTCAAGGTACTTTGGGGAAGAAAATTTATTATTATGGCATTTAATACCTAACAGACTATTTTAATCAGAATGAAATCTACATCATATCAAAGCCAATTAATTTCCATTGCTATACAGCGAGTTTAATCAAAATCGTTAGAGCCGATTTAAAGAAAGTCATAAAAATGTGCAAAATGCATTGTATTGGGTTGTGTTACATGAAATGTCCGTTTTCAAGGTAAAGGACGTTTATGAAAAATACGATATGAAAACAAGATAATTTTATTCGAAGTATTTACCTTCATTTTCTATACATTTTTCCCAACTTGACACCAACTTTTTTATCCCCGAACTGAAAATCTCTGAGGTTTGAAGTAAAACAAAATTTGAAAACGCACTTTTTACTTGATCATCATTTTCAAAAAGTTTTCCTTTGACGAAGTTGTCTAAATTCCTGAACTGTTGGTAATCTGTTGGAGACAAGTCGGGAGAATATAGTGGGTGCGGAAGAACTTCGTAGCCCAGTTCTTTCAATTTTTGCACGGTATGTTTTGAAACATGCCCTCAGTGAGATCATGAGGTACCCATTAATCGAAAATTAATATCTGATTTCCTAATTTTTATTTACAGTAAGAAGTAAAAGGCTAAAATAAACCGTTCACTTCTTTTGTGCAGTAGAAATAGAAAAATAAAAGTAATCACTTTAGTGAAGTATCCTTTTCAGAAAATTGTCTACGAAAAACGTCATATTATAATTGTGCGTTATAATAATTATTTTTTAATCATTATATAAGTAATTTTCTTTCAAGTCAATCAATATTTGTCTTTGGTGTTGTAAGAGCATCTACTAGTTTGTTTTAATTCATTTATAAAACAGTAATATTAAATTAAAGATTGTATAGTCTGTATTGCTAATGTAAATGATATTAAAGAAAGTATCAGTAATGGTGGTTTTTGGTTAACTCAAAGAGGAAATCTATCATCTTCGTATAAAAGTTAAATATCACAGTATGCTAATATATATTTCTGTTTTTATAGATCAGAATATATTTTTTTTAAATCCTTTTTTTTTAAATATCTGAATTACTAAAGCCCTACTTATTTATAAAGTGACACTATTGGTTCCGTACGAGTTTTCGTTTTTGTGCTAGACTTAACACATACACAGACGGACATACATACCTTTTTGGAAGACTTGGTCAGTATGGCTCAAGGCAACCTAAAATAGGTATTTCCATTGAAAATACGAATTCGAAAATTTCCACGGTGGCAATACTTTCCCCTTATACATCTTCAATTTGTTTCCAATAATGCTCATTATTTATTTATTTTTTTTTTATGCAGGATTGATGCCTTTTAACGAATAAGTGCTATATAGTATATATATAGTACGTACAATATTATTGTGTGAGTACACTAATATAACTACTAAAATTAATATAATTAAATAAAGCAACAAACATAAGCTGTTTTTATTAATGCTAAGTTATAAAATACAAATTTTTAAAATTACATACCAAAAATGTTTAAACTATGTTTTTATAAGCACACACTATTTTTGTAAAAAAATTATTGAGTTGATTAACTTTGAATTTTATTTTGTTTACGAACTAATTTCTATTTTTTTTTTAATAATAATAATTTTTATTTTTTTTATTTGTCTTTAGGGCAATCCCTATACAAATAGAGCTGGTTGGCACAGCACAATTAATAAATTCATCACCAGCAAATATACAATAATATAATTACAATTCGAATAAATATTTAAAACAAAAACAACAAAACACATATACAGCAGTAAGCATAAAGGTGCTGCTATCTTTATGATTAATTTCATCCAGCATATACATAAATATCATAAATTAAATATAAGCATATCAATAAATAATGCAAACATATTAGTATTAAAGCGAATACTAATTCCCCAAAATTACTAACAAGTCCCGAAACCCTTAAGAATGATTAAAATTCTGAGAAAGATGTTGAAATCTTATTTTAAGATTCTCTTTGACAAAAATAAATACTGATTTCAGGTCCATTACGTGTGGTATCTGCAAAAATTTCGTAAATTTGTTTACGAACTAATTTCTACTGTTTTATAATATACAAATATTATGACTATTTACAAACCTGAGAGATAGAGGAATCAAATTATCAAAAGAATATAACGAATTATAATAATTTACAAAGAATAAATTATTGCATCTTATCTTATGAGGTGGCAATAAACAATTATTTTTTTTATTTAGTTATGTTTTATTATTAATAATATGACTATTTTTTTTTGAATTAGGTTGCCTGAATTATATTCAACCGATGACATATACCAATCTACTTATCAGAAAGATTAATTCCATCATCCTGTCACTCACCAGAAGAACTTCCAGGTGTCCCATACACCGACGTGCGTAAAAAGAAAATTTCCATCTCAGGTAGAATTCACAACTCTCAAAAGTAATCGAAAAAGTGATTATAACTTTCCTGGGTGCGAGGAACGTCGGCAATGGAGACGTGATGGTAGGTTGAGGGCGAACATAAATTAAATTGTCGACTCCGGGCTATTAATGTTCATTAAGTTTCCTTCCACCATCTCTTCAGGTGTTCCTCGCTCCTCACCTCTTAGGCTGAATACAGACATATCGTTATTTACCCACCTCCTGTACTAAATATTAAGCAATAAAAAGTAATATTATTTTATTTATTTGTAAAATAATGCTGCATATAATTTATTATTTCCAAATAACTATATGAAGGTACAGCTGTTCATATAGCAGCTAATCATTTCTATTTTTCTCTATCTTCAATAATAACCGAGCTTTGGTGGAATTACGTCTATTAGAATTTTGGACTTATAAGTCAACGATTTTTATGTTTTTTTACGCTTTACTCATTCTAAAACATTATACATATTTTTCTCTATTTCCAAAAATAAATGAGTAATTGGTGGATTTATGGGTTAGATTTTAATTTGTTTTCTCTTATGTATAATTATTCGCAAAATATTAGTGAAAACACACAAATAATTTTGTTATCTATCTTCAGAGAATATAAAGAGAGGCTTGAATATAAAGATCAATTCATTTTTCATATTTCGCGCTATACTGAAACAAAAACTATTCATATTTTTCTCTATCTTCAAAAATAACTGAGTTATGGGTGAGTTATAGGTAAAAACTCAATTTTTTTTTCTATAATTATTTGCGGTTTTTTTGTTTAAAACACTAATACACTTTTTACTTATTTCCAAAAATAATGGAGATACAAGTGTATATATAAAAAGGCTGATGTGCAAATAGTGATTTATAATTTATGTCTCGATCCTTCATTTTGGTCTACTAACATTTTTTTAGGTTCTTGTTTTTCAATATCCTTTTAATTTTTAAGCCTAGGAAAGTATTACATATCTCACAACTTATTAAAATTATTAATAAATTAATTTTTGGGGAGCCCGTGGCTGAGTGGCTAGCGCGTTAGTCTCTCACCCTAAAGGTTGTGAGTTTGAATACCAGTCCTGGCGGGACTTTTTCAAGCATTTAGTTAATGGGAATTCACTCACAGCTTCTTCCCCGGGTATGTGAGACCCGTCAGCCAAATAGTGGCAATTCACAAAATTAGGCCTAGGGAATGATGACCCTACACGATAAAATACATCCAGAAAGGTTATAGTAATCTCTCAGGAGACTACACCGCAAGGCTAAGGGCCTGCACGGCCTGTCGCGCCACTGGAAGAAGAAGTAGAAGAAGAATAAATCAATTGTTTATTAAATAAATTAAGTACATAGATATAGTCCATTGATCTGTATGTTATAAAATATTTTATTTTGTGAAGTTTGTTGAAATATTACCAAAAATTGACTCTATTAGCTCTGATTTTACCATTCGATTTTATTATTGACACATAAAATAAAACATTTTAGAATATTTTGTTTTAGCATAAATAATAAATCTAGGATTTCATAAATTGTTAACGTTAAAAGAATAATTTTAATGAAGACCTTTGAAAAAACTTGTCTTACAAATAAACTTTTTTTAAGATAAGGCAAAGTAAGGTAAAGGAGTGAGGGTTTTTTATATTTTAGATAGAATATTACTGACATTTTAAAGCTAAACTCTCGGAAGCCATTAATATTCTATATTACTTTTCTTAGTTCTGGAATAAACTAAGTAGTTTTTTCGAAAGAAGGTTTTCACCCTTTAATGCCTAGGTTATTTTTTAAATAGTAATATATTATAATTGAAATATATAGCTTTCATCAACATCGTGCTTTAAAATTAAAATTGGCTGTCTTTGAAATGGGTATTAATTGTCTTATTGCTTTGTAAGAATATTGAAATAATGCACTGTAAAAAATAATGGTGGTTTTAAGTGAAAAAATAACAGGGGGTGAGAGGAATAATAATAAGTAGGGTAGAACGGAAAAAAAAAGTATAAATAGGGTTATAAAACCCTACAGTTATTTAAATTATGTGTTTCCACCATCCGGACAGAGCTTCACGCTACTCATAATTTTGCTTACCCACTCTTTTATTCTCAGTCTGCCACCGCCCGTTAAGGTAGTAATTTACACTTTTGTGTACACGGTTCACAGATGATATCGCTATCTCTATATATTCATTAAGGTATCTATAATAATAATAATAACCGATTCCTTACAATTACACAACACATTCATTGAAGAATGTCGGATTGTAGGTTATGTGACCTTTTTTAAGCAACTTGAAGTCTATCATCTACTCCCAGAATATGACCAGACTAGTTAAATTAACTAAGCAATTTTTTTTCTTGCTTTCTTGCATCCTTGATCGATCCATGTACGTAGGCTTGTTTTGCACCCTTTAAAAGCTAATAAAATAAAAATGTTGTTTTGAGATCCATTGATTTCCTTTGAAATTTATACCTTTTTTAATTTATATTTTTATTGAATTTTACAACTTTATATAACATAAGTACATCCGTAAAAGTTTTGAATTACAATAAAGGGCGTGAAAAGACTTGTGCAGAAACTACCCAGCGGAACTTGAATACGTAGAAATATTAAAATTTAATTGTCTACATCACGTTGTGGAAAACTTACTTCCCTATTTCAAGGATTCAACTTATTAGCCTTGAAATTTTTTCTTCTTTCATTTGGAACCAACTTATTTTTCTGTGCGTGTACATCGAATAGATATATTTCAGTTTTTCTGATAAAAAACATAGTTACAGAAAAAAATTCAAAATTGATTTGTTTCCCTAATGTTGAGAATCAGACAACGGGCCATATAAAGTTTTTTGTTCCTAACGAGGTCTGTATATGATCGCAAAATATAACTAAATATTTATGAGACATCCTGAATAAAAATTCTTGACCGTGGATTGGATATTTTTCGATAATCTTTCTAGGGGTTTACGTTAAGTTATGAATTCCTTTGAAGAATTCTTATAAAGATATTACTGGGTAGTTGCTTCAAAATTTAGTAGTACGTTTTGCACATTATCATATTTTTTAAAATTTCATTTACCTATATATGAAATATATATTAAGGGAAAGTATTGCAATCCTTAAAATTTTCGAATTCCAGTTTTCAACGGAAATACCTGAGTACAAATGATCAAGTCCTCCAAAAAGGTCTGTGTGTGTGTGTGTGTGTTAAGTCCAGCGCGCAAACGAAAAGTCCTATGAAACTGATATTTCATATTTGAGACAACTACAAGCCCGAGATATTACAACTTTTTTACTAAAATCAGCTAACCAGAAGAGCCACTTTATACTATGCATTTTGCTCCTATTTACGATTTTCTTATAAAAGACTCAAACGATTTTGATTAAACTCGCTTTATTGATATACAATTTGATGGGATTTAATATTATGTAGGTTTTATTCTGATTGAAATAGTCTGACAGGGCTTAAATGCCGATATTTTAAATTTTCTTTCTCTAAACTACCTTTAATTTTGCACATTCCTAAAGATTAACCATATTATCTTAATGATATTGATGAAGGACGGCTAAATATACACGTTGGACGAATTCGAGGACCAACCAAAGGATAAAAGTGACTAACTTTTTTTTTCTATATTTTTTTTTTTATATTAAGAACAGTAATAGAGACATATAATATACAGTTGAAAAGAGAAAGATTTTATCAAGAATATCTGATACACAAAGTTGTAAAACATAATATAAAGTGACAAATAGGGAATAACTTATTACTGATTTACAATTTAATATAGTTATATTATTTAATCTAAATCATATGTTTGCAGCGAAAATAAATACAGGTTTTATCAAAATAAAGTTACAATATTTTACAAGTTACAATCTATACTTTCCGATGAAATATTAAATAAATTCGAAATTATAACATTAGGCAAAAATCAATTAAACTTTCCGATTCATGAATTTGAACACAAAATTCCGTGTAAACTTTGGATTCACCAAAAAGATGTTTCGAAGCCTAACATTACAGACACTAGCCCGAATAGCGGCATCAACATTTATACTGACGGTAGCAAGGATCAAGACAAGGTAGGAGCTGCCTTCGTTGCTTTTGAAGGAGAGCAGCTGGTGCACTCAGCGCGATTTAGGATAGGCCCTTATTGCTCAAACAATCAGGCAGACATGTATGCACTATTACAGGCTGTGCTCTACATAAAAAATTCTCATTATACGTCTGACTTCTGTATCCAGACAGACAGTCAAACAACACTATCGAAATTAAGGAACATGAACATACACGAAGGTCTCTTAGAGGAAATCAGACATGGACTAGTAGTTTATCATAAGAAAGGTATGAACATCAGCTTTAAGTGGGTTAAAGCCCATGTTGGCGTTGTTGGAAACGAACTAGCGAATGAAGCGGCTAAAGCGGCGGCAAGAGACAACGCTCTCCCGATAGCATACGACAAGGCACCGATAAGCGCCATCAAACACTTACTGTCAATAAAAACAAGGCAGAAGTGGAATACGAAATGGGCCATCTCAAAAAAAGGTAGACACACCTATGACTACATAAAAACAATTGACGATCGAACTAAACTTAAAAAAATATCCTACAAACTGAAACAATTCCTGACGGGACATGGAGGAGCCAGAAGCTATTTATTTCGATTCAAACTAACTGACGACAAAATCTGTAAGTGTGACGGTAAAAGCGAACAGACATACGACCATCTTTTATTCGATTGCAGTAAACTGGACAAACATAGACACAAACTGATCTCAACAATCCTACTTAACGGAGACCAATGGCCGCCTTCGAAGTGTGTAAGAAGTTCGAAAAACCTTCTTACAAAGTATTTTTGAAAATTTGATGAATTTGTGGACCGGATGGACTATGCAGAATTAGAGAAATAGCAACAGGCAATAACTCGTTATTAATATTATTTTATTTACTTTCACTGTTACTAATACTAGTCAATTAGTTAGTTAGTTTGTATTATTTCGTTAAGCAGTTATAACAAATGAATTATTTATTATTTGTTGCTGGTTTCTTTGTTTAGTCAATTAGTTAGTACTATTTTGTTAATTCGTTATAACAAATGATTAATTTATCAGTTTATATTTATTAGTTTTATTTACCAGTTATTATTGTACAATTTTTATATTCTGTAACTTAATGCTCTGTAACATAATTTATATTATGTAATAAAAATACGCGTTGTTTCACAAGATGGTAGGCGTAGAAATAAATGCAGCCATTGCAGGGTTACTGTAATGAGGAAAACCGTAAAGTTACAATATTTTTCAAATCGAAGTATATTTAATAGTTTTTAAATTGATATTAACAGTCGAGGTAAGTGAAAGTCGTGTTTTGCCCGCACCCGATTTTTAATGCAATAGTTGTGAATAAAAGTTATTAAAAAACCGACAAAATAATATAATTGCATAGACATTCGTGCCCTTTTTATGAAAGCTCTTCTATCTATTAGTAGCACTGGAGTAATTTGGCATAGGGAACCGAAAAGGCACATTCCGGAGCAAATATTAAAGCTGACGAATACAGGAAAGGGACGGGGTAGGGTACGGGAGGGGGAGTATTTAGACAGATGAGGGCCTGTCAGGTGTAGTGACAAATTGTAGCTCGGACAAAGGGCCACCGATTAATGTGCAACTGCGGAATTAAATTAATTTCAGCTGTCACCTCACCTCCACCCTCATTGGCTAGTATTCCTTCCAATAGGAGTCCTTTCAATCCAACCCCCATTCATGGCTGTCCCAATAACTATCATCTCCACAATTATTGGTACAATCATCGTGACTGATACAGAAGGGAAATAAGGTAAATACCTATTAAACCATTAACTGAAATGGCTTCAATTTGAATCGAAATCAACGACTTTTGGTAAACCAATGGGTGTATAAATAAAAAAGTTGTTGATCGACTTCGTCTACCTACATGTACAATATTATTATTATACTGACTTCATATATTCATATAATACGAGAATATTTGCAACATACTTGACTAATAAGAAAGAATAGTTGTTTCGTTTCACGTTTATATCTGGCCGATTTCTATTAAAGTGATGCCGTAAGCTATTACTTTTTCCGGACACTATCATATTGCTCCATCTAATTATTCTTAACCCTTTTTTTACGATATATATCTAAAATAATGTTAAACATCGAAGAATTTATATATCTGGGTCACGCAGTTAAGGAAATTCTTCGAGAGTTTCGAGATGTTTGACCCGTTGTTATTTAACGACTCTATTACTGTTAGAACCAGGGAGAGGGATATTTTGGAGGGCTACTGCAAATATATGAGAATGAAGGATATAGCCATACTCCAAGAGTCGACCTATATCCCGTGGTACAGAAAGGTCTTTGCTGTCACCGTCCTTCCGCAAAGTTATCTAATGTTAGGATGCAATATCACGTATGTTAGAACTTTAGCCCAGATCAGACTGTCGGGAAAATACGCCATCTCCTTTAGTGTAGGCCCGCAGAAGTATAGACTGGACCCACAGAAGCCGTGCCCAGTTTGTGATGGAGACGCATTGGAAGATTGTTTCCATTTTTTTGTTCGATGTCCCGCATACCATGACAATAGAACCCGTTATATGTTCGTATTAAATGATGTGAGTATTGATGGCTTTTACGAAATTCTTGCGGAACCCCACGTAATGGACCTGAAATCATAATTTATTTTTGTCAAAGAGAATCTTAATTTAAGATTTCAACATCATTCTCAGAATGTTAATCACTCTTAAGGGTTTCAGGATTTGTTAGTAATTTGTGGGGAATTAGTATTCGCTTTAGTACTATTATTTTTGCATTATTTATTGATATGCTTATATTTAATTTATGATATTTATGTATATGCTGGATGAAATTAATCATAAAGATAGCAGCACCTTTATGCTTACTGCTGTATATGTGTTTTGTTGTTGTTTTTTTAAAATATTTATTCGTATTGTAATTATATTATTGTATATTTGCTGGTGATAAATTTATTAATTGTGCTGTGCCAGCCAGCTCTATTTGTATGGGGATTGCCCAACAGACAAATAAAATAAAATTATTATTATTATAATGTTAAACATGAACAACGTAAATGTATAATCATAAATAGATATTCAAACCAGCCCATTAGTTTCCAGATTAGATCAATTGTCGAAACAGCTCGCAGATTCCTCGATTACTACAAGATTTACTTGACAAACGCTCAAAACTTCACGCCTTTAAAAATATAATTTTATATTAACATCCTAAATTCTTTTTGGGAATATGGTATTGAGCGATGTGGATCCACCAAACCATAAAATTACTCTTTCCAATCCAAAATCCTCCGAAAGATGCTAAATGCTTAATTTCTCACCAATAAAATAATTTATGAAGACCTGAATATTACAGTAGTTGCAGAATTATCTCGAAATAGATATATCTCCAAACGACCAGTCTACTCAATCCCATTTGTTCGTAACTTCTTATCTCCATCTATGGCTGAAAATCCTCTGGAGTGGCTGAATAGACGATGGACTCGAGGCTTACTAATTTTAATTTAATAAAAACTGAAATGCTTTTATATATATAATATATATATATATATATATATATATATATATATATATATAGATCATTCATACGCCTGTATTAAGTACATAATCATTGTTTACCTTTACTGAATGTATTTTTTTGTATTTTACGGTCGTAAAGATCATTAAAATAAAAAAGACCAATTGTCTACATTATACTAATCGCTTTTGGCTATCCCACCTCAAACAGAATTTCAAACATGTAACTGCCACAGGGCTCTTTGCAAGTTGGTAGTAAGTAATAAGACTGTGGTAACTATTATTTATTAAATACCACAGATGTTTAAATAAACTGACGTTATAATTGTGAAAAAAATAAAGAACGATATTGCATATTTCCTAACTGCGTAATTATTAAATAGCATTATTAAAAAGATATAATATTGGCAACGAGGATTAAATTATATCTTCTTAATGCTATTTAATAATTCCACAACTAGGAACCATAAAGAATAAATAAATTCAATAAAGAGTGATTTATTTTTCTCACAATTATAACAGCTGTTTTTATTTAAACATCTGTTGTATTTAATATAAAATAGTAACAAATATAAGACCTAAGCCCTTGATGGATTTGGGTAATTAGTATAATTTGACTGCAGGACTACTACAAAATAATTAAGACAGCGAAAATTTAATTTTCATGATTCCTATAAATGTAGTATGACTAAAACTTTTTTCTGTTTTTTTTATTTCCGAAAATATATTTATTTCATGTTATATAAAATATGTTAATAGGACCTACCGCTTAGAAGTTATATGCGTTTGAATGAAAAAAATTACGTTTAACGCCTTCAAAGCCAAGGTGGAGTTGGCTAAAAAATAATAATAATAAATTACAGATCGAGACTATATTTCAACTAATGAAAATCATTTTCTATACTTAAATAGAAAATTACCTTCCATGAAAAACTCCATTCCCACTGTAATCCACTGGTTTCAATTCTTGCTTCCTCTCCGATTCTTGATAATTCACCAAAGTGTCTGAAGAGACCTTGTTTAGATTGACTACTAGAGTGCAACTAATGGGCAGTTTCTCTTCATGTTAACTATCTTTTAGCAGCATATTTCCTTGCTGTATTATAATATACAGTTGTAAATTACAATACAAAAAAAAAAAAAAATAATAATATATATATATATATATATATATATATATATATAATATAAATATTCATTAAATTATAAAACAAGTTTCAACCAAGTCTAGTTTTAAATTTCTTTGCTACATAAATTAGCTACTGAATACTATTGAATAGTCTATCACATACCTTCTTTACAATTTCATAAGTCGAAAAAAAATTGATTTTTTTATTTGTTCCAAAATTCCTAAATAATTAATCTGTAAATAATTTTAAATATTTAGACCCAATATTTTAAAGCATTCAAGAGAAAATTCAATGCATAAATCAACCGAATGCTTCAAATGAAATGGAATTTCTATTAAAGTTGATGTATATTCATTTAGTAATGTATCATGCCCTAAAGTTATGATTTAATCTTGCGCATTAAAAAGTTTGAACCAATAAATACAAATATGTAAGATTATAAATTATATTTTAGAGTAATTTTTGAAAATAAACTAATCGTTTTCCAAATTACTAGAGAATATACCCGAGCCGAAGAACAGTGTAAGCAAAGGGTTGATAAACTGAGCGCACTAGAGCCTATATCCTTACTAACTGCTGGCCTCAGCACATACATATGCAAAGCCTGCTTCTCTCGGAGTGGAATAATCAAATCATGGGGTCTCTTCCAAGTTCACGTATCCTCTATCTCTTACGGTCACAGGTCCGAGAAAAGGCCTTTTAGAGGAGGGCGTTCAAAATTACAATATTCAAGTAGGGAGCTGTGAATTAGCTATTATAATTAAGATGATAACAGTACTGGCATAAGTGGAAAAGAACTAATTTTTTAATTAGGCCTTCTAACAAACATAATAGGAGTATCATGATATTTTTTTAAGTGAGCAGGTAAGTAAAGAATTGAAGGAAGTGCGAATCGAACCAACGATGTTTAGAACCTCTATGATAAACCCTGTTATAACTTCTAATTCAATAAAGAAATAATTGATTTGATAATTTAAGATGTCATAATATCTTAAAATCATTAGTTCATCACAAACCTAAATGCATCTCAAAGAAAATGACGTAGAGAACTGCCAATTAAAAATTGAACAGCTGCTTTAACAAGGTAGGCAGGTGGTTTTCCAATGGGTACCCGGCCACTGTGGTATCATGGAAATGAAGTAGCCGACCAAGCTTGCAAAAGAAGGTGCAGCTTCGGAACAATTGGACAATCGAATTTCCTACGTAGAGCTAGAGATGAAGTTAAGAGGGCAGGCATATCATGCTCTACTAACGGATTCCCAAAGGCACAGTTCGATAAAGCAAACACTGGGCCAAACTCCTTACATAAAAACTAACGGATTACATTAGATTTGAGGAGAAAATGATGCTGTTGCACAGTTCCGAATGATTACTGGCATTCTAACTCACGGAAACACCTGCATCGGATCGGAGTGGTAGAGTCTCCACTTTGCTGCCTTTGTCATGCAAATAGTGAAATGGATGCAGCGCATCTAGAAGTATGCCCCCGATTACAAAAAATAAGAGGTGAAACCCCGTCCAGATCGGAGTGATACTGGGCTACTAGACCCTTATGCGGAAGTCGAAATGGGAAGGAAATATAAATTATAAAAAAATCACAAACCTACTTAATGAATTAGTTCGTTTTTATTTTTTTTTATTATTATTACACAAAACGGCCTCATAGACGATACAAATATCATTTTCTCCTAACTTTGCCGACACATTCCCCTCTCTTCTCTCCCCCTCTACTTCATTCTTCTGTTGTTTTTCTTAGGGGTTTTGAGGCGTAAAACCAGGGATCATAAGCCTATAGTTCTCTTTAATTAAGATAAATAAACCAAAATTAATAAACTTAGCTTATAATAATAGTAATAATAATATGATAAAATAGTATATAAAATGAAATTAAATTAAAAGACTATATTTTATTAAATAATAGGTCACCTTCATACTTTCAGACTGCACTCTTCTTTCTTCCTCGCTCCATACTCATCCCCTTCTCATCCTAAGCCACCCATAAAGACCTTTATATTCTATAATGTTTTCCTGTATCAACTCTATTGAAACAATCCTCATTTGATATCCTTAATTTCACCGTTTCTTTCTTTATCTGCTAATGATTCTTTTTTTTTTTATAGAAAGTATTTGACAATTATAAAATTTGCTCTCGCTTACGCAATAAGCTATCAATTGAATATAAATACTATCTTTTGAGATACAAAGAGAAAAAAAAAAGATTAACTAAAGTGAACCTACATTGTAAGAACAAATGGCCATCATTCGAATAAGGCTCTTGGTCAGCTCCTTAACAGTTTTATAGTTCAGTATAAACACGCCCTAAGGTGGTCAGGAGTCTAAAAGGTTCAAATTAAGGGTCAGTCGGTCTTGAAAAGTATTGAAAAAATAGGCTCTTTCAGAGTTTCATATACGAACTAACCTGTCAAGGTTAGTATACGGTGTTCATTAGAACGCCATCGAGTTAAAATTGAAATTCACTGGGATAGACTATTCCAAATTCTTCTTTTCTCATTCTAATTATAAATGACAGCCCGTAAATTCAAAGACTAGGAATCAATAAGAACTTTATGAAATTTTTCCTATTTTTCTAGTTGATCTCTAAATAAAATCTGGACTTACAATAATTATCTCAAAGGAGGTTATCCTTCCTATATTAATAAAATATTTATTTCATGAAAACTTGTTTACATACGTTAGCATATTTTGTAAAATAAAATATGAATTAAAATGGTAATTACCACCAATATATTTCACGATAGATAGTTCAATGTTAATTAAAACCACATGTATCAAAATTAAAACTAACTTTAAGTGAAGATATCATTAATGACGTCATTATTGTAATATATGTAGAAATAAAAAAAAAAAATATTAACTACAATGAAGATAAGACTAGAGATAATCTGAAATAGCCTATCGATAGATAAACAATAATACATTACAACTTAACAATGAGCCTATTTTAATCCGGTTGAATAATAGAGTGGTGTAGGTAGACACATGTACAGCACACATGAAATAAACAGTATTATATAAAGCTATATGTTACAGAATGCAGAAATTATCTACTGCAGTCAGGCCCGATTTCAAGACCATACGTTCATGTCGTACCTTTATAAAATGTATTTAAATTAAAAAATATATAATTTTCATAATTAAACTTATAGGATGAGACGATTCAGGTAGCGGTCACAAAATATGAGCAAATAAATAAAAAAAACCTATTTCTTAACCAACGTTGCCAGTTTTCATCAGGGCTAAAAATAACAAGATAATGTGTTGGTTTTTGTTGAGTAAATAGCCAAAAAAGATTAACACAAATATATATGATATTTTATAAATAAAATATCATATATATTTGTAAATAAATAAACAATTTTATTTATGTAACGTTTCGAGAATTTATTATTCTCATATTTATGCAATGTGAGATAAAATAGTGTCTCAGATAGATATTAGATAGACATATGTGTGTAAACTATAAACTTTCAAAGTTTATAGTTAAACATACTTGTTACATATATACATTTTTTTTAAAATTAATTTCTTTTTTTTTTTATTATTACTTACTTTTTTGTTTCTTCTTCTAATTTTAACTCATTTTATACATGGAAAAGAATAAATAGAAAAATAAATAAATAAAAAGTGTATAAGGTAAAATAAAATAGGACAAGATTAAACATACCAGATATCAAACAAAATAATAATATAGAAAATAAAAAGTAAATATCAAGTATAAAATAGATTGTATATTGATTTTATCTAACAAGATATATGAAAATAAAGAAATTAAATAGCTAAATAATGTAGATTACATGTATATATATTTAATCTTCAATATCATAATCATGTTGTTTGTAAAATTATTAAAATGTTTATTTATAATATAAGAAATAATGATTTATATGATATATTCTAATCTTATTCGGAGCGAGGAAAAAGAAAGACAGGACAGAGTGCCTTTCCTCAGGCGAAGCTTTTAGCATATTTTATTTTAAATATTCCGAATGCCATCCTCGGCTGGTCCCCAGTGGTTCATTCTCGTTTCAATTCTATTATTCTGGAAGTAAATTCAAGAGGAACTTTATTATTATACTTCGGTCCCAGAAAATACTTTTACTAAGCCCGAAAATAAGCAAAGCAACTGTAGCTTTATGATGGTATAGGTAATGAGTAAGGAAACTAATTCGATCTTATAAAATTCTGAAGTCAGAGTAGGGTCAATAACAAGTTATTTCCCCTTCGATTATGTATTAAATGATATCAGTGAAGGCATATGAACACTAAAAACGTTCCTGATAAAATAAGCATCCTTAGTACAAATTTAATGTATCCATAAGGGAAGAACGAGTTACATTTGCCTACCATTTAATAATACATGAAGGCAACTTTACTTTTTTTTACTAAAATACTGGTACATAAGTGCTGACTTTATAAATTAATGGTTTTATAGACATAAGATAACAATTAGGCTTTAATATATATATATATATATAATATATATATATAATATATATATATATATATATATATATAATATATAATATATATATATATTTTTTTTTTTTTTTTTTTACAAGAATTTAATGAATAACACTTCAATATAGTATTTTGTATTTGTAAATTGTTTTTCTTATTTAATAAATATCAATCCAAGGAAAGGATTCAATTAAATTCAATTCAATTAAAGGATTCTGATTTAATCAAAGCAATAACTATGTAGTCAATGAAGCAGAAATTTAATAAATATTATTTTCATACTTATATAACTGATTCTCGAAATAAAATTTATAAATTCCTCAGACAAACTCTGTACATTACCTAGGACTGACACTCGATCGAATGATGACTTGGGCCCACATGTCAAGATGAAAAGACAGACTCTCAACCACCGACTGAAAATACTATACTCTCTTTTTACAAAATCATCAAAATTAAAAATTAGACAGAAACTGAATACATACACATATCTTCTTAAGCCAATATGGACTTACGCTTCACAGATTTTTGGTTCAGCAAAAAAGACTCACATACAAAAACTGCAATCATTTCAATCCAAAATTTTAAGACTCATAACGACAGCTCCTTGGTACGTAAACAACAGAACCCTACATACGGACTTACAGAAACCAACAGTTGACCAACATATACGAACACTCTATTCTCGATTTCACATTAAACTTAACGGACACGACAATAGACTGATTAACGACATGTCAGTTGCTGAAATGCCGGTCAGAAGAAGGCTGAAACGAAGCTGGATGAGAGACCTCCTCGGCTAAATCAAAGCCTTGGAAGGGGTGCTGCTGGGCACTTTACTTCCCCATGGCTATCATGTCTGATCTTACTTTTTTCCAACACATTTGCTGATTGTCAGACATCTTCTGACAGGTGTAAATAAAGATATAAAGAAAAAAAAATTTCATGTTGAATCAGTCAGTATATAAATGTTTTCTACATTTTTTTTATAGATTCATCGACTGGAACACATCAGCAAATCGTGGGGATGAGAAAGATTATTATGGAAAAGAGCATAAAATATGGAGCATAAACGATGGCGTTATTGTTAACCCTTAAGAATATTTCATGAAGGAAAAAAAATACTTATATTTTTGTGTGCCGCTTCGGTCAACATGTTAGACCTTCATCAGGGTCAATCAGTGAGACTATCACAAAATGTCAAGGCAAAGCCACTTTTTGGGAGAATCAAACTGAGTCAACCCTAATAAAAGCCCAAAAAGTAGACCGAAACGTCGGCAAACAAAATATGTCTTATAAGTGTGTTTTTCTGGACAACCTCACCCAAAACCAACTTCTCCGCCATGAAAATAATTTTTTTTTTTTTTTTTTTTTTATTTCTTTTATTCGTATATATTACAATTTGTCATAATAGACAATAATAATAGTGCTACAGGATCTCATTCATACAATATTTACAATATAAACAAAAGGAAAGTCAAATTACATAAAATAAAATCAAAATAAATAAACGTATACAATAACAAAATTAAGTAGACAAAATAAATAAAAATAAATGAAGTTAACAAATAAATAAACAAAACATGTCACATTCATACCTATGTACAATATTTACAATCAGCTCGGGAAACCCGGACGGGGCTTGTCCCCCCACTTGTGGAAGGACAAGCAGAGCCAAAAGGATCCCAGCGCCTCCCTCTCAGCCGCATCACTGGTAAGAGCCAGCGGAAGCTAAGTGAGGGCGCCATAGCCACAATCACACCGCACTTGAGAGGAGAATCTGACCAGTGTCAGAACTCCAGCATACGTATTTACAATATATCTCGGGGCCACTGCCGTTTCAACCTTCTAGGTGGGTTGTATGGATGAGTGGAGCTGGATAGGGATCGTGCTAAAGGATTAGGATGATGAATGAGGTTCTGATGGAATTTGGAAAATTTGGATGGAATTAGGTCTGAAATAAATGGAACATTAAGGTCGTGGTGCAAGGTATAGTTGGATACATAATAAGGAGCATTTACTATTATTCGGAGGACTTTGGATTGAAAGGATTGAATGCGTTTGATGTTAGAACGTTTAGCTGTCCCCCACAGTTCAAGTCCGTAGGTCCAGATGGGCTTCAGTATTGTCTTATAAATTAATAATTTGTTCTCAACTGTAAGTTCAGATTTTCTGTTTAATAGTCTGTATAACTGTCCGAATCGTCGATTGAGTTCTTTTCTTTTAAGTCTTGTATGTGGGTTCCACGTCAGTCTTTTGTCTAGTAGTAAGCCAAGATAGCGGACTGTATCTGAAGGAGGAATAGGAATGGAATTGAAGTAAACTGGCGGACAGGAGTTTTCGTCGAAGAGTGAAGGTTACGTGTTTGCATTTGGCCTCGTTCACCTTTATGCGCCAAGCACCACACCAGTCTTCGATAAGACAAAGGTGTCTTTGCAGGATTAAGGATGCTTTTTCGGGATCGGAACTGGATGATAGGATGGCGGTGTCGTCTGCAAATGTTGCCAGAAAGGTGTCAGGATGATTAGGAATATCAGCGGTATAAAGGATGTAGAGAACGGGTCCCAGGACGCTGCCCTGAGGAACACCGGCCTCAACGGGATAAAAGTTGGAAAATTCTACACCACAGCGAACTTGAAAGGAGCGGTTTGAGAGATAGGATCTTAGAATGAGGTAGAGAGACTGGGGTAAATGCGTTTTAAGCTTGAAGAGTAATCCAGCGTTCCATACCCGGTCAAAAGCTTGCGCTATGTCCAGAAACGCACCGGAACAATACTCTTTGCATTCGAGGGCTGAGGAAATATGGTCTACAACTCGGAGTCCTTGTTGAACAGTGGAATGATGAGAACGGAAACCAAACTGGTGGGAAGGAAGGTTGTGAGATTCTAATATTTGAAAATAATTAAAAAAAGCATTTTTGTTTTTGCAGTTACTTTATACGGAGTATAGACTTCCTACGTCATAGATAAATTAAATATGAAATTTATATTTCAAGATAAAAACTTTTAACAAAACATAAAAATTCTTTTAAATATTAACTTTGTAGTTGGTGCACTTTTTAAACTAAGGTAAGGTCTTAAGTTTAATTTATTTTTTATATATTATTCAAAACTTGTTTATTAAGAGGTAATACGATCTGACACCTTCTGGGGCAGTATCACAGCTCGAAGAAATCATACATCCCAAATGTACAGAGTAAACAAAAATAAAATAAATAATTACAAGAAGAATTATATAAAGACTAAATAAGGAAGAAAAATAAATAAAAATTTAGAAAGAAATAATATAATAAAATAATATTAATATCAACCTTGACCACATTCATACCTGCATTTAATATTTACACTCTGCCCCTGGGACCTCTGAATCAGTCCCCAAGACCCAGTAGTGGGAATCGGAGAATAATGCCAGGAGATCCCAGCCTTTCATCCTTTCACACAGCCGCGTCACCGGTCTTGAGAAACACTTTACTAATTTTTACACTTCATTGCTCTGACTAAAAATCCACAAGGCATGCCTGGTTAAAGACCATACATCATAGAGATGGGAAAATAATCACAAAAAGTATGAGTACTGTACTCAATAGGTTAAAATAATCGAATTCAAAATCACTCGTACTTCAACTGGTTGATCATTTGAGTATTCTTACATTTTTTGGGAGTATTTGCCCATCTCTAATACATCTTCTGTAGTTTGCGTTCACAACTGACCGAAAACATAATAATGCAATCCACTATTTGAAAATAAATATAGAATAATTCCATGTCTAAAATAATATTAGAGAAGAATAATTCATAAAAACCCAGAGAAAACAGATGACAAAGAACCATTCAGGAAACCGCAAAAAATAAAGTACTAAATCTATCTTAATGCTTGGAAATGGAACAAGGCACATTTAAAAGTAAACTGTGAGAGGCTCTCTGGTAAGTTAGCAAGATGTGACAGGTCTCTTTGCTGAATCACCCCTAATAAATCTTCTCGCTTCCTACTTTACTAAATTGTTTGCGGGCATAGCATTTTTTTTTCAGCAAAAATTACTCCTTAACCAAATAACGCTGAGTTATTGGAGTTTTAAAGTGTGTTTATGTGAACACATTGGGAAGTAAATAAACATAAGATAATAATTCAGTGATCATTTCTAATTTTGCAGATTCTTTTAAATTTGTATTTTAATGAGGCCAAAAATGACAGCATTTATTTGATAAACGATTATAGAAACGCCATTTAATTATATTTTTGTATGTAAAAAAGATTAATAATACAGAAATATTTTTCTAGATTTTTTTTTTTTTTTTACAAAAGAATAGTACGTGGTAGGGAGAGGGGCGATAGAGCAATCGGTCGCATCCTCAACCCCGGTCGTTTATTCGAGTTTTATAGTAATTTGTTTAATTATCCTTTGGCTGATATAAAATAAACAACAATTTTTAAACAATTAGGCAATTTTAATGAATTCCTTAAGCTCCTATTTGACTTCGCAGGAATTGATGGTGTGGAAGGAATTACATACCACCAGCCTTTCTCTCCGTAGGAGTTTGGTTGTTTTTTATAAAACTTCCCGACAAATATTTAAAGTTTCTTATACAGAAACTGAAAAGCAAAATGGACTGAAACTGGGAACCTGACCTATATGTGATCTAATGAAAAAGAACGAAGAACATTTGTTATCCATTATACGACCATTCTACGGCAAGTGAAGTGTAATGTATTCATAAAAAAAATTTTCATGCCAGATAAAAAAGTTGAAAAACGGTTGGATGGAACTACCTGATGTGTTTAAAAGTGGGCCCCTTGGCGCGAATCCAGGGCAAAATCGAAAACATCTCGGAGAGGAGTGGATCTGCAGTTACATTTCTTTCTTACTGTATATAATGGTTTATTTACTGGCCTTTCCATGTGCTCACAAACTGTGAAAAATATATTTATAGCTTATTTATTCCTGGCGGAACTAGCTTAAGACAGTTTTTGTATGAGTCCATTCTTCAGGCAAGTGCAGTCCATGAGAACGGCATAAGGGGGTTTTAATGGGAAATGATAAAAAAATAAAAAAAATATTAGTCAGAGAATATTGGAGTTTATATTAAAATTGGACTATTCTCTGGTCTCGGGTTCGAACCAAGGCTGCGGCATAATTATATATTCTGTTATTTCAGCCGTCGAGCGAACCTGGGTATGGAGACCTCCTGGGCAGACCCAGCTACTATAAAGAGGGTATCCGAAAATAGAGAAAATCATGGCGGCTGAGAGTGATTTCTATTCACCTCTAAACAGTACGAAAGCCATGATATTTATGGGTTGTATATATATAAGTTTATATTATTTTTTTAATTGAAGTTCAATTGTCAATGTTCCGGTCACTAGCAAAAACTCAAACATATGCCTAAATCCTAACTAAAATTTCTGCCAAAAGACATTTAACTTCGCTCTATGCATTTTCCCTCTGTTTTTCTGACGGAACGGCTTCTATTATACTCAGACAGGGTATAGTAAACAAAAACACGGACTAAGTCTGCAAGTGCTATTCCGTTCCTCAAAAATCTCCCTTGTCCTCTAATCCACCAACATAATCGGTGTGCAGTCGAATAGTCACAACATAAACTTACATTTCATTTAGGTATCGAAAAAATAGAGTGAAGCGTTGAAAGTGATGTTCGTCTCCATTAATATTGCTATATCTTAATGATATGCGTATATCACTTTCCTCTATCTCTATGCCTAAGTGTTATCCATTAAACTTAAATCGAGCAATGGACAAAGGATGAAACAGAAGAGTTATTTACAAAAATACTGAAGGGAGTGTGGCCCAGAGGAGCAAATGGCGCAGAGGGATCGGACGGGAGTGAGTTATGAAGGTTTCTTAACAGCTTCTAAAATTTAGCGAGACGTTTAACTTTGACACGGCTCTTGAATTAGTATTCCCAGAGTACTCAAAACTCTCGATCCAAATTAACAGTCCTTGAGGAGCGGTAATTTCTCATCTCGTTCCTAACAAATTTCGAATAAATTAGATCCAAGCCTCAGTTTAATTACTGTCGTGTACTCGGGTGAGCAACGGAGTTCATCCATCGCCTCAATATATTTATTTACTTCAAATGAGAAATTCATTAATTAACCATTGGCAGCCAAATTCCACCACTAAATACCTCATTCTTTTGCAATTGTTGGCAAACAGAGCTGTGGCAGCTACTGATTGAAATTTAATCTTATATTTTGGAGGACCTTTAGAGAATATAATAAAAAGAAAAATAATGCTGACTATAAAAAGAGCCATATGCGTGCTGATATGTTTAAACATATAATTAAAGCTCTAAGAACTTGTAAATTACAATTATTCATGCAACTTAATAGTTACTTAATGCGATTTAATTGATTTACTTGGAGTTGTATACTAAAAGACTGGCGTAACGGTCAAATTCTAAAAGTGAATTTAAAAGGGTGTATTCGGCATCACCCCAGATGAATATATCGAATTTGGTCATGCACATGCAAAGCGATAGTGCAATACTCACCCCTGCCTTTCCTAGCCAGGGGAACATATTGCATAAAACTTTACTTTGAAATTTACGCACTGCTTTATAAAGAAAAAAAAATAGAAGGACAGGAACAAAAGACAGAATAGAATTATGTGCTTTAATAAAAACGTTTACAACTAACTGAACTTAAACCTCTAAATGATAAGGAGGGAAAATGGCGCGCTAACTCACACAACACAGATAGGTCCCATTTCAATCTACTAGATATTATATTATATTATATTATAGATTGTTAAAGATATCATTTTACTTATAGTAAGAGAACTATTATGAATAATAGTTAAAACAAAATATAAAACCCATTCTGGGTTAATGAAAATGTAACGAAAATAAGCACTTAAAATTAACACTTTTTAACGTTAACAATAATAATTTTCAACAAATAATAATTTGAAATTTTGGATCACCTGTAGCAGGGTGGCTAGCATAACAGCCTTCAATTCAGAGGTCACGGTTTTAAATCCGCAGGTGGTCCTAGCATTTTTTACTAGGAGTAAAAAATCCTTAGTTTTGCCGTCCTTCGAAAGGGACGTAAAAAGGAGGTCCCCAGGCTGTGCGATGACAGGTACTCGTTAAAGATCCCTATCCTAATTAAACCTGGATAGGAAAAATTTAGGACTCACACTGTAGCATCGTCCGATTAGCCATAGTAGCATAAAGTGACGTTAAATAAATAAACAAACGAACATTCCACCTTTAAATAACTACTCTTTAATCTCTCTTTCAATAATGTATTACTTTCAATTGTTTTCATAATTTATTATTGCGTAATTATAACAGAATATTTTAAGGTATTTTGTTCTTATATAAGCAACAGTTTTTATTTATTTTAATTTTGTTTGATTATTCATTTAAAGTCACTTTATATTGTTGAGAAGAGATTAGTAAATGCTCACAAGAAAATTACGATTATTGTACATGAAGTACAGAGTGTCCTGCCTCTGTCTATTTTTAGCTCTAATAATAATTGATGTCGGCCATCTTCTTTTTCCTTATTATCGATTTTAAAATGATTATTTTAAATTATTGGAATATATTTGATATAAGGGTCTTATTTACTCGTAGCATCACATGGTAAAATCGATTTCAAGATCACGAGCTCGCGTTTAGATTTAATAGAGTGGTGGACAAAATGAAGGTGAATTAAATAAGAACAATCAATTAATATGTAATAACATCTTCATAATAATGATGAACAAATGGTTTTTAATTATTATTTTTGAATAAAAAAATAAAATATATTTTTCCTCTTTTTCTTGTAATCTGACCCTTATTTGATAATTATACTCGTATCAGCAATTAAAATGAAGAACCAGAAGAAAAAAAAAGTTTAATTATTTTTTAAATGGTTAGCGTAATGTTTAAATTGCGTTCTAAATATTTTCTCGATCTTTGGAAACACCGAGTTCACTCATGAAAATTGATTGGGAATACTGAAAAGGTCAGATTGGGTACACCTGGATTTATTTTTAAACAAATAACTAAAATACAAATATTTTCTCGATCTTCGGAAACACCGAGTTCAGTCATGAAAATTGATTGGACATACGAAAAGGTCAGATTGGGTAAAACTGGCTTTATTTCTAAACTAAAATCTAAAATACATATATTTTATCGGTTATCAATTCAATTGCTAAACAATTAATATAATTAACAACAACAGAATATAAAGTCAAATATTGAGATAATCCACATTTAATCATAATTATAAATGTTCGTAAAACTTAATATGTATACATATACTTACAATCAAAAGTGCAAAAAGACAAATGACTCATACATGGACATATATTATTTGTGACATTGGTTTTTCTTTTCAGATCGCTTGGTCAAATATTAATATGGAAAAAACTTTCTTTTTTTTTATTACGATTTTTAAGTTAAAAAAAACTTAAGATTTCAATTTTTCGGAAAAATTGGAATATATTTTTTTCAGGGTAAATTTATAAGATATATCAGAAATAATAAACATATGCAGGAAAAATATTTTAGTAAAGCAGCTTGAATCTTTAATCATGTATTATTAAGTATAATAGTTCGTCTGTCGTATATCAGTTTATTAAAGAGATATTCTTGTTAATCATAAAACTATTAATAATTAATTATGTACAGGGCATACTTTTACTGGCAAATATGAGTTATTATAGATATATGAAGACAACCTACAAATAAACAGTGTTTCGAAAATATATAACTTTTAAAAGAGTGTTAAATGAAAAATCATCTTGTTGAATTAAATTATTTATAATAATAATTATGATCGTAATTAGTTCTGATTGGTTGGAGACAACATTAATCAATTAGAGTAATGAGGAGGAGTCAATGGGTTCATCTTCAATTACCATTTAGATGTTGTTGTTTTTAGGGAGGAAATTCTCTTGATATTAACAAATTAACAGCTAAAAGTAAAATCATATAATAGTATTAAATTTTGTATTATAAAAGTTTAATATTAATGTATGACTTTTTTTTTTTTTTAAATCGATATCTACCGGTCCATATGTCCGAATTATCGATATACATATAAATATGTATTTAGAAAGCCAAGTAAAAATCGTATCGTACTTTTTTAATAATAAATTAATGTAAAATAATATAGCTCATTCGGTTGCATTACATCACTTATAATTAATTGTTATAAAAAGTTCTAATTTGTTTCTATTCTTCATTATTCAGTTATAATAATACGAATAAATTCATTATTCATAGGGACGTCAACCGAGAATCTTATTTCGCTGTCTGTGGAATGGGACCTTGTATTAATCTACATATTCATTTTAAATATATTCGTTTTCTATTGCACTCTCATCCAACTCTTTACCTATCTCTGAAATCATTTTTTTTTAATATATTTTATTTGTTTAAGCAATGCGTTTTAATCATAGTTTAAAGACTTTGTCAACTCATATAAGTAGTTCTGTTGATGGGATTATAAATTATTAATTAACACTCAAAAAAGCACTCCTTAACTTCCTTTTATAACACATTTATTTTTCTTCACAATTTATTACATAATTTTTCTACGTTTCAGTGTTCTTTTCCAATTATCAAGACTTTTTTTTTAAATCACTTTTTAACACACATCACGTTATATTACATCTCTAGCATACTGATATCCTCTTTGATGTTTATTGGCTAACAGTTAGTATATACTATGTAATAGATTGTGAAGGAAAATAAATGTGTAAGAAAAGGAATGACGTTTTTGAGTGTGAAATATTAAATAAAACTACTTAAAAAATTATAAAATAAAATAAATTATTAATTAAGTATTTGACTATTAAAGCTATCACCTAGATATCGTTACAATGATCTTCAGAACCTTTTTGACAAACTCCTAACTGGAACCAATATAGTACATTTTGTGAACTATAAAGCTACCAGAGGGATCATTATGGGTTAACTAAACTGCGCCAGTGATTTTTAGGAGGTAAGCCCTAGATTATTACTAGGATCGTAGAAAATTATTGAAAGTAGAGAATACTTCAGATCAATGGTGGAGCCCCGAAACGGTGATTGAGGGAAACATAAAATGAAACGAGAGAAAAAAAGTATCAGGGTTTAAGATTTGTAAAGATAATAGAAAAAAAAATCGATTATTGAATATTTTAAATAAATACACAATATTTTTTAAAAACTGATTTATTCAGAAATTAATGAATCTGCCACACTGTGTGGTAATGAGTATTGCTGATATTAAAACATCATTCATCCCATTATTTAACGTCACTTTATGCTACTGTAGCTAATCGGACTATGCTACACTGGGAATACTAAATTTTGCCTGTCTAGGTTTTATTAGGATAGGGATCTTTAACGAGTACCTGACATCGTACCGGCACGCGACACACGTTTAAATTTAATTAAATGTTTTAAAATTGATATAAAAAACTGAGGTAAGTGAAATTCATGTGTTGTGCGCACAAGATTTTTTAACGTGTCTAGAAATTTCAAAATCCTTTATACAGAAAATGTATATAGAAGGTGCCTTTGTCGAAGGCGCCAAATCGATGAGTTTCGATTTAGCTCTGTATGGGATTTAGAATATTCTATGCATCTGTGACAATGCACTGTGGTTAAATAATAAATTTTCAATTTAGTTATCAAACTGGCTTTTGGTAAAACGGAAGTTGATATACTTGTTTTCGATGTTTTAATAATGAATAATAACGAAAAAACATTAGAATCAGCCATGGCGTAACTCCAACATCAGTCTTATGTTTAAAAATTATATAATAAAAGTATAAAATGATATATTTTTAAAAATATAGCTTCTTAAAAAACAGCTAAGGAAATTACATAGAAAAATCATTTATGTATTTTGATTTTTTATTTTATATTCATCCTAGAATATTGATGATCAAAAAATACTGATTAATGAATATAATCTTCTTGTATTTAACGTCATTTTGTAATTGCCTAATATTGATTTTTACCATGATTAACCCAAAAGGTAAGGCGGAACATGATTTAGCTAAATGTTGATGTTATTATTACACAGATTAAAAATAAGTAAGTGTTTCAAAATTATACGTCAAGTGTGGTAAATAATTAATGAAATGCAAACAAACAAGCTAATTAATAACCGATAATTCTAAAGTAAAATAAGCACAAGCAAGTATTAATTAACAGTTAGGTAAGCAAACACACTCCCATGACCTTTTCCTCTCCGTCAATCTTGTTTTCTTAAATGTTTCGTAGCTCGGTGGCTTTTAGATGATTAGATTCTAGAAAATACAATACAATAGTTAAGATTTCGGGTAACTTTTTAATATTTATTTATTATTTTTTTGTCCTTTTTATTCAAATGATTATATGAAAATTACTCTTAGTAGAAATACATTTAACTCAGACGGCGCACAGTAGGATATATGACCGATTTAGGTGGACAAAATTCTGAAACTTGTCTATATTTAACTTTGGGGTCCCACATTACAGAAAAAAATATTTAAAAAATTATAAAAACTAATTAATTTTTTGACACTACTGGTGAGCGCACAATGGTCAAACATCAAATTTATTTGCTAAAATCTAATACTTACTTAACCCTATATTTTACGTTTGAAGTCCCAGAATACGGGAAAAATAATGCAAACAATCTAATTATGGCTCGGAGTTGCTAAAACATGCTAATAGATGTATTTTATATCATTTAGGAAATTTTTGAAATTATAAATTGTAAAACTTTTGATTCGGAGTGTTGTGTCTGAAAAAAATCATGTATCACTTAAAACGCAAAAAATCGCAAAAATTCTTTTGTAATATCTAAACACCAGAAGGATTGATGAAACAAATCCTTGGGGGTAAATTGGGGGTTATATAGTTTTTCGATATTGAATAAGGGCATACACTTACAAATTGTTATATTAACTCAACAGGCGAGACTGCAATGTATATTCAATAAACAGTTTGGAAATATAAAGTCTTATCTGTCTCAGCAATGTCCATTGTTAAATAAAAGCAAAAAGGCTTTGCTCTAAATACACCTTCAACACAATAAATGACCATCGAACAAAGATAATCCCACTGCCGATTGTTAGGCACTTGTGTGAACAGGAAGGATTTGTAAACACGGTATGGCGGTAAATATTAGTATTGCCAACTAATAATAAAAAGGTGAAGCACTGGAAAATTTCAAACTTTTGGCTTGACTTTTGTCCACCTAAATTGGTGATTTTGTCCACTGTGCGGCGTGAAAAATAACGAGGAATTATCGGCAAAAGGTTAGGTCGATAACATGCAAAATAACCCATCATGCCTATATATATATATATATTAATGAAAACAACAGGAATTCACCAAACTACATAGTGTCTAGTCCAAACTACATAGTCACTTATAACATTATAAGAGGGAAGAAAATGTAACTGGTTTAATATTTTCAACAACATATGACTATCGAGAAAGATAGGTTCTATTGTTACATTCACATACCTATATATGAAATATATAGTAAGGGAAAGTATTGCGATCGTGAACATTTTTCAAATTGTATATTTGTTCTATACATTTTGGACAATAAAAGGGTAAAAAGGACTGATTGACTTAATGCTAATATTTTTTCATTCCTTTATTTGAAATCAGCTGCGTGAACCATACATGGGTTTCACTTGAATATTAAATACTAAGGTAATTATTAATGTTAAAAAAAAATACTCTAAAAAAATGTAGAGAACCTGCCCATGAGCAGAGCTTCGGAACATAATCTGAAGAAGAAGGTCTCAAAAACAAAAGAAGTCATCTTATTTTCAGACATCTCAGAGGATTATCATGAATAGAAGAGCGAGGATTGAAACTGATGGGTTAGAGTGAGAATGGAATTTGTCATGGAAGGAGGGATACCTGTTTGGTTAAAATCAGCAACGTAGGAAACATAATAATTAACTATTTTATGCTTGTTTAATAAACTCATTTTCATTAAAAATTATAGAATATTATTTCACACAGCTCACTTATTTTTCTTTATAGATCAATATTTATTATAATAAATCTTAAAATACAATACAAAAAAAAAATTAATATTTTCTTTTAAAATTTTGTTTTTAAATTGTTTTTCTCTTTTTATTTTATTTTTCGTTGATCGCTTGTCGCTTATAATAGATCAAATTATTTATTAAATTATTTAGAAAAAGCACATTATTTATAATAACTATAATAAATATCACAACATGACAACCTAAAACAACTATAAGCAACTATATAACACTCTGCTTCAATATCAAATCTTTGGCATATATTATATAAAAAAAAAAGATCAAATGCTAATAATAATAATAAAAAATTAAAAGATTGAAATTGAAATAAAAATATGCACAATAAAAGAGAAAAGAAAAAAATAATTACCAGGAAGAAAAAAAATTGAATGAAAAATAACCTGGAAAATTATTAACTGTAAAGGATACCCTAATTGAACGAAATTTTAAACCACTTGTAAACATAAAAATAACGCTTTGTTTAAACAAAGCTACTTAATTTACTTACAAATTACTTTACAGTAATTTAGTATCCCTAAAAGCAAAACAAAGCCTTCTTCCAATTATCGGTAGTTTAAATCGCCTGCTAATGGAGGGTGGGATGTGTTTGCACGTGCAAAATGGATTCAATATCTCCCGAGCAGATAGGTTGAAACAAAAGGGAGGAGGGGATTTAATATTTTCAGAAATTTAATTAAATTTTAACGTTTACCTAAGGAAATGTTTTAAGGGTATAATTACAAAGGGCGGACCCTCCAACTGATGGGCTCCCATTTCTACTCCCCTTGATAATTAGGCCACTGGGCTTCGGAGACAAAGGGGAGTTCTGGCCGGGGTTCAAAACTTCGCTTTGGGAGTCTTGTGAAGATCATTTGGGAGTTTATTTTATATAAACCTCTAGTTGGAAAGCAACGCAATCAGTCCAAGAAGTCTGAAGCCCTTAGTAAAATGGAGATTAAAAGACTTAAAACATCAGACTTAAAAAAGGGTTTAAAATCTCGTAATTATTAAAAAAAAATCATTATCTAACAAGGAAATAAAACTAAATCAACCTGGATAGGCAAAATTTAGGACTCCTTGTAGCATCGTCCGATTAGCCATAGCAGCATAAAAGTGACGTTAAACGAATAAACAAAACTAAATCATTAGGTATACAAATTAATAAAAATACGTTACCAGCAGAGCAACATCTACTGGCTGACTATAATATAATATATACATATAATATATATATATATATATATATATATATAATATATATATATATAATATATATATATATATATATATATATATATATAATCTACCCGTCATCCGTAGATATATTCAAGATTCGCTGGTGTTTCGAGGCGCAAAACCTCATTTTGATTTTAAAATTTATTTATTTCATTAATCTAGTTATAAAGCTTGGGAGAGATTTGGTTTTAAAGGAATAGATAAGTGAATAAATAAAAGTAAATGAATAAAAATAAAATCTTCATTGAACAAAGAAAATAATATTGAGGATGTACAGTCGACTGTTAAAACGTTTCATAGGCAGAAATATTCGGGAGCCAGTTTAAAAATATTCTAATTTTGCGGACGTTAAAGAAAACATTTAATTATCTATTTAACCAAAATAATTTATGCTGGTTATTGCTCACAGATGTCGTGATGATGGCTCACAAGTTTGAGTCGAAGCGTCGGTAAAATTAAAATATTTCTATACTGACTCCCAATGTTTTCTGCCTTAAGAAGATGATAATGAAAAATATATATAAATTAGTGACAGATATATTTATCGCACAGAGAAAATTATAATGTTTACTAAAATATTACGGAAATTTTATTAATTTTAATTTGTTTTATTAAGAGATAATACAATCTGCCACCTGGGGCAATGAGTATTAGAGATAGAATAAATCATTCATACCATAAGTACAATTACGGAAATAGATGCTATTTTTTGTATATGAGGTGAATTGGTGTCAAAAACGTTGACACCAATGTTATTGAGGCTTCATTGTCAGGGAGAATGCAGGTTAAATCTGATGTCAATAATTTTCTATTGATGCAGTATAATGGGCGCATTCCTCTAAAATATGTTTGCAATACGTTCATATTGGTGGTAGCTGTCTATTTAAGATTATATTTTTATTTATTGATATAGTAGAAGTGAGAGAAAAATTACAGTGAAAAAAAATGGAAGATCCTTTTCTAAACCAAACTAAACCTAATTACGAATTTTCAACCTTAAACTTCGAATTGACCCTAATTTTATGGTATAATAATAAGCATACTTTAAGTGTTCTGGAGGGGGTGCACCTAGACCTGTGTTGCAGAGCTAGTATTACAGTCTCCTATACCCAAGGTCGTGGGTTCAAACCTGGCAGGTGACCCTAGGATTAAAAATCGTATCTATGCATAATGGTGGTCCCGAGCCGGTGCGATGTCAACTACTCGTTAAAGATCCCTGTCCTAATAAAACCTGGATAGGCAAAACGAACTTCCACAGTAGCATCGTCCGATTAGCCACAGGGGCATAGAAGTGGCATTTAATGAATAAAGAAATTAGTGTTCTTGAAACATAAAATTAATTTTTAAGTTCATATTTACCTATCTCCGATGGAGTTGGAAAGTCCATAATTTTTAAAGAAAATATAAATCATAAGAGGATTCACGGTTCTAGCTTTCACAATACGTCAAGCCCTCTTTACCATACGTTAAGTAAAATGTTGATCTTTCTTAACAATCCGGTATTTTCTAGAACAAACAAATGTCCATGAAATGGATATCTACTTTATAAGAGATAGTTGAAATCCTGGAGTGTCCATTGCTCCTCAATATATATCTATAAATCAACAAAATAGAGTACGAAACTAATTGGATTCGAGTCTTGGTCAGGGAGAAAAAATTTCAATGCCTTTCTTTCTTCAGTAAACACATTTAATCATTCCATGCCAAAATCGAGTAGATACAGAATATTTCGCATTTAAATAAGTTATTTTACTAAATAACACCTTTGTTACTTTAACTTATATGAAATATATAGTAAGGAAAAGTATTGCAGTTTACATCTTTTCACGATTTCATCCAAAACAGCTAAAACTATTTTGATTAAACTCGCTATATCGATGCAAAATTGTATGTGCTTTAATATGATGTAGGTTTAATTCTGATTGAAATAGTCTGACAGGTTTTAAATGCCGAAGGTTTAAATTTTTATCCTCTGAAGTACCCTTAATGTTATAGATTCGAAAAAATAAAACATATCATCTTATTACATAGATAAAAACGGTCAAATATAGAAGTTGAAAGAATTTTATTAGCAACCAAAGGAGAAAAAAGCAAACCTATTTTTTTATTGTAATTTTGATAAATTACTTTTTGATATTAATAACAGTTTATGTTGATATTAATAATAATCGGTTATATGTTTATATACTATTCATTAACATATAACCGATTATTATAGTTTAATTTAATATTGTTATATTACATAATCTAAATCACTTATTTGTAACGAAAATGAATACACGATATATAATGATCAACTTAAAATATTATTCAAATTAAAGTATAGTTAGTAGTTTTTATTAGTTTTTAGTAGTTTTTATTAGTTTAGTTAGTAGTTTTAGTAGTATAGTTACACAGCCGAACTACACGCAATAGCCTCAGCTCTACAATTCTGTATAAAAATAAATGAAGACCAAATCGTAATACTAACCGATTCCCTAAGCGCAATTAAAGGTTTGCAGTACTTGTATCCAAATCATCCCATACTAGTTCGCACTCACTCTCATATAGCTGCGTTGCGAAACCTGAGCAAGTCGGTAAGCTTCGTGTGGGTACCGAGCCACGTGGGAATTACCGGTAACGAGCTTGCGGACCGGGCAGCGAAGCAGGCGCTCACACTGCCAGGGAGAGGAACAGCCATCTTGACACCGTCTGAACTCAGTGAACCGCTCAGAAAGCAAGAAGATGACCGATGGCAGAAAATGTGGGACGATAGCCAGGTAAGCAAACTGAAGCATATAAAACAAACGGTGAAACCCTGGTCTACATCTAGCCGTAGCAGCCGGAGGGAGGAGGTCGCGTTGACCCGGCTAAGGATAGGACACTCGCGGCTGACGCACTCTTATCTTTTTGCTAGGCAGCCGGTGCCCCGATGCCAGCACTGTGATGGAACCCTTACCATTCGGCATATTTTTCAAGAATGCCCTTATTATTCATCACACCTGAATAAAATTGGACTAAGCCCGAATATTTCAGCGGTGCTGGGTGATAGAGAGAAAACCATTGAATTAGTTTTTGATTTTCTTAAGGAGCAATCATTATTATCGAAATTATAAAGACCATTCCTAGTCAGTTAGCATTACTAGTATTAGCTTTTTAAACTATAGTTTACATAAAAATTTTTTTTTTCTTTCTTTATTTTATTTTTTTATTTTTATTTTTTTTTATTTATGTATTATTTATTTATTTTTTTTTCTTTTATTTTTTTTTTCTTTCTTTCTCTCAATCACCCATTACCTAATAGTTCTTTCTTATAAAGGTTGAATATGCATATAGTGTCTAGGCGTTGATGACCTTAGGGTTTTACGCCTTAAAACCTAAACCAACAAACAAACAAGTTAGTAGTTATTAAATTGATTTCAACAGTGGAGGTTACTGTGTTCCCCACACCAGATTTTATTTTTTATTTTTATAAGACTTTTCTTTCTCCATATGCTAATAATAAATCCATGTGTTATAAAAGAATATTAAGAACTTCTAAAGGCAAACATGACGTTTTATTCCACAGGTTACCTTCGTATACTAACTAGAAATAGTAGGTATGGTACCACCTACTATCAATCGAAATACAGATAATATTGCGCCATTTCATCTGAACCACAACAGTAATAGTAGAGCCCACTCAGGGCCACCGGAAATTACCTATCTAGTTCCTTCGGTCGATATGGGGCGACGACCACCCATTGGGCGACAACCTATAAATAGCCTTTGTAGGACTAGATTCTCTATTCTCTAGCCATGATAAAGGTGTGGAAAATACAAAGGAACGAAGTCCTAAATGCGCGGTAAAGAAAGAGTTATTCAAAACAAAGGAGAAAGCGAAAGGAGGGGTATAATGGCATGACTGATGAAGACGGCCCGATAGAAGAGGTCCTGAAGCTGGCAGAAATATTAGTGCCATTCTAAGGATAAAGGGGAGATGGCGGGGATCAGTCAGGCAAGTCGAGTGTGCCACGTAATATCTTAACCGATTGTCTAATGTTGGCGGCAGGGTCTCTCTCGCCGCTTTCCGGGGCTTTAAAAAAATGAAGTTCTATTCATATCGTATCCAGGCGTAGAGAGACTTCAAATGTCAAGAGGGATAGTATTCAAATATGACAAAAGTGTTAAAGTATTATGATTTTTTTAAACTTCCTTTATAAATCCGATATTATAATTAATAATGACTCTTAATAAATTAATGAATCCTTTACCTATCCACTTCATCTGCTTGATCGAGGTCGTTTGTTTCATACCGGACTGTCCGGTCAAGGATCAATGCTTTTTTCCCGTTCTTAGGGGAAGATACAATGAAATCATACCTCGCTGAACCGTCCATGACCTAATAAAAATAATAATTTGATACGGTGGCCAAACGGAGTTTTCCGGGTTCTGCGCATCTTGAAACGTAGGACCCCAAATTTTGAGGAAAAGAGCTAATTTTTTTTTGGTCGATAACAAAGGTTCATTATTGAAAATAATAATCCCAAATAGCTAGATGATAGATATTGTTGAAAATAAATAAATAATGCTTTGGTCAGAAGAGTGTATAAACAATAAATAAGCACCATAAGAGCTACTTATACTCATGAAATTATAGCGCTTCAACCTACAATTATCTACACCAAATATCGCTTTAAAGTTTTAGATTTATATTCCAATGTACGCAGCCTTAATGACTATCCAGGGGGGTCATATTAGCGTCAGTGGCGGTTGTGATAAGTCAGAAAAAGTCGGAAGAACACTAACTCAACAGGTAGGGAGGGGAAGAGGAGGGGGGACCAGTTAGATAGCGGCGATGAAATAGTGCTTTGTGGAAGCAGCTATGAAATTGGGGTGTAACTCAGCAATGATCTACGGTGTTGGTCCACCCGGCGGGGGAAAAAAAGTCCCTGATACTGTCCGATCGTCGGTCCGGGGTTCTGCCTCGTCTGATAACAACTTGAATCCTGGCACCTCATGCTTGCCTTGCTAATAATATTAAAGTGATTTTTTCTAAAAATTAATATTTGTTTTGTAAAAAGTATAACACTAAATAAAATTGGTGGAACAATTATCATTTAAATATATTGTATTTAATGAACAATGAAATTTTTTTTTTACATACTATAGATGTACAAAGGGAGCGGAGTGGTATAGTAAATAGAGCACTTGTCTACTGTCCTCCGATTCCTGGATTCGAATCTCGGCTGTGGTAGAATATTATTTATTCTGTTAACTCAGCCGGGAGGCGACTTTGGAGTATGGAGACACTCCTGGGGCAGACCCAGCCTCCTTAAAGTGGATACCTAAAATTGGGAAAAATCCTGGTGTCTGAGCGTGATCAAGGCCTAATCACCTCATTGCCGTTGGCCTGGAAACAGTACAAATCTCTGTATGTACTGAGCCCAAAACCCTTTATGGGTTGCAGAAGTATAGGTTTTTTTTTTATAGATGTACAAAACATTATATATACTTAATTCTCATATTAAAAAGATTCCGACCGAAAGATTTTTAGGTACATTATTGAGTTGTCAAAAATAAAGCAGGATTTTAAGTTTTTCTTTAAATACCCCTCAATTAAATTAATAATATAATTTTATTTTACAAGCTATGAGGATTCGGAAATTTCCTTAGGATGGATACAGAGGAAACTGTAGGGAAGATATACGAGCTCCGTCGTGGAAGGACTATTTCTTTTAATGACGATGTTCTCCGAGATTTGGTAGAATGAAATATTTCAAGAACTTGACCTTCGATGGACTCCTCAAGAAGACGGAAAAGAAGGAAAGTTCATTAGCGTAATGAAAATGTATCTGAAAATCACGACCAATTTTTACAAAATAGCTGCTTCAACAGGATAGAGAGATGTTTTTCCAGAGAATACCTAGCAACTGTGGTATCCTTGGGGACGAAATGGCAGACAAGCTCACAAAAGAAAATGTGCTTCTTTAAAGAAGTCGGATAATCAAATACTCCACCGTAGAGCAGGGTAAAAAGTTAGGAAGACAAACTATGCCTTACTAATGGATTATCCAAGGACAAGTACAACCAACAAGCACTAGGCCAAACTGCTTTGTCGAGGAATAACGGATATCAATGGATTTGCCGATAAAAAATGCTTTTGAGCTGTTCCGAATGATTACCTGGCGAAGTACTTGCATCGGATCGGGATGTGGAGTTCCCACTTAGCTGTCTGTCTGTGATGCGAAGTGTAAAATCGATGGAGCGCAAGTAGAAGTATTCATAAGTTCCAAATTTTATTTAGAGGGTACGGAAAAACTTCTAACACTTTGACAGATATGAAAGTAATAGAGACTATTGTGGAAAAAAGAGGTATAAATATATTTTATTCTCTTATAATAGAAATCTAACAATAATTGAAAGATGACCAAATAATAAAATAAATATGAGAATAGTATTACTGAACTGCTAAACTATCCCATTCGACTTTGTAGTGCAAGTAAATCATAATTTCTGTCAAGTGAACTCATATGAAAACGCCTTTTCAGTGAACTGTCACACTTTCATCCTGCTATTGAGATTTTTTTTTTCTTTTTTCGAACATGAATCTGTATCATCAGTTTCTATTTAATTCTTAGGAAACAATTATAACTGTATAATCAAGTATATGTTTCATTATCTTATACTTGACTGTTTTTTGTGTGTGTATTGTTTACACGAGAAAGTTAATTATAGCTTAATAAAGCTTATTTTAGTACAATCATAGTTCGTTTATCTCGGACACATTTTATCCATGAATATGGATGTGTTTTTCCGCCAAGCGAATGATAGTTCAACTTTATAAATGAGGTATCAACAAATATTATAAATAATGGATACTCCAGCATTTTCGGAGAATAACCACCAACATCTAGGACTGGCAAACTTTCCTCCTTTTCAATTATTAAAGTGTTTGTGACGAAGGTCGATGGCGACAAAATTTGATGGAGTTTTTAGTGCAAATATATAGACCCTAATGAAGGGATAAATTATGATGTGCATGATCTTATTTAAAAATATATATATATATAACCATACCCAAACCAACAAGACATGTCTGTATTCCAGTTTTAAATTAAAAAAATCTGGTGCTGGCAACATACGACTTTCACTTACCTCCATTTTTAAAATCAATGAAAGAATTTTCAAAAACAGTTGAAGATAAAAATACGTGACACTATTAAGGAATTAATTAAATCGAATTTATATAGAAACATGTGTTTTATTAAAAAATCTATTATATTATTATCTAAAATAATCAGTTTTATGTTCATTTCATCACGCCCTATTAACTTTTAAAAGCTTGTGTATAAGATAATATTTTTTCTAAAATCATTCTTTAGCTTTCCAACGGTATATCAATCATACATGTATTTTAGTGCTCTTATGTTCAAAATCGAAAAAAGGTGCAAAATGCAAGGTATAAAGTGCCTCTTCTGGTAAGCTCATTTTGATGAAAAAAGTTTTGTCACGTCTCGGGCGTATAGTTGTTTTAAATATGAAATTTCAGTTTAATAGAACTTACCGTTTCCGCCCAGGAGTTACCACACACACACACAGACCTTTTTGCGGGACTTTATTTGGACTCAGAGGACCCTAAAACGTGTATTTCCGTTAAAAACTGGAATTCGAAAAATTTCACGATCGCAATACTTCCCCTTACTATATATAGTAAGAGAAAGTAAAAAATGAGGCACAGAGTCAAGAATTGGTTAAAGTAAAGCACCGAAGAGGTTATTTGTAAAAGGTATTCTGTTATTGACGATATAAATGCAAGGAAATATTACGCGTGTGAGTTAAAATTTTAGAGGTTGTATGTTGTCATGGTTAACTTCTTATCATTTTGATGTAATTTTATTTATACAATGTTTTTTTTTAAATGCTTGAGGAATAATAATGTAGGAATAATTTATATTGTTGTTAGTATTTTAAAATAAATCTGAAAGACGGTAAAGGGGGAAAAAAGAATAACATAAGATGTATAATAACATAAGAAAAACAAGAGAAAAGAAGTAATAATGATTTCCAAGTTTATGTTTGATAATTTGTATTCCTAAAAAACAGTCCTGTAAGGACAAATTAGTATGCTGTGTTAAATAAGTTGGGCAGTTTTCCTTTATCAATTAAGTGCTTCCGCTTCCTTACCTCGGTCGTTAAAATCGATTTAAAAATTATTAAATAAAGTTAAAGTTAAAATATAGTTTTTTTTATTTTTATTCATATAATATCACTTTATGCTTCTTGGGCTAATCGGACGATGCTACATTAAGGATCCTGAATTTCGCCTATTCCGGTTTAAATAGAGATAAATGAGTATCTGACATCGCACAAGGTCGGAACCAGCTTTTCAAGTTCCCTGTGAAGTACGGCATAACTAAGGATTTTATACTCTCATTAAAAAATCCTATGGTCACCTGCTATGTTTTAAACCTTGATCATGGTCATGGAAGCTCTAATGGTAGCTACTAACCTAAAGGTGACCCAGTTAATTTATAATTTCAAACTGACTCTTTTACGTAATAATATAATTTCCTACAAAATGAGTGCAATAAATATGGATAAGTAAAGTTTTCAACGTATCAGATCAGTCATCCTTTTCTTTGATAATTGAAGATTAGATTAGGCTTGTAAACCATATAAACTATCCATCGTTAGTATATTTAGATTTAAATCATTCCAAAACAAATTAAGCGCATAAATCTGCATACGTCTTCAATATTTTGATACCACCTTCCTTAAGAAATCTTGCTGAATCGATAAGAAATTTATTTAAATGCAAATTTAAAGGATTAGTTATTGAAAAACAGTCTGGAAAAACAAAGGCCGAAGGACGAGATAGAAACAAGGGCCAAGCTGGGTCATAAATAAAAGCTGACACCAACAACTAAAGCCTAACTAATTGAAAACAGGGAGCCCTTGCACAAGTAATTGCTAGGAGGGACAAAAGGATAAGAAATGTTAAGTTCACTTATAGCCAACCAGCGCACTAAACTTTCCAGCATTCATCAAGCTCTTCCTAAACGGAAACTTGTAGGAGCTCCTTCCTCCGCCTTTCTAATGGACGTTAAAAAGCGTCAACGGGTTTCCAAGTTATTATTTCCAATCCTTTAAGAGATAACGCCTCCTCTGGAAAAGTTAAAGGACCCTTCTGAGACAATCCATATTAATTTAAGCAGTTCTCGTGATAAAGTTATAATTAGGGCTACGATGATCGAAGCAGATAAGTGTATTCGCCAATAGCCATCTAACACTCACTTTTCAGTTTCATTCCATACCTTATAGATGGTTTTAAAAATGTATGCAGATGTATCATCATATATCACTGGTGCTTGGGCTAAAGGGCTTAAGTCATCATTTTTATGAAAATAAAGTTTTTATGTCTTCTTTTTATTGTTTCAATCGCTTTAAGTAAAATGGCTAAGATATAATAATTCTGATCTTAAGAGCATAAGTCATATTAGCTATTCGTCGTTGATTCAAAGGAGCTATAAAGTTATGCCTAGGTTATGCTTTTTGGATTTGAACCACAAGAACTAAAATGTCTGCTAATGGCAATTATTTGGCAGCTAAGCATTATATTTGATACAATAATAACCGGTTTAAATCATATATACTGCATTTATTAAATGTAGTGCGCATAATAATGATGCCTAAAATGCCAACAATGAGCTAAAAACCAATGTCAAATAATTAAAAAAAATCTAGTGCGGACAACTCACGACTTTCATTAACCTCGGCAGTTATAATCCATTTAAGAACTATAAAATAAACTTAAAATTAAAAAAAAAAAATTAAGTTAATTTATTTATTGGAAATTATCTACCCCTTAAAATGATCCCTAAACCCAAAAAACCGCTAGAACTTCCTTCTTCTTACCGTCCTGTCTCTCTTTTATCTATTAAGGGTAAAATCCTGGAAAGAATCATCCTCAAACGTCTATATCCAATCCTAGAACATAATCACATAATCCCAGACCACCAATTTGGGTTCCGAGCATCCCACGCCACCATCCAGCAGTGCCATCGAGTGGTGGATGTAGTCTCTTCTGCATTGGAGCGCGGATTGTACTGCACGGGAGTCTTTCTCGATGTTTAACAGGCCTTTGACTTAATCTGGCACCCGGGACTGCTGTAAAAACTCCGTAAATTCCTTCCTCCAACATACTTCCTCATCCTCCAGTCCTACCTCTCTGATTGAACCTTTAAAATCAACCACAATAGTTCCTATTCATCCACTTTTACTCAGTCATCTGGTGTTCCTCAAGGCAGTATCCTAGGACCCATTCTTTACACAGTCTATACAGCTGATATCCTAACCCATATTAACACATTCCTTTCTACCTATGCCGATGACACTTGCGTGCTATCAGTTAATAACGACCCTAGTATTGCCTCTCAAACCCTCCAATCCCACATCAGAGACCTTGAGGTATGGTGTCAGAATTGGAGAATTAAAATCAACTCCAATAAATTCCATCAGATTACCTTTACCCTTCGTTGTGAACCTATGACATCCTGCACTACAGTATCCTTTAATGATATCCTGCATAAACAGATCCGTTATCTAGGCCTCCTGCTTGACAAAAGTCTTACATGGGATCCGCATACAAGACTGAAAAGACAAGAAACTGCTCGCCGATTTCAGTAACTTCAACATTTACTTGACAGACGCTCTAACCTTTCACTTAACTACAAAAGACTCATTTACATGACAATCATAAGGCCTATTTGGACTTACGGAGTTGAGCTTGGGGGCTCTACTAAACCATCAGACTCTTCCCGTATCCAATCCTTACAATCCAAAAACATATTTTTGCTCTTTTCATCTTTGGTTGATTATCTAATTCGTTTAACTGTTATATTTAACCGTTCTTTTTTTTAAATTTTAATGAGATAATATCTTTCATTTTTTCGAATCTACAAAATTAAGGGTACGACAAAAGAAAAAAAAAAGTTAAACAATTGGCATTTAAACCCTGTAAGACTATTTCAATCAGAATTAAACCTACAACATATTAAAGCCGCCCATTATATTTTGCATCAGTATAGCGAGTTCAATCAAGAACGTTTGAGCCGTTTTGGAGGAAATCGTGAGAAGGTGTAAAATGCACGGTATAAAGCCGCTCGTCTAGTACGCCGATTTTGATTAAAAAATTGCTATAACATATTCAGGCAAACAGTTGTCCAAATATGAATTTTCAGTCCCAAACACGTCTTCGTTTTCTTGAGGGACTTGGTTATTTGGACTCAGGGGACCATGAAAAGCGCAATTCCGTCGAAAATATGAGACCAAAAGAAAAATGAGGACTATGATGAGAAAATAACTTTACTGCTGATTTTAATTATTTTAAGAAGGCATTTATACTTTTCACTACACTACAGATTTTTATTTTTTTTAAATGGCGAATATTTTTATTTGAATAATTACCAAAAATTAATTATTACAATTAAAAATCCAATGTACTTTTAAACCAACAATTTATCAGTCATTTTCTTATTATTTGGCGAATGATTCCATGATGAAACACATCGCTGTAAAAAGTTTCGAGTTTAAAAAAAAGTACTACTTAGACAAAAATTATTGACCTAATAACATGAAAATAATCAAATAAAAGATGCGATTGAATACTTACAAGGCAATGACAAATAAAACTTTTCACATACAACTAATATATATAGACGAACACTAAAAAGTGACAAAGTAACACCGATCAAACATGATTACTAAAAAAATGTAAAACTCAAAAGAACCCCATAAAAAATTAAGGGAAAGAAAATAAGAAAGAAACGTTCAATGACCCTTTAAGGGAAAACTCTTTCTTATTCTTGTAATTTAAAAAAGGCGAAACTATATAAACTTATTTATGCAAATTTTACAAAAAAGTAAAGTTTCACAATACCTTGCTCCAACATTAGAGAGCTAACTCCATCTTTTGATAACTTTAGAAAGTTCTCGGGTCCAGCTAGACGGTTTGCTCCTTGTTAAGTATACAACGATAACAGTAGCTTTAAATTTTTTTATTATATTTTATATAAGTAATCGTAAATGTTCAATTTTCCATCAAAGAGCATAATTTTTTTTTTTATTTATAGAAATTTACAACTGTATTAAATAAATACAACAAGTAAATAGGCTTAATATATGATTAGTACACATGGTAGTCCTGAGAAGAAACTACCCATTGGTAGCACTCCAATGTCTTATGTTAGGACATACGAGGTCTCTTGGCCATCTTCTTTTAAGGCGCCTCGGTGGGTTGTCGGGAATAGATATGGAGGAGAGGTCACGGATAAGCGGGTTTGAGTGGGCAGGGAGTTTGGAATTAAAAGAGGTATGTCTGTAGGTCTTTAAAATATATTTAGGTCTTTATGGATGATTTTATTAGTAACAAATGAAGGAACATAGCATAATTTAAGAGTAAAGTTCAACATTTGTTTTTGGATAGAACTACCTTTGGCGAGTATAAATATCTTTATTGTTAAAGTTTCAAATTAAAGATAAATTGGTCAAAAAGGAGCTTTTGTTCAGTTTATACTTAGCGAAAATATAAATAAATTAAGTAATAATTATCTACAACTGATCAATTTATGAGCCAAAAACAATTTCAATAATAATGTACCCACAAATTAAGCACCTTCAACTATTAAGTTAAGTTTGTTAATTTGTAAAAGGTTCTGACAAAAGTGACTAAAATACATGTAACTTCTTTATCAGTCTATCAGTTACTAGTTCAACTATTTCTTATTTAAAACGAATAAAGTGTGATTTGATGACAGTTTTTAATTCTATTTGTTATTCTTGGTCTTGATTTTGATTTACATCATCATTACATGATATCTGTAATTAACCAATACGTTTCAGCTATTATTTTAACGTAAACATTATAGATCGTCATATCTTGTTTGAAATTTTAATGTATCAAAATATTTTAGAACTCCTATAACAGATAAAAGTGTTTCCATGGGTGTCTGCACAAAAAAAGGATCAATATGATACGCTTTTTAGTATATATTTAGAATCCTTGCTAGCATTCAACAGATTAAGGTGCTTTTGCTTTCTTATAGTTAGGAATTCGATTACCTTTCTGATGAGTACCTATAACTTTTCAGAAGAATTGTAGTTTTTGAGTTAATTAATCCAGATTGAGTTATTTGAACATTAAGAAGGTAAGATAAACATAAAGGAAAAATTTCAGTTTCACAACTATATTCCTTTTTTGAGATACTGCTATGACCACAAAAGTGAGTGAAATTGTATTTTCTTTTATAAATATATATCAATGTGTTATTGGTTATCTAGATATGATAAATTACTCTGCAGAGCAATAGCGAAAATCATGAGTTAAAATACGATACAAAGGCTTTGGTAGTTTATCGAAGTTCGTGCGGCCATGGTGGGCGAGTCACGTCCCAGGGATTGTTGGTCTTCTCGAAATGGTTTCACCCAAGAGGTCGGTTGGGCCAAACTTAGTTAGAAGGGCTCCATGGCCAAACAGAACAGGCCAGTCGAACTGGATCTTGTCTCTATAAATATTATGTATTTATTTCGGATGTTATCTACTGTACAGTGTACAGATAATATTACCTATTATATTTGTACAGAAAAAATGAGTGAAACAAATAAAAGAATGAATTAAATTGAATTCGTAAAGAAACATGGGTTTTATTTAAAAAAATCTATTTTATTATTAGCTAAAACAATCAGTTAGTTGTATGGGATTTTCATCACTCTCTATTAATTTTTACGAGCTTGTGTATAAGATAATATTTTTTCTAAAATCTTTAGCTTTTCGTCGGTATATTATACATCTCGTATATTACTGTTCTTATTTTCAAAAACACCAAAATTGCATTAAAAAAATATGATTTCAGTTTTTCCTTTAGTTGGATATCGAATTCATTCAATTTATATATTTACCTGGTTTTCATCAGTGGTAACAAGTTGTTATAGTTATATTTATAGAATCTACCAAATTAAAGGTACTTTAGAAGAAAAAAATTTTAAATATCGGCATTTAAGCCCTGTCAGGCTATTTTAATCAGAATGAAACCTACATGATATTAAAGCCTATTAAATTTTACATCAATATAGCGAGTTTAATTAAAATCGTAAAAGCCGTTTTTGAGAAAGTCGTTAAAAGGTGCAAAATGCATGTAGCACTTCCGGTCAGCCGATTTTAGTGAAAAAGTTGCTGTGACATCTCAGGCATATATCATAGTTTTCTAAAATCTGAAATTTTAGTTTTTTTCATTTTCGCGCTAGACTTACCACATACAGACACACGGACCTTTTGCTGGGACTTCTTCGAAAATTCGAAAATTTTCAGAGCAAAATTACAGACCATCATCCAAAATACAATCTATGTTAAAATGGTATTGGACTGCAATTTGAGGTCTATCTTTGATGGAAAATTAATCATGGTTTGTGACGAAAGCTTAAGAGAAATATCCACGATGGAGTCGGAACAAACATAATATAACACTGGTCTGCAACGAAATCCTTCTTTAACTAAAAATATGATAAATATGAAGAGCTTAATATGTTAAATCGATGTTTGCTTTAAATATTTTTCTATCACATATAGAAATATAGTAAATTAATTTTTTTTTTTTTAATTTCTCATCATTACGTGTTTTTTGTCTGACGCCAATAAATATCCTTCTATTTCTCTTGCACACGCAACAAAAATAAAGAAAATTATGGAAATATGAAGTTGTTATTATAAAAATTAAATATTCACAGTATACGTGGAACATTTGTGCTGATCTAAAAGTTGTTGCAATGTTAACTGGACTGCAAGGAGGATATACCAAATTTTGTTGCTTTTTATGCGAATGGGACAGTCGCGCTAGAGACAATCATTACACAGTAAACAATTTGGCCACGAAGAATGAGTTTGATCCGTGGAGTCAAGGATGTAAAAGAAGAACCTTTAGTTTCAAGTTATAAAAGTGTTCTACCACCTCTCCATATAAAGTTGAGCCTTATGAAAATTTTTGTGAAAGCCATGAACAAGGACAGTGGTGGTTTTCAATATCTCAAAACTAAATGTCCTCGAAACAGCGTCTGAACGAATCTGAAAGAATGAATCTTTGTGGGTCCTCAAATAGGAGAGCTTATGAAGGACTCAAATTTTGAAATTTTATTGAATAAAGCTAGAAAGAGAGCTTTTGTGGAAGTATGTCAGCCCTAAAATGCAATATGTCCCTAAACATTCATTTCTTGGATTCTCATTTGGACTTTTCTTAACGCTAATCTTGGAACAGTGTCATATAAACATGGGGAAAGGTTTCATCAAGAGATATTGCACATGGAAAAACGCTATAATGGAAAATGGGGAAAAGCGATTTCTGTTGGTCGCTTCGTCGCGAAACACCTATAGAATATATGAAAAGGAAAAAAACTACAAATTGAAATAATTATTGACAACTAGCATGAGGGTATCTAAGGATTTGCAGATTTTGTACCACATTTATTCAAAATTTGTATCAGTTTGAACAATTATAATATATTTTTTTAGCCAAAAAGTAAGTTGAATTTAAAACCACCGTTTAAAAAATATACATGAGATACGGAAGATTCATTACTATATTTCTGTTCAGGATTATCTAATTTATCATTTGTTATACATGAAATAGAAAGGAGGTAAAAATTTTTTTTTTTGCAGACCAGTGTAATTGGAACGCCAGGCATCATACATTTACTTGTTTAAAACTGAGGAAATCGTATTCTAGATAATCCACGGACCAATTTATTTTTATTCATTTTATCAACTTCTCGAAAAAGATTATTGTGACAATGCTTTGTGTAAGGTTTCGTCTTTGTTATATACCATAAAACCTTCTTAGAGAATTCAGGACGTTACCTTGTATAGTGTATTTTCCTCATTCAAATACTTAAATAGAAACGATCCTCTTAATCCTAAAATTCACGTATATCATGTTTCAGTTATCAATCGAACGATAATCCATTAATCAATTTATTTCTGTATATAACATTCTGTATATAACAACGCCAGGACCTGGATTTGGAGCTGTGATGTTTTAATTTTTTTTTTAAATAACATTTTAATAATAATAATAACTTTATTTATTTGTTTTTTAGGGCAAACCCCATACAAATAGAGCTGGCTGGGACAGCACAATTAATAAATTTATCACCAGCAAATATACATTATTAATCACAATTCCAATAAATATTTAAAACAAAAACAACAAAACACATATACAGCAATAAACATAAAGGTGCTGCTATCTTTATGATTAATTTCCTCCAACATATACAATAACAAATTAAATATATGAATATCAATAAATAATGTAAAAAAAATAATAATATATACTAAATCCCTACAATTACAAACCAATCCCGAAATACTTAAGAATGATTAACATTCTGAGAAGAAAGATGATGAAATCTTATTTTAAGATTTTCTCTGACAAAAATAAATAATAATTTCATGTCTATTACGTGGGGTTTCACAAGAATTTCAAAAAAGTCATCAATACTCGCATTATTTAATTCGGGCATAAATCGTATTCTATTGTCATGGTATGCAGGACATCGAGCTAAAAAATGGAAACAATCTTCCAATGCGTCTCCTTCACAAACTGGGCACGGCTTCTGTGGGTCCAGACTATACTTCTGCGGGCCGACACTAAAAGAGATGGCGTACTTTCCTGACAGTCTGATCTGGGCTAAAGTCCTAACATACGCGATATTGCATCCTAACATTAGATAGCTTTGCGGAAGGATGGTGTCAGCAAAGACCTTACCGTACCACGGGCTATAGGTCGACTCTTGGAGCATGGCTATATCCTTCATTCTCATATATTTGCAGTAGCCCTCCAAAATATCATCCAAAATAACATTTTAAACTACATTTATTTATTTTATGCACTTTTTTGACACGCTTTATTGATCTATAAAAACCAAATTTTTTTTATTATTTTTTAATTTACTTATTATTATTATTTATTAGGAACGAATCCTATAAACAACTACTATTTAATACATATAATGTTGAATATAGAGGACCTAATATCTTAAGTCACAAGCACTGTAACATAAAAAAAAAAAAAAAGGGTTTTACATTTGCCATTACAGCAGTAAGGTCACAATATAGCTCCTGGTTTTCATTCAAAGTTTATCAGATCTGGCGACAGTCCTGCCTCTGTTTTAACTCAGGATTATTCTCGCCCTAAAAAACCGTAAAAGATGAAATTTCCCTGTGGAAATCCTTTTTAATAATATTTTTGAAAATTCTCACTTCCACAATAGCGTTATTTTGAACGTGGAGTCGGTTGATAAAAGAGAACTTGATTTCCAAAAGGTACTATATCCATTATGGGAAATTTTACAGGAAGCGCAAAAATCTCTCCTTAAATTATCAAACATACGTTTTTAAATGGAGAGAGGTGAAAAGCCGATAAAACTAACTGGTTGTCGTAGATAATGATATAATTAAGATTATTCAATAAAACATATGTTTCTATTGAAATTTAATATAATTAATTCTATAAACATTTATTTTTATCTCTAAAAGAATTTTCAAATTCATAAAACAATTAAATTGATTTTAACAATGGATATAAGTGAAAAAGACATTTTTCATTTTTCTGAACACAATTGAGGCGTTGATTTCCAAAAAGTACTAAAGGACATTTTTTACAAAATTGATTTTCTTACACATTTGTATTCTCATCAATTAGTTATATCTAAATCTCCTATTTGATTTTATCTAATGAACACCTAAGCCCTTTATAAACGCAATTTAGAAATATAGTTATTTTCTAAAGAAAATAATTACACATTTAATTTCATTCCAAAACATCTCATTTCAATATCTTTAATGCGAAAAGAATCAAATTAGCTAATTTAATAATATAATAATTAGTGATTTTCGAGCGTCCTGTAAAATTTCCTAGAATGGATATAGTACCTTTTGGAAATCAACGTCTCAATTGTTAATTTTTTGTTAGTTAGTGTCGTATATTTCTTTTTCTTTCCCCATTTCTAAATATTAATTAGCTATGTTTCTTTTGTTTGTAGGCCAGACATATTGTATTTTATCATATACTTCAATTGTACACGTTCTAAGAAATCCAGAACCAGAATCATTTTTTTTTTCTAATCTAAATAAGTTATGAAGACCTTTTTCTAATTATATATTATGTTATTAGTTTGGGGACTAATATCAGCATTAGCTCTCAATAAGATCTACTGACAGCACAATTTCTGTTTGACACTGACCACCTATATCATCATTATCAATGGTCGAGACAGTAATGGCGTTGACTTTTGATGAATAGGCTGCTGGATGACTAGCAAAGGTCAGCTTCTCCATTCAAGTCCTCACTAGTTAGTTTCTCGGGTTGGAGCGAACTGCTGCCTCACCCAAAGCCGTACTTACATTAAGCTCTACTTACATCTTCCTTAGCGACAGAATTATTTATGTGTAACAGAAGATCAATTACCAATTATGTTAATTAAAAAACATACACCTCCTTAAAGGTGCAAATTATTTGAAATTGAAAAACGCTGCACATTATTATTATTATTATAAACACAATGGTTTACTATTTCCAAATAACATTAATAGGTTATAAGTGTTTATAAAGCTGTTAAAGCTGTAGATAGGCAATTAAGTAATATGAAAAACAATAAATAATTCAAAGGAAAATGGCATATCACCACTGCTAATTACAAAACATTATATTTCTTTATAATAACTTTATAAAACTCTTATATAACTTTTTTACTTTCACTTACTATATATAGTAAGTAAGGGAATGTATTGCGATCTGGAAAATTTTCGAATTCCAGTGTTCAACGGAAATACAAGTTTTAGGGTCCCCTGAGTCCAAATAACCAAGTCCCGCAAAAAGGTCTGTGTTTGTGTGTGTCTGTGTGTCCATGTGTGGTAACTCCCGGGCGGAAACGAAAAGTCATATAAAACTAAAATTTCATATTTAACACAATAGGGGAGCTGCCAATGGGTAGTATCCCTACATATGAATCATGTCAACTTATCTTGTATCACATTTACTAAATGTATTTTATTATACAGTTGTAAATACCAATAAATATATTTAAAAAAAAAAAAAACAATTATACGCCCGAGCTGTTTTCATCAAATGGGAACTTTTTCATCAAAATCGGCTAACCAGAAGAGCCACTTTATACTCTGCATTTTGCACATTTTTTTCTCGAAAACGGTTCGGGCGATTTTGATCAAACTCGCTATATCGAAGTAAAATTTAATGGGCTTTAATATCGTGGAGGTTTTATTTTGATGAAAATGGTCTGACAGGCCTTAAATGCCGATATTTTACATTTGTTTCCTGTAAAGCACCTTTAATTTCGTAGATTTTATGAAAATAAAATATATGTCTTATTACCAACGATGAATAACCCATAAATATAGAAGTTGAACGAATTCGATATCTAACTAAAGGAGAAAACTGAAAACATATTTTTTTAATGCAATTTTTCGTTTTTTAACACTCGAACAGTAATATACATGTGTCATACCGTTGGAAAGCTAAAGATTTTAGAAACAAATATTATCTAATACACAAGAGCTTGTAAACTAAGTGATTGTTTAAGATAATAATATCATAGATTTTTTAATAGAACACACGTTTCAATAGAAATTCCATTTAACTAATTCTTTAATGGTTTTACTCATTTTAATCTCTTACTGTTATTGAAAATTCTTTAATCGATAATCGATTCTAAAAACGGAGGTGACTGAGTCGTTTGTTGCCCGCACCAGATTTTCTAATCCCTAACTCTATTTGAAAATATTTTCATTGATTTTAAAAATGGAAGTAAGTTAAAGTCGTGTGTTGCCCGCAATGTCCATTGTTAAATAAAAGCAAAAAATACTTTGCTCTAAATAAACCTTGAAGACATAAATGACCATCGAATAAAGATGATCCCCCTGCCGGTTGTTAGGCACTTGTGTGAACAGGTATGATTCATTCATTTACTATTTATTTATAAACACAGAATGGCGGGAAATATTAGTATTAAGGGTCTTGCCAACTTATAATAAAAAGGTGAAGCACTGGAAAATTCCAAACTTTTGACTTGACTTTTGTCCACCTAAATTGGGGATTTAGCCCACTGTGCGGCGGACAAACGGATTTTTTTTATTCGTTATTCGGGTTCTACGCATATTGAAACGGAAGCCCTTAAATTTTGAAGGGGGTAATACCTTTTTTTTCGGTCGCTTACAAAGGTTCATTATTGAAAATAATTAACTGAAAATGAGAAACAAGCCATGTCGAATTAACATACTTTTACTTCGTTAATTAGTTTAAGAAGAGCTGTAAATGGCAATAAATAAGAAAAAAAAATTAGCTTAACGTAAGAGAACGATTAAAGCTTGAACTTGTTAATTCATCATAAAAAGAAGATTTATCGAGTAATACCGTAAATTACAGGAGCTATTTGTGATGAGTTTGGTTTTAATTACTGAGAAAGAAAGAGGGGCGGGCGTTCCAGATGTAGTTATTGAGAGCGCCATCCGGCAAAAATTTTAATTGCAGCTGCTGGGCCACTGAAAGGAAAATTCCTTTTGGAAAACTTTTGCCATTCTTTTCCTTTTTCCAGCCCCTTTTCCCCTCCCTGTCTTGGACCGACCTCAATAATTGTGTCCTCAGTTCTCATTTATTCTGGCTAATTAAAAGATTAGGTTTCGATTCCATCCGCTTCTTCCTTCAAGTTGTTTTAGCGATTTCAAATTCAATCAATAACAATCAAGAAACCTTTGAGTTAAAAATATATTTTCATTATTTTTTTCCTAGATAACAATTTTGCCATAACTAAGTTTTGAATGTAAATTTTAAAAATATTTAGACAAGTTATAATCATGTTTTCATCACACTTCTACAGCACTGTTTTCGAATTAAAAATAACCAAGTAAAACATAAATAATTCAAAACTTTTTTTTTTCTTTCTCTGGCGCGACAGACCGTGTAGGCCCTTGGCCGCGTGGTATAGACTCCTGGGAGAATATACTCACGTTTCTCGATGAAATGTTTAGGGTAGGGTCAATCCACTCCTTACGCCTATTTTTTTCGGAGTCGCCACCAGTAAACTGACGGGTCTCACTACCCAGGGGAGAGGCCGTGAGTGAGTCCCCATTTAATTATATTCTTATAAAAGTCCTGCTGGGACTGGGACTCGAACTCTCAACTCTGGCGTGGGAGACTAGCGCGCTAGCCACTCAGCCACCGGCTCCCCTATTCAAAACTAATGAATAATAATTACATCTTTCTAACCGCATTTATCTTGTATTTTTTCATTATAATCTAATAAAATTTCTAACATTTAACTTTTATTTTTTTTTTTAAGTTCAAGCCTATATTCTAATAATAATAATAATAATAATAGCAAAACATCTAATATTGTTATTTTAATGTGTTTATCGCATATAATATAATCAATAAAACATATATTTCTTAAGATAAATATAGAACAAATTATAACAATAATAACATTTAAAAGGTCGCACACAGGTTTTCTGGCTTGCAAAAACAATGACGCAACTGACTGAGAGACGCTGGGATCTCCGGGTGTTGTGACTCGACATCCACTAATAGGTGTTCTGGTTTGATTCGGAGTTCCCAGGTAAGGTATGTAAATATTGTATATAGGTATGAATGTGGCCGGGGTTATTATTATTTTTTTTTTTTTTTTTTTGGTTATTTAGTACATTAGAATTTAGAAAGCTCTAATAATCATTGATTAAGATTTTGGGAGATAGCATTATTTTGGAAAAAAAAATCTTTTTTTAACTTAACAGAATTAGTCTGTTATCCAGCGTGTTTTTTCTCTATTCTCGAGCTTCTGAAATCGTAGAAGTCCTTTAACAGATGAAGGTTTTATTAAGAATACTAAATATCAGTACTTCTATTTATTTTTTTATCGTAATTTAGACAGAATTATAACAATAACGGGTAATATTTTATTATTACTTGGAATCGATGAGCTTGATATTATATTTTTAATTATACTCACATTCACTGGATTATTTACTCTGACTCTAACTAGAGATGGGATGTCAAGATCCGTAGGAACTTCAATAAATTTCAAACCGTCCAGACAGGGCTCAAAACGACACCGTTTGAGTCGAGGATGCATAGGCTACGACAACTTGACTCGCTCTGCAAGTTAACGGCTCTCTGATCATTGCACAAATTATAATATGATTTTGGTGTCTGATCAGCCCCCGACAAATCGGTGGTCTTGAAGTCGCATTTTTTCCTTACATGTTCGAAGAAGTGTCTGAATTGTGCACAAGTAACAAGTGATAACAAGATCTCGACGGAAATAAAAGAATAATGATATCTGTGAATTGTTATTAAGGCCGCTCACATCTATCAAGCAAACTTGTCTCTTAAAGCACAAGGTCGTTTTCACAAGGTCATGCTTTGTGGTTCTAAAACGTGGATCCACAGCAAAGGTAGACGAAAGATACCTCTTAATTTTTAAAAGGAAATCCTTCCAAGAATAGAGGAGCCCAACTATGAGAAAACACAATGAATAATGGATGGAAACAGAGAAATTCTATTCATACATTGTTGTTTGAAGTATAAAATCGGGAAGGTTAAGGTAAGCAGTAATACCTAGCACGGATGCTTAATAATTCAATTCCAAAGAAAATACTGTCAGAGCAGCAGTTCTGCTGTTGGAAGACCCAGGCTGCGGTGGTAGGAATGTGTAGCAGCTGATTTAAGGAGCATTGGAGTAAGGTATTAGATGGCAGCAGCCCAAGATAGGGACGCTTGGCGATTGCTGGAAGAGATAAGAAATGCTTGCGGGCTTTAGAATTGAACTAACAAAAAATTAATAATAATTACAACAACTTAGATGTATAATATGGAAAGTCAGCCGTCTCGTAATTTATGTAATTTACTTAATAAAAATATCCTCCAAAATTATGAAATGAAATTCCTTACATCTGATTTATTTCATTCTCTACGATTCACTCTATTTGAATTAAGATGTTTTATTCAAATGAACGCCTCTCTACTAGAAGACATTTTTTTCCATTTTTCCAACATCTGTTTATCATCGTCGATGATTTTTAGAGTCGCTTCTGTGAATTTCCATATGATAATGGTGGAACCGGTAAGCGCCGAGGCTGAAAATACTTCCAAAAACACGCCTCATTATTCTAAGATATCCGAAGGCGGGAAAGTCAAATCGCCTCTTCTGTCTTCTAATATATTCATGCCTTCTTGTTTCAGCTGCGTGCGTTCCCATGTCCATCAAGAAAGAGCAGAGAGTGAAAAATAATTCACAGGCTGAATGCCAGGAATAGTTAAGACGAAAGAGGAGTTGTACTGAATATAGATGTAGAGATGGGGGAGGTAAAATCAACAAGAAATGTTTTTATTTTAATGGTAAGCTATAGCTTCAGATATCAATTAATCATTAAAAACATTGTTATTACTTCCCTTTATTTTCCGCCTTCGCTGCAATCAGCGCCAGACCGAACCAAAGTCAATGATCAGCCTAGTAACTTCGTTCTTTGATTACCGAGCAAATACAATTTCTGCATCACTGTGATTTTTCATCAAATGTAAGATTTTCCGAATTCTTGATCAAGTTTAAAGTCACCTCCGGGACCAAGCGATTTGTCGAAAACACCAAAACTATTACTTTGTCAATTGACAGAAATATGTATTATGTTATTTCAGCCATGGAAACCTTCCAGAGACAAATCCGATCTCTATAAAGTGGGTTCCCAAAAATTGGGGTAAACCCGGGCTGAGATTTATTTAAAAGTTATTTATTCTTCATTTCTGTTACAGTGCGACTTTTTGGGGCTTACTCGGCCTCTAAAATTTTGTGAATAACCCAACGGCCGAGCGTCCTAATCAATTATTTCCACCTAATCAACTCCTAGCAATGACACTGCCCAAGATACAGTATTTATATGTATATGTACTGAACTCAAGACCATAGGTTGTAGACTTATTTTATTTTGGTTTATTATTTTCAATAATGAACCTCTGTAATCGACCACCAAAAAAAAAAAAAAAAAAAAAAAACCTTCGAAATTCGAGGGCTTAACTTTTAAGATACTTAGAACCCGAATAACAAATAAAAAATCCGTTTGCTTGCCGTCCGCGGAATTTCTCCAAAAATATAGGACCAAGTTTTCTTAAAATCGCAACAAATATACAAGGCCATGCAAAAATGATCCTAAAACCTAGATTTTGATGGTCATTTTTGAATCTGCGGCCAATTGAAAGTTATTTAAAAAAAATTAGGAGTGTTTTTAACCAAAAAATTACGAAAAAAAGTAATATAAAAGAGAAAAAAAAATTAAATTTTTTACATATACACACCCATAACTCAGTTATTTTTGAAGGTAGAGAAAAATATGTATAGAGATTTAGAATCAGTAAAGCGTGATAAAAAAAATAAAATAAAAAAATAAAAATAAAAAAAAAATAAAAATAAAAAAATTGAAATCTTACCTATATATAGAGCTCTTTATAACTATTTAATGGCAGCAGTATTTAAAAGAGAAATCAATAACCAAATTTGAATGAACATACATATTCATTCGAGGTCTTAGTTCCATTGAAATCCATGATATCGATTTCAAAGTAGAGTAACGATATTTAATGTTTAACTAGGAATGGGGTTTAGCTAGGAAAAATGTTTTTCTAGGTCCGTTAGAGTAAAGAAAGCTAAGCAAAGAAAATTGAACGGCTAAGGTTGATCTACCACAGAGCGCAGCTGATTTCCCAGAAGACCTCGCTCGTGATGCGATGGTACTGCCATCGGTTATGCTGCTTTTGACTGTTTGTTTCCGATGAAAAATGTAGCAGTCCCCCTCTCTCCCTACATTGTAGAGGCTTACATCGTCCGCTTCGGGATAACCTAATTCTGACACGTGATATCTCATTCGCAAAAGAAACCTGACGTTTCACAGGGTTAATCCTTCTGTAGACATGAAACATACTTTTTACTAAAAATACGTCGAGCGGGCTAAAAAACTACAAAAAGGGACTAGCGTTTTGTAAATTAATGATAACAACTAAGCTACTATGGTACTTCTGATACAATACTATCAACAAAGTTCATTAAAGGAGTGTTTAGTTTTTACAGATTCAGGAATAAAATGTGACGATTAATATTCTAAAGCTATTATGATACTAAAGTATTATGATACATAGCAAGCAAGTTTATTTTTAAAAATGATAGGAGTATATAATGAAATGGGTTTGGCTAACTGGAAGAGGTTACACTAAACCTGAACAAAAAATCAGGTGCACGCAATACACGACTTTCACTTACCTCCGTTATTTATATCAAATTAAGAATTATTAAACAAATTTAGAAATGAAATAAATTGTTAAAGAATTATTTACATCGGATTTTAATATAAACATGTGTTTCACGACAATCAGTTTGTTTTATAGGCTTTTAACCACTCTCCGTTAACTTTTATAATAGTATATATATATATAAGATAATATTTTTTCTAAAATCTTTAGATTTCCAACGGTATATTATACATGTATTTTACTGTTCATATGTTCAAAATCGAAAAATTTCATTAAAAAAATATTTTTTCAGTTTTCTCCTTCAGTTGGATATCGAATTCGTTCAACTTATATATTTACCTGTTTTTTCTTCACTAGTAGCAAGATTATACGTTTATTTTTATATAATCTACAAAATCAAAGGTACTTTAGATGAAGAAAATTTAAAATATCGGCATTTTAGCCCTTTTAGACTATTACAATCAGAATGAAACCTACAGATATTAAAGCCCATTAAATTGTGCATCGATATAAGGAGTTTAATCAAAATCGTTAGAGCCGTATTTGAGAAAATCGTAAAAAGTTGCAAAATGAATAGTATAAAGTGGCTCTTCCGGTTAGCTGATTTTGATGAAAAAGTTTCTGTAACATCTCGGGTGTATATTTGACTTAAATATGAAAATTCAGTTTCATAGGACTTTTCGTTTACGCCGGGAGTAACCAAACACAGACACCCACACATACACACACAGACCTTTTTGCGGGGCTTAATCATTTGGATTCAGGGGACCCTAAGACGTGTCTTTCCGTTGACTACTGGAGTTCGAAAATTTTCACGATCGCAATACTTTCCCTTAGTATATATTTCATATTTACGTAAGTAAAAGTAAAATGGGTTACTTTTCCTAGCGTTGTAGAAAAATCTCCCTTTTACAACAGTTACAGCAAACATTTAAATAATACCCGATAGAATGTCTAGACTCTTGTTGAAGGGATGTGCATCAATTTGCAGGTGCTCTAAAAAAACAGATAAGCAATTTGAAAATCCTACTCACAAAAACCTAAGCAAAGGAAGAAATTGACAACTCACCCCCATGTAACGGCTGATGACGTCTAAACAGAATAATGTTACTAACGAAAAATGCCGCTACCAGAGAATAGGAGATACAAGGCCGGAGATTCAAAAACATCGAAAAAGACGTGACCCAAAAAGAGACAAAGGAGGGACATCCCAGATTTGACATCCTACCCATAGTAGAAGATCCGAACTTGAAATGGTCTGCACCGAGCTGATAATAGAATGAAACATATTTTATAACAAATTTAGTATATTAGAAAATATTTTAAGAATTGGTTGCCTAAAGAAATCCTGGACAGACTATTTATAATTATTTAAAAAAAAATATTTTTAATTAAATGTTGCAACATCATGATAATAAGAAAACTTTTACCTGTAATTTGGTATTTGGTATTTGTGTAAAAAATGGTCCCGTAATTTTTTATGGGATATCAGACTTTCTTATATTCAATGTCCAATTACGCGCGGCCCCAATGTTGGGTCCTTTATTATTACACGCTATACTCAACTCGGATCTCTCTGTCACGCATTTCCACTCACGTTAAAATTTAATCTTTAAAATTCGGCAACCCAGATTAGGACCAGGTTTTTTGCAGGTAACCCTATATCATTGTGTTTGCAATAAAACAACTCTTATATTAATTTTTTTTTCTATTATCAATCCGGTGCAGGTAACTGATATCGACATACCCGCTTTTACCTGACAACCGATAGTTTGTCCAGGAAAAGATTAGGCAACCCACCGGCTTCACATTCTATACCTTTGATACTTTAAGCCAGGGTAAAAGTTTTCTTATTATCATGATGTTGCAACATTAAATTAAAAATAATAAAAAATAGTCTGTCCAGGATTGTTTTAGGCAACCCATTCCTAACATATTTTCTAATATACTAAATTTGTTATAAAATATGTTTCATTCTATTATCAGCTCGGTGCATATCGTTTCAAGTTCGGATCGTAGACTACCAGATAAGAACCAACCAGACCATTCAACCAAGATCATAAAATAAGTCATTCATATTTATAATGTATATAGTTTCATCATTAATTTTGTCTTAAACAAGTAATTTATTTTAAAGTGTTTTATGTTTATCATTAAATTGGAAAACAGAAATCATGTCAAGTTTGTTCCTTACAAAATTAAATAATTATTTTACGAATACCCTTGGCATCTCATATTTTAAACATTCTTTTCAAATTAATTTTTCTTACCTCTTTTAGTTGTCATAATGTAACAAATCGCAAATAATAATGCAACATTCGCAGTCTTTTCTGAACTGTTGCATTATTGGTTAGCACATAGCAAATTAATTAATTTAATTTATTGCTATTTAATTCCTGTGGAGGTAGGTGCAACATAATCAATCAAACTTTACTTATGCGGAAGCCATATAAATTAATTTTTGATTTCAATTTAAAATCGGTGTCACAGGCTTTTCCTTCTTTAGTAATTCAATTCCAGAACGACACCATACGATTTGATGAAATAATGACATGCCACGAATGAAGAAACAGCTCTTAACTTAAAAATAAAGCTGCTTAAAATAAGTTTAAAATTAAAACTTTCGATGCAGAAAATATAGAAAGCAAAGGGAAGTAGTGGTTCCCCCAGAAACAGAAGCCATGTTTTTACAAAAGTTAGACAAAGAAAAGTTTATGATCATCAAGCAATTTTTCATTGACGCTCAATGTGAAATCTAAAGAAAAAAAAAATGAGGCACTTCACAGAGTTTAATTTAATTTTAATATTATTCCATTTTTTCTATTTCTTTTGAGTCACCATCCTCTCTCATTTACATAATTTTGTTTTATTCTCTATTTAATTAATTTATTGATCTTTTTCTATTATATTTGGTTCCGTAACCTAAGTTTCTATTAAATTATGACAAACAGGTACTGACCATATAGGATTTGGATTCAAATCTTGACGGTCATTTGGATAATCAAAAAAAAAAAAATTAAAACTTAGATACCGATGCAGTCCTGACAGGTGTGAATAGAATTAGATAGAAAAGAAAATCTACTTCATAAATCATAAAAAAAAAAGTTTTTAAATAATCCAAAAATTAAACTTTATTATATAAGAGTTATAAACATTCTAGTTTAATCTAATTACTCCAAAGACGATCATAAAGGCTTTAAGAAGATTTAATAAAGCGTTTAGAAGTTTCGCTAAAATAGTGTAGTGTAAACATCCTTTGTCTGTTTTTCTCCCCTTGCGCTCTCAGAAATGACCTTTAGGAGTCCTTTGTCACCAAGGATTCTCTGTCGGTTCTCTCTTTATCTAAGTTTATTTATTTTACACAATCCTAAGCTTTCTTATTTTATATTTTCTTTTGTATATCTTTATTACAATATTTTTTTCTGTATCTTGTTTCATGGTATGTAGAAAAAAAGAAAAAAGAAGGTTCAACGTCCTTAAAAAGTAAATCTTAAGAATAATTTATAATATTGATATAATTTCAGATCAAGCTTCTAACTATTCTGATATAAATTGTGGATGTAATTAATTGACCGTTTGCCATTTATTGTTTGCCAACGTTTCGACCCCCTTTGTCAATCGATGCGCCCTGATGATGACCCAGAAAGGGGGTCTAAACGTTGGCAAACAATAAATAGTTGAAACTATTTAGCTGTTTCATTTATTCACCGCTACCCGGACTAATTCCTTCCAGTATTCTGATATAACGATTACAAATAATTAGAAATGTAGGAGAAAATATACTAGAGATTGTAATATAGGGTTCAAAACAAGAAATATTACATTTTGAACAAATTTACATAAATTAAAAAGCAAATGTCAGTTAAAATCTGGAGCGTGCTTAAACTACTTTTACCTCTCTCATATTTTATAAGTTTGAAATAAACTTAAATATTAAATACCCTAATTTCAATGGAGACATTAATTAAATATTAAATTAGAGATTAAATGACGTAATAAGAAGCGTTTCTACACGATCAGCTTTAAATGAAATATATTTTCTAATAATTATTGTTAGCTTTCCGCCTTATTTTTAAGTGTAAAACTTCTTTACGCCCGTTATACGATTCTTGGCGTGGTGAAAACTTGTGATTTCGGGTGTCGATCTCATCCTGCCTGATTTTAATTTTTTTTTTTTAATTTAATTATTTTTTCTTATAATTTGGCTACCCTTAAAGGCACAATTTCGGAAATCGTTGCGTTATTAATGATTTACTTTATATTTCATATGTAATCTGCTATATTGGTTCGAATGAAAATAATCACGTTTTGCCAAGTGCTTGGGCTTGGTCAAAGTAGCTGCTAATTTATTTCTCTATATAACATTTGTCGCAAAGATCTACTATTTAGGAGCTATATTGTTTTATATGAAAAAGTCACGTTTTGCCCATATTTTTTTAAGTATTTGCGTTTTTTTGGTGCGCTCTATCTCTGTTGGTGTTACACGAATCATTTATTTCACGACAGTTCCCTCGTCCGATATTTAGTAAAGAATACTTTTTTATGTAACATTAGTTGCTAAGACCTACGGACATTTTGTAAGGAAACTCAATAATTCTCTAACAGGTAAAAGCAATAAATTATAAATAGACATATCAATGATCTATAGTTCCTTTATTGTTCGCTCTACTACACTCTGGAATTCTTTATCAACCTATATCCGACATGATAACTGTTATTCTTAGGGGACCTAAACCCAGAATATTTTTTTTTCTATTCTATTTTATTCTATATATATATATATATATATATATATATATATATATATATATATATATCTTTTTCCTCACATTATCATAAATTTATCTTGTCTGCTTCAATATATTCTGACTGCTGTCTTAATTCTTTTTTGTAAAGAATAAATGTATGGTACATACCATTTTACAGGTTTTTATTTTATTTTTTGTTTTGTTTTATTGCTTTTAAGACTTACATCTTTTAGCAAGAGTCTTGGCCTCTGTTTTGTATCTTTTTTATGATATTTAATAATGAAATTTTATAAATATTAAAATAAAAATTGAACTAACTACTTTTGAAACAATATTTAAAAAAAAAAAAAAAAAAAACGCTTATCTTTACCCTCTCCCCTCTCTCTCCTGGTATACATAGACATATCTGACACGGAGGAAGGCAGAATACAGAGAGCTCTCAATATGCTTCCGGTGGAGATCAGGTTTGTACCCTCCTTTCGCGGTGCATGCCTTCGACTATTGTTAGAAAAAGATTTTTCTAGTGCGCCTTGTAGGTTTCAGAAAACCAGCTGATATTTCCTTTTCCTTTCCTAAAATCCCTTTTACTATATTATTATTGTAATTTTTTTTCCTTTCTATATCTTTTTTTTCGGTGTAAGGATCTCAGGCCCTAAGACAATACTGATCTTATATCTCTCTATCTCTCTAAGATATATTTAAATGAAGAGAGGTGAAAATACTGAGACCTATTTAAGCTGATTGTGACAGATTGCATTAATTTTATTCACTATAAAAATAATTACTAAAATTAATTAATTAATAGAAAAAAAACCACGATTGAAAACAAAAAGTACTTTTTCTATCATTCACTCCATGTTCTACACAAGACACAATCGCTGCTATAATTTCACGCACATCATGGATTTATATATTGAGCCACAGGGCTATTACGAAAAGAAGTGACAAAAATAAATGTGAAATACAAGGCTGTACATTAACCCAAAGGGAGAACATTATCAGATATTCTTGAAAGTTACGGGAGCCGCATCGGTTCGATAGTGGCCAGGTCGTAGTGGATACACCCGCTGGACGACCGCCAAGGATCATGGCTGACAAACAAGTCGTAAAGCCTCCGGGGCTTTCCACAACTTACCGCTTATATCTTCCTAGTTCCGCATCTATGAAGAAAAAGACCGCCATGAAATTCAAAGGCGAGAAAAGTTTTTGTTCCAGCAATCAAGACATATCATCGAAAACCCTTGAAACATTACACTGTATTTATAATAGATCCAATTTTCTGAAGTAATTCGCAAACAGGGATTTATTATGTGGTGGTGAAAAATAGAGAGATTGTCCACCATTACTTATACAAGTTGTTGAAGTTGCATTTGCTAGACTAAGAATCTGAGAAGCATGTTTATTTGTTTATGTTTAAAGGCGTAAAACACCGAAGTCATCAACGTCTATAAATTTACTCCAATTAAATAAATTTGTGGGATAGGAGCTCTATTTTAACTTAAATAAAATAATAAGAAGAAAAGCACTAATTTTAATAATAACTAACGTAAGTAAATATAATAACTTTATAAAAAATCCATATTTAAATAAAAATAAAAAAAATCAGTCATAAAACAAGAGCTGTAGTGCCATCAAAAAATTGACAACCATTGATATCGACGCCTCGTTGTTTATTAAAATATTACTCAAAAAGAGAAGCATGTTATGCTAACCGGTGACATTTCCTTTTCATCTAGCCGTTCAACAGACAGGAGAGATTGTTTTTCTATCACGAAAGAGGGAACTAATTATTTATACCAAAATATCTATCGCACATGGGAGTGACAACATAGAAGTGACTAGTAAATAAAAAAGCTACCTATGAGCTGTCATTAAGGGTTCACTAACATAATAGTATTCGTACTGCTTTCTGGCAAACGGCCTTCAAGAAGGCTGCATCCTCCAGGTTTTCCGTCAATTTTTGATACCTCCTGTAAGAGGCTGGGTATACCACAGGAAGACTTTCTATCCTAGCACTAACTAACAGTTAAAATAAAGAATAAGTAATTACCCTGTTACTCAAGGTTCGTACCCGGAACTTGGAGAATAGTAGTTCAGCGCCTTTAAAGACTTTATATAAGCCACATTAGTCATGACGGCAAATTAATAACATTTTTATAGTTTTTTTCTTTCAATTGATATCAATCCAAAATAGCTCATAGGGAGAAAAGTAAAAGCTCACAACTTTTTTTAATGAATCATAAACCATGAATTCGTCTGAAACATTCATCCAAAACTGTTATTGCTGGAACTCATTTGATTGATCAAGTACTTATCATTTTGTATGAATTGAGAAGTCATGGTGAATATTTTTTACCGTGGCTAGGTCAGTCTGATCTGTTACAATGTTGAATCTTTCCGTTTCAAGTAGCAATTAAGTGGGACTCTGTTATTCCCTTGGTCTCGATTTCCTGTCTCTACGGGGTTCAATTTGGTAATACCATTGATTCCAGGGACGTGCAGCGAACCTCTGAGGATCAAGTGACAAATCAGTCATGACCTGTGGATTATAAGGGTTTGGCTTCTGTTTGACCTTTCACATCCAACAGGTTATTCCCGATACAGTCCTTTCAAAGAACATCTACTGTATAATACTCTTAACTTTTTCAACAGAATATTTTCGACTAATAAAAATAAAAAAAAACAGGTTACTACTTCATCTTTATATTAATAGTAACATTGCCATGAGTATCTTTCTGTGAGTAGGAGAAAATAAGTAAATATTTGAATATAAAATAGGAACGGTAGGAAAATATTCAAAAGTTATGGTCCTTTTGAATGAAAGCGAAATATTTCATTAGTAATTAGGATTAACACACTAAAAAGAACACTTTTCAATATAGAAACTCTCTTTCTGATGCAAGAATCGGTACGAAATAGCATAAGTCTGTCTATGTAAGGGAGAAGGTTGGTTTACGCACGAAAAGAACTACTTTTACTATTTCGAAGGATATGCCTGATATTAATATTTCAAGGACTGTTTTAATTTTTTGGATTCTAAGATAAAGTCACCATTCTCGTTTAATAAATGACTTATATTGTATCAAGGATAAGATTCAAAATAGAAGAGAAACTCCATTTCTGACTCGATTCTCTTTTTAAAAGGATACGAATCAAAATATTTCAGTGGTAAGTAGGTATACCACACTAAAAAGGGCAGTTTTTAATATAGCAACTCTCTTTCCGATGAAGGAATAGGTCCCAAACATTATAAGTCTAACTGTCTATATAAGGGAGGGGGGTGGGTAGGGCGTACAAAATGACAAATTTTACTATTTCAAAGGATATACCCGATTTTTTAATTTTAAGGACTGTTTTAATTATTTGTTTTATTCTAAGTTAAAGTCGAAGAAAGTTAAATAAAAAGAATCAGGCTACTATTCCATCTTTACATTAATATTAACTTTACTTCTGATACTCAAAGAGCTCATATTGCAATTGACACTGACTCACCAACCGTTTTACAAGACAACATACGAGACAACTGCAAAACTTTTTGACTTCCTACGACAGACAGATTTATACAATAAACTATAATATTAATCTGTGATCCTAAGGCGGAAATGACCCGAGTGGTTTAAGCCTACAAAAAAAAAAAAAAAAAAAAAAAGCCTTTTTACGGCAGCCCCTAACCTAAGTCGCCATTCCCGTTTAAAGGATTCTTGACAATTGATTTATATTGTAACTAGGATAAGATTAAAAACAATCACCATAAAATGCCCTCGAGCGAAAGAAGAAAACATGTATCAATGTTTTATGTATGACATATATTATTTTAGATATATATAAATATGAAGGAGGAACGATAGGAAAATTTAGTAATAACAATTTTTATTGAGAAAATTTTACAATCTGTCCCAATTTGGACATTAATAGTATTGCTGAATGATATCAAACATACTACATTCATACAATATTTACACAAAATAAAATTACAATAAAATATATACACAATAATGAATCAATACAAAAGTCAATAATTCACTTATACCTATATACACATACACACACTCATACATACATCACATTGAGTGGAGAATCTAGCCAGTGCTAGAACTCCAATATATTTACAAAAGGTCGCGAGGCCACTGCCGTTTCAACCTTCTAGGTGGGTTGTATGGATGAGTGGAGCTGGATAGGGATTGAGCTAAAGGATTAGGATGATGAATGAGGTTCTGGTGGAATTTGGAAAATTTGGATGGAATTAGGTCTGAAATAAATGGAACATTAAGGTCGTGGTGCAAGGTATAATTGGAGACATAATAAGGAGCATTTACTATTGTACGGAGGACTTTGGATTGAAAGGATTGAATGCGTTTGATGTTAGAACGTTTAGCTGTCCCCCACAGTTCAATTCCGTAGGTCCAGATGGGCTTCAGTATTGTCATGTAGATTAATAATTTGTTTTCAACTGTAAGTTCAGATTTTCTGTTGAGTAGTCGGTATAACTGTCCGAATCGTCGGTTGAGTTCTTGTCTTTTAAGTCTTGTATGTGGGTTCCAAGTCAATCTTTTGTCTAACAGTAAGCCAAGATACCGGACTGTATCTGAGAGAGGAATCGGTAATGAGTTGAAATAAACTGGCGGACAGGATTTTCGTCTAAGAGTAAAGGTTATGTGTTTACATTTGGCTTCGTTCACCTTTACACGCCAGTTATTACACCAGTGTTCGATAAGGAAAAGGTGTCTCTGAAGGTTTAAGGATGCTGTTTCAGGATTGGAACTGGATGATAGGATGGCGGTGTCGTCTGCAAAAGTTGCCAGAAAGGTATCAGGATGTGTAGGAATATCAGCAGTGTAAAGGATGTAGAGGATGGGTCCCAAGACGCTGCCTTGAGGAACACCGGCCTCAACGGGATAAAGGTTAGAAAATTCTTCACCGCAGCGAACTCGGAAGGAACGGTTCGAGAGATAGGATCGGAGAATGAGGTATAGGGACTGGGGTAAATGGGTTTTCAGCTTGAAGAGTAATCCAGTGTGCCATACCCGGTCAAAAGCTTGCGCAATGTCCAGAAACGCACCAGAACAATACTCTTTGCATTCAAGAGCTGAGGAAATATGGTCTACAACTCGGAGCCCCTGTTGAACTGTGGAATGCTGAGGACGGAATCCAAACTGATGGGAAGGAAGATTTTGAGATTCTAATATGGGTAGTATACGTTTAAGAAGAAGCCTTTCGAAGATTTTTGAGAGGATGGGGAGTAGACTAATAGGCCTGTAGGATGAAGTGTTGTTGGAAGGTTTACCTGGTTTTAAAAAAAGGATGATGGTGGAATGTTTCCATAACAGAGGAAAATAGGTGGTGCGGAGGATGCAGTTATAAATATAAGTAAGGAATATAATAGCTTTCTGCGGAAGTTGTCGGAGGATCTGGGGAGTAAGGAGATCGTGTCCAGGAGATTTACGGAGAGTCAGTTTTTGGAGAAGATATTTGACCTCAGAGGGATTAATAGCTTTAGGAGGTAGGGAAAGTGGAATCGGTGACATAAGAAAGTCTTGCACTTTTGCGGTGTGATTGATGTGGGATTCGGGTGAGGAGTGAATACTTTGGAGAGGTGTGTGGCGAATTCCTCGGCTTTATCTTCATCAGACGCAGCCCAGGAGTCATCACCACGTCGGAGAGGATGGGAAACATGATGGTATTTTAGGATCTTTTTCGTGACATTCCACAGGGAATTATCACGAGCTGATAGAGAGGAGAGGTAGGAATTAAAGGACTGGGAACGGAAGTTCGCCAACTCCCTCTTCAATTGTCTACAATAGAAGTTATAGGAGCGGCGATCTGTTGGGTGTCGGGTGCGCTGCCATAATGATCTTGCTCGGCGTTTGGTGTGGATAAGGTCTATAATAGGTTGTGGAAAATGATTTTGGTCTGGATTTATATTGGAGTGTTTAGGAGAGGAAGCAGTCCAGACAGCTTGTTGGATGGCGGTGGTAAAGGAATAGACGGAATTATCTAGGTCATCTTGGGTTTTGAGGGTTACTCTGAGGTCAATATTATCGGTCAGGATTTGGCGGAAAAGGTTCCAGTTGACAGGGCCTCGGATGAATGATGGTGGAATGGGTTTTGGAATTGGAGTGAGAGATACTTTTAGGATCAGTGGACTATGGTCTGAGGATAGTTCATCAAGGCGAGTTAAAGACAAGTTGAGAGAGCCTAATCCGCTGTGGATAAAGAAGTCGAGGATGTCAGGATTGCGGTTAGGATCGGTTGGCCAGTAGGTAGGGGAGTCAGGAGGCAGGATATTAAAATTTCGGGAGTTGAGTGCAGACAGCAAATTTCGTCCCCGAGAATTCGTGGTTCTGGAACCCCACTGCTGATGCTTGGCGTTTAAGTCTGCACCCAGAATGAAACGATTTCCTAAGGAATCCAGGAAGGATACAAATTCAGAATTGGAAATGGAATGTTTAGGAGGGCAATATGCAGATGTGAGGGTTACCGGAAAGGAAAAAGTCTTGATTACTATGGATGTGACTTGTAGGAAATCATAGGTGGGAAGTGGGAGTAAATGATGAGAGAGGGATTGGTGGACAATGATAGCAGAACCGGCATGGGCTTTACCGTCTGGGTGGTCAGTACGGTATGTCATGTATTGCGGTATTTTGAAGTACTGTTTAGTCGTTAGTCTTGTTTCAGTTATAAGTGCAACATCGATTGTTTTGTCTTGCAACAACGCTGTCAGTTCGTCAGTATGATTTCTAACACCATTCGCATTCCAAAGGAGAATGGATAAGGAGTTAGGTGAAGTCATTTAAGGATTTTTCAAGGCAGGGATTAGATTCGATACTAGATTTGTAAGGAGTGATATAAGCGGCATAACAAGAGATTTGATTTCGGAGATGAACGATGTCATTAGACTGGTAAGATCTGTGACGTTTGATGGTGGAGGGATATGAGAAATTTGATGTTGAGGAGTTTTTTGAAGATTAGGTTAAACTTTGAGGGATAGATTCTTGTACAATAGATTGAGAATGTTGAGGAAAATGTTGTTCCGGCAGTGCCTCGACTTCATGATTCTGGTTACCACCTCCAAGCAAGTGTGCAAATGACACGTTAGAATTTACAAGTTTTGATGGTTCTCTTCTGCTTCTGGTTGGTACAGCTGTTTCATTCGGATCCTGAGGTTTTTGGTATCTGGTTCTGAGTTTCTTGTAGATTTCACATCCCTTGTAGTTAGCCGGGTGGTCCTTGAGGCACAGAGCACATACAGCGGGTGCTGATCTTGATCTTGTACATTCTTCTGTTTTATGCTGTTCACCGCATTTCACACAGCGTGGTATGTGATGGCAATAACTTTTGGTATGACCATATGCCTGACAGTTATGGCACTGGACTATTTCTTTCTTTGTGTAAGGTTTTTCAACTTTTACACGGGTATAGTACAGTCTGCTGAGGTCATAGATTTTTTCGACTCCTGCTGATGATTCCAAGTCCACGAAGAATAGAGGAAGTGGACTTTTATCTTTTAGAACGTTGGTGACTTGCCTCACTTGGAATCCTAATTCTGTCAGTTCTTCTTTGATTGCTTCAACGGGTGTTGAGGAATGTAGGTTTCTGATTACGACCCTTAATGCTCTCTCTTGGCGCAGCTGATAAGTATGAAAGTCAGCTTTGGTCTCAGTCAGATATTTTACAATCTTTCTGTAGGTTTCAGCAGTAGTCGGAGATATTTTAGTATCATTGGTTCTACTTATACAATAATAACTATTAGGATCTGTTACTTTGTTTAAATGCGCACACATCAGTTTAAAATTTTTAATATTTTTAACAAATATTGGTGGAGGTAGTGGTTCTCTGGGTATAGGAGAAGATTCCATGGTTTCTTTTTCATTTTGGAGGATCTGAAATGGATTCGGTGTAAAAAACGGAGATTCATCAGTTATTCCTTGTGATGATGTGCTGGGCTGTGGTTCAGAACCTAATGAGGTAGCTGACGCGGTCGCTGGTGGAATCATTTTTTTATTTTGTTCACGGCGGGGTCTCTGTTTTGTGGGAGACGAGTTAGAACCTGCAGATCTAGATCTTTTACTTGCAGACTTTGAGGACATGACTTGATGAAAATATCTCATTGATTAATAAAATAATAATAATAAATAAATAATGAGATAAGAATTAAAGATAAAAGAAAGATAATTAAAAGAAAAGCAAGCCCGAGCTTGCCGAGCTAGCGGCAATCAGCTGATCAGTGACCCTTCTTTCACTTTTTCGTGATTGTACAAAGTAAATTATAACTTTGCTTACTTCTCCAATATTCACTGCCGTAATATTCCTGAGGTCTAGTGATGTTCTCCAGACTGAATTCTAGCGAATTCCTACTGAAAAAAGCAAAAATCTGAGAGACGATGTAACGTATGACTGTTATCATCGAGCGCATCAGCTGATCTTCCGATAGGAAAATATTCAAAAGTTATGGTAACCTCTTCCTTGATCTAACAATACCGGTACAATCGTTTCCTGAGTAGTATTTTCCGTTCAATTTAGCTATTTCACCATACACTCTTTATTTTTCTATTGCACGACATTATTGAGACACAGCGCAGTACTTTTCTAGCCCCAACTGCGGTGAATTTAACCCTGGAGAGAGGACATGACAGATAGAAGGATGGAGTAAGAAAATATTGAGGTTTTTCCTTTGATCTATTGTCCTGAGCTTTGTTGACACTAACGGCGACACAAAGTGCCCTCTACAGCACCCCCTGCCTCTGGGTCAAAGAGCTTCACCCATAATTTTTGTCTCTTACTTTTTATGTTTTTTATTGTTAACATGCTTCTTTTTATGTTGCACAACAAATATCCCTTATCAATTATTATATTATATTTGTAATAAAACGATTGTTACAGTAACTGTTTGTTTATTCGTATAACGTCAATTTATGGCACTGTAGGTAATCGGACGTTGCTGCTATGGGAATATTAAACTATGCCTATTTAGGTTTGATTTAAATAGAGATCTTTAACGAATATCATGCTCGGGACTAACTTTATACATCACCCCCGCAGAAGGCCGTAACTAAGAATGTTTAACTCCCATTAAAATATCCTAGGATCACCTGCCAGGTTTGAACTTGTATCCTTAGACATAGGATTAGATAGTAGAGTTGAATTAGAACATAGAGGATATAGTAGGATTTTTTTAGTAATTATATTTTTGATAAATTTAAACAATTTAAATGAAGAATACTAGCTAACATAATTATGCAGATAACGTTAACTGTAAAAGTATATAATCAAAATATTTTTGGCGAGGAAAAAAACTGGGTCAGTAAAATACTGCTGTAATATGGACTTAAGTTGCAAAGACCTTCGTCAGGGTGAACTGTCAGAGGATTTGAAGAAAGATTTTTTTTTTATTGTGTGTTTCATTCTTGTAGCGGCTAATCTACAAGAGGAAAAATTCGAAACCTTTCTACACCAGGAATATTTTTTTATTTATTTGACAACAAGTAATATACAAATGCCTCTAGGCATATATTGTAACACTGATGACCATTACGAAAAACCTCCTTCAGAATTCTTATGAATTCGTGACCGAAGAAACCTCCCATTGAAGGCACTCTCTGGCGTGGAAGATCTGCTAAAGAAGTAGGTGTCTGCTCCAGAGGCGTTTCAGTCTCCTAGGTGGGTTTTGTGGTAGTGTATCAGTCAGTAATGTTTGTACCAGTAGGTTTGGATGTCCAGCGAGTGAGTCGTGAAAATGTTTGTAATAATTTTTAGTGATATCCGTTACGATTGGTATGTTGAGGTATTTGTGTAATGATTTGTTGGTTACGTAAAAGGAACAGTGAGTGATGAAGCGGAAGAATTTAGATTGAAAGATTTAAATTGTCTGTAAGTGTGATTTTTCGCATAAGCACCACACCTGAGTACCGTACGTCCATATAGGTTTAATTAATATGTTGTATATGATGATTTTGTTGCTTAGTGATAGTTTGTTTTCATGGTGAAGAAGTCGTCTAAGTATTGATAGTCGATAATTTAGTCTTTTTTTCAACATAGTTACGTGTGATTTCCATGTCAGGCGTCTCTCCATTGTGAGTCCTAAATATTTTGTTACACCAGGAATAATAACATAAATGACTAATAGTAGCACAAATACTCGTGAGTTATTTTCATAATTTAGCTTGGATAAATTGAATAACTTAAGGCTAAGTGATCCTGTTCCGCTTCATTAGAGTTAGCCAAACATTAAAAATGTCGCTTCTCCGACCAAATAAAGAACAAAATAAATAAAAATAAAATACAAGAAGAATCCTCAATTGATCACATCGCGACAACCTCTTTCCTAAGTTTTCTAGATTCCGCATTATTTAATTGAAATGGTATAACAACTTATGTTTATCGATAACATTATTTTTAAGCCCTACGTAGGGAGAAAGAAAAAAAAAAAAAAAAAATGTTGAATGAAAATGGATCAATTTTAATTAAAAAAAGAACCTAACAATACATTTATTCATTCAAACAAGTTTCAATTCTAATACATTAATAAATGATTTTATATTGTTAACATAAGTATGTCTTCTGGCTGTGGGTTTATGCGTTTTAGCGTGTAACGATTTTTACATCCTCATAAATGTAACATGGTTTACAAAAGTTGCACGGAGCGAAAATTTGACGACAGTTTCATATGAAAAATGTAATGGAAAATATTTTTGGTTTTATAGCATTATAACCCAACGTTTAGGCATATTGGCTATATTATGAATCAAAGAAGTTACCCGTTTAAAAATGTACATAGATGATAAAAAATATAATTTGTTTAGTAAAATATTTCTTTATTTTATATGCCTTCTAAACTTCATCAATCTACCCATCCGTCAGCAAACTCTATTTTTCCCTGACCAGAAAAATAGGTAGATTATATATGGACATATACATGAGCTATTATTTTTCATTAGTCAGGAATAAGTGCTAAAGTTATTTTATTTTATATTTTTATTAATGCTGTTTACTCTAAATATGGCAAACAGAACAGATTATCCTAAAAGTCTTCAACCTAGGCAAAAATAGGTTGGTAATAGTTTATTAAGTAATCGAGATTTATGATTTCGTTTGCAAATCGAATTTTAAAATGTGGTAGCATGTTTTGCACTATATATATATATTTTTTTAATTTTCTAAAACAAGTGGAAATAAATAATCACAATATTGAATTACATTAAATATAAACGTTCATTAATATAATAGCTTACTTTAGTTTCATTTTATGCTATGTGACTTTCCTTTTGTTTATATTGTAAATATTGCATTAATGTGATCCCACTCGAACAGCTGATGCGCTCGATGACAACAGTCATACGTTACTTCGTCTCTCAGATTTTTGCTCTTTTCAGTAGGAATTCGCTTGAGTTCAGTCTGGAAAACATCACTAGACTTCAAGAAAACCACAGCAGTGAATATTGGAGAAATATCGGTAAGCAAAGTTATAATTTACTTTGTACAATCACGAAAAGTGAAAGGAGGGTCACTGATCAGCTGATCGCCGCTAGCTCGGCAAGCTCGGGCTTGCTTTTCTTTAACTTATCTTTCTTTTATTATTCTTCCTTCTCATTCTCATTTCATTATTTATCTATTATTATTTATTATTTTTTTTTTTTTATTTATTTTTTTTTTTTTTAATAAATGAGATATTTTCATCAAGTTATGTCCTCAAAAGCTACAAGTAAAAGATCTAGATCTGCAGGTTCAAACTCGTCTCCTACAAAACAGAGACCTCGCCGTGAAAATAATAAAAAAATGATTCCACCAGCGACCGCTTCAGCTACCTCTTTAGGATCTGAACCACAGCCCAGCACATCATCACAAGGAATGACTGATGAATCGCCGTTTTTTACACCGAACCCATTTCAGATCCTCCAAAATCAAAATGAAAAAGAATCTATGGAATCTTCTCCTATACCCAGAGAACCACAACCTCCACCAATTTTTGTTAAAAATATTAAAAATTTTCAACTACTTTGTGCGCATTTAAACAAATTAACCGATCCTAATAGTTATTCTTGTATAAGTAGAACCAGTGATACTAAAATATCCCCGACTACCGCCGAAAGCTACAGAAAAATAGTAAAATATCTGAGTGAGACCAAAGCTGATTTTCATACCTATCAGTTGCGCCAGGAGAGAGCTTTAAGGGTTGTAATTAGAAACCTACACCCTTCGACACCAGTTACAGCTATCAAAGAAGAACTGACGGAGATAGGCTATAAAGTGCGGCAAGTCACCAATGTCCTAAAAGATAAAATTCCAATGCCTCTATTCTTCGTGGACTTGGAACCATCAGCAGGAGTTGAAAAAGTTTACGACCTCAATAGATTGTACTATACTAGTGTAAGAGTTGAGAAACCTTACACTAAGAAAGAAATAGTTCAGTGCCATAATTGTCAGGCATATGGTCATACGAGAACTTACTGCCACCACACACCACGCTGTGTAAAATGCGGTGAGCAACATAAATCAGAAGAATGCACGAGATCAAGATCAACACCCGCTGTATGTGCTCTGTGCCTCGAGGACCACCCGGCTAACTACAAGGGATGTCAAATCTACAAGAACCTCAAAAGCAGATACCAAAAACCTCAGAATCTGGATGAAACAGCTGAACCGATCAGAAGTAAAAGACAACCTTCAAAAAAAATTGATTCCAATGTAACATTTGCCCATCTACTTGGAGGTGGGAACCAGAACAAAGAGGCCCTGCCGGAACAACGCATACTTCAAAATCCTGAACCCCTTCCACAACCACATATTCCTCAAAATTTAACCAACCATCAAAAACCTCATCCGAATCAAATTTCTCATATTCCTCCTCCATCAAATGTCACAGACCTTACAAGTTTGATGACATCCTTTATCACTGAAATAAAATCCCTTGTTATGCCGCTAATATCACTACTTACTAATCTCGTATCAAATTTAATCCCATCCTTAAAAAATCCTTAAATGACTACACCTAACTCATTATCCATTCTCCTTTGGAATGCGAATGGTGTTAGAAATCACACTGACGAACTTACAGCTTTATTGCAAGACAAAAACGTTGATGTAGCACTTATTACTGAAACTAGACTAACCACTAAACAGTTCTTTAAAATACCTCAATACGTAACATACCGTACGGACCACCCAGACGGAAAAGCCCATGCCGGTACTGCTGTCATTGTGCACCAGTCCCTCTCCCACCACATACTCCCAGTCCCCTCCTATGATTTCCTACAATGCACCGCCATAGTAATCAAGACTTTTTCTTTTCCGATCACCCTCGCATCAGCGTACTGCCCTCCTAAACATTCCATCTCCAACATTCTATTCGAATCTTTCCTCAATTCCTTAGGAAACCACTTCATTCTGGGTTCAGACATGAATGCTAAGAACCAACAATGGGGTTCCAGATCCACGAATAGTCGTGGGCGGAATTTACAGTCTGCACTCAACTCTAGACGTTTCAACCTCCTGCCTCCTGATTCTCCTACCTACTGGCCAACTGATCCTAACCGTAATCCTGACATCCTCGACTTCTTCATCCACAGCGGATTAGGCTCCCTAAACATGTCGGTGACTCGCCTTGATGAACTGTCCTCTGACCATAGTCCATTGCTCCTTAAAGTATCCCTAATTCCTATTCCTAAACCCACCCCACCGTCATTTATCAGAGGACCAGTAAACTGGGACCTTTTTCGCCAAATCCTGACCAGTGATATTGACCTCAGTGTGAAACTCAAAACTCCTGATGACCTTGACGATGCCGTAAACTCCTTCACCATCGCTATTCAACAAGCTGTTTGGACTGCCTCCTCTCCCAAGCACTCCCAGATAAGTTATAACCAAAATCACTTACCACAACACCTCATAGACCTCATCCGCACCAAACGACGATCCAGATCCTTATGGCAACGCACCCGTCACCCTACAGATCGCCGCTCCTATAACTTTTATTGTAGACAGTTAAAGAGGGAGCTGGCGACCTTCCGTTCCCAATCCTTTAGTTCCTTCCTTTCTTCTATTTCGGCTTGTGACAATTCCCTGTGGAATGTCACCAAGAAAATTCTAAAATCCCACCATATTTCCCACCCCCTCCGTCGTAGTAATGGCTCCTGGGCTGCGTCTGATGAAGACAAAGCCGAGGAACTTGCCAAATACGTTTCCGAAGTCTTCACACCTCATCCAGAATCCCATCCAAACCACACTGCAGTGGTGGAAGAGTTCCTTCAGTCTCCAAACCCGCTTTCATTACCTCCTAAAGCAGTTAATCCCTCTGAGGTCAAATATCATCTCCGAAAACTTGCACTCCGTAAATCTCCTGGATACGATCTCCTCACTCCTCAGATTCTCAGACAGCTTCCATCTAAAGCCATTATATTTCTTACATATATTTACAACTCCATTCTACGCACTACTCATTTTCCTCTCTTATGGAAACATTCCACTATAATTCTCTTCCTAAAACCAGGTAAACCTCCTAACACAACGACATCATATAGACCTATCAGCCTACTCCCAATCCTTTCAAAAATCTTTGAAAAAATCCTCCTCAAACGAATATTACCTTTATTAGAATCCCACACTATTCCTTCCCATCAGTTTGGATTCCGTTCCCAGCATTCAACCGTTCAGCAAGGGCTCCGAGTCGTTGACCATATTTCCTCTGCCCTTGAGAACAAGGAGTACTGCTCGGGTGCATTTCTGGACATAACGCAAGCATTTGACCGGGTTTGGCACCCGGGATTACTCTTTAAGCTCAAAAACCATTTACCCCAATCCATATACCTAGTCCTCCGATCCTATCTATCAAACCGCTCCTTCCGAGTTCGCTGTGGTGCAGAATATTCCAATTACTATCCAGTCGAATCCGGTGTTCCTCAGGGCAGTGTCCTCGGTCCTTTCCTCTACAACATATACACGGCTGATATTCCTGTTTGCCCTAATACCTTCCTAGCAACGTACGCTGATGACACCGCTATCCTATCCTCTCACTCAGATCCCGAAATTGCATCTATAGGCCTCCAAACGCACCTTTCTCAAATTGAAGACTGGTGTAACAACTGGAGAATCAAAGTAAATCAATCCAAATGCAGACATGTCACCTTTACCCTTCGAAGACAATCCTGCCCTCCAGTTCTCTTTAACTCCGTTCCGCTTCCTTTCTCCGACACAGTCCGGTATCTTGGCTTCCTTCTGGACAAAAGACTAACTTGGAACCCGCATACTAGACTTAAACGACAAGAACTTAATCGACGATTTGGACAATTATACAGACTACTGAACAGAAATTCTAAATTATCTATCGAGAACAAACTGCTAATATACAAGACAGTACTGAAACCTATCTGGACCTACGGACTTGAACTGTGGGGGACAGCCAAATATTCTAACATCAAACGCATTCAATCCTTCCAATCAAAAGTCCTACGAACAATAGTTAATGCTCCTTATTATGTATCCAACCATACCTTACACCGCGACCTAAATATTCCATTTATTTTAGACCTTATACCATTAAAATTCTCTAAATTTCATCAGAACCTTATCCATCACCCTAATCCCCTAGCTCAATCCTTATCCAGCTCCACACATCCTTACCATCCTCCTAGAAGGTTGAAACGGCAGTGGCCTCGAGACCTCTTGTAAAATGTATATTGGAGTTCTAGCATTGGCTAGATTCTCCACTCACGTGCTGTATGATTGTGAATTGTATATAGGTATGAGTGACTTTTGTATATATTTTATTGAATTTGTTTTGTATATATGTATATTGTATTATTATTATATAAATTTATTGTTTAGTATATATCGTGTGAATGTAGTATGAATGTTGTACTTCATCACTATTAAAAATGTCCTAAATTGGACAGATTGTAATATTGCTCAATAAAGAATTGTTTCATAGATTAGTAAAAAAAAAAAAAAAAAATGTGATCCTGTAGCAATATTATTATTTTCCATTGTGATAAATTGTAATATATCCCAATAAATAAATACATAACATAGATAACATCTACAATCAGCCTTTATGCCTGCCATAGCATCAAAGGTATTATCGTTTGGAAGTCCATTGCGTCACATAAGCACTAGTAATTTATTTTCATGATTCGATTTCCATAAAACTATTCTTTTGTTTGTCGAGTTTTTACGTTAAATAAGCAATGCACAGGTTATTTTATTTTGCTTGTATAAAGTAGTATATCAGTAACTCTCCACAAGGATGTTTTTGAAAGTTACAGAAACTAATAAAAAAACTGCTATTATTTTTTTTTTTTTAACTCACGGGATTAAAATCTACTTCAATTGTATTAGAGTGATAAATTACCACGATTGAGAAAGCAGTCAATCTTAGAGTGTTAATGGAGATAATGACTGGAAATACTTAATGAACATCAATCTTCGGGGGCTCATGGACGACAAATATTCCTCCCAAAGGCAGAGGATATAAAAAAAAGGAGGAAAAAGCATCGATGAATGGCCCAGGTCGGTTGCTATCAGAAGTTAGGCTCCAACTTTACGGATCAGAAAGTTTCCCTGAAAAGGGTTTCTCTTCGGGAATAAAAATCACCGCCAGGTTTGGCTACAGGACCAAGAAGCTCTAGATATCGTATTCAGATAATAATTACGTACAAGTAGTAAATACAGTATGTTTAGAAAAAATATGATTTTTTAATTTTATTATGATGAAATTAAAATGTTTCTGCTTGCTAAATTTTTAAACACTGCCTAAGTAAAAATATTAATTTGCATTTTTATTTACGAATATTTAACCTTAGAAGTTGGTTAAGAAGTGCGGTCAGTGAATGATACATACTTATTCAAATTTGCACCAACGTTATAACGCTATAGCGTAAATTTAAGGGTTTTTTTTTTGTTTTGTTTTTCACTAACCGTTATACCCTTACCAAATTATCAGTTAACAATTTTAATGGAGAAACGATTCTTTCTTCATATATTTATTTTATTTTTTTTTTACATTTTTAAAAATTTTATTTAATGACTAGCAGTAATCGCGACTTTATTTGCCAATATTGGAGTGTTGCTTTACCTCTATTTGTATCTACGTTTATGATAAAAGTAACTATAATACAATCCACATAACTTAGCAATATGTCAATGTGTTGCTCTTTCAACTATTTATATGTAGAACGGTTGGAGCGGTGTGGTCTAGTGGATAGAGCCCTAGTCTACTGTGCCCCGGGCCCTGGGTTCGAATCCCGGCTGTGGCAGAATATTATTTATTCTGTTATTTCAGTCGGCGGGTGACCCTAAGGTATGGAGACCCTTCTGAGGCAGACCAAGCCTCTATAAATTAGGTACTCAAATTGGGGATAAAATCTGACGGCTGAGTGTAATCTCGGCCTAATCACCTCATTGCACGGCCGTGGGCCTAGTAACAGTACGAATCTCTTTATGTACTGAGCCCAAGACCCTTCATGGGTTGTAGTTGGGGTACAGGTTTTTTTTTTTATGTAGAACGAATAAAGTAATCATTTAGTTCCGGAACTTAAATAATTTTTTAATGTAAATTAACATCAACATACCAGTAGAAGTAGGCTGTTTACTGATTATTTATACAACCTCACTTTATGCTAATTAGAAGATGATGCAGTGGGAGTCCTAAATTTTGCTTGTCCGGGTTTATTAGGGTAAGGTCATTAAGGTGTACCTGACATCGCACAGACTCAGTACAACCTTTTTACGTCCCCTCCGAAGAACGGCATAACTAAGGATTTATACTACCTTAAAAAAATCCTAGGACCCTCCCCATGTAGGTTTGAACCCGCGATCTAGGGCATATAGGCTGTTAGTCCAGCCACTACACCATAGGCAACCCCTAGCAGAAGTAGGCATACCTGTTCGCAGGCACACTTAATTCGTTTTACTTTTTAAATAGAGCCTTTTTATACCACCAAATCTCATTTGAAATTATTTGTTAGGTTATAGAAATATTAGTTTATAAATGGCTTGAACCGGCTTTATAAACCGGTTTTCATGTTTACGTTTTTAACACCTTGCAACGATTTAAAATAAAAATATATAAGAAGCATAAAAAAATAAATAGAATGAAAAGTAAATATAGAACTTAATGTATTTTAAATATATATTTAGTATGTTAGCTAAAAGTTGTCTGATTAAGATCATTTTACTTTTATGTTATTGGAAGTTTTATTATCTTTCTATATAAGTACATATAGTTTCCCAGATGACGTATATTTCAGTTATTCGACAAACAATTATTGACAGGTTTTATTAATGATTTCTTCTTCAACAACCTAAAAAACGAATTTTTCTAAATCTTGCCTTATTACGGAACTAGAAGGTAAGATGAACCTCCACTAAAAATTTCATCTTTACAACCATAGTGCGATGACAACATAAGTAACTGAACAACATAAGTAACTGAATAGTACTATCTTTTAATAGTACAGATTACACTTATAGTGGTATAGTGCATACTTTTTTAATAAATAGAAATAAATCACTCAATGACATATAAGATTATTAAAAATATGATAGGAGTAATGAACGCATTCTCACAGTCGATTTTTTCAATTCTTGTATGTGAATGATTCGACAAAAAAACCTTTTAGTGACCAACAAACATATAATTATTTTGGAAAATTCTAAATATGTAATGTTAAATTGTTACAAAAAATATTTTTGAGATCTTCAGCTTCAGCCAATAAGTATAAAAACATATTTACATAATTGCTTTTGTGTGCTGATTCAATTACATAAGGTCACGTATTTTAACATCGTAGAAAAAATAAAAGAAATGTTGTTCGATGAAAACTGACGATTTGGAAGGTTTTAGCATTAGATGAGTGCGGTAAAATACACTCCCGAGATTTTTTCGTGTGTTAATATTCTACATGCTCCATATCGTCGTAACTGAAATGAATATGAAATAAAATGACAGCTTTTATCTCTGTCACATACATGTATAAAATATATACTAATGGGAAGTATTACAATTATGGAAATTTTTGAATTTAACCTTTCAACAGAAATACATATTTTAGTCCAATTAACATGTCTCATCTAGAAATCTGTTTGAGTGCGTGACAGTGAAAGCAAATAGTTTAAGCATAAAATTAAGTTTGAAAATAAAAATAATTCAGATAATATATTCAGTGATAATATAAATATATTCAGGGGTAATGTCATGAATTTTACATGTCCAATACTAAAATTATTTAAATTATGTTGTTACGTAAATAAATAAGTAAAACTAGTTATTAGTTAATATAAGATATAATAATTAATATATTTGATGCACTCTGGCAGTGCTTCAATGGCGAATTTCCAAAATCTCTTTCCCTAATACATTTTTTTTTCGATAATGATATTATAGATTATTTAATAAAACCTATGTTTCTATCTAAAATATATTCTTTAAACTGAAGATGAATTCAGCTCCCATCCCACGGTCAAAATCCGTACAGTACTTAGGCCTAACTCTGGAAAAATCTCTTACATTCACAGATCATATCAATAGAAAAAAATACAAAGCGAAAAAAAATAATATATAAAATATTCCTTTTGAACCCTCATAACAAATTGATAATTTACAAATCAGTTATCCGCCCGTTAATCACATACGCCTCGCCAGTCTGTAGTTCATCCTGCTTGACTAATTACGAAATACTTGAGATAATTCAAAACCTTCCAAAGCGGATAATTAATAATTAGCTCCGCTACACTAAAATTTCATCTACGTTCCTAGACCTAGCTGTAATCTGGCCTCCTACAGTAAAAAAACCAGTCTCCCAAAAATCCATAATTACAGGAAATCATTAATTACAATAAATTTTCTCTTAAACGCTACACTCATAAAAGAACGAAACTTGTGTTGTTAAATTAATTTAGTCCATTTTAAGTTCTAAATCTTATACTTTTATTTATTTTATGTGTAGGTTTTTAATATCATTTTTCCTACAATCGTTCTGTAATCTCAATATAATTTTATAACAGGAATAGAGGCGTCATAAATAAATAAATAAATTTTATCACATGTTAGTCATTTAGGCTAATGGACTATAATTACCCAAAAAAAAAAACAAGACATCATTTGTAAATATTTTGTAAATTTGTAAATATGTAAAAAAAGTTTATTTTATTCTTCTATTTTTTAAATTGATCTCATCTATAACTGAATTTGAAAATTTTTAAATTGATTTAAAGAACGGAGGTAAGAGAAAGTCGTGTTTTGCGGACACCAAAATTAAAAAAAAAAAAAAGTTTAAGCTGGAATTATTCATAACTTCTTGATATTGCTTTATCGAGAGGCTCATAAAAAAATGTTTAGGCTGTACATAAGTATACTTGCTGAACTATTTGAAACTGTTGTTGAACAAGAAGTTGAAGGTGTATTAAAAGTTTTAATGGCAGATATCAGAGGGGCTCAATAACTGGATCGGCTTGTGAAAATACTTGACTGGCTGTTTGTCCGAGGGCTTGCTCGGGAGGTCGGAGGGGATTGGAAAAGTTGGAGAGTGGCCAAGGCCCAACTTGTACACTGGGTCAAAGTTAATTATTTATTTTCTTAGCCATCTCGGCCAGCCCCGGAGCATCCGGGCATAGTTTGCGGTAAAAAATAAACTCTGCCAAGTCAACTTGCCGAATTTTAACTTTTAATTAACTTTTCCCGGATTCGCTGTGTTCGAGGCCATAGGAAACTTATTGGAAATTTATGATTAACGGCCCCTGTCATAGTGAAATCAGTTTTTTTCAAACCAACGAATTTGATGGGTATTAAATTTTGAAATATTAAACGGAATATGAAACATTATACAGAATGAAAACAAATTTATACCGTGTATTTTGCACCTTTTTACGACCTTCTCAAAAACGGCTTTAACGATTTTAATTTAACTCGGAATATTGATGTAAACTTTAATGGGCTTTAATACTGAATAGGTTTCATTCTAATTGAAACAAACTGACAGGGCTTAAATGCTGATATTTTAAATTTCCTTTAGTTTAGTGGATACGAAAAAATTAAGAATATCATCTTGTTAAAATTAATAAAAAACGAGTAAATATAAAATTTGAACAAAATTGATATATTTCTTTTCTTAACATAAAAATAGTAACATAGATGTATAATTACCATCGGAAAGCTAAAGGTTTTAGAAATAATATTAATAACTTAAACACAAAATTGTTAGAGAGTGATGAAAAAGCGATAAAACTAACTGTTGTCAATAAAAAAATAATAGATTATTTAATAAACCACATGTTTCAATTAAAATTATTTTTTTCTTCCAGTGGCGCGACAGGCCGTGTAGGCCCTGGTTCTCGCTGTGTCATCTCCTGGGAGATTACACTAACGTTTCTCGATGCATTTTGTAGTGTAGGGTCATAACTCCCTTCGCCTAATTTTGTGAGTGGCCACCATTTGGCTAGCGGGTCTCACATACCCGGAGGAGAGGCTGCGAGTGAATTCCTATTTAATCATATTCTTATAAAAGTCCCGCCGGGACTGGGATTCGAACTCACAACCTTTAGCACGAGAGACTAGCGCGCTCGCGACTCAGACACGGGCTCCCCTTCAAATGAAAATCAATATAATAAATTCTTTAATTCTTTTTTCCATCATGTATTTAATTTTTTTCAAATTGATTTCTCAACGGAGGGAAGTGAAGGTCGTGCGTTGGGCACACCAGATTTTTCTGTTTATTTTAATGAATTAATCCCTAAGGTGTAGATTGTTTATCCTGTTTGTAATATGTCAACAACTATATCTGTTAATTCTTGTATAAACTAGCTTAGTATTGTGTTCGCTATTTCACTGTGAATATGAAAGAAAATATCATTCATCAACGCCATATTTCGTTGTACTGTATTTTCTTGGGTTATATAACTAACCTTTTAAGAGAATGTATGTGTGTCTATATATATAATTATAATTTTTTGTTTAGGCACTTTGCCGCGCGGTGTAATCTGCTGAGAGTATACACTCAAATATTTAATAGGATAGGTTTATCACTCCCTACGTCTAGTTTTGGGAGTGGTCACCAATTACCTGAGGGTTCTCACGTACCCGGAGGAGAGGCTGTGACTTATTTGATTAAATACATGAAAAAGTCTCATCGGGACTGGGATTCGAACTCACGACCTTTAGCATGAGAGACTACTTAAATTTACACCATACAATTTTTAGATTATAAACACTAATTTACTAATTATGTTCGATTAAACTTTGTTCTTCCTTCTTCTTTCGTAGTACACTGGTTCCTTTCCTCTCACACGGAAGTTGCCCCTCCCCCATACTACAGTTTGGGCGAGCTTCCATTAGCAAATTGTTTGTGATCAACTCGACTCGAACGCCTAGGCTTCAGTCTCCAGTCCCTCTTCAGTCTACCCACTCTTAAAACACCCTACAATAAAACTTTAAATAATATGCATCAAAGTTCATATTAAATTACTGATAGTAGTTGTCATGCTCCATTTTCTGTTTTATGGTTTCACTCTAGTGTATGGTAAATGCTATTTAATACATGCCCGTACGAATGGAAAACCGCGAGAGTAAGAGAAAAGAGATAAATGCAAGTGATAAGTGTTTTTAGTATTTCTTGCTCATAAATAATTTTAGAATCCACATTCTCACCAATTTTAGGGTACTTTAACACTTATTAGACAAACGGTCAAGCCTTCCTCTCAACTACAAAAGACTCATCTACATGTCTATCACATGACCAAATTTTACTTACGGAGTTGTGCTTTGGGACTCTACTAAACCATTGAATCATTCTCGTATTAAATCTTTACAATGCAAAATTCTTTTTGAATACTATTCCTTTCATGACTAACTCCATCCCTACTCAAACCCATTAGTTTACAATAGTGCTTCCTCTTAAATTTCGAAAAAAGCCACCAAGACCTGATTACGGCGTGACCATCTGATTTAGAATATTTTATAGATTACTACCAATGGATTTGTTTTATATTCTACTCACATTTACTAGATCTATTAATGTAAGTACTGTTTAAATGTAAACAAAAATACATATTACATTAGTAAAATTATTTTAAAAAAGCATATGCTGTAGAACATGCTTAATATTATTGTGTTATCACTAACCACATTAATTTAAAAAAAATAACAAACTTGGTTCTTCCTATAGTAAACTTCACTCCTGAAGTAAACAACAACTCACCAGTTCACGTACAATGTTCCACATCTTAAAATGACTATTACAAAATATATTTAACATACACGTGGTGTTCCTCAGAGATCCTCACTCTCTCCAACTCTTTTTCCCATCTTCAACGATCTCGCTGACTCCATCCACTATTTATAATAACAGATGTTCTTCAAATCTACTTGTCCTTCCACCCTTCTCAAATGTTAGAGGATGTTGACAATATCACTGCACAGGCTACGACCATGATTTTTTTAAAAATTTATTTATTGGAATTTACAACTGTATAATGGAATACAACAAGTAAATTTGAGTGAAATATAAAAAGCCATGAAACACATGTAGAGAATGGAAGCACTCTAATGACCATGATTTAATGATAAATACTGGAAAAACCAAGGTCATCAACTTCGGTTTCAAGCATCTTCTAAATTTTATTCTGAATTATCCCCTACTTCACTTCAATAGACTGCCTGTCAAATTTTCACAGCCCAGTAGAAAACCTTGGAGTCAGTCATTTTTTTTTTTTATCAAAACCTATCCTAGACACAAAGTCAAAACAATTCTTGAATCACCCGAAAATCCATTGATATCCTAAAACAATTCCTAAGATTTTGTGATTCCATCCCACCTAAAAACCTAATGGTCCCTTCTCTCATTTTCCCCAGTTTGACAACGGTTGCCTCTTGTATGGAAGCGGTCTTAAATATTTGACATATTTATTGACATTCAAGTCCGTTATATTAGTATACTGAAGTCGTAAAAGACCAAACAAACATCATTTGTATTTGAAATTTTCGTTATTCTAAGGGGACTACCCGTCCCAGGTTAAAATTCATTTTCATTTAATTATTCATACAGAGAGAATATACATTGTCAGGCCAATAATTGTAAATCTTTTTATATTATTGTAACAGCAACTGTTAGGATAAAATATATAACGTTGTATAAAATATATAACAGTTGAAATAGCATTTGTGATTCTGTGGATGGGTCGAGAAGGAAACGCGTTGTTATTCTAGGATAGCATTCAGCCGGTGGGAAGATTGTTTGGTGTATATAGGTCACTCCCTAACTCGGCAACTCGGCGTTCCTTCCATCCCTCGAGTACTCTACACCTCCGGCATGATCGTCGTATCCTTTGTGGCACCTTAGTCATCGCATTGTGTCTCGTCACCGATCAACAAAGAATTCCTCTTCAAAGTTATAACAATAACCTTTCCTACCTCTATTATGTGTTCAATACACTGTAAATTTTTGTGTATTTTTATATTTTAGTACTTTCAGCTTTTATAGAATATAAAAACTTTCTCTTTAGGATTTAAATTAGATTTTTCATTGAAATTGAATCGTTATAATAACTGGATATATTATATATACCTTTTTTATTTTTATTTTATTATATATATATATATATATATATATATATATATATATATATATATATATATAAATATATATATATATATATATTTTTTTTTTTTTTTTTCGAATCTAGTCGTTTTTTTTACTTTTCATTTATTGTATTTATTTACTTTACTTTATGCTTATTCTTTTCTTTCGTACATAGATGTCTTTTTGTACATAGATTTACATAAATATCTTTCTCTACCTCTTTTACCTAAAGTTTTCTGGCCAGATGTGCTATCATTATTTGTAAAATTTATGTTATTCTTAAGAGACTAAGACCCAGAATAAAAGCTTTTTCTATTCTATTCTATAAATCAGAATTCATATCAAATTTAGAAATTTTAAAGACATCATATAATAAATTACAGAGCTTCATTGTAGTATGAATTCATTTTGTATATAGCGAAATTAAAATTTATAAATAAATAAATACAATCACAGAGCAGAGACTCCTTACAGTTTAGTTATGTTTAATATATTATCAGCCAATGTCATTCCAGGAAGCCTGAGGCTCTTAAAATTCGATGAGTTTTGATAAAGATGTGCGTAAAACCATCAATAAATCAAACATCAAACAATAAATAACAAACACATTTTTTAGTTTGGTTTATATATTTCTTTTTCTTTTTTTTTTTTTTTTTTTTGGTTATTTGCCTCTACCCTACAGGGTCATTGGCAACTGTGGTTTTCTATATTTGGTTGTAGTACATGATTTATTTTAAATGACTCAGTAACTTTTTGACCTTGTCTTCATCATCATTCAATATATCTTTTAGGGTTCCTGATAGTTTAATATTACGTCTTGATGTTTCGAAAATGGGACACTCTAATAATAGATGCTGAATAGTTTTTGGAACATTATTGCAATATTCGCAGATAGGTGCATAGAGATTTCTTAAAAGGTAACCGTGGGTAAACTGACAATGTCCTATACGGAGCCGGCATAAAATGATTTCCTCTTTTCTAGAAATCCTCGTGCTCCTGGTCCATTTTTTAGTGTCTCTTTTTACATCCAACAGTTTATATTGTCCTGTTATCCACGTTGTTTCCCAGGTTTTGAAGAGATTTTTCTTCAATTTTCTGATCCAGTCTTCTACTGTGAGTTCTTCCAGTACCGTGCTTTCAGATGTGTTGCCTTGTCTGGCCAAGCTGGCGGCTATGTCTGCTTCTTAGTTGCCTGGAATACCACAATGTGCTGGAACCCAGATAAAAACTACAATTATGCCTTTATTTTTAACTTCCCACCAAGCGTTCAATATTTCCCTGATGATGGAATTAGTGGGCCACGACGTATTTCCAAGGGCTTACACTCCTAGAGTCTGTAGCAATAATCCAGTATTTTGTTTCTGATCCAGTAAGCCAATGGAGAGCCTTTAGGATGGCTGTCCCTTCTCCACTGAAAACAGAACACTCTTCTGGTAAGCTAAAAAGGAGTTGTTGCTGTTTTATTTTTACTGCACAACCTACATTATTTTCCATTTTCGAGGCGTCCGTGTATATAACAGAGAAGGTGTTATAACCCTCTAACAGTTCCAGGAAACAATTGAGACGTTGCTTTCCAAAAGGTACTATATCCATTCTAGGAAATTTTACAGGAAGCGCGAAAATGTCTCATTGTTATATTATTAAACTAGCTAATTTGGGTCTTTTCGCATTAAAATCTAGAATTATATTTTTACCATAGTAATAACATCATATTAAAGTTATGAAATAAAATGTTTTAGCATGATTTGGAACGAAACTAAATGCGTAATTAGTACTTTTAGAAAATGAACTAATTTCTAAATCGCGTTTTTTAAGAACTTGAGAGATCATTAAATAAAATCGAATAGAAGATTTAGATTACACTAAGTGCAGAGAATATAAATATGTAAAAAAATCAGTTTCGTAAAAAATGTCCTTTAGTACCTTTTGGAAATCAACGTCTCAATTGTGTACTTCTAGTGGACATTTCTTTGAGTATCTTTACATTGTCTTGTCAACGATTGGTCTGTTACTCTTCCATCGAGGTATTTCCATGGCCGGGGAAGGTTTTATTGTCCTTTAATTCATGTTTAAAGTCCTTAGCGAAGTGAGGACTAACTGTTTGAATGCACTATTTTCTATATTTTTTAGGCCACGGTTTTCTTGATTTTCTGTAAACAATTTTGAATTTAGAGGATGAAGAGGGCGTTACATATTTAAAAAATATGAATAAAATGAAAAAAAAATATAATAGCAGACCCAGAACAAAAAAGAACAATTGTTAATTTATTTATTACCTCCCCGAGACATATATTTATTAGTTCGGTTTATTACAATGATAATGTTAACAGTACAATAGTTGTGTTTTTTTGGTTCATTTTTTTCAATAATGAACCGTTGTAATCGACCGAAAAAATCAGCCTCCCTCTCCTCGAAATTTGAGGGCTTAAGTTTCAAGGTAAGTAGAACCCGAATAACGAAAAAAAAATCCGTTTACGCCGTCCGAGGTAAAAAAATTGAAATTTTAAACATAAATACGCCCATAACTCAGTTATTTTTGTATCTATCTTTATCTTCATAGTTCTACAATCCATGAAGGGTCCTGACTTCCTCCAGCAGCAAACGCCACGATTCCCTGTCTCGTGCTGCGGCCATTCAGCATCCCACATTCAAGAATGTTCGTGCGTCATTGGCCACACGATCCGCCCAGCGCAGCCTTGGCCTCCCAACCTTGCGACGACTGTAAACGATTTCGGTTAGTAATCTCTTGGAGGCATATCGTCAGCCATTCGTGCCAGATGTCCTGCCCATCGAAGCCTCCCCACCTTAACGAAGCGGGATACATCAGTTTCACGATATAAATCGTACAGCTCTCTGTTGCTCCTCCGCCTCCATTCATTATTTTCATAAACACCGCCATATATTCGGCGCAATACTTTCCGCTCAAATATAAGTAGAAGCTGGTCCTCAGCTCTTGATGTTGCCCACGTTTCTGAGCCGTAACATAGTACAGGTCGAATTAGCGTTATATACATAGTTACCTTTGTTCGCCTAGTCACATGACGGCCGCAGAAATGTTTTCGAAGCCCAAAATAGCAATGATTTGCGGCTAGTATTCTTCTTTTTATCTCAGCTGCGGTTTCGTTGTTGTGATTCACCAAAGACCCCAAGTATACAAATTGGGAAACATGCTCAAACTCGGATTGTCCAAAAGAAACCTTGGTGCCAAATAATCCTGGAGCTTCATCCAAAATCATATACTTCGTCTTATATTCGTTCACAACGAGTCCTATGCGTTTCGCTGCAGCTTCTAAAGCAAGGAAGGCTTCTATTACCGCTTGCCTGGACCGTTCCACAATATCTATATCGTCCACATATGCCAGCATTTGCACCGATCTGTTCCATACAGTGCCTGATGTTTGTACCTTGGAGTCCCTTACTGCTTCTTCCAGGGCCATATTAAAGAGCAGGCACGCCAGGGGATCCCCTTGCCTCACTCCTCTTGTGGATATGAACTCTGATGATCTTCGACCTTGCACTCGGACCACACATTGGATCCTTGTCATGGTCAGCCTAATGAGTCTGATAAATTTAGGCGGAACAGTCAGCTCTTCCAATGCTTTATACAGTTATTTTTGAAGATAACGAAAAAAAAGTATGGACTTTTAGAATCAGTAAAGCGTGATAGACAAAAATAAAAAAAACAAAACAAGGAAATAATTGATCAGTGTTTATCAACCAAAAATTGCGTATAATTATTTAAAAAAAATTAGACATAAATACGTCTATAACTCAGTTATTTTCGGAGGTAAAGAAAAAATGTATAGAGTTTAAGAATAAGGAAAGCGCAATAAAAATTAATAAATTAAAAATAAATATATACAAAATTGAAATATTGCATTTATATACACTTGTAACTCCATTATTTTCTAAGATAGAGAAAACATTTATTAGTATTTTTAAATTAAAAAAAAAAACGCGAATAATAATAAAGAAGAGAAAAAAAAAGTGAAAAAAATTTAAATTTTACACACGAATAAGCCCATAACTCAGTTACGGGGTAGAGTACAATTATAGATATATAGAAGATAGAGAAAAATATGTATAGAGTTTTCGATTCAGAAAAGTGCGATAAATAGAAAAAAAAAATTTCGGTCTATATATTCAAGTCGCAAATTATAATGTATATAATTCCACCAAGATTAGCATTAATAAACAGCTATATAAACAGTTATATCCTAATAATATTATATCCTAATTATTTGGAAATAATAAACCATTGTGTAATTACAGCGATTTTAAAAATTAAAAAAAAATAAGCTTCTCAAATATCATCGCCGACATATAACAAAAAAGGAATACTGTTAATTTATTTTTTAACGTCGAGTAACATTTATTTCGTATAATAAGTTTGGTTTATTGCCATGATGATGATTAATATTGCAATAATAGTAATAGATTTAACTTTATGCTACTATGACTAATCGAACGATGCTGACAATGGGCCTCCTTAATTTTCCTATCCAGGATAATTAGGATAAATATAATAAATGAGAACCCTAAGGTTTGATCCAATACATAATTAGTATACACTAATTCGTCAAGATACACCATCCAAATAAAAATCCTCCACGACGCCTTGGCCTCCCTAGGACGACACAGTAACTAACTTTTCTTGGAATTCGTTCTTCACAGTGCTAAAAAGGGTTCACGCTCATTTGAGTCGCAACAATGCCTCAATCAGTTATACTGATAGTTTACAAGCTCCGTGATTAAGCTGGATAGCATCAAATTACCAATTGACCACGTCTCTCTTCGGGACCAAATTATTTACGCAGTACCTTATTCTCGAAAACTTAAATACGATGTTGCTCATTCTTAGACGAAGCGATCACGTTTTATACTCGTAATAGAAACGTCGAGATAATATAGTTTATAAATCTAACTTTAAGAGTCTTGACAGAAACAGCAAGAAAATTACATTACCACATTAAACAATAACCACATTTCGTGCCTTTAACTTGAGTATATCTTAATTAGGATGGGGATCGTTACGAACTGACGTCATCAAGACTCGAGACTGCCATTTTAGGTCACTCCGAAGACTACATATCCAAGGATTTCACTTCTCGAAAATGCTCTAGGGCGTCAACTAGGTTTAAAACCCGCGGCTTAGGTATAGGACTGTCTGTAGGCAGTAAACAGAAATATGACGCCGCAGTGCAATAATAAAATTCATGTAAAGTCTAGAAATTATTAAAATTGGGTTAAATAACACCGTTCTGACACGGTAGTAGGATAATAAAAGTCCCTAAATATCATAATAAAAATAACGTATGAAATTTCCCTAAGAGCCGTAGGAAACGGAGTAGTGTGTGTCTGCTTTCAGTTAGTAATACGTACGCGATACACGAATTACAAAAAATGATAATAATAAAGAAATATTCATTTTTTTTCCATTGCCATTATCACTAATCATGAAAAGACTTTCGAGATAGTAACTGGAATAAATTTTAATATTGCTATGGTGGAGAAATGTTTAGTTGCGATTTCTGTCTTCCTTATAATCTCGTAAACCATTATTGGGACCGAGAAACGAAAAAAAAATAAGATAAATTTTATCAACATCATTGTTAGTTTTTTATGAGAAACGCATTTAACCATAAATCTGTCGTCAGGAACTTATGATAAGCGAGAAATCGCAAAAGCTAAAAGAGGTTGGTATTGATTGGACTAGATGAGGGCAGTATTTCAAGACATATATTTCTAGTAGACCCTTTCGCAATATTCCCTATAAAAGCAGAGATTTAAAATAGTGTAACAGGCTGCTTTCTTCATTAAAGTTGGCAAGAGAGGCTTTATATCACAAGTCCTGCCATTTATAATTCATAAGGCAGCAATTAGGAGTTAATGGCCCAGTTCTCGGGGTAACAACTTAAGTCCGCTTCTGCTCCTCGCGCAAATGAAAGACCAACTTTAACCCGGCTCGAATCCTTTCATTCGAAGCGAGGGTGCAATTTCGATAATTCTTAACACTGCCAGAGCTTACATGATTCTTCTCGAAATTGAGGAATTAACATTTCCGCGAATGCTACAAACCCTCAGGAGTGGTATTCGATGAAAAGTTCTTCAGTCACAATCAGAGCTACAAATTTAACATAGATGGTGTAGTTAAGCACAGTACTAAATGGACCCCTTAATCCATTGATATAAACTTAAATATAAATGCACCACTAACAGGAACTAGTGCAGCACATGTAGAGGTTTGTAATGTTTACTGTATAATGATATACATTAAGTAAATGAGATACAAGATACAAATGTCATGATTCACATGTGGGGATACTACCCATTGGCAGCTTTCCAAGACCTATGCTAAACCAGAATGTCTCGGGGCCATCTTCTTTTCAGACGCCTCGGAGGATTACCAGGGATTGTTGAGGTAGCAAGGTTTGAAACTAGTGGGTCAGAGTGGAAATGGAGTTTTTCATGAAAGGAGAGTGGTACCTGGTTCGCGCCAAGTCAGCAACATAGGGAACGTTAAGGTCATGATGGATGAGTTTATTCGTGACAAAATAAGGAGCATTGAGGATTTTTGATTGCAAGGATTGGAGACGAGAAGAATTTGATGGTTTAGTAGAGCCCCAAATCTCTACTCCGTAAGTCCATATCGGTCTTGTGATAGTCATGTAGATGAGCTTTTTGTACTTCAATGGAAGGTTAGAGCGTTTGTCCAGTAAGTGTTAAAGTAGTCGAAAACGTCGGGCAGTTTCTTGTCTTTTCAGTCTTGTAGGAGGGTTCCAAGTAAGACGTTTGTCCAGGTGTAGTCCTAAGTACCGGATCTGTTCAACCGGAACAAGAGGAGTGTTATTGAAGGATACTGTTGGGCAGGATTTCATAGGTTTACGACGAAGGGTAAAGGTTATTTGGTAGGATTTATTTTTATTCTTCAATTCGGACACCATACTTTAAGATCTCTGATGTGGGATTGAAGAGTTTAGGAGGCAATAGTTGGATCGTTGTTGACGAGTTTTTTTTTTTCAACTTTAATATTTGCAATGACTAAAGAAGGTTTACAAGATCAAATTACATATATATATATATATATATATATATATATATATATATATATATATATATATATATATATATATATATATATATATATATATACAAGATTAGGATTTCGATAATATGAACTAGATCAAGCACCTGTCCGTTCGATGGTCAATATTTCAGGCCAGGCGCATGAGGCCCCACTTCTTTACAACTACAACTACATTCTTCTGAATCTGTAGCTTCTGTCAGTGAGATTACAAGTTGCCTAAGATTCTCCTATTCTCCTGTCAGACTATTTCAATCAGAATGAAACCTATATCATATTAATGCCTATTAACTTTTACATCGATACAGCGAGTTTAATCAAAACAGATCTGTTTTGGGAAAATCATAAAAAGGTGCGAAATGCAATGTGCAGCAGCACTTTTCTTCTGACGATTTAAGTGAAGTAAGGTTGCAATAACAACTCGGCGTATAGTTGTCTTAAATATAAAATTTCAGTTTCGAAATTTTTTTTGTTTTTGTGCTAGACTTATCACACACATAGGCCTCTTATCGGGACTTGATTTAACTCCCCCTAAAACTTGTATTTCTGTCGAAAACTGGAATTTGCATGCTTTCCTTTACTATATATTTCATATAGTGGTAAGTGAAAGTAAAAAAGTATTCATTAATGGAAGCCCCTTGCTGTGTGCCTAACAAGCACATTATATATATATATATATATATATATATATATATATATATATATATATATATATATATATATATATATATGAGGAGTTATGAGTTATGAGGAACAGCGAAAACAAATCAAATGTCAAAATTATAGGAAAATCGTAAATGTCCCTTTTTAAGTATCTAACATGCTGATCTTGAAATTCCGTTTGTCATTGCTGCTGCCAATGATCTAGCAATGATTTTCACGACAGACTGACCATAAATTCAAACTAGCTGACTCAGAAACTATCCACTGCCACAAACCCTTATAATACGTCCAGAAGATTTTTTAGGCGTTAGCCAAGGGACAACTATTTGTTTCTAAATTTATTCAACAGTTGTTTTAATTTTTTTATTGTTAGCATATTTACTATGCAGATGGATAATCTAATTATTAAAAAAAAAAATCCCACATATAAACAAATAAAATAATAATACCGAATTATACTTTATATTTAGATTAATGAAGAACAAAAAAATTGACTACTAACCCACAACTTTTCACATTACACGAACAGCGTTATTAAAATTTTGATTGTAGTTACCCCTCAATTATTTTTTATTTTAGCATTCCTAGTAACACTTGCCTTGACGTTTTCAATACAAATCCCAAAACAAGCGGCTGAGCCACAAACAGAAAGGACTATATTCAGTGAGAGTTTGAGGCGGTGATTAGGGTAGAGGGGGGTAATTTAACGCTTAAGTTAAACCAGAAATCAAGTGCGCAGCCAGCCATGCATCACCCCTCACAAACCCCGTTAAGTAACATCAGCTATTAACAATTCAAACTCTACTCAGTGTTTTACCTTAAACGGCTCTTTGTTATTCTGGGGTTTACCCCTCCTCTTTATCTATATGTGATTGTATACCGCCGTTCACTTAATAACCGTAAACCAATGTTTACGATTAGTTATTTGAAGCGAAAAAACTGTATAATGTTCATCGTAATTATATTACGATATTATAAATCACATATTTTAACAGTTAAAAAGAGAATGGTTGATTTTAACTCTCTTCTAGTTGGCACAGACAATTCTGATGAATTAATTTGTCATTTCTTCTTTGACTTTTTACGTTGTTATGACAAAGTTGTTTAAAGTTTTATTTAATGTGTTCTGGCCACATGTGCTACCTTTACTTGTAAATTGCATCTTATTCTTAAGGGACAAAGTCCCAGAATATTTTTTTTTTCTATTTCTATTTTCTAAATTATGGGAGGATAAATGCGTATATCTCGAACTAACACATTATTATAGGACTAGGTGGTTGTTTTATTTTAAGTTAAAAAGTAGTATTTACTAGCACTTCTTATATTTTTCCTATATCTCTATAGTGAATAGGTTTAATATTTTGCGTTTTGAATATTGTCTTATATTTGTATTCTATACCCTCTAGAAACATGATACATTTTTTTTATTACTGGAAACTTTTATCGAACTTTAATTATATGGTTGTTTGCTTTATCATTGTTTTTGATTAGAGACAATGATTGTAAACATAAAAACACAGTCTAAGATAATAAATCTCTTATGTTGAAAACCTAAGAATTAAACTTGCCTGTCTCGTTCAATAAATTAGTGGATTGAAGGTGTGTGAATTATGAAAATTTGTGTAGGTGTATTAATGGCATTTCTTAATAGAGATTCGTACTGTTTCACAGCCAAAAACCGTGCAAGGAGGTGATTAGGCAAAGATCACAATGTTCATTTTCCTACTATTGTACACACTTTATAAGGACTGGGTATGCCCCAGGAGGATCTCGATACTCCAGGGTTGATCCACGGCCGAAATAACAGAATATATCATTCTATTTTAGCCGAGGTTCGAACCCAGAAACCTAAGAACAGTAGATTAGTGCTCTACCTACTACACAAATTTTAAAATCAGAATAAAATATAGCGAGGTATAAAATAAATTAAATGAAAAAATATCAACATTGTCTCCTAAACGATTGATAAAGTTTATGTTAAGGCACTGATGTTAGGTGAGAAAGCTGGAAAAATGTTGGTACAATAGTTGGATTCTGAACACTGAAGACATCAACTTCACTAACGCAATAACATAGAACGATAATGAGTTACAAATCATCATAACATATTTACTACTAAATCTAAAAATGAATCCCCTTTTCCCTTGGTGATCGAATCACGCGTGAACGGCTAGACCGATTTAGCTAATTCTTTTTTTAATGTTTATATAACAGTCAGAAGAAGGATTTTATGAAAGAAAAAAAAACAAATACAAAAATTAATTTTTTTAATACGGATTTTGCTAAGATATAGATAGGACAGGCATCGTCTTTCGGGTCAGATAGTATTTATATAAAAGTAAATATCATCGAATGTTTTGTTTCTTTAGTGCTGAAAAACATATTTTTAAAACAAATTTACAAGGTTACTTCTCGGAACACAGTATAATCTCGTAACATTGACGCTTTAGTAATCTATGTGTTATATCACCCAGCCGTATCATTCAAATCAAAGGATCCCTTGGTTTCGAAGTGTGATACAGCTCGATATTCAAAGGGATCAAATTAGCTCCTTCATTAAAAGAGAAATTCACCGACGGAATGGAAAACACCATCGGACCGAAATGATTCCTATCCGATAAAGCAAATCATAGATATGGCAACAGTTTGTTATCAGAGCTCTCGGGGCTGGAAATAATGGAAAGTTATTCTACTTATCTGCACACCCAACTAACTCTCACACTCTTCTAATCATCTACCCTTTACCAAATATCTATTTTAATAGGCTACTATAGAGCTGAATTATAACAAAGTAATGTTATATGTGTAAATAACTTTCTGGAATACTAAGCGTTTGAAAAACTGTAAAAATACCTGTCGAAACGAATGGTAGAAGTATATAAGATGTGTAATAACCAAAATGCAATACCTAGGATATGCAGGCAACGAAAATAAAGCATTTATTTTTTCATAAATGTTCTGAAAAATGTCGCTATTTTTCATCTGCAAAAAAAATACTTGCGAAAAGCAATATGCTTTCTTCCGAAAGTTAAATTACTGAATCGAAGTTAGTCAACGGACTCAGAAGCTGTCAGAGTAAGTTGAATGTATTGATATTTATTTATGTGTTTGGACTGATGGGATCATGTTGTGAGTCTGTTGAGAAAATCTTTATAGTATTTTGTAGCAGTATCTGAAACTGTCCAAGCCTTGTGGATCAATTCATTTTGTAAAAAATCTGGTACGGGCAACACACGACTTAATACGCACGAAATATCGGCATTTAAGCCCTGTCATACTATTTCAATCCGAATGAAATCTTCGATCTTCCGGTATGCTGATTTTGATGAAAAAGATTCTGTAACATCTTGGGCTTATAGATGTCTTAAATATGAAATTTTAGTTTCATAGGAATTCGTTTTCGCCCGGGAGTTACCACACACAGACTTTTTTGCGGGATTAGTTATTTCCACTCAGGGGGACCCTAAAACGTGTATTTCCGTTGAAAACTGGAATTCCGAAATTATCACGATCGCACTACTTTATATTACTACCCGCAGGTGGTTCTAGGATTTTTTAATGGAAGTAAAAAATCCTTAGTTATTCCGTCCTTCGGAGGGGACGTTAAAAGGTGGTCCTGAGCCTGTGCGATGTCAGGTCAAAACTTTAGGTTGTATAGAATGAATTTTTTGCAACTTAGACTTTTTTGAAGATTTCCATAGCTCTATCTCGTATGTCCATAAGGGTTTTATGCGTACTTCATACAGAGTAATTTTAATTTTTGTCAAGTAGTCTGGATAATAGTCCAAAATTGTTTGTCCAGCTGTTTTATCTTAAGTCCAATGTGGGTAGTCCATTTCGGTTTTCGTCTAAATACAGTTCTAGATATCTTTCTTTCCCAGAAAGAACCGTCCTAATGGCAACGAAAAGAAAATGAACATCCGATATAATAAATCATCTGAAGACTTATTTAATAAATAAGTATTATGTTTTTAAGAAGAGAAATGTAATGTAAAAATGTAAAACAAGTTGTTTTTACGGAAGTCGGAAACTAATAAAGTTAGGATATCTATCTATACGAATTAAGAACATCTCTCAACGACCGGAAATATTTAAGAAAGTTTTATTCTTCATTAAATATATTTTCGAGTTTATGGTCACTAAGTTAAATATCTTTTTCTGATATCTAATGCTTTCTATCATAACTCATAAGAAGAGTCCTATTAAAATTACTTATTTTTGGAAATTAAAAAAAAAATATAATAATATTGTTTATAAATAAATATCATCAACACAAAATTATTATTGAAATATAATTAATACCTTTGAATGGCTGATGTATTAGTTCTTAATAAATCCTCCAGAATTTGTAATTTACAGTTATCTTTGAAGTTATCAGTATCAGATCAGCAGGAGATGTGTCGACAGAAGGACTTTCGTCCATTTCATTATTTCTATTAATTTTACTGTTTAATGCTATAATCTATAAAATTCGTTACATCCCCTTACGTATCAGACCTAAGAGAAAGTATAGTGATCTGGAAAATTTACGAATTCGAGTTAGCTTAAATGGAAGTACACTTTTTCGGTACTCTGAGACCAAACCAAGTCTCACTCATACTGTTTTAGTCTGAATAGTTGTGTACACAACGAAAAATAGTTGTGTGTTTGTTTCTATGGCGCCCTCGCTCAGCTTCCACTGGCTCTGACCAGAGACGCGCTGGGCTCTTTCGGTTCTGTTTGTCCTTCCACAAGTGGGGAGACAAGCCCAATCAGGGGCTCTCCAGTAAATTTTAAATATCTTCCATAGGTAACGATGTGTTCATATGTTGTTCATTTAATTGTTTACCTTATATTTATTTTTATTTTGTTACAATAGATGTTTATTTATTTTTATTTTTTAATGAAATTTGACTTTTATATCAATCGTATATAATGTAAATATTGTATGAATGTGATCTTAGAGCCATATTATTATTGTCTATTGAGACAAATTTTAACATATCTGAATGAATGAATGAAAAACTTTTTTTTTTTAAATGTTGTAAACTAAAATTTAATATTTAAAAAACAGCCCTGATGCCACAGCGCATTAATAACCTAATTAGGCGATGTACATTATACCATTCATTTAATATAATTACAATTTATATCAATAATACAATGGGACGTTTTAATTAACATAATTAAATTTAATACAGTTGACAGCCTATAATCAAATTAACGAATTTCCATTTATATAATAAGAGACTGGAAGGAATAGCCATTTAAGATTAAATTGAAGGTGACAAGCCTCTACCCACCCCTTTCGACAAGGGCTTGGGAGAACAGCTAACAAAGATGTGGTTTATGCCCGAGAAAGCCAATTTTCTGAGAGGGGAAATCAATTTGTCACTGAAACTGTAAGGGTTCCACGCCTCAAGGAGGCTTCTTTTCTAGGAATTTAATTTTGAGATGATTAACATATAAACCGATTCAGATGTTGATGTTTTCATAAACGACCGTAATTAATGCAAATAGGTATTTATTCTACTCCTCTAATTTGAAAATAAAAATACATAGTTCTATGTTTAAAAAAAAAAAAAAATAATAAAATATATTTTTTTAAAACATCGATGAGCGAAAAGATGCTTGTATAATACTTAGGATGTTTAAGGAAGATTTGACATATGAAGAAGTTGATAGATCCACACATTCTTTTTTAATGATCTTATAATTTTGTCCCACTTAACGCTAATTTTATTAAGGCCATAGGGAACTAACTCATAATAATATACAAAATCAGAAGAAGGAATGTATGATCATCAATATTATACAAAAAGGAGGGGAAAATATAGATATATATGTAGCGACGCGATCGATTGCTCGATGATCGATAAATAACCGCTGCAATAATTATTTAGCATAATACCACATGTCTTTTGAATATGAAAAGGTTACAACACACGGTGAGTCCGGAACCTAAAGTTGATCTCAGGCTTGCATTTTATTTTAGGTTATGAGCTAATTGTATGTAAGTTAAATTATCTTTGATAAGTCAAAATTTGAATAATATTTTTGATTCCCTAACTATTACCTATTTCTATTTGCTTGTATTCTTTCATTTTTAATAAATTTGTATTAATTAATTTTCATTAAATTGTTCTATTTAATTGTGAGTAACTATTGTTTTTACATTTAATAAATGATAAGTAAATAGGGAGTGAAGCCATTGAAAAGAAACACTCCAATAAAAAAGAACTATTTAAATGTGTCTACTTTTCGGCATAAATTGCACATCAAGAACAGAACTGTTTTATTATCAAAGAGGAAAAGAAAGTTATATATCTTTTTTTAAACTTATAAAAAGAATATATTCCTATAAATATTCCATCACCTATATAATATAGCACCATTAATGATTCAAGGATCTACATGCTATTTCACTTCCCTGGAGTGGGAGCAGGAGCGTTTTAATTTAATTATATTTTACACATAAGTCCTTTAAAATTAATTATGATTTAAAATTTAGTCATAAATCTTTCCGCATACCTTCGTCTATCCCATTATTTTATTTTTAACGATTGTGTAGTTCTTTTTATTTAAAAATTTGAAACGGAGTGTCAGGCTCTGTATTAATTTCAATTCTCCAAATATATAATCAAATGTTAATTATTTTAATAAATCCTTAATAATTAGTTTATTGATTGCAGGGAGACGCGTGGTATAGTTGATGGAGCACTTGTCTACTGTTCCCGGGTCTTAGGTTCGAATCCCGGCTGAGGCAGAATATTATTTATTCTGTTGATTCATCAGGGGGGCGACCCGAGGCTACGGAGACCCTCCTGAGGCAGATCCAGCCTCTTTGATTTATTAAATTAATTGGTCAAAAATATTTTACAAGGTTAATAATTATTTAATCTTTAGCAACGCCGAACTTACAGAATTGTACGGAGAGCCTGATATCCTGTGTGCTATTAGGAAGAGCAGGCTGAGATGGTTAGGGCATGTAGAAAGGATGGAGCCCTGTAGGCTGCCTAAAATGATGTTAAATGGTGCACCAGGAGAGAAAAAGAAAAGGGGCAGACCCAGGTGACGGTGGATTGAGGACTTGATAGAGGATTTGAAGATGATGGGAGTAGGAAATTGGTGGAGTATTGCTGGAGATCGCGAGTCATGGGGAAGAACGGTGGCAGGGACCCAGGTCCTACAAGGACTGCAGCGCCCAACAGTGAATGAGTGAGTGAATAATTATTTAAAATCAGTTATTCGTGTATATAATATTCAAATGTTTAGTAAAAATTAAAAAAAAACTAAATTTATTTTTATCATTTATACCTACAATACAAATACATTATAATTGAGCCTAAACGTATCAAATTATTTTTAAAAAGGATTAAAACATTACATAATTAATATACACCATAAAGTTGTCTTGTTACCTCTTTTATTCAAACTGGTTTTATATTTCATTCTATGAATGTATCATCAACCTCTATTAGTACAGGGATTATCTTGAAAGCAAATAAAGTTATATTCCTATTCATTCATTCATATAGTTAACCAAACAATGCTTAATTAGAAAGCATGGGCTATCATTTTAGTACTTACTTGTAAGCACTTGGTACTTGAAAATTCAATGCAATTAGGTCCATTTTCCCTAAAGCTAATATGAAAAGTTAACAACTGAAAGGTAAAAGGTTGATAAATTTCATTAAAAAGTAATTTAATATTTTATGGCGATGATCTATGTATCTTCTTTTTTCTGAAGTAGTTTTTTAGACGGACATAAATAATGGAGTCTATACTTTCCTACTTTGGGGTGATATTTCCCAGGTTCAGTGCAGGAAAAAATAAATCACTCTCTCACACAATGGCCCTATTCAGTACCTGGCCGACATTGTCCCATCTTCAGTTTGAGGGCTGATATATGGCATCATTTAAGGGTCAGGTACTTGATCGACTTAGTAGTTAATATCATCGAAACCCTATTCTTGTAGATATATATATAGGTAAATTTCGTGACTAATGTATATACTGTAGCCATGGCAACTTCAAAACTTTGAGTTATATAATATATGAATATATATAAATAATATATATATATATATATATATAAATAATATAGAATAAGTAGTATAACAGTAGATAAAAAATGAATCGCCTTATCCTTGGTCATCGCATAACGCGTGAACGGCTTGACCGATTTCTCTAATTTTTTTTTGTTATGTTTATATTAGTGAAGGATCTTATAAAGGAGAAAAAGATAAACGTTACTTGGGTAAATGGATTTGGTTTTTGTTTTATTTAATTTCCTAAGGTAATCTCTTTATCTACATAAATAAAAATAAATCTCCCATTTCCTTGATCATTTCGCTCATTGGCTTGACCTATTTCGTTAAGACATAGTTAATACTGGACATCGGCTGAAAAAAAAAAAAAAAATGGTTCTCTCAACACACGACTTTCAATTACCTCCGTTGTTAAAATCAATTTAAGAACTTCTAAATAATGTTATATATAAAAAAAAGGTTAAAGAATTTAAATGAGTTTCGAAAGAAATATATGTTTCATTAAATAATAACTTATATCATTATCAACAACAATCAGTTAATTTTATCCGCTTTTCATCAGTCCTTGTTTATAACTTTTTTTGTAAATCTTATGCATTCCGGAGGTATATTACACATTTATATTACTGTTCTTATGTTTAAATAATAATTACAAACAAAAATATTTTTGCTCGTTTCTCCTTTAGTAGGTTATCAAATCAGCTGATATATCACCCGGTTTTTTAATCAATACTAACAAGATAATATGGTTATTTTTTTTCGTATCAAGAAAAGCAAAAGAGCTTTAGAGGACAAGACAATTTAAAATATCGGCATTTTAGCCCTCCTAGACTATTGCAAACAGAATGAAATCTACGTTTTTTTACAGCCCACTGAATTTTACACTAATATATCGAGTATTATAAAAATCGTTAGGGCCGTTTTTTAGAAAATTGTAAAAAGGTGCCCCTACGAAACGAATTGTTAAAACATACAACTTAATTATGTGATCCAAGATAACTGCAACCAGCTGGGTTTAGATCGGAAAGAAAATAATATTTCGAAACATATTATCTTCGGATTGTCTTTAGAAACTTTTATTGCACTGCTGTTATTTACTTTTGAGCACTATATCAGATGTTGCTCTATTACTTTATTTAATTTATTATATTAGCAATATAAAATCTAAATAAGTATATTTAGATTTATTATATATTTTCTTATGTCTAGTTGTCTCTAAAGTAGGTAGTGTATGTAATGTTATTAAACATGTTATTAATTTTTAATGTAATTCAATGTAGTTTGGTTTTTATAATAATAATTTTTATTACTTTGTATACATAATATAAATGTAACCATGAATGCTCTATTATAATGCCGCTGAGTGAGGCAGGTTGTATTATTTATTTTCCAATAAAATGTATTTCTATAATTTTTATATTTTAGAACTAACTATGCCATCCATACGTAGGCCAACTTATGTTTCATTATTAAATAAATAAGGATCATAATATATAATATATTTCTAGTATATATAAAAATATAGATCAAAGACCAATTTTATGTAATAAATAGTTTATGTAACTAAAGAACGTTTATGTGGAAATACAACAAATTATCTAAAACTTTAATGCAAGCTACAATTAATTACTGAGGAATACGATGAATAAATCCCTTCTAGATGATCCTGATAACAGTTTAAAACTTATAAAATATGCTTAGAGATCTAAAAAAAAAAAATATTATAGAAAAAGTTAAACTTTCGGTGAAAGAGGATAGAGACAATTTTAAAAGTTCAAACAAAGTTATGATAAATTGTCTGGCTAAAACTAGTTTAACAGAGATTCAATTATCGTAATGAATTCCGACAAGGAAACCATGAAACTTAATACTGCTTGAAAACTTGGAATTATTCAAAGTAATTGGAAAGATTTAAAATAAAGTCACAGTCAAAACATTTTCAAATGAACACGGACTCCATCAACTTAAATTAAAATTATATTATTAAGTATAATTTTATGTCCACATCAATAAAGTTAGTAAAAATCAGTAATTACTGAATAATAAATTCTTAAATTGAAAGAGACGATCATTTACAAATTCACTAAAAACATAAATAAAATTTGGAAATCAGACCACTATTTGTAAAGATATGGATTCTGAACTTTAAATACGAATACAAAAAGTAATATCTACACGTTCAACATGCATTTGTGTTATTATTATTTTTTTATTTTTTTATTTGCTTATCCGCCTCTACCCTCGAGGGTCATTGGCGTGATCGAAATAATTATATTCTATGGTAGAATCCTATCATTTTCGTGAATTCTATAAATTTGTTAATACTTTCTTCCTCATCTTTAAGTATTTCTTTCATGTCTTTCTTTAGATTCAACCCTTTTCTTGACTGTTCATAAAGCGGGCACTCAATTAGAAAGTGAGTTAGAGGAGAATTGTTGCATTTTTCGCAGGTTAGCGCTTCCAGGCGTCTCAAGAGGTAACCATGCGTAAATTGGCAGTGCCCAATTTTTAGTCTGCATACAACAATTTCCTCTCTCCTTGAAGATCTTGCACTAGTTCTCCATTTCTGACAGTCTGATTTAATTGTTCTCAATTTTGATATCTTTTCTCTCCAACCATCCTCCCACTCTTTCAGAAGAACTTTCTTGTAGCTACTCACCTAATCCTCCATTGTGGTTTCTTTTATTTGAGTAATATCTTCGGCTTCACCTTTTCTAGCTGAATCAGCTGCTTGATCAGCTTTTTCGTTTCCAATAATTCCACAGTGAGATGGTACCCAAATCATAATCACTACTTTAGACATTATTTTTGTTTCCCACCATTCATATTTGTGTTATTATAATTCAAAAACTAAAATTATTTCACACGTTTAATTTAGAAATTTGAAAATACCATTGAATTTTACTTTTATCTTTTCTATCTGCATATATATAAAATTATTACGCGATTTATGTTACCGCGAACTCCATCTAAAACACAAGACGGACTTTGATACTGTTTTTTCTATCATTTATGACATTCCTTATTGAGGGTTTATAAGTAAAATACTTTGCAACTATGTTTTTCTTTCGAATGGAAAATTTATTTTCTGTAATCAACTAATATAAAATTATACCTGTGATACGAGTAGTTATATATACCGAAGATTTTAGAAAAGTTAGTATACAACAACAAAAATTACAGAAGCTAATATAAAGTTTTTCTAAGCCCATAAACTATTTAATATATGTATAGAGGGAGTTCATTATTTCGTTCAGTACGCAAGATTATAAAAAACAATATCACTTACCAAATTGTAACTAAGTTGTTAAAATAAAGGTTGCTGATAAAAATCTATTAAATAACATTGTTATTAATATTTCAACTATTTAATTATTTTACAAAAACAATCATTCAATGTAAAATAAATGGGAGTCCTATTGAAACTAAATTAAACCTTTCAAATTTATTTTTAATAGTTTGTTTGAAATATAAAATAGTAATAAACTTAATAGAATAGAAACCTTCCTTATTTAAATAGCTTTTGAAAACATCCACTGCAATCAAGTTTTCTTTTATATAGGATGTTTTTTATCTTATATATGTTTTACAATAAAATAACAAACAAATAAACTGAACCAATTTTTATTTATGTTTCTCATATCTGCCGATGATTAAACATAATAATGAACATATTTTCTTGCAATTTCCACTTTTCGTTACGATGAACTAAAACTCCGAAACCAATAAACTCTAAATAAATTAGTCAGACAGAGCTATATTAAACATAAATAGCATACACTAGTTTACAACAATTTTTTAACATTCGGTATAATTGCATGAGAAGCTTTATTTTTATTTTTATTAAACTTTATTGTTCAAAGTTCTCAGAATCTTTCCGTATTCAATCCTCACAATCCATAATCCTTCGTAAAATCTTCAACGATCCCTATTTTGTCACGAATAAAATCATTCATAAAGACCTCCATGTTCCACATATAGCTGATATGGCCCGTACCAGGTATCATTCCTTCCATGAAAAACTCCATTCCCATTCTAATCCACTAGTAGTTTCAATCTTCAATCTAACACAGGCGTCTAAAAAGAAGATAGACTCGAGACCTTCTTGTTTAGACTCACTATTAAAGAGTGCTGCCAAAGTTTCTCTTTATGTTTTTCATGTACACTATCTTTTAGCAGCATATTTACTTGTTGTATTATAATATATGGTTGTAAATTTCAATAAAAATATATATAAAAAATAAAATAAAATTTCTCAGTGAACATTAAAAGACAAAAAAAGTTTTCCTGTCCTTGTTTTTCTAATCATTTGGAAAAATAAATCTATATATTTTTAAAAATACAATCTTGAAATTTATTTATCACAAATCTCCTATTTATGTTCGGTGATTTTAAATAAACCTCTGATATGCTAAATAACTAACGGTTCGTTACTAAACTTTCGCTATTTCAATTAACCTCGAATTGGACAAACAAACACAGGGAATCGGTCAAACTGACTAGGCGTTGTAAAAACCGATTAATACTCAATACCCAATACTCTGCTAACCTTATAATCGGATTTCAGCATTGAAGCTCTAGGTTTTTTTAGGGGACAGTCCCACCGATTGTGATCCATTTTCTTTTTCCAATATCATAATTTAATTTCATAGCGCAAATAAACAGCGTGAAATCTCTTGTATCACCATTTATATCGGTCATAATAAACTTTATTATTTAATCGTTTTAAAATGAAGGGCTTTTGGGTTGCCAAGAAATTAACAATGTTCTGTATTTCGCGCTTGATATTCACATGTATATAATGCCAAAATAAAGCATTAAATCAATTAAACACACATGACTAACGAGACAACGTTTTATATATTCTGGTACCGTCACAACAAAGAAATAATAAAATCAGATAAGAAAGGGTTCATTCAGCTCAACATCTAAAGAATAAAAAAAAAAATAACGAAACGACAATAGATCTTATTGAAAGAACTGAATGAAAATATGTAAAGTAACTTATGTGAGATGGGATCACTTGTAGCTGGGTGGTTTGTGTAACAGCCTCCCATGCTAAAGGTCACGGGTTCAAACCCGCAGGTGGTCCTAGGATTTTATAATAGGAGTAATAAATCCTTAGTTACGCTGTCCTTCGGAGGGGACGTTAAAAGGTGGTCCCGAGCCTGTGCGATGTCAGGTACTCGTTAAAGATCCCTATCCTAATAAAACCTGGATAGGCAAAATTTAGGACTCCCACTGTAGCATCGTCCGATTAGCCATAGTAGCATAAAGTGACGTTAAATAAATAAACAAACAAACAAACAACTTATGTGAGAAACGAAAATTATGTGCGTAATAAAAATAAATTATATTATTTCCCTCGTTCGCTCTCATACTGATTCTAGTAACTTTCTCCTTATCACGTATGGTGGAGTTATGTTCTAACGTTTTCGCTTTTGTTGATTTTTCTGTTTTTTATTTACCTATTTGTGATTATAGATTTGAAATAATTAAACAATTATTTTTTATCAGTACTCTATCTTGGTTAATCTGTGGGTAATTAATGTAAAAAAAATGACGGATTAATATTTGGACCATGTCAATAAATAGAGTTGATCACATCGGAACAAATGACATGGGCGATTAAAGTTGTTAAGCTCAGTGAAGAACGTATTCCTAAAAAGCAAGTATGAGCTAAACCGACTGGTAGGTCTACACGATTAATAATTACATTATTACTTTTACTTAACTATATATTGAGGGAAAGTATTGCGATCGTGAAAATTTCCGAATCCGAATTAACACAGGAAATACATGTTTTAGGATTCACTGAGTCCAAATGACCAAGTCTCGCAAAAAGGTCTGTGTGTGGTAACTCCAGCGCGTAAACGAAAAGTCACATGAACCTGAAATTTCATATTTAAGACAACTATACGCCCGATATGCTACAGCAACTTTGTCATCAAAACCAGCTAACCAGAAGAGCCATTTTATACAAGGCATTGTGCAAAATTTTACAATATTTTAAAAAACGACTAATACGGTTTTGCTATACCGACTTGCTATTTCGATGTAATATTTAATAGGAGTTAATATCATGTATGTTTCATTCTGATTGTAATAGTCTGGCAGGGCTTAAATGCCGATATTTAAATTTTCATGCTCTAAAGTACCTTTAATTTTGTAGATTGTATAAAAATAACCATATCGCCTTGACACCATTGATAAAAAACAGGTAAATATGTAAGTTGAACGAATTTGATATCCGACTAAAGGAGAAAACTAAAATTATATATATCAATATATCTTTATGGCAAATATTTTTGAACATAAGAACAGTAATATAAATGAATTGAAAGAGTTTAAAAACAATATTATCTTATACAAAAGATTGTGAAAGTTATTAAAGAGTGATAAAAAGCCGATAAAACTGACTGATTATTTCAGATAATAATAAAATCGATTTTTCAATGAAAGACAAGTTTCTATATAAATTTAATTTGATTAATTCTTTAATAGTTTCCCTCATTTCTTTTTGAAAATTCTTTAATCTGATTCAAAAAGGAGGTAAGTGAAAGTCATGTGTCGCCCGTACCAGATTTTTAATTTTATTATTATTATACGTTAATATTTAAATTATTATTTAATTTTTTTATTATTTATAAAATAATAAAATGCAAATTGTTCAGTTATTCTATGATGTCAAATATGCTTCTATAAGATTTAAGTATTAATGATAAAAATGTTTATATTAATCTAAGTCTTTTCTAGAGCTTTGAACTGTTTAATGATTAATTTTACTCATTTACAGTAATTTTAAGATCATCCATTTATTTAATTTCTGGATAAGGAAGAGGGGAATTCGATAATCGATCAATTACTAATTTAAATTTTTTGAAGAATATAAAACAAACCGACATTGTTATTTTTCAATCCGGGATTCTGGACTAAAATATCCCAGGACTGAAAAAACAATCCTTGGGAAAGGAAGCATTTATTTTTTGTGATAACAAAACCCACAGTTTACGTATTATTCCTTACTTTTCCTTTAAAAAAAAAAAAAAATCAGTATCTGAACATCTATGTTAGGGGAAATTTAAATAAAAAAGATTATTTAAAAGTATTTATCTTAAGAATATTTAGGCATTAAAACATTAATGACTACTTATTTATTTATTAGGTTAAGAGTCAGATATATGTAGTGAAACGAACTATTAGAAATAATTTAAAATATTTTTATTGATTTAAAATAATCCTAAAGCAGTAATAAAATTCCCTATGTTTTTCCTTTTATTTCTTGTATTTAATTAATGCATTAATCCTATTTTTACCAGATATATGCGTTATTACTAATTATTGCAGTTTACGTGGAAATCAAGGAAGTAACAAAATAAATTGTACTGAACTATTAAGATATAGTTCTAAATAAAAAAAATAGAACCACTACTTATGAAATTCTAGCTTATATATAACTCATTGTCAAATTACTCGATGAAAAAGTAATCATTAAGTATTAGATTTAATTAAAACTTATGTGAAAAATCAAAGAAATGCGAGTTTATTCGAAATAAAAAACATAATTTTCACATAAAATAAAACGATTAAAGCAATGCTAATTTTATAACTTTCTCATGCGAGCAGTATAAATAAAGGAAGTAGATAAATAATATTAAGATTAGTTAATTAACAGAATTTTTAACTTTTGATTTCACAATAATTAAACAATTAACGATTAACAGTCCATCGAAGGCTTACCTGAACCAGAGAGAGTTTATGAGGGCTTCAGCTTACCTAAAAAAAGAAATAAGAAAAATGTTATTATAATAATTATACATATAAACTATAAACATTTAGTATAATATTAACTTATTATTAAAGGCTTAGAAATAAAAATCGTTAAAGTTTTTTCTAACTTAAAGGTAAAATGAAATATTGAACTTGAGTCTGTATCAAAAGAACAACTGTTATTCAAGTCGCAAATATACAAAACTTTTAATATATTTTTTATTTAACTCAATAAATTTATTTGCATCCGTAAAATAAATACAATAAGCAAATGGTTTGTATTTAATATGGAAAACATGACAGCAAATAGTGGTGCATCCCCCTGACATTAAGCAAAACAATACCTTATCCAACTCTTTTTCAGCTTACGTCGAGTTATGTTAGGTATGTCAGTAGTAGCCATGTTTTGAAAAAATTTGTTAACGTTTCCATGTAGTTTGTCGTAAAATCGTTTGTAAGTCAATCGTATGTGCCTCTTTGTAGTTAAAATACGTAAGTCGGTATGAAGGGTATCGTTTGAAACATACGGTGGAGAGTTCCTTAAAAATTTAAATATAATTTTAAAATTACAAATTTATTATTTTTACAATTCGCATTTGGTTTCTTTTAATAATCGATAAATACATGATCCAAATAAAAAAAACAAAAAAAAAAAGTCTTAATAAAAATACATTATATGAGACATACAATACACGGTCAAAAACAAACACATTGCTTTTTAATAACTAATACAATATAAATCTTTATTTGCGAGGTATTACGTAGGTAGGTTACCTGTCATGGTTATTTCAATTTCGTAAAGAAAAGGACATTTTCATAAATTATAGATTAAACCTAATAATCTTAGAACTGAAGTCATACTTTTTACCAAACGCAGGCCTTTAATTGAAGTATATGTAACAATAGAAGGAAACCTAATAACGTGGTCTAAAAGTTACCTCTTAAGGGTACATCAACATCCTAGACTGACATTCACAAACCATATTAATACTAAAAATTAATAAAGCCATAGAGCTCATGAAAATTTATCTCCCTATTATTCAGGTATTCCAGGATCAATATAATCAATAAAAAGTTATTATATTATAAACAGATTATAAAATATTACTAATTTTGCAAAATAAATGCTTAAGGCTAGTTAGCAGTAATCCTAGATGGACGCCAATCGATCTACTTCATTATTGTTTAAATTTACCTAGTATCTCAACTTTTATTTATAAATTAACGAAAAATTTTTCTAATTCATGTGTAAATAGTAGGCATGACCATGTAAGGGAAATTGTTAGTTATTGTAAAGCCGAATTTACTTATAAAGCTTAAAAACATAACGGGCTAAAACATACTGTATAAATATTATCTATGTCAACACAGATAATATTTATACAGTATGGAAGTAAACAAAATCTTATCAATTATTTTTATAACTGTAATCCATACTTTATAACTATCATCTTAATTTTGTTTATTTCCATACTTTATAACTGTCATCTTATTTCATTTTACATTTAATTTTATGTTTGTTCCCATGTTATATTACTGTCACCATATTATTATATAAATCTAATTACACATAATTAAAATATCACCAAGTTTTAATGTGTTTCTCTTTAGTGACCGCACCTCCAACCATCTTTCTCATCTAATTTCTCAACGGTCAACTTAACTACATCATTAATTTAAATCATGATTATTTGTACACTTATGTAAAGTGTAATAAAGCCCAGGCTGGCATGAAATCTTACTTGTATGTATTGTAAAATAATACATATATTTGCTGATAAACATTTCATGTAGATGTGTACATAAAAGCCAAATAAAATAAAAGGTGAATCCCATCAACTATATATTGGGTTGTTTCACATGAAATGCCCGTTTTTATAGTTTCTGTAAATACATTAAGGATTTTGCAGGTCTCTGTTATTTGTTTCCGAATGTTTACATATTTAAAGTAAATAGTTACTAATCCTCTACCTTTGTATTATAAACATTAGCTTCCCAATCAATTACCCACTTTTTAGCATACCTCCAAATATGAACATGGAAACACGCAATTTTCGAGTAATATTTTTGTACGAGTTTAAACTCGGCCATTCAGCAGCTGAAGCCGCTAAAAATATTTGCAAAGCGTTTGAGGTAGGGAGTGTTAATGAACGGACCATTCCCGTTGGTTTGCTAAGTTTTCAGCTGGGGATACCGACTTGGAAAACGTGCCCCGAGGAAGACCTCGTCCGTAATAGACAACGATGTCCTCAAACATACAGTAGAAGGAAACCCCTACTAAAGAGTTAAAGTACTATCAGCACAACTAAATGCGAGTGCATCTACCGTTTCCAGACATTTAAAGTGTATTGGGAAAGTAAAAAAGCTCGATACATGGGTACCTCATGATCTCACTGAGCGGCAGCAAGACCCCATATTTCAAAACATACCGTTCAAAAATTGAAAGAACTAGGCTACGATGTTCTTCCGCACCCACCATATTCTCCCGACTTGTCTTCAAAAGATTACCACCTGTTTAGGAATTTAGACAACTTCGTCAAAGGAAAACTTTTTGAAAATGTTGATCAAGTGAAAATGCGTTTTCAGATTTTGTTTCACTTCAAAGCTCAGAGTTATTCAGCTGGGGGATAAAAAATTGGTGTCACGTTAGGAAAAATGTATAGAAAAAGAAGGTAAATACTTCGAATAAAATTATCTTGTTTTCATATAGTATTTATAATAAAAATCCTTTACCTTGAAAACGAACATTTTATGTTAAACAATCCAATATTTCAATATACATTTTCAATCAATAATAGAACTATCACGAGGCGGTTCATTGTAATCTGAGTTTATAACACAGCGATACACCGCACTTCCTCAGTTAGCATTACCAGTCCAGCATTACAGTTAGCAGTTCCAGTCAGTTAGTATTACTAGCATTATCTTTTTAAACTATCGTTTACATACAAATAATTTTTTTTCTCTCAATTACTCATTACCTAATAGTTCTTTCTTATAAAGGTTGAATATGCATTTAGTGTCTAGGCGTTGATGATCTTAGGGTTTTTTTTACGCCTTCAAACCAAAACAAACAAACAAACCGCACTTCCTGATTAGAACCAACAAGTGTGCACCAGCACTTCAAGTACATTGCAACTAAAAAGAACCGCAAACAAATTTTAAATTACCCAAATATCCTTAAAATACTTCAGCAAAAGTAGGCATATTTGAGAAAAATAATATTTCAATATGTATTATATCATTCTTGTACTTTGTTTTAGGGGCTTTGGAAAATAAAAATAGTTTTTCTTGATATAAAGCGACGAAGAAACAAACTTGCATGAAAATGTGTTCAAGTAGATTGCATAAAAAAAAAATTCCATATTTTTATACTCGCAGAATCATTAAAAACCTGTAATTTATTACAGCCCAAAACTTTGAAAGAATGACTGGGAATCTTGCATGATACCACTACACCAGCAGTGCACATAAGAATGACTGACTCCATTCGAGTAAAAACAATTTTCAATTTGGTATTTAGTTGATACTCGTGAATATTATTTTTGTGTGGTAACAAGCCACAAAACCTTATCGCTTAGCATTAAGTAGCAGGGACGAAGAGTGGAAGAAGTAAGAAGAACTGCCGCTTGAAGACTTTCTGACGTCAGCTCTTGTTTAGCTTTGCGCCTTATGCTGTTGAAGACCACACTTATCCCGTGGAAATAATCTTTAACAGCCAATCGGGCAGCGTAGCGCTGACAAGAGTTTTTGCCCCTATACGCGGCCATCTAGCGATATGGGTGAACCATCGACTTCGACGGCCATGATAATGGAAGAGGCTAGAGGCGAGAAGCGCCCGTCAAGTGGAGCTGATGAAGCGGGATTTGTCCAAGTTTCAAAGAAAAATTCCCAAAAACTGAGGACAGTCGCCGGGCCTCCACCGACACCTGTCTCTAACCAGTTTGCGCCAATTGCTCCCACTCAGTCAGGCAATGATCAGCCCAAGAAGAGGTTACCGCCACCAGTAATAATCAGGCCACCACTGTCGCAACCCATTCTCAGAGCGACTCTCTTGGAAATGAAGATCACAAAGTTTACTACAAATACCTCGGCAAAGGAGACGAGGTTATACTTGGATAATGATGCCGATCACTATGCCGTGGTAAAACTATTCCGTCGTGATGATAAGGTGCAATTCCACACCTATGCACCTCGCAGCACCATGAGGACAAAGAAGTTTGTGGTTCATGGCTTCGATGTTGACAGTGATTTAAATATGTTCGCCACTGAAGTGAAACAAAGGCTGCCAGGATTCGTGATGGCCAAGCGCCTGACCAAACGACAAGGAGAAGTAACCTACCCGATTGAAGCCATCTTGCTCATCACTGAGCCTACGGTAAAAATCGAAAATGTACAGGCTCTTCGCCATGTGAACCAGGTTAGATTTAGGGTAACCCCCTTTAAAGAAGATAAATGCCCAGCACAGTGTCGAAACTGCTTAGAGTTTGGGCACACCATGAAATACTGCGGGAGGACAGTAAAATGCCCCCGGTGCGCCCAAACTCATGAAGAAAGAAGCTGCCCACGACTTGCACCAATCAAATGTGCCAACTGTAGTGGAGCCCATCATGCCTCCTCCAAAGAGTGTCCCCGCCGGCAAGAACTGATCCAGATGAGAAAGAGGACAATTATAAATGTAGCAGCCCCTTCAAGTAAGACAAGTAGGCTAGTCAACCCTAACTTGGCTTTCACTGAACTACTTGGCGGACCCGCCGGGCAGCAACAGCAGCAGCAGCAGCTACAGAGAACATCCCCAACATCGCATCATGAAGAAGCTGAACCAATGACAGCACCCGCTCACTCCTCAACACCGCAATTCACATTAAATACACAAGCACATCCAAGCAATGCTCTATTCAACGCCCAATTCGCAGAGATGATGGCAACTGTTCGAGAAATGATGAAGATGCTGACGAAGATCATCGCTAAGCATTATGACTGAGCACTTAGTTATTTCCTATAATATTCGAGGCCTACTACTGAAGAAGGCTGAAATAGAACTCCTCCTGCAGCAGCACCGGCCATCGGTGGTGGCGCTGACCGACACTATACTACCCACCTCTGCTTCACTGTATTTTCAGGGGTATATTGCATACCGGGAAGCTTGTCAACCCGGGGCTAACGAGGCCGTAGTGATTCTGGTTCGAGGAGATATCCCATCGAGGTTGGTACCCAACCCAGTAGCTTCTACAGAGGGTACTCATATAGTCACAGTAGATGTTCGATTAAAACAACGTTTTACTTTCTGTTGTGTCTATAGGAGACCCAAGGCTATATTAACATCTATGAAGCTATTGCTGCAGCACGCCCAGGATAAGAGTCGGTTTGTCATCTTAGGGGACTTCAACGCCAGGCACACTGCCTGGCTGTGCGGTAGCAACAATCCGATGGGTACCTATATCACCAAGACCAGGATGGCTGTCTTCCACCCGGAGTGCACACCTTTAGGCATGCGGCCCGACCTGACTGGACATCCACACTTGACCTACTCCTGACCAGGGACCTTCACACTGTTACTGAGTGCCTAGCGCTCCCATACGGACCGTCGGACCACCGGCCTGTGCTATATGCCTTTAAGGGAACTCCAGCAACACCACCCGCGAGCAAGTTCCTCTTCCACAAGGCCGACTGGAAAGGATATAGGGCTAGTGTGGATGATACCCTACCAAAGATACAGTGCTTAAGAACTGTTAAAGAGGTGCAGAAGGCGATCTCGGATATCACCACCACCGTCCATGTATCAGCCAATCTTACCATACCAAGGTTTAGTCCTCAGCCAAACGCCTTCAGGAAACCACCGAGCCACATTCTTGCTCTCATTGCACAAAGGAACAACCTGAGGAATATTTTCCACCGAACTTGTGACTACGGCTTGAAACCGGCCATCAATGCGATGACCCGGCAGATAGCCAGCCTCATGCGTGAATGGAAGACTTTCCTATGGCACGAGCAACTCCGTAGGACTCATGATGATCATCGTCAGTTCTGGAGACTTGTGAGGTCACACGTCACTAAGAGGAAGAGTGTACACCTTACATCAGGTGGCACCCTATTATCCCCTGAGGAACAGGCTGAACTCTTGGCCGATTCTTATAAGGCGAGGGAAGATGATCGGCTGTTAAATGCTCCCACACTACCTGCGGGAAGACCAACGTCCCCTAATGAAAAGAGGATATTCTCCACCTTCGGACAGCTTGAGTCGGTACTACGACGCACCAAGGGTAACAAGGCTTCGGGACTGGATGATATTCCGTATGTACTATTGAAGATGCTACCTCGGAGGGGTAAAGCCTTCTTATTAAACATTTTTAACTCCTGTATGCGGATCTCATACTTCCCCGATGACTGGAAGCAAGCGATCATAGTGCCGCTACTTAAGCCTGGGAAGAATGGAGACTCACCAGAGCATTATCGGCCTATCAGTCTCCTTTCGCATATGAGCAAGGTGTTCGAGAGGCTGATCCATCACCATCTGCTAGAGCACTGCAGTGAGGAGTCCATCATTCCACCAGAACAGACCGGATTCTCACGAGGCGTAGCCTGCGATCATCATTTAGTGAAACTTCAAAGGCACACCATAGAGCGTATGACGAAGAACAATGAAGCCACGGCGTTCATCTCGCTGGACTGCACACAGGCGTTTGATTGTGTATCCCACGAGTTACTGCTTCGCCAGTTGGAAGACTATCGTTTTCCAGCTTCATTATGCCGATTGATCAGAAGCTACTTAAGCGGGAGATCCTTCGTCGTAAGGGTAGGCGATAAATTGACAACTTCAAAGGACACCATTTGTGGGGTTCCTCAAGGTTCTGTATTGGGACCACTATTGTTTGTGATCTTTACAGCAAAAGTGATCTCAATGAAGCACCCAATGGCACTGGTAGCAGCCTACGCCGATGACATTGGCATCTATGCTTCTAGTATGAGACCGAAAAGGGCTCTCACCCTGGCACAAGGAGCATCGACCACTATTGTAGATGAGCTGAAGGAGATTGGCATTAGGGTGAACCCGAAGAAGACAGGTGCTATTGTCATGTCGTTCCAGAAGGGGAAGAGCGCTTTGCCCACTGATTTTAAAGTGAACGGAGAAACACTGCCAGTCTCTAATTCAATCCTCTACCTGGGCGTCACTCTAGATAGGCACCTCACCTTATCTAGTCACGTACGGGAACGACTCAAACTGGCCAGGAAAAGACTATAGACTTAATCATCTACTCACGTCACCTCAGCTCTCACTGAGGCTGAAACTACAGATCTACAAGGCTATAATACGTCCGACTATGCTCTATGGTGCGCCCTTGATGCGGCATCTGTTTAAGTCCACTCTCAAACAATTACAGACGTTCCAGAACTCCATCCTTCGGCGGATTGTCAGAGGTACCAACTTACAGAGGGCCAGAAACCATATCCTTCATCAGGAATTAGTATTGCCAACAGTGCCTGAATATATCAGCCGGAGGCACATTAAATTTTTTGATGGGCTGAAGGCCTGTGCTAATCCATTATTTTCTGATATCACCCCACCACCCAAGCCTGGGAGGTGGCAAGGATCACTACCTCTCGTTGACGTTGTCGCCGAGGGAAGGAGTTCGGACTATGTCTGAACTCAATTTATTGCCAAAACCCTGAAGAATGGTCCCTCCCATTTTGCAATGGATAAATAAAGGCTTAGAAGAAGCCCTTGAAAGATTACTAGTGCATCCAGCGCATATAGCAATCCTCTTTAGAATACCTCCGGGTAACAGAAGGACAAATCTGACAGCTATACATATTATATTTGTATTTGTATTTTGTTCGAAAATAAAACCAGAGGGTAAGAAAAAAAAAAAAAAAAAAAAAAAAAAAAAAAAAAAAAAAAAAAAAAAAAAAAAAAAAAAAAAAAAAAAATTTATTATTTAATATTATTTTCTAAGATAATTCTTTCTTTCCTTTCATAATTATCATTCTTGATCTTAAAAGCAGCTTTTGATTTTTTTTTTTTTTTTTTTAAGGAAAATATTAGGGTTTATTAAAATATATAAATAAATCATAGTGAAAATAATAAATATCTTTCTCTTAGATAGTAAATACTAAGGAACATTTTGTTTGTTAATTTATTTTTTCAGAACTAATACAATCTTCCACACTCTTGGTTGATAAGTATTAAAACTAAAATATAAGAAATCAATCGTTCCATATGTATAACGCAAACAGAAATTAAATAAATATGTAGAAAAAATAATAAGATGGACTAAATTCATACCTAATAGTGGGGAGCCCGTGGCTGAGTGGCTAGCGCGCTAATCTCTCATGCTACATGTTCTGAGTTCGAATCCCAGTCCCGGCGGGGCTTTTATTAGCATGTTAAAAAAATGCGGATTCACTCACAATCTCTCCCTCGGTATTTGAGACCCGTCAGCCAAAGGGTGACCACTCACAAAATTAGTCGTAGGGAGCGATGACCCTACACCAAAAATTGCATCGTAAAACGTGAGTGTAAACTCGCAGGGATTACACCGCGAGGCCCAGGGCCTACACGGCCTGTCGCACCACTGGAAGAAGAAGAAGAAATTCATACCTATGTGCAATAATTACATACTACGGCTGGAAACTCCGAATCAAACCCTGATAACTAAAAGTGGACGTCAAGGCATAATACCAGGAGATCCTAACGCTCTCATTCAGCCGCGTCACTGTTCTTGAGAGCCGGTGGGGACTGTGAAAGGGCGCTAGAGCAACGTTATTAGATTTCATAGAAGTTTTATTAATTTATACTATTCATTTATACAAGACATAATTCATACATTTTTGTTTTTCTCATTTTTATCAAATATTTTTTAACACGATAACGCATAGCTATGTTATAAATGTTTGATCTAATGAAATGATCATTTAAATTAGATTTCAGATTTTACATTTGAGTAAACACGTCATTTTTTGCAGGTTTCATAGTCATCGTGAGCTGTTTTCAGTCTAATATCAAAACAGTATTAATTTTTTTTTAAATTAAATTTTCAATGCCTATGGGAAAAAAACAATTTAAATCGATATAAAAAGAAAATATTTTGGAATAGGTGCATTTATTAAAATTTTCTGATAATTTTATTTAAAGAAAAACACAAGAGGACAATGTATAAATTATGAAATATACACTTATTTTCAATTATAGAAAGTTTGCGCGAAAAAATAAATTGTAAAATATGCATCTTATTTCCATCTGAGATTGCGAGTTCATAACGTTATAAATAACTTTGATATAGTGTTGATTTCTGCTGTAGATCTAATTTTAAAAGCAATGGAGCAATTTCAAAAGCAAGTTTGATCTCTTTAGAACTTAGGATTTATAAATTTACCGTAATTATTGATGCTTTGGATGAACTACGATTCCATCCGACTTAAACTAGAGTGATGAGGTTGTTATCTAAAAATTTATTTACTTTATTCACTTGTATGTCTACAACCCATGAAGGGTATTCGACTCAGTGAATAGGCCGAGATCACACTCAACCGCTCTGATCGCAGAGGATGAGGCTGCTCCAGGAGTCACAACTTGGAATTCAGATCTATCAGGGCCAAATTTCTCCATTAAGAAAAAATTCTCAATTTTTTTTTTTTTACCTCATATATTGATTAGAACCTGTCAGGAATATTGTGACAACTAGCAAATGGGATAAACTAATAAACAAAATAATAACGTATCAGGCATGAGCAAGTACAGTACTCAGTAACACATCTTCTGTTATGGATTTTTATGTATGCTTTTCCAGCATTATTTACATAATTAAAGTATTTTATGTTGTGTCAGACTGTTAATAAGTCTATCATGATTTGATTATCGGCCATTCAGGAGGTTCATAACTTCAGTTAAATGAGCAAGCTCATTAAGGCTCAAAAGGGATTTGAAAAAAACAAATTACAAAAAAAAAAAAAAAACCTCTAAGGTGAATCACTATTAAATTTGGTCGTTTCTGAAGCTTAAAGAAGACAAGGGAAACATTCTTTATATTATTTATTTGTAAATGTGCATGATTCCGTAAAACTTTCTTTCATTACATATAACATTATGTAACAAAAGATGGGTAATACAGAAGAGAATGGACAAGTCCTTCACATATATCTGAAACATTTATACTCTAGTAAAGATCTGTAACGTGAGTGGAAACGTGGATTTAGAAAACATAAAGATGAAAAAAATACCCATATCTCCACAACCAGTGAAGAATCTTGTTCTTTATAAAGGTAAGATTTCTACTGTTCTAGGCTAACGGCCATGAAATGAGGTGATTAGGCCCAGATCACGCTCAGCAGATGTTTTTTCCTTCTAATTTTCAGGTAACTACATCATAGACGCTGGTTCTCAAGAGGATTTTCCTCTCTACAAGTTTGATTTACCAGGATAAATAATTCTGCCACAGCCGGGGTTCAAACTATCCACAAGATCACGCCGCTCCCTTTATGATGCATAGTTTATACTAGATTGAAAATCATTTTCTGTGAAAAAAAAAAATTAAACTATACTATCCTTAATGCCTCTTATTAATGTTAAAAAACAAAACTTTATAAATAGTTGACTGTGAAGAAGGGCGAGAGGATTCATGTGGCAATCATAAAAGATTAGAAAATAGTAAAAAAAAAAAAAAAAAAAGAAGCGATTTATCAAGCAACGTTTCGACCCACGAGATTCTTCATCAGGTGCGTGCATTGTTAGGGTATGGAAGCTGAATAGAGCATTTAGCATGGTTAATTTTTTTTTTTTTTTTTATTGAGATATATTACAATTTGTTTCTATATGAACATTAATAATAGTGATATAAGATCCCATTCACACAATATATACAGTATACAATGATAAAGTCAAATAAATAAAATATAATATATGTACAAAATAAGAAAACAAACAACAACCTATAACTGAGATAAATACAAATAAATGATACATATAGAATTAAATAATAATAAATATAAAAACAAAACATTAACCTATAAAGCATGGTTAATAATTTTTTTTTTTTTTTTTTACTGTTTGCTAATCTTTTATGATCGCAACCCGTCATAATGATAGACATATGATATTTACTAAAAAAAATATTTACCGGCTCGTTATTGTTTCTAGTTATTATGATTATTGTTAATTAATATGACTACTGTTTTCTTTTGTTTCTTATAATTAGAATTTTTTCTATCACACATTTTTATTTTTATCTCTCATTACTTTGTATTTATAACTTTTCTTTATTCTATCTTAGATATTCATTTTTTTTTTTTTTATATGCCAACGATATGGACTTGTTTTCAGATTACTCAAATTTATCGTCGACAAACAAATTAACTATTAAAAAAGTATTATAATAAAACCTATCTGGACTTATGGCATTAAGATAAGTGGAACAGAAAAAAAAAATCAAACATCAAAATTATCCAATCGTATTATCGGAAAATTGTAAATACCACTTTGTATGTATCTAATAAGACACTACATACTGAACTTGACATTTCATTCGTTATTGAAACTGCTACAGGTTATTGCAAAAATTTTCCCAACAGACTGACCTTAAATCAAACACGCTGTCTCAGAACCTATCCACTGCCACAAAACCTTATAAATCACCCAGAAGAATACCCAAGACTTGCTATACTGATAGGCATTTGTTTTTAATACCTCTTTTATAGCTGTGATTTTGAATTTATGTTCATTGGTTAGCATATTTTCTTATTGCATAAGTAGATAGCAAATGACTCTAAATAATTTTTGTTTTCCTTTTATAATGCATTAAACAATTGGTTGTTATGTTTTGTCTTTTAGCCCTGAAGATGACCTATAATTTAGGCCGAAACGTTTGTAATAAATTAAGTTTTAATTAATTAAAGTGTTTTGATACTGCTGTGAGAAATGGAAGTTAAAAATTAACCATGTTACATTCACTCTTAGATGCGGAATCCTGCCCTTCAGTTTACATAGACAATCACCCGATAGCACAATCAAATACTGTTATGTATCTGGGATTTATTTTTGACAAGAGATTGACATGGGGCCACCACATCAAGACAAAAAGTAAAACGCTAAACTTTCGACTTAAAGTATTATATTATACATACAGAGACGTTCTAAATTATCCACCAGACAGAAACATAATGTATACACTTTTTTAACTTCCAATCATAATGGACTTGCGCTTGACAAATACACGGACCTGCTAAATAGACACACATACGAAAAATACAAACTGGAAGGAATTAGTCCGGGTGGCGGTCATTAAATGAAACAACTAAATAGTTTCAACTATTTATTGTTTGCCAACGTTTCGACCCCCTTTGTGGGTCATCATCAGGGCGCATGGTGGAAGAATGGAAACTCCGCCTATAATACTATGTAAAGAAAAATTTAAGGAACGGATATTGTCGTTTATGTAGTCAATTTGTTGTAAGGTTTCCCTAATTTTTAAGTTCAATAACGTTATTTTGTATTTGTCCAAGGAATGAGTCAGTTTGGAGGCAAGAGATTTTGACAAAGGGACTTGACTAATGCAGTTTTCAATGAATTTTGGGAAAAGAGAATGGGTTCGAGACATTTTAATAAAAAAATTCTTTGTTCAGTTTTTTTGGCAAGTTGTTTGTGGAGGTTGCAGAGATTGTTAAAGGCTTGTCTATTTTGGGGGAATCGCGATTTTAGTGAGGAGAAAATATGATGGTGGTCATTATTAGAATTCACTGGAGAAAGGTGGTAAGTGGTTGAAGAGGATACATTTTGAGTCTGGGAGAAAGATGTATCCAGAGAAGTAATTGTAAGATGAAAAGTAACTTTGGAAGAAGTTGAATGGGGAGTTTTAGTATAATGTTGAGTTGGGAGGTGAGTCAGAAATCTATTACTATTTAACCTAGAGTGATAACGGTGTGATGGTCTAGAAGAACCCAAAAGAGCGGTCGACTGAGGGTTTGGTCGTTGTGGTGGTGATCGAAGAGTTGTTACCTTTTTAGAACTGTAAGTGTGGTGATGAGAAGAGCGTGAGTCACCTGAAGGTGTAGAAATGATGGTTTGTTGAGATAAGAATGCCTGCTGTTGTTGAGATGTAGGTAGTATGTCCTGCTTGCGATTTTGTATTCTGGCTCAGTTTCCATTCTTCCACCATGCGCCCTGATGATGACCAACATCGAACTCACCGCCATATGTTTCAAACGATACCCTTCATACTGACCTACGTATTCCAACTACAGTCTGTCTCCCTCATGCCAGCCCATGCTATGTTTATCAAATATAACTCATTTGCTGATTGTAACTTGTAACTTAAATTGTAGTTTACCGTTGAGAATCACTAACAGGAATTAGTCCGGGATGCGGTCAGTGAATGAAACAATTGAGTATTTTCAACAATTTATTGTTTGCCAACGTTTCGAACCCCATTTGAGGATGACCCACAAATTGTTTCATTCAATGACCGCATCCCGGACTAATTCCTTTTTGTAAAAATTATTTGTTTAAAAGTGTTTTGATGACTGATCCCCGAATGAGCCAACTTATCCTTAATAAATAATAATTGAATAATAAATGTTTTTCAAAAATTGTATAGAAATGCTATTTCTAATGGTGTTATATATCAATCAATACATCAATTAGTACAGATATTAATCAAGTAATAAAATCGCAATTTTTAGTAAGGAGTGGGTGATTCTTAGAAGAAATTTTCGTTTTAGGCGTATGAAGTTAGCGAAGGCTGGAAGTGGAAGTACTGTAGCTGCGAGACGGAAGGCATGAGAGGAGCTGTCAGGGGCTCAATACTATCAGCTACTCAATGGTCCCACATCGGGATCGCCGTTGGGAGGTGATAAGGTGAGTGCTCATGAAAGCCCTCCCCGATTTCCTTTTCCATCAGGTATCTTCTCCAATGCCTATTTATTGATTTCCCAGCAGACCAAGAAGATATATATTTAACTATTTACGATAGACAAAAAATAAAAGTTAAAATAGAAATAATAATATATTTCATAAATACTCAACAGGTGTGTATGTATATATTTTATATTTCACTTAATAGTGTATTCATTATTTATTTCCTTTATGCCTAGACCAAGGCTGGTCACTCTCTCATAAATCAAGAATACTGATTTTTTTCATGATCTAGACGCGTCTACACATCAAAGACAAGACTCTAGACGCGTACTCTTAAAGTAGCATGACGATAAACGTAGATTTACACTATAAAGATAAGACTTGAGCTATGTATAAATTCCACATGTATTAAGTTAGGAATATTTTTATTTTATTTTCCGCCCAACCCTACCTGGTAGGCAATACGGATGTTGTTTAGTTAGGAATAATATTAGAAATTATTGTGTAATAATACCTAAAATTTTTAACACACAACCATTAATGATCCTTATAGCGTAAAACAAGACCGTTAATCGTCAAGCAAATTCAAGAGAGATGAACTCAGAATTTACGATTTCTCAAGGTGTGACGAGTCTGAGGTCCAAGAGAGTTGGTAATTTGTTCAGAATTTAGATTAGGGATTAGCTTAGATATTTGTTTAAATTTATTCTTCAATAAGTTATGCAAGCTTCCTTACTTCTTAAAATATGGAAAGTGCTGCTTAGTAGAGGGAGAGGGGGGACAAGCAGAAATTAGGTCCTTCTGGGTTACCTGTTGCTCGGGGCCTTCCGCAGTCCAGGCTTCATAAGGACGTTATTAATAATTAAGCCTAGGGGCTCCCCTCCGCCCAAGCAGGAGTTACTGCTAATATAGGCAGCTATTAGCCAAGCAAATCTCTTTGGGATGGAGGGCGCTTGAGCCTTAATGCTTTGAGATGGCCCCCCTATCAATAGATTTGAAGAGGTTTATAGCTAAGGTAACTCAAAGAAAAGCCCAAGCATCTGTACGGTCGTTTCTAGAAATTACGTTACTATCTCAACGAAACACTGTACTGGCGCTGCTAAATTTTAGAAAACTGACAGAACTAGGTCCTGCAAGCAAAATAGACATTATTGGGTTATTATAGAACGTAATGCTCAGGATTTCTTTGTATGTTATTTAGCGAGGAAAATAATAAAATATAGAACATTTAAGGACAATAGGTATTAGAAATCAAGAAATCAGAAAAACTGTCGGAAGTTTCGTCTGTCATCGAACTGTCTCCTACAGAATATTATAGACATGAGATAATGTTGCAACGCTGACCCCATATCCGTAATCGAAGATCGAGCATGCACAGAAATGTAATTATGAATGTTCAAAGAAAAAAAAAAAAAAAAAAAAACCTGTACCACTACAACCCATGAAGAGTTTTGGGCTCAGTACATGTAGAGATTCGTACTGTTTCAGGCCAACAGTCAGCCGTGCAATGACGTGATTCGGCCAAGATCATACTCAGCCGCCAAGGTTTTTTCTCTCCTTTTTGGGTACCCACTGTATAGAGGCTGGGTGTGCCCCAGGAGGGTCTCCATACCCCAGGACCCTCCCCTCCCCTCCCCGGCTGAAATAACAGAATAAATAATATTCTGCCACAACTGAGATTCGAACCCCGGTTCTGGAGCACAGTAGACTAGCGCTCTACCCACTAGACCAAGCCGCTCCCTCAAGTTCAAAGAATGATGCATTGGAAATAATCTATAATTAGCTTTGCTGTTCGAACTTCTCATTTGTTTTATTAAGTTGATCAATTATTTTTATTTATTGGATACCTAGCTTCGTATTTAATTCAGTTATAATCCAACGTTGCAGTAACATCTCAGTCCTATACATTTTTTTAATATGAAATTTCATTATCATAAAGATTACCGTCTTTGTGCTATTATGGGATAGAAAAGCTCGTAAAACTCTGACAAAAACAAAACAAAACAAAACATGAATACAAATATTCTACAACTATAATACAATTTTTAACACGTGTCCTCAAAGGTTTAAGCAATATTTTTGGATACGTCTTATATTCTAATAACCTAATATTGATAATTTTAATATCTTCTAACGGTCATGGTTCCTTAAGTAGAGATCCATTCGTTAGAGTAGACCGAATAAGCAAAAACTGGTAGATACTGCTACTTGATATTTCTTGAATTTCAAAAAAATATATCGACGATGTAGTTTTCCGACCATTCACTTTTTTTTTTTTTAATTTAGTATATTCTGAAAAAAATACAAAATATCAGAATAAATAGTGGAATATTATGGGTTATTCTGGCCTTGCTCAGGTTGTCATAGCAGATATAAATTAAAATATCGTTCAATGTGGCCCAGAAATAATATTAAACTCTTGAAATACTTTATTATTATTATTATTATTATTTACTCCACTTTTTTAATATTTTGAACTTGAATAAATTAAGTTCATGTTGCACATCTGTGAAGTGTGTTGAAATGTTTTTGTTTTTTTTCTCTTTAAAATTAAATTTATTTTCATTAGAATTCTATCGTGTAAGTGGTAGTAAAACATAAACTACACAATGCCATAAAAACTACTTAGGACATAACTATTAGTATTAAGCGCTTGGTCTTAAATGTAACTAAGAAACTTGTCTGAGATATGACTTACGACTGATAAGAGTTAGGAAACCCGTAGATTAAAAGTACCATAACTATTTCTAGGGATTACAGCGAAGAAGCTCAACATACTTGCAATGGATCTTGTTAAGGGAACAGCCCTTAACTGGTTTTAAGTGCTGCCATCTTTCGAGCACCAATAAAATTAAGTCCACCCAAGACCATCTAGCGGCATCTGGAGGTACTCCTACTAGGACCAAAATCATCTGAGAAAAACAAGAACTAGATTGAGAGACATAAGTAAGCACATGTGCCTTGATATGGGAACTCACATTATATGGGACTTCACATTATATGGGGGACTCAGTGGCGAAAACGAGAGGAGTCTAACAGGATTACTGAATAGGTTTATAAAATTTATGTATGGCTTCTCCAGACAGTCACAAGTCTCTCAATGGTCTAAGGTGGCTCTATCCCGAATTCCGGAGAAAATACCTACTTTGCATCTTCTTATTCCAATCCTTGCGAACCAGAAAACCCTTCTATATCTTTGACCTTCATACTTCGCACTCTTCCGTGCACACCCTATATACCTCTATATCTACTCTAACTCATCCTCCTACAGAACAGCATCCTATGAAAAGTCCATCATCCGTGCTACCATACTTTGGAACTCTTTACTCCATCTTCCTACGAAAAGTATCATCCCTAACCACATTTTAACACCAATTATTTAACCACCTCCTCTAAAATCAATCTTCTGCACTTATGTGATAAATAATTAACTAGACTCTTTTGATGTTGTTATCTGTTTTTTGTTTATTTTTTTTATTCATATTAAGATTCTATAATTTATATGACTAAATAATTATATATAAAATGAAGCCAGGCAAGGCCCACAATGTAAGCCGAAACGTTGGCACCCAACCATCTTCCTCATCTAATATTCTCAACGGTCCACCAAACTCCATAATTATATTATTCTTAGGGAACGAAATGCCTCAGAATAAAAATTATTTTTCATTTTATTTTATTTCTAGGCCTAAACCTCAGTGAAATATCATTTTTTCCAGCAACATTGTGAAAAAGTAGGGAAATAGGTGCCACCGTCCCACGAAGAAGAATGGTATTCAAGAGGAGGGAACACGCCCTGAACTCAGCCAGATATGTCAAACAACAGTTAAAATTCCTAACAAACTAACCATATTATATCACTTCGGAAATATAATCCGTTTATAGCATTATAACTGTAGAATCACTAATTCATATAGAATAGAATAGAATAGAAAATAATTTTTATTCTGGGACTGGGTCCCCTAAGAATAACAGAATTGTACAATTTAAATATAAAACATGTCTGGCTAACAGACAGAAGGAACAGAATTAATTACTTATTACACAGATGGGTTAATTCGAGTCTTCATATCACACACGAATATCCACAAACATATATATAAAAATATTTAAAAAAAAAAAAAAAAATTAAAAAATATTTATGATAAAATAAAATAAAAACAGTTCTTGAAAAATATTGGGTTGATCAAAATTAAAAATAAGTTAAAATATATCAGCGTTTCAATAAAGAACATATATTACTTTTCTTTCAAGTGTGATATTAGAACAAAAGAATCACTGTACTTAAGCGTCTTTTTGGGATAATAAAAGATATTGGAAAAGTTGGAATTTGAATGAGGAGAGAGAGGCAGCATGGCGAATATGGGTAGGTAGAGAATTCCAGAAAATAGAGGAGCGGACCAGGAAGGAACGATCAAAAGTTTTAGTTCTATGGGTAGGAAAGTAAAGGTCGGAATGGCGCGATCTTGTTTCAAGAGTGTAGACTGAAGATTTAAACTGTAGGAGACTATGAATGTATGGAGGGTGTTGGGATCTAATGATTTGGTAAAGGTATGATCCTAGGAAATATTGTCTGCGGATTCGGGGAAGGAGCCACTTTAACTCGCCGTAAAAATGGGTTACATGAGACCTCTTCGGAGTGCAGAGGACAAATCTTAAAAATATGTTCATGATGCGTTTTAGCCTGTCCTCAAGCATCGTCGGGAGGCCACCATATACTAAGCAGCAATAGTCAAATGGGGGAAAGTAAGTGCGGATACAAGGAGATTACGGATGGAAGGTGGAAGAAGATGGCGGGAGCGATTGAAGTATTTCAGGGTACTTATTGTTCTTCTGGAAATTTGGGCGATATGAGGTTTCCAGGAAAGGGTTTGGTCCATGGTAATGCCCAGGTTTTTGACAGAGGAAGTGAAGGTGATTGGATGACCATTTAAGGTGAGACTCGGAAACGTAGTATAGGATCTGAGAAGGGAATTGGAACCAATTAGGATGGCCTGAGTTTTCATAGGATTTAGCATTAGTTTATTTAAGGTTGCCCAGGCACAGATTCCATCCAGGTCTTCCTGAATATTAGCAAATGCTACTAGTGAATCGGAAGGAGAGAAGGACAAATAGATCTGGAAATCGTCAGCGTATAGGTGGTGGGAACAGTGATGGATAGAGTTGGGAAGGTCGTTGATATAACGATTAAAAAGAAGAGGAGAAATGCTTGAACCCTGGGCCACACCTGCCGAGAGGGCTCGAAAGGAAGATAGAGGATGGTTAGGAATAGTGACAGCTTGAGTTCTGTCAGAAAGGAATGATTGAAACCACCTGATGGTGCTGTTGGAAAAGGATAGTGACTTTAGTTTGGAGAAAAGGATGGAGTGTTCCAGGGAGTCAAATGCTTTCGAGAAATCCAGAAGTATTAGCACGGTCAGTTTCGTTTCGTCCATAGCAGTGTGTATGTCATTAGTGATTTTGAGGAGAGCAGATTGTGTGGAAAAGCCGGGTCGGAAGCCGGATTGGAAAGGATCAAGGAGTTTAGAATTTTCAAGGAAATTTGATAATTGTGTCTGGACTATTCTTTCTAAAGGCTTAGAGAGGTTCGAGAGGATGGAAATAGGGCGATAGTCTTTAGGGGATGTAGGGTTGGATGTTTTACTAATAGGATGGACTAATGCTTTTTCCAAGTAGCCGGAAATACGGAATTTTGGAGGGAAAAGTTGTATATAAATAAAAGTACTGGCAGGATTTCAGGAAGGCATAATTTTAACAGTTTTACAGGAATTCCATCAAATCCTATGGAGTTGGTATGAGATTTCAGTACAGAGGAAAGAAGGTCAGTTGGTGAAATGTCGGAAAAATAAAAATTATGTGGGTTGAATGATTGGATTGAAGAGACGTTGGAAGAAGACGGTGAAGAATTGTCAGAGGAGGAAAATGAAAAGTAAGAGTTTATTTCATCGGGTGAGACTTGAAAGGCCAGTGAGGAAGAGGATTTGCAGAGTGAAAGTTTGCGGAGGAGCTGCCATTTTGACTTGGAATCAGGAGTAGAGGAGAAGGCTATATGAAAGTAGTTAGTTTTAGCTTGTCTGATTGTCGCCTGAGTCAGATTGCGGAGTGCCCTGTACGCTTGATAGTCATCTGTAAGTCTTGTACGTCTAAAGCGTCTACGGGCTGCCTCACGCCTCTTTTGCATGTCTTTTATTTCTGGACTTATCCAAGGAGCGGGGCGACGACGGAAGGTGCGGGTTTTGAGTGGAGCACGGATGTCGAGGATGCTTAGAAGATTAGAGGTGAGAATGTGAACCATTGAATCGATGGACGTACTGTTATAAATTGAATCCCAATTTAAGGCTTCAATATTGGGTGCAATAGTTTCACGGGTAAGGAAATCTAAGTTTCGGAAAGTTAAGGTTTTGGGAAGGAATGCTGATATTTGGAAATTATATGACAATTGGATAAGGTCATGAGATGATAGGAATGGAACAGGCAGTTGAGAAGCGGAAAGAAGGTTGTGAGCAGAATCGATTATATGGAGGTCCAACCAAGTGTCGGAATGATGGGTATGGTGAGTAGGAGCATATGGAACGATGAATAGGTTGAGAGAGAAGAAGAGGTTGTCTAGGTAGTGTTTATCGTTGGATTCGGAAAGGAAGTTGGTGTTAAAATCACCACAGATTATGATATTATTGAATAGAGGCACATATGTGTAAAGGATTGATTCAAAGGATGGGTCAAATGGGACCAAAGGAGGGCGATACACCACTGCATAAAGGAGGGATATCTGTGTTACAGGATATTTCAACGAATAGGAATTCAATATGAGAAGGATCAGATTGGGATGAGAGATCTAGGACACGAGATTTAAGGCTGTTGTGGACATAAAGTCCTACACCGCCACCAGTCCGGCCAATCCGGTCATGACGGATAAAGGAATAGTCAGGGAGGGAAACGGAAGAGGAAGGAATATAGGGCTTCAGCCATGTTTCGGAGACTGCAATAATGTGATAAAAGTTATGGGAGAAATACTGAAGGAATTCGTCGAAGTGAGCAGATAGGGACTGGGCGTTAACATGGCAGGAGGTTAAAACATTAGCCATACAGGAAAGGAGGTGAAAAAACAAATAGAGTATGAGAGGAAGACGCTAAAGACATAATAGAAAGAAAATTGAAAATTAATATAAAGTAGTGGATGATAATAAAAATAAACAAAAGAGCCTTTGGAGAAAAATAAAAATATTCTTTTGAAATAAAAAAGAAATAAAAATAAATAAATAAATTTAGAGAAAAGAAAACGATGAAATAAATAAAATGTTCTAGAGTATAATAACGAAAACTTAAATGTCATTTTAAGACCTCCAGGTCGTCGGGTTGGTTGATGATCATTACAGGTGCGCCATCTTCTCGTCGACAACGGACCCGACCTCGAGCGAACCAGACGTACTTCACTTTGCCGGCGACCTTCATTTGCCTAGCCAGCCAGTATAAACGCCTGTTGCTCGCAGTCATCTCCTCGCTGATGTAAATCCTGTCGTCGCTGTCCCAGTTGAGATGCCTCGTGGTGAAGTCCCTTTTCACCTTCCGGAGGCGGATCATCTCGTCCCGAACCTCCTGGCGAACAAATCGCACGACAATCGAAGGCGGACGAGGGTCCTCTCCTTTCGGCCTTTTTCTCTCCACGAGGTCAAAGTCCTCAGCTTTGAGCTTGACGCCCAGGGTAGCCCCGACAGAACAGACTACACCCTCCGGTGACTCTCCCGTCCTCAACGGAACACCTCTTATTTCAATCGAGTGTGAAAGCTGGGCTTGTTCTACTTGATTTATTCTCGCCTCCATTGATTTAATTTGGGATTTTAAATTTTTGTTTTCGGTGAGAAGCCTTTCGATAAGTTCGTCTTGTTTCCTATTTACAGTCCACGTCATTCATATTTAACCAACCAGCCCTAACCATTATTAATAATGTACGCTGGAACGCCACACGTCTCTGAATATTAACAGATCTCATCAGTATTTAAGGTTTAATTAAAGTATAATATAAGTGATACACTCTTTAGAATGTGGTCACTCCAAAATATAAAATATATTGGGGGATAATAAGAAGTTTTAGGACTATGTTTTATCTTAAAAACAAAGAACCTACAAACATTTCTCATCAAGATGATAAACAGATGATGATCCTTGAAATGATAGATCTTATACAAACTATAAAAAAAAAACATTGGTTTCAAAGTAACATAGCTCAGTAAACCACTTATTTTACTTTAAGATTTCCATTATCGAATCCTGCTTTCCTGATGAGGCATGTGATGTATCGCAAGCCCCGTATTGACTACCATGGTTTCCGCTCCGACCTAACCCTAGGGCCTGTAATCAATCTCATTGCCTTTGATCCCTTCCTCTTCGTGATCCCTACCTTGTCTACATGTGCTAAATATATGCACCCTTACATTGCTCATTATTCGGCTTACTGTCATTTTGAAAACTGTTTTTAAATTTGTAGGAAGAAATAATTCCGGAAGGCGGTCAGTAAAAGAAACAATTAAATTGTATATTTAACCATTTATTGTACAGCTGATATTCCATCACATCCTAATACTTTCCTTTCTACTTATGCAGATGACACTTGTGTATTATCAGTCAATAATGATCCCACTTTTGCCTCTCAAAATCTCCAATCCCACATCAGAGACCTTGAGGTATGGTGTCAGAATTGGAGAATTAAAATAAATTCCAACAAATCCCACCAAATTACCTTCACCCCACTTCGTAAACCTATGACATCCTGCCCTACAATATCCTTTAATAACATTCCGCTCGTTCCAGTTGAACAGATCCGCTACCTAGGGCTTCTACTTGACAAACGTTTAACATGGAATCCGCACACTAGACTGAAACGACAAGAAACTGCTCACCGCTTTCGGTTACTTCAACACTTTCTAGACAAATGCTCTAAACTTTCACTTAACTACAAAAGACTCATCTACATGACCATCATAAGACCTATCTGGACTTACGGAGTTGAGCTATGGGACTCCACTAAACCACCAAATTCTTTCCGTATCCAATCCTTACAATCCAAAATCCTTCGAAAAATCCTAAACGCTCCTTAATTTGTCACGAATAAGCTTATCCATAAAGACCTTAATATTCCCTATGTTATGGATTTGGCCCGAACCAGGTATCAATCCTTCAATGACAAACTCTAACCCACTAGTTTCAATCCTTGCTTCCTCTTCAATTCCCGGCAATCCTCCGAGGCCTTTGAAAAGAAGATGGCCTCGAGACCTTCTTGTTTAGATTGATTACTAGAGTGCTGCCAATGGCAGTTTCTCTTCAGGTTTTTCAAGTACACTATCTTTAATCAGCACATTTACTTGATGTATTCCTATACAGTTGTAAATATCATTAAAATAAAATTTAAAAAACAAAAAAAAACATTTATTGTCTGAGAACGTTTCGACCCCCATTGTGGGTCATAATTAGAGCTAAAAAGATTCAAAAGTAAAACAATGAGCGAATAGTGACATATATACGTGAAAGGACAATTAAATATAATATAAAAAGTTTCATATACCATTGCGTTTGGGGATGTCAATATGTAAAACAAAATAATAGAAATAGATGAATAAAGAAATCGAGTAATTAAATCACAATGACTTTAGTATACTCATAAAAAGGCTTTGCAGAATCAATTATGACTTAAGATAATATACAAAATAATCAATATACACATAAAATATAAAACATTAAAATTAGAAATATAAGTATATAAATATGTACTAATATCATCTCTACGTTAGGAATTACGTAAAGGAAAATCACCTTGGAAAATCAAAGTGGAAATTCTACATCACTATAGAGAGTGGCTTTATGTTACAAAATATAAGCTTAATATACGATTTTTCCGTAACAACAGCTTAAAATGTGAATGACTAATATGTAATATGTGTAAATTTATTTCCTATCCAATTTTCATGCCTTAAGAATGTTTAGTAAATTTGCTAATTTCAATCGAATTCAATGAGGTAGAAATGTTTATTTTTTACCTTAACTTACCTATATATAAAATATATATAGTAAGGGGAAGTATTGCACCGTTAAAACTTTTCGAATTCCAGTTTTTAACATAGATACATATTTTATAGTCCCCTAAGTCCAAATAACTAAGTCCCGGAAAAATAGTGTGTATGTGTGTGTGTGTGTAGTAAGTTTAGCTCACAAAAAAATAAATTGTGTAAAACTGAAATTCCATCAAATCGTGTTTAACTTAACATCACTTAAGGTCACCTAAGTAAGAAAGAAATGTGAGCTAATGTAAGAAAAAGAAAAAGATTGTTAAGGTTTGATCCGGGAATAGAGATTTTATGTTTTAAGGTAGTTGTGGATATGAGAAGAGAAGGGTAGGTGGAATAAGGTGTGAAAAGATTAACTTTATATTATTATTTTATTAAACGTTTGTTGAGCATTTTGAATTTATTTGGATGTCAAAAATGTATAGATATACAGTTTTATTAGTGTGTTTGCACTTTTAAAATTGATTGATCTTTTATAGGTAGCAGTGGACCTCACTAAACAATAATGCAAACCACCAATACATTTGAGCAACAATTTTTTTAAAATAAAATCAAGCATATCTGTGTATTAAGTTTATAGCGTGAAAACATACAGTGAAGAATTAGTAAAATATCGTTCACTGACACATATCTTATATTTCAGAATCTTGAATATTCCAAACAGTCGGAATAAATTTGCAGTTTAGTACAAAATAAATGGAGTGTAATATAATGTAATTAATGATAATGGAGTGTAAATTTAGTTCAAGTTACAATCATTGGAATAGGATCTAATAAGAATGTTGTGCCACGCCTTACAACACAAGACCTTTTAGAAGGAGTTGTATTGAAATGTTTGGAGTATAGTTGTTAACGGTAGCATTGGAGGTTGCAAGAGAACTATTGGATATTGGTGTTGGATTCCGCTGTTTAATATACAGGTTGGAGGAGTACTGTTAGGGTTATTAGTGTTGGATTGTGCTATTGAACATAGAGGTTGGAAGAGTACTGTTAGATATTAGTGTTGGATTGTGCTATTGGACATAGAGGTTGGAAGAGTACTGTTAGATATTAGTGTTAGATTGTGCTATTGAACATAGAGGTTAGAAGAGTACTGTTAGATATTAGTGTTGGATTGTTCTATTAAATATAAAGGTTGGAGGATTTCTAAAGACACAAAGCAGCTTTGGGTTATATCTTGGTACTTCCTACAGCTGCAAGAACCGGTATTGCCTCCAAGGCAAGGAAGGGTTTAAATAAATAAAGGTTGGAGGAGTACTATTGGAGATATCAGTGTTGGATTGTGCTATTGGGTATAGAAATCGAAGGAGTACTATTGAATATTGTTGTTGAATTTCGAAATTGGAACTAGAAATCAAAACAGAGATATTGGATATTGTTATTGCATTTTTCTATTGAATATAGAATATAGAGGTTGGAGGAGTTCTATGGGATATTAGTGTTAGATTGTGCAATTGGATATAGGGTTTGGAGGAGTACTATTAGATATTAGTGTTGCTTTTCATTATTGAATATAGAGGTTGAGGAGTATTACTGGATATTAGTGTTGGATTGTGCTACTGAATATAGATGATGGAGGAGTACTATTGGATATTGGTATTGCATTTTGCTATTGAATATAGAGGTTGGAGAAGTAGTGTTGGATTTTGCTATTGAATATAGAGATTGGAGGAGTACTATTGGATAACAATGTTTGATTATGCTATTAAATATAGAGTTCGGAGGAGTATATATTAGAGTAAATATTAGTGTTGTATTGTGCTATTATACTACATTTAGATATGATAGTAATTTTTTTAATTTAATTATTTATTTATTTATCTTTTCACCACTTAGAATAATTGTATATATTTATTTTAATAATTAATGTTATTAGTAGTTTTTTTTTTTTTTTTTTTTTTTTATGTGTTGTTTGGCCAGTTATAATTCTTATTTTCGGTGTGCATGTATGTTATTCTTAAGGGACCTAGTCCCAGAGTAATCTTCTGTTTTCAAATAAAATCATTTATCATATTTAAAGGTTCAAAGAGTGCAGTTGGATATTGGTGTTGGATTCCGGTATTGGATACAGAGGTTGGAGGAGTACTATTGGATATTGGTTGAGTTCCGCTATAGGATACATAGGTTTGAGGAGTACTATTGGATACTGGTGTTTGATTCCGCTACTGGATACCTGTTTGTTGAGGGCTGGAGCGGGGCCTGCTCTGGTGCCTGCGGTAGCCGTGGACCTCACAGAAGGAGGAGGGGCCGGGGTCGAGGGTGAACACTTGCTGGCGAGGAGGAGGTGGCAGCTGCTGTCTTCTCAGTTCCGCCTTCACCCTGAGCAGCCAGGCCAGACCGAACAGCGCCATCTACCTCCTCCCCCGCCATCTCACTCCACCTGCACAACGTATCCTTCAGTCTCTCTGCTTAGTCGATTCAATTGGGAACTGAACTTTCCTCAAGAACCATCTGAAGATATTTTGTACTATCTCTTACCCAGATATCCACATAATTTGCACCAAAGAACTATTGATGTAACCATAAAATCTTATTAATTGTTTGTCCACCTTGTTGTTTTATCAACATCATCCTACGTTACATGCATGATATTCGATAAGGGGCATATTTACATTTATATATTCGTCAATGTGTTAATGTGCGAAATGTTTTCAGAAATTTTTTTTATTATCATTTAAAAAGGATAAAACTAAGTAAAAAACATTAAATAAATGATTAAGAGGGAAAACAATGTAATTAAATTATTACATTTTATTAATATTGTACTAATTATTAAATTTAAAAAATAACATATATGTCTAAAGAAATTTTAATATGGTTTGTGACTAGCGACCCAATGCAGATGAGCAGCACTGCTTTGTAAATAAAGTGTTTTCTCACTTATATGGTAATCTTGTATCATTTCGAATACAATAAAATTAAAGAAGCACTATATGTTACAAAACAATATACATCACAATGTCTACAATTTAGAAATAATAAACGAACATAAAAAATACATATCAATGAAAAAAAAGGCCTTCGATACCGTAACCATCCTTCTCTCTCTCCCACTGCAGCATATTAAATCTTAAATCAATAAAATAATAAACGAAACATTCGAGTTTAAGTTTTCAAAATAAAGTATTAATGGATATAGATACAAATATGTTAGAAAACATTTTAGCAGTTATATCGAAACAACGTAAACTAAAACAAACTGGTTGGCAATTTGTTTACCAATAGGTTTGATATTTAAATTAGGGTTTCATCTAAATCCAATTATGCCCTCCATAATTATCCAATTCAAACCTGGTAGGTAGCCCTAGATTTTTTTAATGGGAGTAAAATACACTTAGTTATTAGAGCGTCCTAAAATAACGTGGTATCGGACACTCGTTAGAGATTAGAGAGAGCATAAAGTGACGTTAAATAAACAAAAAAAAAAATAATAAAGGTATATTCAAATAAAAAAATTGTTTAAATAAATAACTAGCCTACAAACATTTAAAAACCTGGAAAATCAGTTATATATCTGCCAATTCATCAACAATTATTGACAATTGGATCAGTCAGAACATTAATTAATGCAGAAATAATCTGAGAGGTTTTGACTGAATCAAGTCAGTAATATAGACTGAAAAGTAAAATACATGCCAACAGCTGAGACATAGAATACGAATACGCTTTTTACAGTACTGAATTACTTTTTTTTTTTATAACAGTTTCATTAAATAAAAACACTTCCATATAAAAAACATCCACAAGAATGTAGGTTAGAGTGACAACATAACTCTGTTTATAAATCTACATTTTAAATCTTAGAAACAGGAAATCGAGATCTTATTTTATAAGATAACTAATAATAAATTAAATAACCACATAATAAAATAAAATGTTCATGGAAAAAGTATAGCACATTGTCTGACCTAGCTTTGTCAACTTACATTCTTTACTTTCACATACTACATATAGTAAAGGAAAGTATTGCGATCGTGAAAATTTTCGAATTCCAGTTTTCAACGGAAATACACGTTTTAGGGTCCCCTGAGTCCAAATAACCAAGTCAAGCAAAAATGTCTGTGTGTGTGTGTGTGTGTGGTAACTTCCGGGCGGAAACAAAATGTCCTATGAAACCGAAATCTCATATCTAAGACAAATATACGCCGAGACCTTACAAAACTTTTTCATCAAAATGAGCTTACCAGAAGAGCCACTTCATACCATGCATTTGGCGCTTTTTTCGATTTTCTCAAAAACGGTTCGACGATTTTGATTAAACTCACCATATCGGTGTGAAATTAATTAACCTTTAATATCATGTAGGTTTTATTCTGACTAAAATGGTCTGACAGGGCTTAAATGCCGATATTTTAAATTTGCTTCCTCTAAAGCACCTTTAGTTTTGTCGATTTTATAAAAATAACTATATTATCTTGTCACTACTGATAAAAAATAGGTAAATATATAAATTGAATGAATTCGATACCCAACTAAATGAGAAAACAGAAAAAATAAATTTTCGTTTTTGAACATAAGAACAGTAATTGCATGATATACCGTTGGAGAGCTAAAGATTTTAGAAAAAATATTATCTCATACACAAGCATTTAAAAGTTAATAGAGAGTGATGAAAAACCGATAAAACTAACTGATTATTTTAGATAATAATATAATAGATTTTTTAATAAAACACATGTTTCTATAGAAATTCCATTCAATTAATTCTTTAATGGTTTCACTCATTTTTATCTCTTACTGTAATTGAAAATTCTTTAATCGATTTTGAAAACGGAGGTAAGTGAAAGTCGTGTGTTGCCCGCATCAGATTTTTTTTGTTTAAAATGATATTGGGTACTTTTATTATTAAAAAAAAAAAATGGACCACCATTGGTGTAGTGGCTACCATAACGGCCTTTTATGCTCAAGGTTGCCAGATTGAATTCAGCAGAAGGGCTTTTTAAATGGGTTTAAAATTTCATGAATATACCGTACCTTAAAATGGTAGTCCTGAATCTGTGCGATGTCAGGCATTCGTTAAGGATCCCTATTTTAAGCTAACTTGATAGGCAAAATTTAAGACTACCACTGCAGCATCCGTTTAGCCACAGCAGCATAAAGTGGCGTTAAATAAAAAATAAATTATAACTGTTCGAAGATGGTGACTAAAATAAAGAGATGAAAACTTGGTTCAAATTAAAAAAATAGTATCTGTTATTGAACGAATCATTGTTATACAAACAGAACACCTTTCATTTGCATTTTACCGTACCAGACTAAATAAAACGTAAAATACACAGACCTCGTCCTGCTATAGCACTATCTATGCATTCCGCTAGATAGCAGTAGTGTATTCCAGGTCACGCTCCAGCTGGAGAAAAAAACACCAAGGGCCTGGAGCAATAAAAAAGCGACGTCCTCTCAGGAAAGGGCAAACATAAATAGAAAGAAAAAGTTAACAAGGCTCTGTGACAGTTTGCTAATAGTGCCGTGCAGATGGCGCTGCGTCGCGAAATATAGCCACCAAGCCTTGTTTGTTATCACTTCTTTTCTTCTTGTTTTTAGGCTTTTAAGGGGAAACAGATGTGCATATACGCGTACATATAAATTTACATATACAAATGTACATATAAATTTTATCTAAATGTTCATGCATAGTTTGTCTAAATTTACATGTATAGTTTATAATAGCGATAGAAAAGAACAAAAAGTGTAACAAAATGCACAACTTTTTATATAATAAGTTACATCATAGAAAAGCTCTTTATTGTCTGAATTTTTACAGTCGAATAATTTGTAGTATTTTTATGTTACATTACTTTCCACCGGAGCTCATTTATGGATTTTATTAAAAGTATTATGGAATAAATGTGTTATTTTAGATAAATAGCATTAAGTTTTCTAAAACCGGTTTTTTTTTTTTTTTGTGTGTGTTTTTGTTTATTAACTAAACAACATGAATATTTAAAAATACTATATCAAGTACTTTTTTTATCTCATGGCCACTATATTTAGTGTGGGTCTTCACCACTTCTAAATAGTCAAAAAGTACAGTGTTGGTGTTTAATAAATAAATTGTCATGAAGAATTAACAGTGAGATAAAATGAAAACAAGAAACAAAGAATAATTAATGAATTAATTATTATATCAACATGATGTAATAGATAAATGAAAAATAAATATAGTTTAAAAAAAGTATATAAGGTCCAATATTTACATCTTTACCCCACTTCCCTCTGTCCGCTCTATCAAAACAAGATCCCAGCCCTTAAACCTACTCATTCCCTCTCATAGAACCACTTCCTTTAAGACACCCATTGTCAATTGTTCATCTTTTTTTCTAGAATTTCTTACCAAAGTCCATTCGTACATTTCAATCCTTAACTGCCTTTAAACATCAACTATTGATCCATCTCCTAGAATATGAATCTACCTTGCCTTAGTTAAGTTGAACTATTAAGACTCTACTCTTAATTACATTTTAAATTATTTTGTTATTGTTTACATACGTAACCATAAACTAATAAAATAAACATACACATTTTTTTTTCTTTAAAATTCTTTAAGGTAGATATATTACCTTTGTACACACACACACTCACTTATATATATATATATATATATATATATATATATATATATAATATATATATATATATATATATATATATATATATAAGTTAGCAGCGTGGTCTAGTGGACAGAGCGCTAGTCCTGGATTCGAATCCCGGTTGTGATAGAATAATATTTCTTTTTTTATTTCAGCCGGGGGGTGGGGGAGGGGGGAAGCGATCCTGGGGCAGACAAAGTCTCTCTCTATAAACTGGGTACCCAAAAATAGAGAAAAACCAAGACGGCTGAGCGTGATCTCGGCCGAATCACCTCATTGCACGGCCGTTGGCCTTGAAACAGTACGAATCTCTATATGTACTGAGCCCAAGACTCTCCATGGGGTGTATTGACACAGGTTTATTATTTTTTCATTCATTCATAAAGTGGGGTTAAGATAACAAAGATCAGGTACTGAACAGAATAATAATATAGAAAATGAGTATATTCATTTGAATATATTTTTTCACTATTAACCTCCTTTCATGACCGCTACCCAAATCATCACATCTTTCATATTTTATAAATATGTCTTGAAAAATCAATATATTTTAAAATAAATAGTTATAAGTTCATCTTACATCACTGAAGGTTCTAGACACCGAAATCCGAAAACCTAAGATAAATAAAAAGGAACTAATAGTTCATTCCCAACAAGCTCATTCTAATTAATCACTGACCAAGCAAAAATGTTTTTTGGAAATGAAAGTTTAAGGACCACAACCAGGAAACAAGGAACCTCTAAAAAGTCACAAAATCAATCAATAAGCTATCATTACCCTTGAATAAACTTCAAAATGAGCAGTTAAAGTCACAAAAAATTTCAAACGTTTTTAGAGAGCTAAAGGAACCTCAGTTCTGTGGAAACATTAGGAAAGAAAATGAGAGAAGTTGTGTTACCCATGTTGTAGCCACCGCTAAGCAATTCAATAGAGGTTAACAGTCCAAGACCTCATCTCTTGTACACAATTTATCATGAATGTTCTCATTCATTCGCGGGGCGAAAGCTTTAACATCACGGTGGGAATGGAATTGTAACATTACAGAGAATGAAGGAATGGTTTAAATGACAACTGCGTCTGGAATAGCGAGGTGATGAATGGTCGTGGGTTTAGTGGGACTTGAATTTAATAGGAATTCGGGGAGTGTGAAGAACGAATCAAGCGAAAATTTCAGAGACCTCAAAATGAATACGCTTAAAAGGTGACAGGAAAGTAAGAATGGCTTTTTTCACCTCAAATACTACCGTTTTTATTTATTTCAAAAATATTAAACTTTTTCCTCATATGTTTCGACATATTTTATAGCAAGAATGTATACAATGGAGTATAAAAAATGAAAGACTTATAATGTCAACCTTAAGAAGAATAGGCAAGGGAACTAATAAACTCCAAAATAACATAAATAAAAATCGGTATTACTACAATTTTTTTAGAATTTGTAATTAAAAAAACAAAACAACCTTTTCCTATACAAGAGCTAAAGGGTCTTGGGCTCAGTACATATAGAGATTCGTACTGTTTCTAGGCCAACGGCCGAGCAATGAGGTTGTTGTTGTTGTTGTTGTTTGGGGTTTTGAGGCGTAAAACCCAGGGGTCATCAACGCCTATAGTTCTCTTTAAGTATAAATAAATAAATAAATCAAAACTAATAAACTAGGCGTATAATAATTAAATAAAATAGTAAAAAAATAAATAAATAAATAAAAAAATAAAGATAAGTTAAATTAAAAGACTATATATTATTAAATAGTAGGTGTTTCTTAAGAAACCTGAACAGCGCCGAGATGTTGTTTTCATTATCGGAAAGTATGAAGGATATATTAGGTATAAGCCCAAATTTGTTTAAACCTGTCCTATAAGAAAGGCATTCTTCTAAAATGTGGCTGATGGTCAGGATACTGTTACAATGTGGGCACTTAGGAGGTGGTTGCTTGGTAATGAGATGAAGATGGGTCATGTTAGTGTGGCCAATCCTTAATCTGGCCAGGACAACTTCTTCTCTGCGGTTTGAGCGACATGATGAGGACCAAGGCCCCACTTTTGTTTTGACGACTTTCAGTTTGCTAGCAGGACTCTCGTCCCACATGGACTGCCAGGCAGCCGATATTTCCTTACGGAGCGTCTGAGACATATCTCGCGGTGTTAGGATAGCTACACCTTGACCCGGAAGGGTGAGCGCCTGTTTGGCGGCCCTATCCGCCAGCTCATTACCCACTATCCCCACATGGCTTGGGATCCAAATAAAGCATACTGTCTTTTCCAATTCTCGGAGCATATGGATATATCGGTGTATCTTTAGGACGAGAGGTTGGGGAGAGTACATGCTATTTAAACCTTTTAAGGCACTCAGTGAGTCGGTAACTATGGTGATTGAGTGTGAGGGAACTGACATAGCGTAGTGTAAAGCTGAAACTATTGCTTGAAGCTCCGCAGTATAAATGTTACATAGTTTATGTAATTTTATTTGTGTGTCGAGTTGTGTGTAACGAATGAGCAGGCTGTAGATTCTTCTGATTTTGATCCATCTGTATAGATTAAAAAGGTATCCGGAAGAGTATGGAGCAGAGTGGTAAATTCATTTTTGTATTCGGAAGGGGAGGTATTGGTTTTGAGTAATCGTGACAAGTCAAGCATAATATTGGGGGGTTTGTGAAGCCACGGAGGGTTTAGAGGTTCTGGTTTGCAGATAGGTAAGCTTTTAAGGAAATCGATGGCGGAAGACATTCTTTCTGTTAAAGGGAGGGTTGAGTTAGGTTTGTTTCTAAAAGCATTTGTGAATTTTGGTTTAAATATGGAGCTATGGGTAGGATGATCAGGTTGGAGAATTAATTTCGATATATAGTTCACAGCTAGTTTTTTTCTTCTAAATAAAAGCGGAGGTATACCTGCTTCGGCGCATAAACTAAGAACTGGGCTTGTTCGGAAGGCCCCGGTTGCGTTTCTGATGCCCATATGGTGCACTGTATCTAGCTTATTTAGAGTACGAAAACGAGCCGATCCATAAACAAAGCATGCATGATCTAATTTGGAACAAACTAAATGTTGGTAGATCTTAAACATCGTAGAGCGATCGGATCCCCAGGAAGTATTGCTAAGGTATCTTAATATAGTAAGTTTTTTTGTTGTAGCCGATTTAAGTGCTGAAACGTGTGGTTCCCATGATAGTCTTTTATCGAACGTCAACCCCAAAAATTTATGACTATTTGTATAAAGAATGGGAGAATTTCCGAGGTAAAGTGTAGGAGAGGCGGGAGTATTTCTTTTCCTGCTGAAATGGAGAGCTCTGGTTTTTTCGGAGGAGAATTCGAGATCAATGGAATGTGACCAGTTGTTGATGCGATTAATAGCGTCTTGTAGCTTGTGCTGTATAGTAGTAACGTTTCCAGAACGGCAGGCAATGGCGAAATCATCTGCGAACAGCATCGGTTTGACACCTCGAGGTAGGTTGAGCCCCAGTTCGTTGATAGCGAGGCAAAACAAAGTCGGACTAAGCACACAGCCTTGTGGAACTCCTTTCATCTGTTCTTGGTTCGCAGACAGTTCGCATCCTATCCTAATTCTAAAGAAACGATGTTGAAGGAATTCCTGTATGTAATGAAATAGATGACCATGTATCCCATTGGACGAGAGTTTGCTGAGGATCACTGAATGGTTAATGTTATCAAAAGCTTTAGTCATGTCGAAGAATATGGCTATTAGTTGCTGGGAATTGATAAAGGCGTATTGGATTTCGGTTTCAAGTGTGACTAGGTGATCAACTGTGCAGCGGCCTTTGCGGAATCCAGATTGAAATGGTTGAAGCAAATTGTTGTTTTCTATCGTCCACATCAGTCTTTTGTTTACCATACGCTCCATAATTTTGCTCAAACAACTAGTGAGGAATATGGGGCGATAGCTGTTGAGTAAACGCTTATCTTTTCATTTTTTGGAATAGGGATGACAAATGAGTGACGCCAGAAATTCGGAAATTGTCCCGTGGACCAAACATGATTATAATAATTAAGCAGCCATGTAAGCGTATTGCTAGGTAGATGTTTAATCATGTCATAATGGACCAGATCGGGGCCAGGAGTGGATCCTTTAACGGAGGACAAAATATTTTTTAGTTCCCACTTTGAGAACGGGATATTATAATCGGCGGAGTCATCATGTATACTTCTATTCACATAATCTATGACTTCACAATCGTTATTGCTTGAGCCAGAGGTGTAGATTTCAGAAAAGAAATTGCCAAAAGCATCTGCGACGGTTTTAGGATCGTCGGAGAGTTGTCCATTGATGAGGATGGTGTAACGTGTTGACGAAGAGGATTTAGTGATCTTACGAATTTTTTTCCAGATTTGAGTTGACGTCGTTGACGAATTTATGGAGCTTATATATTTTTTCCATGATTCGCTTTTGCTCAGATTGATTATTCTTCGGCAAAGAGCTCTCTGCCTCTTATATTCTACTAGATTTTCTGAGGTCATACATTTTTGGAATTTTTTGTACGCTTTTCGACGATCTCTGATCAGAGCAATGAGGTGATTAAGCCGAGATCACGCTCAGCCGCCAGGTTTTTTTTCCCTTTGGGTACCCATTTTAAAGGCACACCCAGTCTCCATATCCCAGGGTCATCCCACGGCTAAAATTACAGAATAAATGATATTCGGCCACAGTCGGCATTCGAACCTAGGATCTGAAGAACAGCAGACTAGTGCTCTATCCATTAGACCAAGCCACTCTGTATTGAATTTAGTGGAATAGCTTGAACACTGATATTTTAAATTTTCTTCCTTCAAAGTATTTTTAATTTTGTAGATTCGAACAATTTAATTAACATTTGCCCTTGTAAGAACTGACACAAAATTACATACATAATAATATACAAGATGATAGAAATAGATAACCAATTGATGATGAGATGAACAGGAATATGTTTTAGACCACATTATTTTTTCCCAAACAAAATTATTGATATGATTATAAATTGCCTTGGAAAGCCAAAAATTTCAGGGAAAAATATTATCTTAAATACAGCTTTCAAAAAGTTGTATAAGGGAAAGGAAAGTAAAGGTGGGCATAATCGAATGACGAATATCGGATCATTTGATTATTTTAAATCATTCGAATTAATCGATTATTGGATTTAATCATTTTTTTTTTTTTTTTTGCTTATCGCATAAATCAATAAATCATATAGATATTTGCACCTTGGCTCAGTTATCATAGAGATGGGAAGTGTGGCATATCGTCTCTCAGAATGCATATTAATCATTCGATTATTTGAATCATCGAAGTCCGATCATCCGATTATAACGGTCATTCGATTATGCCCACCCCTAAAGGAAAGTGATAAAAAGCGTTTCCATCGAAGCTCGATGTAATTAATTCTTCCATTTATTGAACTTTTATTTTATTTTAATTCAGCCCTATACATGTGTTCTATACATTTAACTACTATTAAGGCCCCTTTCGGCTACTTTAAGAACTAATATATACTACTTCAGACCTGTATATAAGGCCTCATCGAACAATAGCTTTCGACAATTCTTTCCTTACCCGATCCTCATCCGTATGGAATTATATTCCTTCTTATACCCGTCATTCAAATACTCTTCCGACCTTCAAAACTTCCTGTCTTTCCAATTTTCAAAAGACCCAACTGATTTGCTAATTTTAATAAGATTCGGCAAATGGAGCAGAGAGAAACGATTATTTATCATGATATTTAATTTTGTATCGTATTTAAAGATTTATGAATTTTATTTCACACATGTTCATAAGCATTATACATTTTTTTTTCACTTTATATATGAACATATTTTTATTCTTGTCTTATTTGTTTTTCTAAATTACAATAAGAACCTATCTATTAATTTATAACTATTAATTAACTGTTAACTATGACTATTAACTAATTTTATTTTAATTCAGCCCTATACATGAGTTAGTGCTTAAATACACTATGAGTTGCTTCGAGTTTTGAACTACCAGAATTTAGCAAAGCCCAAGAATGGAAAAAATCTAAAATTTTGGATACTGTTTAATAATAGCGGACTGCTGAAGGCAGAACAATAGAGACCGGCCTAATTAACTCCTGAAGCTCTCAATGTCCTAATTATTCAAAAGGAGTTGCTAATTAACCCCCAAATGAAGTCCCTAAAGGCGGTCACACACGTACAGGAAATCTTTTAGGGAAAACCGTCATAAAACTGAGTATGCCTTACCAACCAGGGGCAATTATATTTAGAGGTAGGCTAAATATTTATAATTATTACTTTTAAAAAAATGAATAGATTTCGTACTGATAAAATTTAGACTTTCCCTTTATTTATTTTTTTGACATGAATGTCTCTTTAGGGCGGGGGTCTGTAGCCTCATATAACTTTTTTTTCCCTCTTTTTGACACGATATAACTCTATTAGCTTTGTCAAGATAGAATATTTGATGACAGAAATTTTAGAGGAGATCATTTTGATTTATTATTTACAATACATCAAAAAAAAAAATTATCTTCCTCCAAAATTTTAGGGTTTATGTTTCAGATTACTTATAACCCGAATAACAAATAAAGAAAAATACGCGTGACCGCTGCACGAGGCTTTCTTCAAAACTACTGGACCACTTTTTTTTTTTTTAATCCGCGTCAAAAATACTAGCGCATCCAAGGATTATCCTAATACCTGGTATCCGCCAATCAGTTTTAAAATGGTAGACTATTAAAAATGATATAATTTAATGACTAAGTTATTTTTTAAGATCAAGTCACAGCGATGAACAAAGAAAAAAATCTGGTGCGGGCAACACACGACTTTCACTCACCTCCGTTTTTATATTCGATTAAAGAATTTTCCAATACAGTAAGAGATAAAAATGAGTGAAACCATTAAATAATTAGTTAAATGGAATTTCTATAGAAACACGTGTTTCATTAAAAAATCGATTATATTATTATTAAAATAATCAGTTAGTTTAATGTTCATTTTATCACTCTCTATTAACTTTTAAAATCTTGTGAATGAGATGATATTTTTTCTAAAATCTTTAGCTTTCCAACGGTATGTCATACATGTATATTACTGATCTTATGTTCAAAAACAAAAGATTGCATACAAAATATATTTTTTTCAGTTTTCTCCTTTAGTTGCGTATCGAATTTATTCAATTTATATATTTACCTGTTTTTTATCAGTGGTGACAAGATAATATAGTTATTTTTATAGAATAAACAAAATTAAAGGTACTTTAGAGAAAGAAAATTTAAAACATCGGCATTTAAGCCTTGTCAAACCATTTTAATTCAGATAAAACCTAAATAATATTAAAGCCCATTTAATTTTACATCGATATAGCGAGTTTGATCAAAATCGTCGAACCGTTTTCGAGAAAATCGATAAAAGGTGCAAAATGCATGGTATAAAGTGCCTCTTCTGGTAAGCTCATTTAGATGAAAAAAGTTTTGTCACGTCTAGGGCGTATAGTTGTCTTAAATATGAAATTTCAGTTTCATAGGACTTACCGGGACCACAGACACACATACAAACCTTTTTGCGGGACTTGGTTATTTGGACTCAGGTGACGTGTATTTCCGTTGAAAACTGGAATTCGAAAATTTTTACGATCGCAATACTTCCCCTTACTATATGTAGTAAGTGAAAGTAAAAATCTTATATGGCTTAAGCAACTACTTATAAGAGATTTGATTCCCTGATAACTCGGTATTATTAATGGCAAAGAAACATGAAAGTGGATCTGGAATCAGGAAATTTATAACGGCTATAAAAAAAAAAAAAAAAGTCCACTGTTCAAATTAATAAATACCCAAACATTTTCCTTTAAATTATTTATTGCTTTTCATATTAGGTTATAGCCTTTATTTAAGCACTTAAATAGTAGCTATCCAAACAGCTATTTAGCTAATGTAGCTTTTGGAAATAGTGAACTATGATGTGATAATTTGCAGCGTTCTTTGTTATAGAACATTTGTTTCAAATATTTTTCGCCACATGCTTACCTACCAATGACCATTTATAGCTGGACCAATATCTATAGGTGATTAAAAATATATTTTGTATTGGTAGTTGATTTAATTTTTTCTACCTTTTAACTTCTATACTTCAATTCAACGCGATTTCTCTTTGAATAGGAAAAGTAGTAGGTTGCATACAGACATATCCATGATATATCGTTTCTCTCAGTCAGAGAGAAATACTAATCCTACATTTATTTTTGCTAGGTTCTCTTTTTTGTTTTGGTTTTGGAGGAGAAGGAGAGGTAAAGCTAGAGCACATTTATGAGGGATCCGTTCGATAGAGGATACATTACTAGAGCGAACTAGATCGGGTTAAACAGAGATACTGGAATTTATAATAAGCTGTCGAGAAAGGAAAACTAGTTCCTATGTTGATCTTCATTTCCAAATACAACCAGCTTGACGCTTGGATTCGTTAATAATGTATTATTTGACTTTGAAGTATAATTTGGAATATGGTAAACTTCCAGTTTCCCCCTCTCCCCTTCCCCTCTCTTCCCTTATGTTATTCACAGAGATTGGTCTGGCATTTAATTTACCGAAGCTGCTTTTGACTGCAGAAAATAGAGGATCTGGTGAAAGGAATGAAGCCTATCTAACGAGTATTAAAGGGAAGTGTTCAACATCCTAATAAACTAAACAATAAATGAAAACGTAAATAAGATTTTTTTTGTAATTAGTTGTTTCATAGTTTGTATTTTTAGAACATTGGTATACCTATTCCTTTAATAATTTACAATACCCAAAAAAGAAAAAAATGGATAGTGTAGCACAAAAGAAAAAAAATATCGAAATAAATTATACTGTAAAAGATAAAAGTTTATATAAACTTGAAAAACTATTCAAAGTAAGGTACTGATTTAGTGTTAGTTTTATTTTAACTACTGTTTACGCCCTTTTCGGCTACTTCAAGAACAAATAGACAAACCCTCTAATCTTCCAGTTGATTTCAAAGAACCTTTTTACATCCCTATCATAAGGCCAATTTGGACTTTGGGTTCTACTGACCAATCGAATTCTTCTTGTATCCAATCTTTGTACTCCTTAATGATCAATGCCCATTATTTTTTTAAAGAATAAACTTATCTATTATGATCCTAATGTGCCGTATGTTTCTGATATGTCCCAAAGCAGGAACCATATTCTTCCTATGAGAAACTCCATTCCCACCCTAAACCACTGGTTTCCTCTTCGAATGCTGATAATTCTCCGAGGTGCCGAAAGAGAAGAAAGCCACGTTTCTTCAGTCTTGAAATAGTGATAGGTGTGCTGTCAATAAGTATCTCTACATGTGTATCATCAAATTTTACTATGTTTTCATCTCATTTACTTGCATTTGATATATTACTTACCTATAAAATATAAAAGTATTGCGATCGTGGACATTTTCGAATTTGAGTTTTCCAAAGGGACTCCTGAGTCCAAATGACCAAGTCCCGAGAAAAGGTCTATCTATATGTGTGTGTCTGTGTGTTTGGTAACTCCAGTGCGAATACGAAAAGTCCTATGAAACTGAAATTTCATATTTAAGCCAGTTATTCGACCGAAGTGTTACAGCAAGTTTTTTTTTTTTTTTTTTTTTTTTTTTTTATTAGTTTTTTTTTTATCAAAATCATCTAACTAGAGGAACCATTTTATAACATGCATTTTGCACCTTTTTACGATTTTCTTGAAAAACGCTTAAATTATAGTGTTATAATTTTTTATTTATTATACCTTGTATTAAATAAACAAAGATGTTTCATAAAAATGACGATAACATTGTTATAGTCCTTTTTTTTCTTTTGTCCATTTTAATATTAAAGTTAAGTAGTATCAGTTTCGGGAGGACAGAGCAGCGACGGCTAATTTGGATGCTAATGTTCCAGCGGAGACAACCTGAGCAGATTTACATATTCGATCCTGAGAAACCAAACGGGGCGGCCCGGGGTCTCTGTGTCTACAAGAACAAGGTTAAGTGCTTTAACATCATCATTTAAATAAACATTATTTGGTACCACTATGGATTCTCTTCATACTCACAGAACTATAAATAAAAATCTGGTGCGGGCAACACACGACTTTCAATCCGTTATTAAAATCGATTAAAGAATTTTCAAAGACAATCAGAGATAAAAATAAGTGAAACTAATAAAGAATAATTTAAATTAAATTTCTGTAGAAACTTGTGTTTTTTAATAAAATCATTCATATTATTCTCTAAAACAATCAGATAGTCTTTTATCGTATTTTATCATTATATATTTAATTTTACAAGCTTGTGTATAAGATAAAAACATTTCTAAAATATTTAGCTTTTCAACGGTATATTGTACATGTATATTACTGTTCTTATTTTCAAATACACAAAAATTGCGTACAAAAATATGTGCTCTTTGAGTTGGTTAGCGAATTCGTTAAACTTGTATATTTAGCCGTTTATTGCCCAAATTACTTTTATTATAAATAAAATATAAAAAATAACTTTTACTTCCACTAACCTATATATGGAATGCATAGTAAGTGAAAGTATTGCGATCATGAAAATTTTCGAATTCCAATTTTCAACATAAATAAATACACGTTTCAGGGTCCCCTGAGTCCAAATGACCAATTCTAAAAACTAAAAGGCTTATGAAACAGAAATTTCATATTTAAGACAAATATACGCCCGAGATGTTACGATGTAATGATTTTGATTAAATTCGCAATAGCGATGTAAAACTAAATGAGCTTTAATATCATGTAGGTTTCATTCTGATTGAAATAGTCTGACAGAGCTTAAATGTCGATATTTCAAAAATATTCCTCTAAAGTACCTTTAATTTTGTATTTTTTATGAAATTGTCAATATTATCTATATATCATTGCTAAAAAACATGTAAATGTATATGTTGAACAAATTCGATGTCCATCTAAAGGATATAACTGCAAAAATATTTTTTTAATGCAATTTTTTGTTCTTATAAATAGGTATGTGAAAGTCGTGTGTTGCGTGCACCACATTTTTTGTCAATGATAATTTTGTATTTTAGTCAATAATCTCGAAAGAATTCCAAATCTTTGGTTCTATATTTAATTGCGTTATTTTTAACGTAACTATCCCGGTAAAATAATTAGATTGTCTAATTATTGATATATAGAAATAGGGAAGAAAATATTCAAATAAATGCATAACATCATGTAACTATGATATACGATTTAATATGTGGTCTTGGACAGAGAAAAAATATTTAGAAATAGGAGAGAAACGAAGGAAAGACTGGGACTATAAGCTGCTATAATGGGAAACATTTTCCCTATCGTGGTGTCATTTGATTTCCATAAATCGGAGAATCCTTTCCACCCTCCCCACCAATAGAGGTGGCCCCGATCTGTATAGAGATTCGAGATAGAAAACATTCAGATGGGGCACTTTATCACGGGTTCATCATAGCTATCCTCCCTGGTATTTGTTCGGGGGCCACGCCCCTCTTCTTTTCCCCCTTCTCTCTCTCCCCTCTCAATCGAAGGGATATCGCTATTATTCGGGCGAGACGAACCTCTTTATATCGCTAGTGAAGGATTTTCAATGTGTTCCTGTCCCTTGGTAATACTTCCTTAACTATTTATTTATCAGTATACTTAAAATTTATTTATTATTACTTTCACAATCAGGGATGGAAAATAACTCTGATTTCTTAAGTGAAGTGGTTCTATATAATTTTTTTTATTCATTTATTTATTGATATTTACAACTGTATTGATTAATACATCTAGTAAATTAACTGTTAGGTAAAACATTTTAAAAGGACATGAAGAGAAACTGTCCATTGGCAATTCGGAGTTTGTCATGGAAGGATTGATACCTGGTTCGGGCCAAATCAGCTACATAAGGAATATTAAGGTTTCTATATTTGATATTAAAAAACGTCATAACTTTTCTATAAGCTCAATAAAATGAAAGTCAACATGATTTTGGTTTATTATTTTCAAAAATAAACCTTTTTTAATCAAACAAAAAATAAATAAATAAATTACCCCTCTTCGAAATTCGAGGATTCACTTTCAAGATACGTATATCCCTAATAATGAATAAAAAAAATTAAAAAACCGAGAGTCCACCGTCCGAGGCTTTTCTACAACTGCTGGATCATCTCTTTTTATTTTATTAGTATTATTTTTTTATTTGGCTTAAAAATACAAAATCCCAGGATGTACCTAACACCTGGACATTGATATCAGCTGATTAGTTTTTGATTAGCGGCTGATTAAACATAATTTAAATTAACAACTCTGTCATTTTTAAAGATAGAGAACATTTTTTAAATAGTTTTCTAATTAATAAATCACAATTGGTAATAAAAAAGTTAAAATTTTATCCATAAATACGCCCATAATTCAGTTATTTTTTAAGGTAGAGACAAAAACTGTACAGAATTTTAGGATCAGGACATAAAAAAAAAAAAAAAAAAAAAAATTGAAATCTTCCCTGTATATATGCCTATAACTCAGTTATTTTTGTCAACTCGTCCCAGAATAAAATTAATATCATTTCATTTCATTTAATTATTTCCCGCCCTCACCCTCTGGCCAAAAAAACCTTGTTTTGCCTTCAAAGTCGAGTAGGGATGAGCAACAAAAAAAAAGTAATAATAATTATAAAATTTTATTTATAAGTCATCTAAAAACAGATAGTTTATTTGTATTTAGCAACCTTAAAAGCCAAATAATACACCTCGACATCAATAATATACGATATAGCTGCATAAATCAATCTACAAATCTCGCTAATAAAAATATATATTTTTTAAGATTTCAGCATTCCCGAAAACGTTATAACACACACACAAGTATCGATATAAATGAAAGGAAATGTATTAGTGTGTTTACCACATGAAAAACGGTTATTAATGGTTCATTCATTTTATTGAAGATTTATCCACATCTAAAATTTTAATCGATTACCTATATATTTTAAGTACCTATATGAATGAATTTTATAAACCATAAATGTGTATTTTCCTTAACGAATATTATTTAATTATTCAAAACATTTAATGTAGGCTAAGACTGTAGGTAATATTAAGTAACTCATTCATATTCAATTAGCCCATTTCAGTATAAATCCTTTCTAATACAAAAGCCTGTCAAGTATAATAATTAAACAGTAAATACTTTAAAGGTTAACCATCATAGAGCTGAAATTTTATTTTTAAAATAATCGAATCGTATTCCAATTTATCTCTGGAAGAACCCAGAGCATGCTCAGCGTAAAGAGAGGGGAGGAATTGGGAAAAGATTCATTAGGTCAAATTGAGTTTGGTGTTCCCCGTTTAGAATTTTAAAACGAATTCTTCCGAAGAACTATACTTAAGAAATGTTAACTCCTTTTATGCCTTGACACTTTTTTGATATTTAAGCTAAAATCAACGCTGTTCAGATTTTTTTTCCCCATAGTAAAAAAACGCTACAAATTATTACACAATTGTTTATTATTTCAAAATAACAATAATAAGGTAAAACTGTTTGTAAAGCTGTTGATAGGCAATTAAGTTATATGAAAATAAATAAATAATTCAAAGGATACTGGATATCACCACCACTAATTTCAAAACACTTATTAATGGTTCAGTTCTGAACCAATTTCAATGATTTTTTTTTTCATTTTGTTGAACATTTGGTTCTCTGTGAAATAGCACTTTTTGGTATTTATTTATTGATTAATTAGGAAAAACGGATTTTTTTTTTCGTATTCTACGCATCAATTCAAATAAAATTTCCTGTTTCCAGAACACCTAACATTTTTTTCTCTATCATCAATAATAATGGTGTTATCAGAGAAACACATCTCTTATAAGTTGTGGCATAACTATTTTTTTTTTTTTAATTTATGTAGCTCTACTGATTTTAAAACTCTATACATATTTTTCTGCATATTCAAAAAACTGAGTTATGGTCGTATTTATGGGTACAATTTTAATTTTTTTCTCGTCTTTATAATTATTCGCGATTTATGGTTAAAAAACACACTTTAATGTTTCTCTACCTACAAAAATAACAGTGTTATGGGCGTATATATATATATATATATATATATATATATATATATATATAAAAAAAACTTATGTGTTGTCCGAAAGATAAACTAAAAAAAAGGAATAAAGGGGCATAAACAACACGCTTGATGGCTATTCAAACACTGGCTTTATTGGTCTTTTAATCCTCTATATATACATTTCTAATGTTTACAAGAGGTGGTTTGGAATTAAGGCTGATATACTACCTTATCAGTCCTTAACTCCCCCCCACCAGTTTACGAACAATCCTCGTAAACTACATCAACAATACAAAAAAACAAAAAAAACAGCGAAATACAAATTGCATAAGAAGATACAAAAGCAAAAGAAACTAAGTTTACATAATAGAAATAAATACAAAAACCTCCTGAAACACAACACAAAGGAAAAAAAATAATAAAATAAAATAAAAAATAACCACTGTGAATAAACTGAACAGAAACACTGGTAAAGAACAACACTGGCCAAATCTGAGGACACTCCAAGGCTAAGATGCGTCCACGGCGGTAGTTTTAATTGTTCCAAATGAACCGTTCGCCGCTTCCGGGGCTCGCGCAAGCTCTCAATGGTTACCAAGTTATGCTCACGAATGACGACAACGCGGAATGGGACCTTCATAACGCCGGAGTTCTTTCCCCCTATTAGTCCCCACACGCCGGTATACCACTGTCCCAATTCGGACGGGCCCCATCAGATCCCGGACACCGAGATTATGACGCGCCACTCTGCGACACTTTTCCCGCTCAATCCGACCACGGACTGTGACCCATAACCTCTTAAGCGCAAGGCAATTGCTCACGACGGCACCATCACTAGCCCCCGCACCGCGGGAATCCCGCCGGCGGCCTTGCAAACCAAAAAGGACTTCGAAAGGGGTAAATTCCGTCACAGAGTGAACGGAGTGGTTATAGGCCACGACCGCTCGTTCCATAGCCACGTCCGGCTCCAATCCCTTTTCTAATTGAAATACCCGCAGGTGATCACTCAGGGTACTGTGGAGGCGCTCGATACCACCGCGACTTTTCGGATGACCCGGGGTGTTAAGGTGCCACGTGACACCCAAAAGCTTCATTTCCTCCCGGACACGAGCGTTATCGAATTCGCGGCCACTGTCCGATGAGATCCGGTCGGGGACGCCATAAAACTGGAACCAGATCCAAAGGGCCCGTAAAACCGCCTCCGCTGTACGCTCCTGAACGGAATACGCCAACGCCACCTTGCTAAACAGATCCAAAATCGTCACCCATTTATAACCCTTCCAGGTAAAAGAATCGATTTGGAGATCGACGAGGGGCGCATCGGCAGTCGGGGTTTCCTCCTGTACCGCGCGGGGCGGATGGCGATCATATTTAGTGCGAAGACACACGTCACATTTCCCGATGGTTTCCTGGATAGTGCGCTTCATCCCCCGCCAATAATAACGTCGCCGCAATGCACGTAACGTTTCGGTCAGACCCCGGTGATTCGTTTTGCCCTGATGATATGCGAGCGTCACCTCCCGCTGCCGTTCCGCGTCACGGATAGTCTCAACCAACAGGGAACAACGGACAAACGACCGGTCAACTCCGATTCGCTCCGCCCGCCACAACCGTTGGATACGCTCCCATACCACGGCGTTGCCGACATACAAGTGGTGGGTCCTACCAGATTTTGACGCGTCCGCCAACGCCCGACAGATCTGGTCCTCCCCAACGGTGGGCTGCGACCAGACAGAGACCACCGAACAACCCTCAAAACGCTGGAAATCGAGCTTAAGGAGTCCAGACGTCCTTGTCTTCCATATAATTTGGTGACGCTTGTCGTTCCAATCTCATCAAGCTCTTCCATATCCACAGGGCGTCCCTCAGAAGAGTGTTCGTCTCCCGATGTCAGGGCCCCACCCGAACCATCCGACGCGGTAGGCTGGAGATCCTCCCCAGGAGTCCACTCCCTCAGAAATTGGCGCACATCCCGAGAAGACTCGCCACGCTCCTCCACCGCATTCACCATCACCGCCCGCGAAAGCCAATCCGCGACAACATTGTCCTTGCCGGGTTTGTAAACAATGTCCATGTTGTACTGCCCAAGGAGCTCTTTCCAGCGCGTAACCCTTGCGGACGGCTCTTTGAGCCTCCCCACCCATTGTAGAGGACGATGGTCGGTATGGACCCGGAACCGCCTCCCGAAGACGTACGGCCGGAAATGATCGACGGCCCAAACAATTCCCAGGAGTTCCCGCTCCAGGGCGCTATAACGGGACTCCGCATCCGTAAGGCGCCTACTGGCGTATGCAACCGGGCGCTCCCCCCGTTCACTGTCCTGAGATAGCACGGCCCCGAGAGCGTATTCACTGGCATCCGTCGTGATAGTAAACGGCCGGTCGAAGTCAGGAAACGCCAGCACCGGATCCCGCTGTAAATGTTCAATGCACCTGCGGACCTTGTCCGCGATATCCGGGGTCATCACGATCTTACAACCTTTGCGGAGCAAATTATTAAGGGGCACAAGATATTCAGCCATTGCTGGTACAAACCGGCGATAATAATTTAAAGCACCCATCAACCGCCGTATCCCCTTAACCTCGGTTGGGATGGCCATACGCTGTAAGGCCGCCACTTTCTGAGCATCTGGCTTCACGCCCTCCGCGGAAATCGTATGGCCCAAAAAGCTAATTTCCCGACGACCCAGGGTGGACTTCTCAGGAGAAAGGCGGAGACCAAATTCCCGCATGCGATGAAACACAGCCCTGATATGCCCAACGTGGTCCTGTTCCGTCCTACTAAAGACCAGGAGATCATCCATATAAACCTGGCACACGGATTCGTCCAGACCCCGAAGGAATTCATCCATCAACCGTTGGAATGTGATGGGAGCATTTTTTAAGCCAAAGGGCATCCGGGTAAATTCATAATGGCCCCTCTCGAAGGTAAACGCGGTCTTGTGACGGTCCCGGGGATGCATCCCGATCTGATGATATCCCGCCTTTAAATCCAATGTGCTAAAAATTCTCGCACCACCTAACCTGTCCAAAATATCATCGAATCGCGGTAGGGGGTATTTCTCATCGACGGTATTCTCGTTTAGCTTGCGGTAATCGATTACGACTCGATATTTTTCCTTCGTGTCTCCGGGTGCACTCTTCTTCTTGACGGCCCACAACGGACTATTATAGGGAGACGTACTGTCCACGATAATGCCCTGTCGACGTAAATCGTCCAGCTCCTCCCGGATATGTCTCCGAAGAGCCTGAGGGTACCGTCTTTCTTTCACGTAAACGACTCTATCCTGCTTCAGCGGAATTTCGTGCATTATCTTCCCCGTAGTCCCCAGGACATCGCCTTCTTTAAAGAATATATCCCCAAATTCCTCGAGGATAGCCGCTTTCCAATCCTCGACCTGATTCAGAGCCCCGATTCGCGTTGAACCGTCCCCAACCAAGCGAATACACGCATATCGTCTCCCTCCGATTCTGATGTCCCATTGGCCATCCTTATTCCTGATCCGCGCTCCGATCATCCCTAATAGATCATTCCCTATGATCACGCTATACTCCCTTGGCATTCTACTTACGATGTGAACGGATAAATTGCCACCCTTCTCTCCCCAAGTACTTAAACTCATCTCGGATTCTCCCTCTACGCTGCAGGGCCCCAGGTAATTAGATGGCATTTGCATACCTGCACCTGGAGTGCCCTCTCTCGGCCGTTCCATCTCTCTAGCGCCTCTCTGCATGCGATGGTGCTCGAGCTCCCGGTGTCCACCAGGCATGCGACTCCCTCTACGCTGATGATAGGCAGACCGCCGCTCTCTCCTCTCGCATGGTAGCTCACCAACGTGCGGTTGCCACTCTGCTGATACCCACCTCAGATTTCCTCGCGCGATGACTGAGCTGCCGCTTCCGGTCGCCTCCATACACTCCTCCTGCTCCTATGTCCACCTCCTCGAGCGGGAACGTCCGCCTCAGTCTCCGTTTCTGCGGACTCGGACCCTCCAGATGATTCGGTTGCTGATGTCATATGCCTCCTCTGGAACCTTCCTGGTCGTACTCTCTGAGCATTTACCTCCATGGGTTCCGGCTGGTTCACATCACGCCGCCGGTACATATAGGGGCAATTCCTTGCCATATGTCCTTCCACTCCGCACTCAAAGCACCTAGTGCGAGGACATTGAGCTACCAGATGCCCAAGCTTGCCACAACCATGGCACTTGCGGTCTTCCCGCCGCCCACTGCTTCTTGGCTTTGCTGGCCGTCTATCACCTTGCGGAGGCCTCTCTCTTCTATTCTCCCGAAAATCTCTTCTTTTCCAAGCAGGAGGGGTCCTGGGCTGATTGTACGAGACCCGTGTCCAACCGTGTTCCTCCGTCTCCATCCGAGATTCTTCCTCTCGGGCACTGGCGTCCATCATTTCTTGAGCGCATTCGATGAACGAGCGCTCCCTCTGAAACCCTTCTCTTTTCCCGGTTTCCTTCGCCAGCTGCACCTTTAGAATTATTGCCAAGAAATCCATTCTAAAGTGCACCTCCTCAACACTCGCGGTCTCTCTCATCTTCTCCGTTATTCGGTTGAACTTCGTAAGAAGTTCTCCCGCATACTGCCCATTAGACTGCCGCGGCTTCTTAGTTTCCCTTATCAGGTGGAACACATCTTCTTCAGGGGCCCATCTTCCCCCTCCGTAGGCCTTCTTTAGTCGCTCCTTCACGACGCTCCAGGGTGTCTCCTCATCTGCTTGAATATGGTTCAGAATGCTCCTCTCACCCTGCAAACCACTGCAGCCCTTAAAGCTTCGGCATCCTCCCCGTCTAACAGGTTTTCGGACAACTTTGAATGGATTCTCACCATCAAGCGATCGCCTCCCTTTAGAAAGTGGTTGAGCTCACCGATCTCTCCAGTGAATCTATCAAGGTCGGATGTAGCCTTTCTCAACTCCTGAGCTGTCGCCGTTTGGATCTTCACCCACTCCAGCGTCGTTCTATGCGCCTGCGCCAGTGAAACTTCCGGTAGTGGCGGTAACTCAACTGCCGCCGCTGCCGCCTGCTGTGGCGCAGCCGTGGGACGTTCAGAACGGCTGGCCTCAAAACCACGTTTTCTGCCATGTTATCAGTTTTTACTGGCAAGAGATTAAATAATAAAAAATAAAAAAAAATAAACTCACGTACTCTGAGACGTAGGCAAGTACCAAAAATAAATTTAAAAAAATTACGTAGTCTGAACTTATCTAAAGGTCCCGGGTTTCGGCACCACTTATGTGTTATCCGAAAGATAAACTAAAAAAAAGGAATAAAGGGGCATAAACAACACGCTTGATGGCTATTCAAACACTGGCTTTATTGGTCTTTTAATCCTCTATATATACATTTCTAATGTTTACAAGAGGTGGTTTGGAATTAAGGCTGATATACTACGTTATCAGTCCTTAACTTGTATATATATATATATATATATATATATATATATATATATATATATATATATATATAGGCAACATTTCAATTGCTTTCCTTTTTTGTTTATCGTGCTTTACTGATTCTAAAACTCTGTACATATTTTTCTTTATCTTAAAAAAAAACTGAGTTATGGCGTATTTATGGGTAAAATTTTAATTTTTTTTTTTTGGTTTCTTTTTTTCTAGTTTTATATAATTATTCGCAGTTTTTTGGTTAAATAACACAAATAATTTTTTTCTATATTATGGATAACTAGTTATTGAATTAAATCACTCTTAATAGGCTGCAATTTAAAAAATAATAAGCTGATATCAACGTCTTGTTGCAACAATCATCGTTTCATGGACTAGTATTTTTGTGGCCAATTTCAAAAAAATTGTTCCTGTAGTTTCCGCGAAATGCCGCGGACGCCGCACGACGTACGGGGGACAAACAGATTTTTTTATATTTGTTATTCGGATTCTACGCATCTTGAAACCCAAGCCCTCAAATTTTAAAGGAGGATAACTTTTTTTATCATATCAAAATTATAAACCAAAAAGTTGAAAATGAAGTAACACGTCTATTATAAAGACTCAGATGAGATCTCAGTATAATTAAAGAGTTTAGTTCAGAAATCCATGTAGCCAGAGCACAAGAACAGTTACCCAACTCATAATTGGACATCTTCATGTTAACCAAGGGCAGTTCGAGAACAAATGTTCTCTTCAGCATGAAGTGCTGGTAGGACTGTAATTAGTTATTTATTAACTACTATTTCCTTTAATTAGTTTGTAATTATTTCATGTAAGTAAATCAAAAATAATACTACATCTGTTTACAAGGTCTGATTACATACCATAAGGATAAAAATAAAGGTTTTAATATAATCTTTACAGTGTATAAATATAATTATCACTGATCATGATTTTTCAGATTTGTTTCATCGAGTAATATAAGCGAAAGAAGATAACTCGATTAAATTAAGGCTGAAATTGTGGAAGCGTTGATGTATTATATTTCATGTATTTTTTTTTTTTTTGTGTGTTTTTTTTATTTTTAAACTTAACATTTTAATGACAATTCTGTTTGATTGATAGCCTTAGCCAACTAGTATCTCCCTGGAATAGTAAAATATAAATCTGTGAATGATTAAAAATACTATAACTTGAGAAACATTTTAATAGAATATAAAATTAGCAAATAATAATTTTTCCCATTTCCACGAATATTAATATGTCTATTTCCAATTCTCATGTTATACTTACAATTAAGGAAGCGTACATTTGAAAGCATATTTACCAATATGAAGTCGCAAGGGGATGTCCGTTATATTCTAAGGTTTCTTCCTAACCAGTAATTATGTTACGTAATGCGGAGGAGTGGTGGTCTAATGGGTAGAGCGCTAGTCTACTGTGCTCCGGGTCCTGGGTTCGAATCCCGGCTGTGGCGGAATATAATTTATTCTGTTATTTCAGTCGAGGGCGATCCTGGGGTATGGCACACCCAGCCTCATTCAAGTGGGTACCCAAAAATGGGAAAAAACTTGGCGGCTGAGCCTGATCTCGGCCGAATCACCTCATTGCACGGCCGTTGGCCTAGAAACAGTACGAATCTCTACATGTACTGAGCCCAAAACTCTTCATGTGTTGTAGTGGTACAGGTTTTTAATGCTGTCTCACAGAATAACCATGCAAGAGTACAAGACAGAAACTTGTGTTCGATTAATTAAGAATAATTGATGGAATGATATGTTATGCATGATTGAGACTGCAATTGTCTCAAGTGTTTCGATCGCCAGGCCATATTTTAATCAATTCATGGCAATATACATATTCTGATTTACCATCTGACTGACTTGTAGTATATCGATAAAAAAGAGACAGGCATGATAAGAAAGCCTGATTGGACGTTATAAACAGTGCTGCACTGTTATAGACCGAAATGCTGTTTATGACTTCGTTCAGTGGTTGAAGTTATTTTGGTTTAATCAAAAGTTACCTGAATATACTTATAATCTGAAATAGCTTGATGGTTATGATATGTTTTTAAGATACGCATGAGATCTACAGCCTAATTACTTTCCTTTCGTTACTGAAAAATCATCCATCTAAACTGTCTTCCAGTCCAGATTATCCAACCTAAGACTTTAATCATACCGCTCCTTGGTAATAGATAATAAACTAGGGATCAGTTTATAAGTAATTAGTAGGGGTCGCAAAATAACAGGACAAAATAAAGAAAGGATGGGCTTGGATCGAGGATAAATCTTAAGGGCGATTAAGAGAACTCTTGCCAAGGAGCAAGAAGAGAAATGGAGCCGCGAGATTGGACTTGATTCATCTGGACCATTTGTCTGACTTAAGCAATGTCCCAAATTACTAGAGACTGGGAGCGGATTGGTTCTTCGGTTCAGACGTCAATGCCTTCCCCGAGGGATTTGTCAGCGACTATTTTGCATGTAGAAGTTGATTAGCTGTCCGATCGACAAATCGGTAGAGGCGTCTTCACCCAAGCGATGAGTTAATAGGAAAATTTACATTTACGACAAAGCAAATGTCCTTGGAGATAATGATTATTTTTCAGCAAGTCTGTAGGTTTATGTTTTGTAACTAATGAGTAATATCTAATCAAGTAAAATTTATGAAAAGGGAATTAAAATATTTTAAATTTAAGCATGGGTTCAAAGTGTTTATAACGAGTTTATCGTATTTAATCTCCATGAATACTGTACTTATTTTAGTTTATTATTTTCAATAATGAACCTTTGTAATCGACAAAAAAAAAAATACCCCCTCCCTCAAAATTTGAGGGATTACGTTTCAGCATTCGTAAAACCTGAATAAAGAATAACAAAAAAAAATCCGTTTGTCCGTCAAACGCGCTCCTTTGCGCCGTTCCTCCAAAACTACTAGATCAATTCTTTTGAAATACTCGACAAAAATACTATTCCATGCATCGATGATCCTAACCCTAGACTTTGATATCAGCTTCTTAGTTTTAAAATGGCGGCTATTAAAAGTGATTTCATTCAATAACTCTGTTATTTTTGAAGATAGAGAAAAAATGTATTAATGTTTATTAACAATAAAACGCGAATAATCCTATAAAAGAAAAAAAATTGAAATTTTACACATAAATACACTCATAACTCAGTCATTTTAGACGATAGAAATAAGTTTGTAGACTTTTATAACAAGTAAAATGTGTTAAAAAAAAAAAAAAAAATCTCGCCTATATGTACGCTTGTAACTACGTTATCTTTGAAGATAGAGAAAACATTTATTAGATTTTTTTAAACTAAAATACTGCAAACAATTATAAAATAGAGGAAAAAGGAAAGAAAAAAATTGGAATTTTACCCAATAAATTATAATAGAAGTAATTTCACCAAAAATCGGTTATTATTGAAGATAGAGAAAAATCGAAAAGATTTTTATATCAAGACAACGTGATGAACAAAGCGCAAAAAAAATTTAAATCATCTTATTTGGTCAAGTCACAACTTATAAGAGATGTGATTCCCTGATAACTCAGTTATTTTTGACGATGGAGAAAAAAATGTAAGGTGTTCTGAAATCAGGATGCTGAGGAAGAATTATTTATTATGTTATTTTAGCCGTGGAGGGAACCAGGGATATGGAGACCCTTCTGCGTGCACCCAGCCACAATAAAGTGGGTACCAAAAACTGGGAGAAAAACCTAGCAGTTAAGCGAGTTTTAGGCCTAATCATCCCTTATACGGTCGTTATATACTGTACCCAAGGCCCTTCATGGATTGTATTGGTACGGGTAGTTTTTCATTATTTACAAAAAAATTATAAGGCACCATATAAAATATAGATAAACATTACCCCAAATCCTTCTCCACTGAATGTTTGCAGACCGGCGTTGTACCGTCTGTAAATAATTAATGATGTGATGGTTTTGATAGGGATAAATAATTTGTTAGCAAAAATAGTTAACAGTATTTATAGAAGAACCAACTTTTCGACTAACGTTGCAGGTCTTCAGGACTTTTCTCTATTCTATCCTAAGATTTTCTTTATATTCTGGCATCAGTATTCATTTCGTCTCAAATATTTAAGTCGTGTGCTACAGTGAGTTGGGATAGGTTTAAGCCCCCTTTTTCGTAAACAGGATGAATATTGATTAAGTGATAATTTGGATTATATACAGTGCAGGGTAAGATGAGATAGGCAGTCAATAAATGATAACAAATAATAATGACAAATTATTTATTGTGAAACCCACATTTCGAATCCCATTGAGGGGTTTCATCAGAGCTACCATGTGCGAATTTTAGAAAGCAACGTTGTAGGTATAGAAAATTGAAAATTAATTATTGGAGGAAAATAAATTAGTAAAGCTAATATTTAAGTTCCTTAAGCCAAGAGGAAAGTCATTTTGCAAATGAAAAATAACACGCATTGTTAATTAATAAAAACGTTTTTTTTCCATATCTTTAACTTAATGAAAGAAAAACTAACGTACAATAACCATTAATAGTGATAGTTTTGACCGACTTTCGATTTTCTCTTTTTACTAACTTATATCTAGACTTATAAAGATGATATGAGTAATGATAAAGTAAAATTTCAAATAGTTTTCTTAAGTTATAAAATATATATTTTTACAAAGAAAAAAAAAACAATTAAATATTATTATTACCGAAATGTTAGATTTTAAACTATTTTATTGTTTTAAGGAAATGGATCTGCAGTATCATGTTACAAAATTTAAAGTTTAAATTAAAAATTTATGGAAATATTGATTTAGAATTGAGTGTTGTATAAAACTTGCAAACAACGTATCGCTTAGTAAGAACGAGGTCAAAGGGCTCTAAAAATTAATTGCTTCCCAGAACCCTTAAATCGCGCTCCAGTTTTTGATATTTCCTTCAAACATGTAATTCAAAAATGTTATTTGTTAGTTAGTAGTAATAATTATTTTTTAAACTTATTCTTCAGTTTAGTTAATAGCTTTTAAAAGAATTATGAGTGAAACAGCAATGCATAAGTAATTGATCGCTGTCCATTTATTTATTTAACGTAACTTTATGCTACTGTGGATATATAAATTTTGCCTATTCGGGTATAATTAGGATAGGGATCTTAACGAGTACCTGACATTGCACTGGCTCGGGACCACAAGTTACGTCTTCTCCAAAGGACGGCATAAATAAAGTTGTTTTTTACTTCCATTAAAACATCCAAGGGGCTAAGTAATTAGTTGCATTTATTCTTCCCATGCTTCTATTATTGTTTTCTTCTTATCTATCTGGCAAAATATCGTGCTCTACACAAATGATAAGATGTTTTTTTTTCTATAATTGTAGTACTATTGTTATAATTATAATCTGCCTTTATTTCTTTATATAATTTATATATGGTCATTAATATTTTAGCAATATTCTGTTAAATAAAATAGCTTTATTTTTTTCCGCTATATTTATTTTGCCTCTTGGCGTGGTGGTTACGGTACATATTTAGACTAATATACCTTTCTTAGCACGACATCTATTAGTAACTTTAGTTAATTATTTATTTCTATAAAACGTTTGTTCACTAGCAATATGCGATTATTAGGTTGAGAAACAAAATTAATAAGGAACAAAGTACAAATGAATTTGTTGAAAGGAAACAGAGCTGTTCCTGTCTTCAGTTGACTTCGGTTGAATAATTCAATTCAATTTTTCAATTCCACCTCCTTCCATCGAATGCGATTGTCCAATTCTTCTTTGTCCTCAATCGGTCTCCATTTCTCTCACTTAACCCGTCCCTTCATCCCCTGTTCATTTCTGTCTTGCAAAACATTTATCACGCTTTTTTATTTTTTTTTCTATAGCTACTACGTCATTAGTGTCTGGAGGTTACAAAAACTCATCTTTAGAAAAATCATATTATTCATATCTACTTTTTCTTTTCCTCCAAGTTAACAACTTGTGAAATATCAAATATTTTTCCAATCCATTAAGCTATTCAATACTTATTATATTTGAATTATAGGCAAATCTACGTTTCAGAGAAACTTAATACTTAAGTCAGCTTTGGATAGCGGTAATCCAGTACTAGCTAATACCAAGTGATTCTCAAGCTACTAGACTTCTATGAAATCAGCTTATTTATAATGTGTTCAACTATCAAGATTTTATAAATTATTTGTGTTAACATTAAATTTAATACTTAAATATAAATAATATATATATATAATATATATATATATATATATATATATATATATATATATATATATTTATAAATATATATAAATAATAATAATTTTTTATTTATTTATTTATTCTGGGACAAGTCCTGTTAGAATAATACAAAACACAATAAAATGAGACTTACTGTCTGAGAGTAAGTAAAAAAAAAAAAAAAATATATATATATATATATATATATATATATAAAACAGTGAATAATAATAATTAAAAAAGAAAACAATAAGACAATATATAGAAAGAAAATATATATTTTTTTTATCACCATAGGAAATTTTAATATATATATATATATAAAACAGTGAATAATAATAATTAAAAAAGAAAACAATAAGACAATATATAGAAAGAAAATATATATTTTTTTTTTACACCATAGGAAATTTTAATTTTCAGAGGCTCGGTCGCTTCAGTTTCTAGCTAGAACTTGCGGTATCGTCGAACGTCCATTAATTCTTTCTTTTTCTGACCTTCCTTAACATACACTACTTTAAATTTCGTGGATATATCAATATCATACGTTTTCAAGGCATAAAGACCGCTAATTGTTTCAGTTATTGTCATTTGGGACTGGATTTCGAAATCCAGTACTCCCCCTCACATTATTATCTCTAATGGTACAACACAGAGGCCTAAAGCATCTATTATAATTAGATACAAGTAATTTAACATCCAGATATATATATATATATATATATATATATATATATATATATATATATATATATATATATAAAACAGTGAATAATAATAATTAAAAAAGAAAACAATAAGACAATATATAGAAAGAAAATATATATATTTTTTTTTACACCATAGGAAATTTTAATTTTCAGAGGCTCGGTCGCTTCAGTTTCTAACTAGAACTTGCGGTGTCGTCGAAAGTCCATTAATTCTTTCTTTTTCTGACCTTCCTTAACATACACTACTTTAAATTTCGTGGATATATCAATATCATACGTTTTCAAGGCATAAAGACCGCTAATTGTTTCAGTTATTGTCATTTGGGACTGGATTTCGAAATCCAGTACTCCCCCTCACATTATTATCTCTAATGGTACAACAAAGAGGCCTAAAGCATCTATTATAATTAGATACAAGTAATTTAACATCCACATATATATATATATATATATATATATATATATATATATATATATATATATATATATATATATATATATATAAGCGGTCTCTGTCGCCTGTCTGATAGAAAAAAAAAAAAAAAAAAAAAAATAGCTATATAACTGAATTTGATTATTTTTAGAAATGAGTAAATGAGAAACCTGAAACATGAAACCTGTAATTGAGAAATGAGACTGATAGACTGATCCCTTGACTTTCCAAATTATGACGTCAAAACAAATATCCTTAATAATTATTTATTAGGCCATTAAACAACAAGGGTTCACCTCATAACGACAGTCAATGGTCATTGGAATACTATCACTGGGTAGTTTACAAGCTAATGTAAATTTTCATTTTTCACACAAATCATAAATAAATCTTTTTCTCACATAGTTTTAAATTGCAAAATAATAGAAATTTAAGATAAGTTTAAAAGTATTTTTTTCAGGTTTAATAAAAACATCTTTTAGGGGTTTGCCATTGTGTTGACTCATTTGATGAAACAAATTTGTTTACACAAATATCTATCGATAAGTGAACAGACATATGAATACCTTAAGAAGGTTCTCAGTGTCTATAAATGAAGTTAAATCAATCGAATGCATTTCAGGTATATAAACTCATATTATTCAGCTGGCAACTAATAAATCTTTATCTCCTTTATAAACGACCTTTCATTGGTTCAGGTCAACCGCGTGATTTAAACTATCTACAAAGGGTGAGTTATTGACGGACCAATGAAAAAAAAAAAAAAAAGTCAGAACCACGTGGCATTAGAGGATTGGTGGCCATTGTGAAGGTTTTTGGAATGGAGTCAATTCGTTGATGGATGTGAGTCGTTTCCTGCGTCACATCTGTTCCTCTGTTTTTGCAGGTCCGGGTTCGATCGCGATCCCGTAGTGGACTTCCGTTTTTCCCCATTCCGGGGTCAGTTTTTGTTTTCCATGACCACTCCACTGTGGTTTACCAGGATATAGACAAGGTATTCATGGAAAAACAGGGATGTTATTGACCGGATTTTATACAACTAAATGGCAAACGCTTCATATACACAAATTACAAATACATTTATTATTGTAGGATTATTTATTCTCAAGTCTTCAATAACAGTGATTTAAAATCAAATATAAAAAAAAAAAAAAAAAAAAAGATCTCTTAACAGCTTTCATTTACATAGAAAACATAACCTGGACAATTGATTATACATAGACACTACCTTAAAAAGTGCTACGTATTATCTTGAATTAACACAGTAAATTTCCAGATCTTACCAAGAATGGCGAAATTTTGTCTATTGTTAAATTAAAAAATCAATCACGAGAAAGATTATTTATAACAAATAAACTTTGATGTTCAGTAAAACATGATTTTTTAATCAATCATCTTCTTCTTCAGTGGCACGACAGGCCGTGTAGGCCCTTGGCCTCGATGTGTAACCTCCTGGGAGATGACACTTACGCTCCTCGATGTATTTTACCTTCTACGCCTAGTTTTCTGAGTGGCCACCAATAAGCTGACGGGTCTCACATACCCGGGGGAGAGGCTGTGAGTGAATCCCCTTTTAATTCTAACCTTATAAAAGTCCCTCTGGGACTGGGATTCGAACTCACAACCTTTAGCGTGAGAAACTAGCGCGCTCGCCACGCAGCCACGGGCTTCCCGTTTTATGAATCATCAGGTAGAAGAAATAAAGTTATATACATGTTACGTTTTATATCCGCCATGCTTTTTCTATAACATAACATTAAGTCCCAACTTTTCTAATACCTTCTGTCTTCACAAACAGACGATAAAAAATTCTGAGATTTCAAATAAAATATTGTGCTGTTAGTAATAGAAAATAATGGTATATCATTCAAATTTAAGTTATATAGTTAATTAATTTAATAATAGTTTTGTTCAAATATTAATCTATCCAAAGTTATTTTTATTTTGCAGTGTAGAAAACTCCTTTCTCTTCACATTATTTTAAATAAGAAAAGAGACATGACTATTCTTCTGTCTTTTGGCCAGACACATTGTATATTTTAATTATACGTATCTGTTATTTATAAGGCACTTAGTCCCAGGAATAAAAGTTACTTTGTATTCTACATTTTTAAAGGATGAAGCATGTAGTTACTAAGTTATTTAATTGCTTGAAAAAAATATACAATTGTGGTAGAAAATGGGCAGAGCAATAACCTGAAACGCTGCTGCAAGTAATTTGAAATGAAAATGAAAAATAAAGAAGTATATAAAGGATCCCTCTGAAAATATCATTATGTGAATATCCGTTATATTTTATTTTTATTTTTGTTATATTACAATAGATTCGACCGTCCACTTCATTGCCACTCAATGCTATTCATAATATGTGAACTACCTCAGTATATTCTAACGCTTTAGAAATGGAACTTGAATACATAAATGAATCCACCGCAGTGTATATGTTTTGTATATATGTTTTATACTCAATACTGTATAAGAGAAAATGATAAGAATAATACACAGAAAGAGAATCTTCGACTAAAAAACCTAGAATTAATAATGACACAATTGGAAGAGATGCATGCACTTTTAATAGATAATTTCAAGGAATATCATATAAAATAGGTTTTGAAAATGTATTACCTTAAATAACTCATTTACGATATATCAGTCATAATGGACAGTCATAATATTAAACCCACTTAAAAATTCACGAAGAATCTACTAGATGCCAAGTACAGAGAGCATTGAATTATTTTACTTTGACGATTTTAATTGATATATTGATATTGAAAAAAAAAAAAAAAAAAAAAAAAAATATATATATATATATATATATATATATATATATATATATTAATAAAATGTATTCTATGCAATGATGTAATTGAAAAGCTAATTTAATGATAAGAATATTAAAATTTTTACTAAAATAACAGCTTGATATTAATATTAATCATGTTTCCAATTGCTCTATAGTTTCGTTTTGAGGTATTCGTATGAAGACGTTTGACATTACCAGTTAAAAATTATTCTAAGATATTTTAAAGCAATGTGTGTGATTATTCATTTAACGTCACATTTACGCTCCTCTGGCTAATCACCTTTAATTAATACAGAAATCTTTAACCCATTCGAGACGACGATTTTTATCGAACACACTCCCAAAGATCTTATTTTTTTTTCTTTGTAAGAAAGGCTTCAGATAATTTTTAGATTTTTTGGTACACAGTAAAACCAATGCCAAATATGGTTTTCCTGTACTTTACATTTCTACAGTACGACTAGTTTACTCAGAATTACTGATAATTACACATACATTACCCAATCGGTCTCGAATGGGTTAAGGTTTATAGTTGATTGACATCGTATTATTTCGGATCCACTATTTAACGTCCTTCTCGATATACGACATAACCACGGATTTAAAAAAAAAAAAAGACCTAGGGTCAATTGTCGGGTTTGAAACTGTGACTTCGGGCATAGAAGGCTGTTAGATTAAACGTGGCAACAAGGGGAGTTGTTTTATTTTTCATTTTAATAAAACCTTTTTAGAGCTTTGAAATTTTCCTATCTATTTCGATATTTAATGGAATGTTTTTTGAGTATAATGTAACGTTTAATGACGACAGTTTTATCTATAAATTATGATAATTAATTAATTATACTCTCAGTTAAAACACATAATACTATACAGAGCTGTAAGATATTATTTAATATACCATGGATAAAACATTATTAAATTTCAGCATAGTTATTACTAAAGTATCCAGCCACAAACAAAACTATGTAAACAACAACATTGACGTAAGGAACTTCAACAACTTTGTTTTAGAACTTAGCTGCCCGCTATGAGATAAACCCTTGTATTTTGTATGATGTCAGTTGAGATTAGGAAGCCTTAGTGCCGGAGTGTGAGCGTTTTTCTGTCAGCTGAGGAAATAGTGGCACATTCTAAACAAATATCTCCAATAAGATAAGCGAACATCACTCATCGCGATTCGGAACAAGAAATATATAAAAAAAAAAAAAAAAAAACACCATAGAAACTATAGATAAAAGAGTTGGATTGATTGATTATTAATAATATAATACTTTATTGTATTGTATAAACACTAAAAGAAAGCATAATCAATAACGGCTGAACGAAATTGAATTAATTTATCTTTGTTCATTATTTATACCTATGAAGGGCCAGCCTTAAATTCTTTTATACTTCTCTTATCAAGTAGAATCAATTTTATTTTAGTAAAAAATTGATTAATTATTTACATATTAAAAAAATGAAATTCTCGAGCTCATTAAAAAACAATATAATAATGAATAATCGCGATTTGAAGATCTTTAAAGTAATAGAGATATCAATATTCTAAATAACTGACAAAATTATTTTCTTTCCTATATTCCTACTGAAGATACTAAAAATATTTTTAAATGAAAAATAACTATCGTGCCAAATTATATATTTTTCTTTATTTTTATAAAAATTGTATTTTTACAACATCCCTTTATTTTATAATATTTACAACATGTTCTAAAAATTATAAACGATATAAAAAAACAGATGTTTATCTGAGTTAATGGGACTATAACGATTTCGAAATATTTTGTTTCATTTCATTCTTTATGCATTTAACGTCACTTTATGCTACTGTGGCTAATCGGACGATGCTAAAGTGGGAGTCTTAAATTTTACCTATCCAGGTTTTATTAGGATAGGGATCTTTAACGAGTACCTGACATCGCACAGGCTCAGGGCCACCTTTTCACGTCTCCTCCGAAGGACGGCATAACTAAGCATTCTTCTTCCCCATTAAAAAACCTTAGGATCACCTGCGAGTTTGAACCCGTTACCTTTGGCATATAAGGCTGTTACGCAAGCTACCTTACTACAGGTGTTCCCTCGAAAAGATTTGTAAAGCATATCAGGAATGAAAAGAATACAGTTTTAAGATACTCCACGTTCTTATAACGCAGCTACAGACAGGTGTTGACGCAGCTGTGCCCCGAACTCTCTGGAGAAACTGAATCCACCTTAGATTGACCACTAAACCGACCTTCCAACACCTGGTCGTCGATGAATAAAACAGGACCTGGGGGCAAGGGGACAGCTCTTAAACAAGGGAAGGTGGACAGGAGGAAGGTGTTGTTTGGAATCCCAGCACGGCTTGTCCCAGGCCTCCTGAATAGCAAATCGAGGTGGCGGGTTCTATCTGGTGTAGTCTCCATGTAGCCCATGTGGCTTTTAAAGAAAATGTATTTTTTTATAGACATAACATTGTGTTAGGCTTCCAGTGTATACGGATCTTCAATATCAAAGACAAGATATTTCCTTACTTACTTCCTTCATACGTATTCATTTTTATAAAAATATATTGTTTATTTGTTGAGGCGTAAAACACTAAGGTCATAAACGCGTGGATATAATATGTATATTAAATATTTACAAAGAAAAATTATAAAAGTAAAAAAAAATGTAGATATGATTACAAAATAACAACAGCAACTATTACGGAACAATAGTAAAAAAAAAATACTAATAATAAAATTAATTAAAAAAATGATCAAGAGTTTATAAATTTATATTTTAATTGAGATAATATACTTTATAATTTAAATAAATATAATTTTTGTTGTTGAGAAAATCAAAAACTAATTTAATTGAGTCCACTCTATTACCTAATAATCTTGATATATCCTGGTTCAGTCCCAGTTTAGTCAGGTGCTTATCATAATATGGACATTTTTGAAAAAGGAGCAAAATGATGAGGGTTCCATTACAATAATGACACCGGGGTACGGGCTGCCGAGTAAACGGGTAAGAGTGTACAAATACATATTGTGAAGCCGTTTTCACTTGTTTTTTCGACAGAATTCAGTAATTGTCTATGTGTCTTATAAAAAGATGAAGACATTAAAATATATTCAGGTGCTGTAAATTAACTTTGTCTACATTTATTTTTTCAAATAAGTATTGCTACTTCGTATTCTTTTCTTTTACTTTCACATACCTGTATATGAAATAGATTGTAAGAAAAGTACTGTGATAGTGATGATTTTCTGAATAGAATTTTTCGTAAAAGTCTACGCTTTAGTCTTGAAATAATTATTACATATTTTAGGAAAGATGTATGTCATGAGCTGTTACACTTTGCACCAAAATGATTTAAGTTATATTATTTCGTAAACTCTGTTTTCCAATTTAACGCGTTTTTACATTCTATCGAAAATGTCTTAAACTGTTTGCTAAAACTCTTAAATAAGTTTTATCTTTATTGAAATTGTTTTACCAACATTCCGAATTTTTTAAATAAAATATTTCTTTGGCTCATTTTGAGCGATTAAGTATCTATCGTTCTTAAAATGTTATAATTAACTAGAAATTAAGTTAAAATTTTAAAGGGATAGAATTTGTTTGATACTCCGTTTGGACATATACGATATCAGTGCATCTTCATTTCAATTTAATTTGTTCAAAACAAATTAAATCATGAATTCCAGTTTCACTGGAAATACACGTTTTAGTTTAAAGTTTAAATGACAAAGTCTCGCAAAACGATCTGAGTGTGTGTGTGTTTTATGTTATAAGCCTAGCTGAAAAAACAATAACTTGTATACAACTGAAATTTCATATTTCAGAAGCCTATATGTCTGAGGTATTACAGCAAATTTTTGAACGAAATCAGCGAACCAGAAGAGCCACTTTATTATATAAATTTTTGTTCATTTTTCGATTTTCGCTCTAACCATATTTATTAAATTCGCTTAGAAGGTTAAAATTTGATGAGGTTTAATACTATTTACGTTTCATTCTGATCCAAATATCCTACAGGGCTTGATATATGATGTTTGAAATTTACTTCCTCTAGAGTAATTTGAATTTTGTAGACAAGTTGAACCAATTTAATAAAAAAACTAAAGAAGAAGAAAGTTTAATTATATTTTAATGTTTATTTATTTATTTTTATTTTTTAAAAAAGCATAGAAATATAGATGTAGAATAAACCGTTTGGAAAGCGGATAATATCGAAGGGTGAATTATTTTTACAAATTAATTTCTCTTGTTAATTATTTATTATTATTACAGCGAAGCTAAAATTTTATTTTAATTTTTTTTTCAAAGCTTATTTTGAAATTTTTTTAATCGTTTAAACGCGGAGGCAAGTGAAATTCATGAGTTGCATACGTTTCATCCTTCTGGGCCAAACATTACTTAGTTATTTACTTTAAAATGACTTAGTTCCAGGAATAAAGCTATTTTCCAAGGCTATTAATCTTCCTCCTAGATGTCAAATATAACTTGAGCAAACTAATTTAAAAAGCTAGAGACAGTGGCCTTCAATATGGGAGTCCCTGAAGCGAAGGGCAGACCGATATTGGTGGGGACCAAGGATGAAGGGGTTAGTTGGCGCTTAATGGCGAGCGCTGGCCGGCATACATCAAGCCGTGTCCTCGCTCCACTCCAGTGCCCTTGTTTTACCCCCATCATGGAAGGCTCTGTTTCCAGATGAAATGATCTATTGTTGTTGCTAGGGAATAGCTAATTTCCATCATAGCTCTACACCAAAATAAATTAATACAAAGACCAAATCTTTTCGTTGGTTTTATTTCACTGTATTGTTTAATAAAATGTTACAAAAAAAAAAGAAATTATTCAAAACTAAAATAAATAAATTCATGTCTCTAACAAGGTTCTAAGAAATTCGATTTTAAAATATTGATTCACGGTGTATAGCTCTATGAAAAGCTTAAAAAAATATTTCAAATCAAGCTTATGTATTTATATCATGCAAACCAATGGTTCTAAAAACAAATATCGCGAGCCTTTCATTCAATCAGTAAAATGGCAAAGACCTCCTAAATTGTAAAATCGAGCATACATGTATATTTTATTTTATTTATAAACACACAGGTCCACGAACAGCGCGTTTGGAAATCACAGTTACAAAAGTACTAAGTTCATAGGGATCACTTGTAGCTGGGTGGTTAGTCTAACAGCCTCCCATGCCAAAGGTCACGATTTCAAACCCGCAGGTGGTCCTAAGATTTTTTAATGGGAGTTTTTTTTATTTATTTAGGTCTCCCTGCCTTGCCATATGGGAATACGGTCGTCGGTAGCCATGACTGAGATGCTACCAGTAGTAATCTTTTTAATGGGAGTAAATAATCCTTAGTATGCCGTCCTTCGGAGGGGACGTTTAAAGGTGGCCCCGATCCTGTACGATGTTAGGTATTCGTTATAGATCCCTATTCTAATAAAACCTGGATAGACAAAATTTAGGACTCCCACTGTAGCATCGTCTGATTAGCCATAGTAGCATAAAGTGACGTTAAATAAATAAACAAAAAAATAAACAAACTAAGTTCATAATTAATTTCATTTCAAATGGTACTTGGAGCACTCCTTTCATTACGTAAAAAATATATTCTAAAGCAAAACTAAAGAAGTAAATTGGTTAATACAAAACAAAAAACTTAATGAATATTTCATAAAATAGATACCTATAGCAAATCGTCGTATTAATTTTAAGTAGCAACTGACTAACAGTAATCTTTTGTCATAGAAATAATTGACTTATAATTTAGTAACCGCGATTTAAATAAATTATTAAATATAGTATATGCTAGACCTAGGCCCTAAGAACCGACTACAATCAGCGAAATATTGTTCCCAGTGAATAACTAAAATTTAAAAATACAATATAGGTATTACTTTATTACAGTTACTGCGTGAAATTTCATTTATCATTGCAATACTGCTGCCTTTGACAAGTCCTTTCTAGCCAAAGCAACCACTCTTTGGAATTCTATTCCTCCTGAGATCCGTCATGTAAGTACTGCTTCCTCCTTCAAATCGCTACTTTTCAACCACCTTCTCCTTACCCAGTCAAACAGACAATAACATCAAACTGCAGATGCTATAAATACCAATTATTATTATTTTTGTGTGTTTATAGTACTCAAATTATCATAGATGAACCAGCTATTTCTGTTTTTTTTTTTGTTTTTCTTATTCCGAAAGTCGGACTTGTAAAGATGTACATATATTACTACCTTAATTATTTTTTAGTTTAGTATTTTGTTATTCTAAGTCATGACCACACTGTTCCGGTCAACAATTATGTATTTTATTTTATTCTTAAGGGACTTTAGTCCCAGGATAATAAAGAAGTTTTTTCATTTCATTTCATTTATTTCAATACGTAAGTAATTCTAATAACATGCCAAAGCTACACAGATATTCTTCAATTAGGTCATTTAAACCAACTTTCCTATAACCTTTCGCGGACCCTCTGGACATCGTCTACGGACTCCATGAAAAGACCAAATAAACATTTTAAAATCAAAGAATAATATAAAATATAAAATACTTATAGCATCATTAGATATGATAATACTGTTTTATAATTAAATTACAGCTGTGTTCATCGTATAATATCCAACAAATGTTATTATATTATGTCCTATGTGTTACATTATTATTATTTGTTAAACTATATCATTTATTGTTTTCAGAGACAAATGTAACAGTAAAAAAATATATAACGAATGTGAAAAATAACTAATTCCAATTTTTGAAATAGTAATACAGGAACCTTAATGATCTACATGTAATAATAAAAAAATATAATTTTAGTGTAGTTCTAATAAAAATATTTAAAAAAAGGTATTCAGAATGATAGTTTTAAAAAAGTAAAAAATTAAACCTACAATTAAATAATATATGAATATTATTTGAATATAATTAATAACAATCATAATATGAAAAGGCTGTGGAAATTTAATGCACATGGCTTTGATAATAATAGTAATTTAGATAAAATAAGGGAACGCCTTACAATAACAACAATGCTGCAATTGTAATAATATGACAAAGGAATATGAAGAAAAAACTTTATTGTTATTCCACACGTTGGTATACAATGATACTCATAGTACGAATATTATTGGCATGAACATTTATATATATATATATATATATATATATATATTGATAAAAGAAAAAAAAAATGCACAACAGCAAAAACTGATTTTCTAAAAGAAGGTGCGGTAAAACTGTAAAGCAAAAAGGTTTTGAAAATACCAGTGATTAATTTGACAGTGGGCTGTGTTCGTATGAAAGAGAAAAAATAAAATAAAACGGTCTCTGTCCCTGTAGCTCTTTTTAATGAGATGTAAACCGCAAAGCGTTCTCTCTAGTCTCACTTCCATTCAGGAATTGATTCTAAGCCGCAATATTGAAAGGAATTACAGAGAAAGGCTTAATTTGTTTTAAATATAAATATTTATCATCCTCTATTTATTCTAAATCTAAATACTTTGACAGATTGTAGAGTAAAAATTCTACTTCAGTAATCAATCCTGGACTTCAGTTGTTTATAAGATTTTATGGTTTCTTGGACAAACTTATGCAACTAGCTGATCCAAAATGCTATTCATATCTTAAACGAAGCTGCAGATGCAGTAGTAATGATATTTTTGTAGAGTTGTTGAAAGAGAGTAAACAAATTTATATTTTCAGATAGGAGATTGACAGCGTGGCGGTCAAGACATAATAATAATAGTCCTAACAACCTATATAACCTATTTACCAACGTTTTGACCCAGACTTTAGGTCTTCATCAGGGTACCTCAAAGAACAATAGTCTTTTCTTAACTCCTGCACCTTAAGATCAAAAAGATTATTGGAATGGAATTATTCGTTAAGATTATAATATTATAACCAATATTCGTTGTATTTTTGACCGCCACCTGTTCAAGGGGATGGATCACGGAGATGGTTGATGCTTAAAGGAAGTAAGGATTTGAGATGTACGAATAAACATGGGCAATGAATTCAAATAAAAATGGGCTACTGATGACGGTTCTCTTAAAGAACAGTTCTGTGGGAGGGAGTGAGCAGGTTGAAGGGCTGAGATCTAGTGTTGGTATAGTGGACAGAGAAGAGTGAGATGAACGTCATGTAGATATGTATATATATATATATATATATATATATATATTATATTATATATAATATTATATATATATATATTGCCATGTTTTTTGATCGACTGCTTTTCTAAGGCAGCGGTACCTTCAAAATAGTTTAAATTTATATATTTAATTTATTTATATCTTATAACTTTTGGAACTATTGGATTTCCTTTCCAAAGGTTTCGTTTTACCGATCCAAGGAGGTGGCATGCAGGGTAAGATTAAATTAAACCCGGTTTCAATAACTGACATTATTATTTAAAATCAACTTACACATATACAATCTATTTAAAATATGCCTGAGAATACTGAGGGACATTATCGTTAGCTTTCCCATACAATATTACAATAAAGAAATACTTTACAAAAACTTAGCTGGCTGGCGAAGGTGAAATTAGTCTTAGGCGCCCCTTCTATACTTCAGTCTCCAGCTTACTCCCGACGGACCTCTCCTCTTATTGTAGATGGAACCCGACTTTACTTTTGGTGGACTTCCACTCTTGGCTGGAATAAGACGACCCTCTCTGCTTCTAAAATCGCACCCTCATCACTTCACGCACTCTTCTTTCCAAAAATAATCTTTTTTGGGAATTTCCGATCTGCTATCAGACGAAGGAAGGCAGGACTGATATGGGAAGTGCCCCTGGGGTCTAGGAAGTTTTCCGAGGTATCGCTGGGGGGCCCCATGGATTTAGGTTTAACGCATTTTGATCTTTTGCAGACTAAGTCTTATAACCATTTATTTAATTAATATAATAATTATCAAATGGTGATTCAACACACCTCAGTATCCTTAATACATAACTATATATATATATATATATATATATATATATATATATATATATATATATATATATATATATATATATATATAAAGTTCTGAAAGTGAAAAAAAACAGATTGACTTGTAGGAAGTATTTCCGTGGAAAAATCGAGCAAAGCCACTTCAACTCAGCATACATGAGAGCTCTTAGGAATCCCGAAGATTAATGTAATGAAGTAGTTTATCTCAAGGCTCTCTGACAATCCACCAAAAACCTGGCAGCCATAATTGAAGTGGTAGAAGATGAGAGAGGATACTAGGAGCTAGTGGATCTGGAAATTTGGAGAGTGTGATTATTCCAGGATAGATTTTGGTCGAGGAATACACCTAGGTTTCTAAGAGATATGTGAAAGATGATGGGTTTATGGTTGAAGAAGAGGAAGATCGGAATTTGAACTAGAGTATGATAGTAGAAGAAGAACAAATTTCGGGTATATTAGAGAGGCTTAATCCCTTTGAAAAAAAATCTATTATGTCTTTAGATTTATTATTATTGCATTCTGGTTATTCTGATAGATCTAAACCATAACCATTCTTGTAAGTTATTAAATGTCACCCCTGCTTATAATGAGACTTTACAGAATTGGAGAAAGTTATCCAATTAGGTTAGTCATTACTTCGTGAAGACATCTAGTAACTGGGTTGACCCAGATCTAGAGTGTAGATTTGTCCCAGCTATCTTTAGATATAAACTAACGTGGCAGCCTAAACCATCTATTGGACTCCAATAATTGAACTTCTTACCTTCCTCGGATTATTTTAATTAATATCTTAACTAGATTTCCTTCTAATGCAAGACAAAGTTCTAGAGATTGTTATAAAACATTGTCATTATGATATTATCTGTAGTTTAAATAGATCAATACGTGAATATACTATGTGAAAATTTCAACAGAATTATAAAAACACTTAGTAAAAAAAAAAAGTACTGTTTCTCGGCTGGGCATAAAGATGAATTGAGATAAGTTAGGCCCGTCAGTTTTTTTACTAAATTTAATGAAAACTCGGAATCTTCAAATTACAATGATAAAGAAAGAAAAAAGTTTGATGTTTAGAAACAAGTGAATACGTCAGCGCACGTTGGAGTATGAAGTTAAAAAAATGCTTTACCGTATGAAAAAAGAAGGTAAAAAATTTGCTAAATAAGAGGTAGATAAAAAAAAGTTTCGAAAATGAAGTGGTGGCAACAAAGGGAAACGAATTCAAGAACTCTTTTCGCTGAACAATTCTCCAGACTTTTTTTAACTAAGTCGGGTGTAAAAGGAACGAAATAAAAAACATTCTGTTAAATTGTCAATACGTAATTGTTTTTTTTTTTCTGAGAATGTTTTCAGGATTCAATGTCCCCCTATTCAACCTAAAAGCACAATTGTTCCTCAGTTAGTCCACTTTATATATAGCTGTAATTTCACACAGACTGGCTAAAACAGATTATAGAGAACCGGAGCAGGACTGAAATGTGTTAATTAAAATGTAATACAAGGGTCGGGTGCTAAACTTCATGGCGAAGTGAATCCGTGCCATTCTCTAAAATTAATAAGTCCTTCCAAGAATTATTCGATGGCCATGTATGAAAATTTATATGATTGTATCATAATTACCCACAAAATAAGCGCTTAAAATAATTTTATGAAAAGGCTAGCACATAATTTACTAAAAAATAATAAATTTATTAATATTTGTGATATAATATTATATAACAATATTATATTATACAATATAATATTATATAATATAACTAAGTCATGATTCACATGTAGGGTTACTACTCATTGGCAACTCTCCAAAAACTATGCCAAATTTTGTTCTCAGACGATTCGTAGGACTGTCAGGGATTGTAGAGGAAGCAAGGATTAAAACTAGTGGATTAGAGTGGGAATGTACGATAGTTTGTTATGAAAGGAGTAGTGCCTAGTTTCGGGCCAAGTCAGCAGCATAGTGAACATTAAGGTCTTCATGGATGAGTTTTGCGTGAATATAAGAAATATAAAATAAGAAACATTGAGGATTTTTCGAAGGATTTAGTATAGTAAGGGTTGGATACGAGAAGAATTTGATGGTTTAGTATGGTATAATATATCATTTCCCATATATTAATACATGTAGCTATACAGAAACTTTTTAAAAAGTTAAGTGAAAATTGTTAACATCCTCTGGTTTTTCTCAGTTAAGGTTACTTTCCTCATTATTTATTAATATAAGATGTATTTGATAAAAAAATAAATAAATAAACACACAAAAATTCCTCGCATAACATTTCTAACCTCAAATGAAACAGTCACTAGTATTGAAACTAAAACGCTGGTGAGGTAATTTTATCTGCAGGTAATTATTTTAAGTACATTAAAATAATTAATTAAAAACCTTTTAGATTGAAGAACCCGATTATTATTAAAATGCATATTGTTAAACCTAAATTTTTTAATTTTCATGGAATCAAACAAGATATTTAAAGATATTTATCTTAAGAAGGCTTTAACTTTTTTTAAAACTTAATTAAATCGTAAAATACAGGATCATAAATTACAAGCATTGTAGAAGTATGAAATATATATAGAATTTATGAAAATTAGAATATGTTTAAACAAACTAATTACATTTGTTGGCTAGTACTTTTTAATTATTTATTTATTTATTTTTATTTTATACGAAAAATGAGATGGATCAGTTGGTTTTCAACATGATTCAAAACAGTGTCCAAATTATGTATTGAATCAATGCTTTGACCTACGTAGAGGGTTTTGAAGGTGTAAGCTCCAAAACCGATGTTTTTTATCTCATAATTTTATGATACCTTTTGATTCGATACGATTCGTTAAAAATGGTAAAACATAATCACATCCTTCATAAACTTGATGAAGTTATAAATTGGAGTTGTTTCAGTTACCTATAGCCTAACATATATTATAGAAAATGTGACAGGAACACAGAAAAAATGAGTTATCAGGAAAAGTTGGCTCGTTACTGAAGTATAAAAAAGTAGAGGCATCAGTATGAGAGATAAGGTGCCGGCCACGTAAACATGTAATAGATAAGGGTCCTAATACCTTCCTGGAGAACTTTCCCATCCCCCTTCGCTGGAGGCTGGAGATATGGATAGGTACTGGAAGATTCTAGGGAGTCTTAACACTGATATTTGGCATGTGATATGGTGAGTTATAAATGACAAAAAACAGGGTTGAAATGAAAAACAATTCTATTCAACCCCTTCAGAATAATTTTTAAAAAGTAAGGAATAAGCATGTCTTATCTCAATTTTAATAAAACATATAATTGACTGGAAATTACATAATTAAAAAAATATTAATAAAAAAAACATGAAATATTAAAACTAGTACGATGTATCCATATATTTCTCAAATAGTCATGATTGATGGTGTAAAGTGAGGTTGAGGAGGAAACTTTACCAATATAGGTGTGTAAGGTATTCCAAAACCAGCTAGCACAGATTATTAAACATTTTGTAAAAAATTCATTTTTATGACAATGTATGAAATCAGTAAGTTGAGATCCTATATTAGAGTATGAATTAGGATTAGTTAATTTAAACTGCATACGGAAGGCATCTCATTACTGATTAAATTTTGTTTTAACATATTTGTTATTATTAATAACTGTCCTAATTAAAATTGAAGAGCTAATTTAATTAATTTGTTTACATGATCCAATAATATAAAATAAATTTATCAGTTCTCTATTTTTCCTTTCACTTACCAATATATGGAATATATAGTAAGGGAAAGTATTGCGATCGTGAAAATTTTTACTTTTAATTTAATTTTTTTTTTTTTTTACTTACAGCTATTATGTTATCTACTTACAGAGATAATTACACGAATTAATTTATTTCATATTTACATGAATTATTAGTAAACACGTTCGTCAGCACATTAACGCTCGACGTTTTAACAAAAAGAAAAGTATAGATGTTTTATGACAATGCATGATGGCTTAATAATATATTCCGGGTTTACATATACTGATTATAAACTATATCATGCTATGTTTTTGACCGGCTGCTTTTCTAACACAGTGGTACCTTCAAAACAGTATTAATCAATATATTTAATGTATCTATATACGATACTTTTTGTAACCATTGGTGTTCTTTTCCAAAGGTATCGTATTTACCGATCCCAGTAGATAGTATGCAGGGCAAGATTAAATTAGGCAGACTTCAATAAATGGCATTATTATTTAAAATTAGGTTATGCATATGCAATATATTAAAAAATCAATGAACGAGAATACTGAGGGAATCGTTAATACTACCTTTGCCAAACAATGAGGTGGAAAATGTCTCAGGCTTCCCTTTTAGGCTCTCAAGTCCCCGACGGACCTCTCTCGAATCTCTTATAAGACTCTCCTTTTCTTGTCGATGGAACTAGACCGACCCTTCGAATCTCATTTCTCATCCTCATCACCTCAGGCGGGGCTGACATGGGAAGTCCCCAAAGTTGGCGGTCCAGCCTTTACAGATTAATTAAGAAGTATTTATAATATATTTAAAGCGGCGTTGTAAGCCTTTGTGATATTATTTGTATCTTCTGATCATCCTTTATATTCCTGTCGGCTGCCGCTGGGGGAAACTACCAGGAGTCCCTGGTACCGCGGGGAAGGGGTCATGGGGAAAACAAAGGAGGTAGGCAAACGCCTTTTGAACATTTGCAGACCTATCAAGGCTTATCAATATTTATTTAATTAATATAATAGTTATCCAATAATGAATTTCTATCCTCAGTATTCTCAATACATAACAATAAATAATCAATAATTAAATAAAAACATTGACCATATCAATGTAAATGTTTGTATGGGAGGATCATATGATCGGAATGTATATTTATCCAATATCAGTTATACTAAAGACAAATACTTGAAATAGACGTCTAATTACTGGGGTCATATTATCATTCCAATAAAATTTCTATGTAAATGTCACCAAATATTTACGAGCTCAGATGATGGTATTGAAATGTCAACCTATTTTGCTTTATAGCTTACATAAGTACAGATCCCATTTCAAATATACGTATCTATAAAAAATTTCCTAACAACTTTCTAAAAAGTGCAAGTATTCCAAAAAAAAAAAAAAGTACCGCTACCATAGCTTATCATTCTCCCCTTTAAAGTATTATTTCAATTTGGGTATTAGTGGTGTGAGATATACTACAATTTTCAAAGTTTGTTAGTGCATAGTGACAATACTCCTCATTTGATTCATTAGTACCAAATATAAAAAAAAGACCCAAAAACGAAGGCAAACAGGACTTAAATATTATTACGTACATAGCCATCTTCTTATTTTTACTATAATTATTAGTTCTTTTTTTCGATATTAGCCTCGCGTCCAAATATGTTTGACTGATGTAGTAAGATGAAAAGATCTCGAAAGTACAATTTTAGAGAGTCCAAGGCAAAAATCAAAACCAAATCTTAAAACATTTCTTGAAAGAAATCGTTTCAAACGTAATTATCTAAAGAAAAACACTGTCGAGTCGAGAGATAAATACTTATCCATCTTCAAAGTAATTCAAATTTTCAAGGATTCTGAATGTTTTTGTTAGTTATAAAACGTCGGAGCAAATCTATGTTTTCTGAGGAAAAGCAGACACCAAACCTGCCACTCCATTGCCTTTTTATTTTATCAAACTAAATAGTTCTTTGAGTTCTAAAATTCCTTTTTTTACAAGGTTTGGATGATAACTTATTTTAAAATCATCATTCCACTGATGAAATTTAAACATTTCAAGAAATAAAATTTAATTAACTTAGTATGCTATGAAAGAATACAGTATCCTGCAAATCAATTACTTTTTGTATATTTATATAAATATACATTTAAGCACTATTTATTTTTTTGGTCATATATAACTAAAATAAAAAAATAAAATAGACACAATTAGAAAAGGTTTTGAAATCTAAGTATTTTATATGATGTCTGTTTTTTTTACCGATTTCTCGAAAATTGCTCAAAGGAATTTTTTTTTTTTTGGTATTAAAGTATTTTTGGAGTGTGAATTTTATTTTTATGGAAATAGTATAAGCAGGCTTGAATGGCGAAGTAGAGGAATTAACAAAAAAAAAAAAAAAATGTTATGTTTCTTTCAACACAATAGATTTATCATTTTTTCTAGCTTATACTTTTAGTTTTGCCTCCATTTTAAGTCAGCTTCGTGGCTGAAAACATCAGGGTAAGACTCTCTAACTCTGGTAATTGTAGATATCAAATCAAAATAAAAACTAACAAATTTATTTTTTATCATTGCCTTGCAATAATTTCCACCAACTAACTTAAAGCTAAACCAACTAAATAACACTATAACCAGTTGTCTCAAGCTCTAAATTAAGTACTCATAAGTGATAAGCTCTAAGTACTTATCACGAAGCAGAATGTTCATCTGCTTCATGGTTTTGTACCCAGTAACTTTAGAAACATTTCGTTATTAAATATTACTGAAATTAAATTAAAAACATATTTTTAACACATATTAAAATCAGAAAAAGTTTAAAAGGTCGTTATTTCTATAAGTAGTGCGATTATAAGGCGATATAAAAAAAATGAAAATATAATAATAAGGCTATGTAACCTTCCTTTTAACAGCCGTGCTAATAGTTTCGGTTGATTTAAATTTTTGTAAATCATTGAAACAATTTTTACCGTTACTTAGGTAATAATTTGAGAGAACCACAAATGTAGATAGTACTCTCATCAAGATCCTATTTGTTTTATTTTATTTTTTCTTCTTCTGGAAGGTGAAAAATCACTACAAAAAGTAATTTTCAAAGAAAACTTAACTGTAAAGGGAATTTCATACCTCGGGAACTCGCGGAATCTGTCACTAAATTAATATCACTTGTACCCGTCATATCGACGTGCTCTCTGTATTAATTTTTCACTTTGTCCCTTTTCAGCTGCACTTATGCTATGATGGAAAATTCATGTAAAAAAAAAAAAAAAAAAAAAGATCAAAATTTCATAGCAAGTTAGATATGACAAATCTATAAAAGAAAAAAAAATCATAGCTGAGTCAATTTTTTTCAACTCCTAACTCGCTATACGGAATCTTGTCGGATAAGAGGGTGAGGACGGAGGATGAATGCTGGGTTATAAGGCCCCCGCTCAGAGACGCGAACTCGATATTATTTGGCATTAAAGTTGTTAGTCATCTGTGGTTGCTGGTCAACACGCGCTAACCCAGTCAGCCAAGCCCCTTTATTGGAAGTTTTGTGAGGACAAAAATGTAAATCACATCCTTATATTATTGTTTTGATTTGATATATACTTAACTAAACAGACATAGATATCATATTAGACTATATAGACATATATATCATATTAGTAAGAAAGAATTTCAAAAACGCGCGTATTATTTGAGAATCTGACTAAAAGTATAGATATAGATTAATATATTCTAAGAAAGACGAACCAGCGACGCAGCCAATTTATATCGAAGAAAAACAGCTCATCACTACTGCTAAGTACAAAAAGTTTTATATTCACTATTTTCAATCAGTTTCAATGGTTCATTAATATTTTTAGTATTCACAAATTCATACAGACGTTATTTGGGTTATATGTATCTTGAAACTTAAGAGCTCAATTTTTGGGATTTTTTTTCCTTAAATTATAAATAATCAACTGAAATTCTTAGAAGAATTATGTTTTATTACTTATAAGAAAATTCAAATATTATTAAGTTAAGAGTAGCTTATTTTAATTTTATAAAAACATACTAGATTTTAGAGTTACATTTACTGATTTTAATTTGGGGAAGTTAAATTTCGAATCTCCAACGCATCCGAATCTACGCTTGATCATATCTCCATTAACTCAAATCCTCTCCGCTTCAACTACAGCCTCATTATGACTTAATACCCAAATTTAGGTAGAGCCTTAACAGTAGGATTTAGTTGCTCTCCTGTGTATTATCAGGCCTGACACAGTTTCCAAGCACTCCAGTATCTTCCACATCTCCCAGCTGCCAGATGTTATCCATTACTTCTTGAACGCCGGGGCAGAACACAGGTCACGCATTATGATCTGCTTATCCTTCTTCTCTGCCATCAATCTCTGTCCTCACGGCATCCTCCCTCATGATTTAGTATCCTTCAGGTCCCTCAAGGATCTGTCTCTACTACGCTTTCTTTTCTAGATAACTTACTGTCTCGGCAGCAATTCGAGCTGATACTCATCTATACGCGACGGATAGGTTGAATAATGATTCTTCTTTTATTTATGAATATCCCATTGCAATTTTGTATTCGTTTAAAATATACTCATTGATGGCTGAATTTTATAACGTGAATTCGACAACGCGGTTGCAATTAGTGAGCAGGATGAGAAAAGGTTTCTTAGATACGTAAAGATTACAGGATTAATAATTTACACGTCATAGGGGATTGTGGTTCGATCTTACTTGTGTAAGTTTTCAGCAACCGTATGCATCTATATAAAATTCCAAACTTAATTAAATTTATAATACAATCTGCCACTCTCTATTTACAATCTGTAAATAATAAATATATAAGAAATCATTTATTCCATATGAAAAAATTAGACAGAAATATAATAGGTGAATACCAATAAGAATAAATTTAAAAAAAAGAAGAAGAAAAAATATTTAAAAAAAATAGAGGTAAAAAAATTTAAAAATAAAGAAAAAGGCACTGACAGTTTTAGTTATACTATATACGTATTAAAAGTTTGAGCTTAGGAGTCCTGTTGTTTTAAAAAAAAATCAAAAGAAATTTTTAAATCAAACATAAATTTGATAACAGTTAGCTTCTTTAAGTATCAAGACATTAATTAGAAGTATAATTTCCAAAATTTAATTTATATGAAAACATCTATTTAATAACAATCCTCGTTATTTTTATTTACCGATTTCGTATTTTAGCTGATTAGGGTTTAAATCGTCTATTTATTCCGAATATTTATTGTCAAGATATTTCCTTTCATATCAAAGGTGATAAAAATAAGGATATATCAGGAGAACTTGGAGAAAACATCCATAGAAAGACAAGATTACAATCTGTTTGGAAAAAGAATAAAAAACAGTATAAGAAGAAAGTTGCGAAACAACAAACAATAATAAAATATGTAACAAATATCAATATAAAAAGATAACTTTTTTAAATTACAATATTTGATTTATTCTTATATATTACACTTTGTCATAATATACAATAATAATATTGCTACAGGATCACATTCATACAATACTTTCAATATAAACAAAAGGAAATTCGAATTACATAAAATGAAACCAAAATAAATAAACGTATACAATAACAAAATTTGTGGACCCAATAAATAAAAATAAATGAAGTTAACAAATAAATAAACAAAGCATGTTACATTCATACCTATGTACAATATTTACAATTAGCTAGAAAACCCTGGACGGGGCTTGTCCCCTCACTTGTGGAAGAACAAGCAGATCAAGAAATAGCAGATATGTAGCGTTTTGAAATTAGCAGTGTTGAAATGCCATTTTATTTTTATAAATTTATTGCTTTTCATATAAAGAAATTGTCGGTAAACAGCAATATAAACTTTTATATCAGAATATAGTTATTATGAGATAATAAACCATTGTGTAATAATTTGGAACCTTTTTTTTTTTTTTTTTTTTTCAATGACTGCATCCCAAACCAACTACCAACTTCAAACTACGATCAACTATACCCTCATCGTTAATTAAACAAATACCTGTACTTTTCAATAAATACACTGTCATAATTAGAAATCTAATTTCATCATGACTTTAAATACAGAAAATAAGTGAAATTAAACGAATAAAATAAACTGTACCATTAAACATTTGCACTGGAAGAAATCCTCGATATAGAAGATCGTAAACCAGGTTTATACACCAGCAATGATCACGTAAGAGCCGAACCAAAGTAACAAACCGAAAACTTTTGCAGACGTGGCCGGACTCGAATAGTAAGCAGTGATCCAATAAGACCCATCAGGACCCTTCGTCACCTATATATAGTCCAAAAATTAGGCTTTTGAAAACGAGAAATTTCCGAAGGGACCTGGGTCCCTTCCATGCCGTTGGGCAGAAAATTTTATAAGTAACGAGTAACGAACCAACGCTACTTCTTTCGTGGATTTTTTGATATCCTATAAATGGAAATAAAGTTTTGTATTTTTTTTTATGTCTAATAACAATACAATAAAAAAAAATTCATTTACTTTATTATTATTATTATGTTATTTTTATTTATTTATTTTATTTTTTTGAGTAGGCTTTTGTATATTTTTCTTAATAGTCTTACTACATTCTATTACATGTTCGAATAGTGCCAGACCAAAATTATATTGTTACTTTTAAGGAAATCCGAAATAATTACAAATGTAATTAACAATTGCTTGTATATTTTAATTATGTAAATAAATCTTTTCTTCTATTCTTTCTCCTTATTTAAGAATAAATCACACGTACATTCTGAATTTAAAAAACACATTTTCAAATAGACATAGTTAATTACAGCTAATGTTTTTAGTGTACAGAGTAATATGTAATTTTATAAATAACAATTAAGCATTCTATAAAATTAACTATTCTTAAGAATTAAAATTAAATATATTTTATTTTAATGAAATAGAATAACCCAAAGACCCTCTGTTTCTAATTTTTGATTTTAAGTAAATACTACCAACAGTAATTGCTATTATAATTATAAATTATGGTATAATTTTCTTTAGACTGGAGATAAAAGTGATTTAACTAATTTTAACTATTTTAGTTCTAACTAAGTTTTTTCTCTTTGATAAAATGGAAAATTTTCAGCATACATAAAATGTTTCTTTTAACCTTTTAACGATTTAAAAAAAATTAAACTAAAATTAAAATAAGGATAGTTAAACAAAAGTTTGAAGAGCATTTATCATTTGATTTAAATATCTTTCTTTAACTTAACTATATTCAAAAGTAATACAACTTGTTCGATTGTTCTTGTACACTGGAATAAAATACTTCATCAATGCAATACATTAATATCTTCTATAGTAAGAAAATAGTATATTTTTCCTGAACAAAAGCAAACAAGAATTGGTTATCAAAATAAATAAAATGGCTCTAATGAATACGCTCAAAATCCCCAAACAATTATTATAATTAATTTCGCAACTACCCCTGCGGGTCATTGGCGTATTTCGTGACGCTTCAAATTCGATTGTAGTGGTTTCATTTAAAATATTTAAAGAGGACAATAACCCTTAAACGTTATTTCGTCGTCTTGGGAGTTTCCTCCGTGTGGTATCTAAAAGGAGATCCTGTCTCGATCTAGAGAAGAATAGACAGCCTAATCGTACATGCTTATAGCTAAAAATATAAAAATCATAGTTTTACGAAACCGCAGTGACCGTTTTTTTTTTTTTTTTTTTTTTTTTTTTTTTTTTTTTTATCACTAAAAAAAGGTCCAAAATATTGGATTTTCGGTGTCATATAATTTTTTTTTTTTTTGTTATGAAGAATTATAGTCAAAAGAAAAAAATAAAGTGGATTATAAGATCACAAGATAGACCATCCTTTAAATCGGTTTTATTATCTCTAGAAAGCAAGTGCTCCAACCCATTAGCTGTCCGGCTGAGACCGCCGATACAGCTTTGAACGTAAAATAAGTGATGCGAGGGGAACTAGAAGCAGCAATTAAGCAATAAAGTCCTTTTAACTACAGTGAACTTAATCCACTTTTGAGGGGACAACGGGGCGACCCCCATCCTAACTGGGTCCGGCTTTTGATCAACGTCCAACCCTTTTCTAGGGCCTAGTTTTCGACCATTGACTTAGTTCTGATCAAAAGGATCGAAATATGTTTCGCTGTTAGTCACTATTAGTTCATGTAGTTGACGAGAGAGTGAGGAATCACTATTAAATCACATGAAGGGTCCTATACGGTCGTAGAAATAATTACTCCTGAATTAAATGCTATGTAACGAGGTCCCTTCGTAACGAGTTGAGAAAAAAGTTCCTCCCATAACGAGTTTAGCATCTCTTGGTTATGACAAATAGGAAAACTAAATATGCTCGCGAATAAAATGCAGGGGGAAAACAACTTC